>OX376372.1:119604993-119627225 GCA_947369275.1 Nemotelus nigrinus | reverse complement strand
TAGTGGAAAGTTTCTTGTGAATTAACATTTCAAAAGTGAAATAGTGCTATTTGTTTGAGCGATGTCTCGCTGCTCAGTTGTCTTTGCCTTTTTTTAATAACTTTAGTCCATGTCGCTTCTATTTCCAATACTCTGGTGCTTTTGCATACTTTTCCCAGTCACGTATCATAGCTCGTTTTGTAAAAAGCCTCTTTTCATTAGTTGTTTCACATCGATTTCTACTGCGTGTCGGTAGATTGTTTACATTTGCTTTACGTGGCTAGCAAAATTTGACAGCAGCCGGATTTTGTGCTCCCATGTAGTGATAGAGTGAAAGGCAAGGGGGAAGGCACAAACTCCCGACACACACCTACAGGCGTTTACAGTGTTTCTGCTACTCTTAATATCTTTATACTCTAAGGATTAATTGCAATGAAGCTGTTCCCGTACCCCGTTTTACTGAAAACTGAAAATTTCTCCTCTTTCAGTAAGTGCGATGAAATTTCAGTAGGGTCTGAGCAACTGAAAAATACTGAAAAGTGTAAAACGGTGTGGCGCGAGCAAATATTTTCAAATGTGCGCGGCAAGCAACATATTTTTTGCGTAATGTTGCTATGAAAGTTGAATGTTTTTGTGGCGATAATTTATCAGCGCTAAGAATGACTTTATAATCACTATTGTTCTTCCGAAAACCGAAAACTGACACTTTTGGTAGTCAATTTTCAGGAAATGCAATGAGAGCGTTCTCGTACTTTCATGAATTCCCCCACCACATGATTCAAGAAAATTCAGGAAAATTCAGTGACTAAAAGTACGGGAATATACCTAATAGTTATGTTTCCGTGCTAAAATCACTTGCGATTCATTGCAAATAACTGCAATGAAGCCGTTCCCGTACGTCGTTTTACTGAAGATTGAAAATTTCTCCTCTTTCAGTAAATTTCAGTGGGTTCTGAGCAAAGATATAGAAGAAACCAAAAGCATAGCGCAAAAAGTTAGTTCTTCACCAGCGAACCAAATCCGTATATGTATATGGACCAAAAATCCAGTGATCTAACCAGAGATTGTGTAGTTGATCTGACTGGAAAGTCGGCAAAAATTGCATGAAACAGAAAGAGCTGCAAGAAAAGATTCGACAACTTTATACTCAGGCTAGATATTTCGTTGCTCCCATACAGCTCGCTCTCGCAAAAAATATCAACACACTCTCAGGTTGCTTTAACCGATAATGCATTGCGTAAACGGAGGCGCAATTTCTAGGTCAAAGTGATTTTTTGAGATAATGAAAGGAGTTAGGAACGCTGGTTCCACGCTGGTTAGGAACTACTTTCTTACGCTGTGACAAAAGCACAGGGTAAGAAGTTAGTTCCAATCTCTTTCAGCCCCCGAGCCTTCCTTCCTGTCTGCCATCCGCTTCCAACGCGTCCCCTCTTCCACTTTCCAACTTGGATAGCGGCAATCCCTTCTAGAAGTACGGGCTATAATGCAGAATGATGACGTCAGAGCATCGGGAAAAATGTCGCGAAAAACACACGTAGTCTTAAGGGGCGTCCGCGGGAAAATGTTAATTTTACGGGCTGTGTTAAAGTGAGTGAAATGAAAACAAAGTGCTATATGCGAAACAGTGCTAGTTAACAGATTAAACAAAAATTAATGCGGTGCGTCCGGTATAATGTGACAAATTCGCTGCGAAATGTTTATCAGTTATTGTTAGGTTATGTGATGTTTTGTGTCGATTTGCTGTCGCGATACAAATGATTGATAAAAAATGCAAGTTATGACTAAATATTATTAAAACAACGCACCTACGCTCAAAAAACTAACGTTTTATTCATATTTTAGCTAAAAACCGCAAGTGAAATCTGCGTGTATATCGGCAATGCCTCGTGGAAATGTCAAAATTTCCTGAACCCATTACGTCACAGCAACAACGATTACGTAGCCTGACGACCCGTACTTCTAGAAGGCATTGATAGCTGCTTGAATATTTTCTAACATATCCGTGTACCATTTCTCTAGGACTAAAGGCGTCGATGATTGTACCTGGCGAAAGAGCGTCTGGTATTAATTGATCTTCCCTCTGGTGTATGACCTCAAAGTTGTACTTTTGAAGCCGCATGGCTTGCCAATCGACCGGTATGGTTCCTCAACTTGTCCAACCAGATCAGTGAATGATTATCTGCGATGACTATCAAGTGTGTACCTTCGATGCTCGGGCGTAGATTTTCTGTCACCCACATGACCCCAAGGCATTCCTATTCCATCGCCGAATAGTTTCGCTCCTGCTTTGACAATGACCGGCTAAGGTAGCAAACAACCTTCTCCCACGTTGAGTATGCCTGGCTCAGAACAGCCCCTTTTTCCACGCCCGAGGGACCAGTGTGGACCTAAAACGGGAGGTCGAAGTCCGGACAGGATGGTATTGGTGCTGAGATTAGCGTGAGCTTATACGAGGTAAATACTTGTTCACACTCGTCGGACCACATAAATTTCCGGCCTTTCTTCAAAAGATCGCTGAAGGGTTTCAGCTATGATGATTATGTCATCTAAATACGTGAAAGCGAGCGGTTCCAGGGCGTGACCGAACACCGCGTTGATATGTCTGCCATGTAGCCCTTGAATTGTGAAGTCCGAACGGTATTCGTATTAAATGGAACAACCCTCGTCCGGGCACAGTAAACGCCGTGTATTGCTGGGACTCTTTGGCCATCGTAGCCTGCCGATAGGCTGATTTCACATCCAAAATTGTGTTGTGTACACTAGATGACAAATGTCAAACTGACAATGTCAGCCATCTTTCGTACTCATCATCGATAGCAGCGACAACTGACCACCAAGCGGTCAGAACGAAAAACAATTAAATAAAAATTAATTTTTAAATTTGAACCGATCCATACATTTACGCTTTCTACAAAATGTTCACCTATAAATAGGAGAAGGGAAATGAAATAAAGTCAGTCTGTTTTTGGTAGGCCAGTATTGTTAGGCGACCTATACGGACTTGAAAAGCGAAGTTATTGTTTTATTTAAAAAAAAATAAGACCTCGCTGGTTCACTTGGCCCATACTGGCAAAGCGGCGGTTAAATTCGCCAAGCCTAGTATTGCGGTGTAGTAACCTTTGTCACAAAGTACAGAAAAGAACATTTCATGGCGATCCTGCCCCCGTCGAAGGCTATTTTACCGAAGGAAGGCGGACCTCAACCGAGGATTCACCCAGCAATAGCGGAGGCCCGCAAGCAAGAGGCGTTAAGGACGGCTATACCGAAGTTAAGCACCAAACAGAAGAAACGCGGCGGCAGCCTGGTCTGGTTACGCAGGAAAAGAGCAGCATTGAGACGCATCGCAACCGACATTGAAAATCCACCCACATGGGAAAGGCAAACTCAATTATACCAGCAGATAGAGGACGTAACGAATGAAATAAAACAACATAAAGCGAAAACAACAACAACTCAGCCGACAACAATAAACAACAGCAAACTAGACACTTCTACATCGAAAACGAAACGAAAAACACCCATCGACAGACAGCAGATCGAAGAATCATCAAACCAAACGCAACAGCATAGAACACAAGCAACGACACATCCGACAGCAATAGACGACCACGAACCAAATACTTCGACATCAAAAACGAAACGCAAAGCACACACCGGCAGACAAGCTCGTTTGAGGAAGGAAATTTCTTCATTAAAACAAATAGCAACGAATGAAGAAAGTCCTCCACCATGGCAGCTACAGCAGCAGATGTATGAGCGCATGGAGGAAATAAGAGCACTGTTAAAAAAAAAAAAAAAAAAACATTAATTCTATAAGAAAAACAAAAACAAAAATTTAAATGAATTTATTAAAAATTTAAATGAACAAAAACATTGTATACAAAATTCATGAATTACACTTTAATAACAAAAAAAAAAAAATTACAAACAATTTTTCTACTTTAAGAAGAACATTCCACTCAACAATAGAAAATAATGAAAGAAAGAGGAACAAGACAGGTTGTTAAATATCTCTATTATGACATTTGAACTTGGTTGCATTTCTGTTTTTGTCGCAAACGACACCTATGATTCAATAGTGAAAGTTCAATTTGAATTTAAGAAATTTTTAAGAATATTTCATATGGTCCATAGTAATCCCTTATAAATGGAAGAAAATATAAATACTCTTACAAAAATAATAGTTAACTTGAAGAAAACCCCGAATAGAACTTACAAAATCGAATACATTCAAGAGAAATTAGATACAATAGAAAAAATTCACAAAGAAATAGTTGACACAGAAGGTACTCAGGATTTTATAAGTACAGTACTACAAAAATACAAAGAAGCGAAAGAATTATTATTAGAAAAATTAGAAAACTCAGTAGATAAAATGAATAATTTTAACATTGAGCTAGCCCTAAAATCCATACCGGTTTTCAACGGAAATCCCAAAGAATTAGAAGCGTTTCTTACAATAGTCAGTTTACTAAACGAAACCCTTAATGATGATGGAAAGAACAATTTGTTGAATTTTACAAAAAACGTGAAATTAGGAACAGTGGTCAAAACTCAGCTCTTAACATTAGACATAAAAACCTTTGAAGAATTAGAAAATAGTCTTAAAAATCGTTACAAAAGTAAAAAGAGTCCACAACGAATTCATACTCAATTAGCACAGTTAAGCCAACGCGGAACGGTTGAAAAGTTTAGCGAAAAAATATCCGAGCTCATTAACGAGTTAAGTGAAATTCAAATAAGTAGTTTAGGCAAGAATCCATCTCAAGCAGAGAAAAGTGCGATACAGAAGTCGAACGACTCATATGCACTAACCATCTTTAAGAATGGATTAATAGAAACACTTAAACCCACAATTTTTGCTGCACAGCCTAAAACGTTTGTAGAAGCAATTCAAGTAGCAACTGAATTTGAATTAAGCAACAATGTTACAGAAAACATTATGTATGTAAATCAAAGAAACACTATAGGTCAACGGTTGAATTATAACAATAGAAATAGACCAAATAATTATAACAACAATTACAGAAATAACAACTTTAACCAAAACCATATTAGTGATAATAGAGATGGCACCAGCATTAATAGAAATAACTTTAGCATAAGAAATAATGCACCCAACCATAACAACAATTACAGAAATAACAACTTTAACCAAAACCATATTAGTGTTAATAGAGACAGCAGCAGGAGTAATAGAAATAACTTTAGCACAAGAAATAATGCACCAAACCATAACAACAATTACAGAAATAACTATAGAAATAATTACAACAATAAATATCAAGGAGTATACAGAACCACATATCAACCCCCTAACGTAAATAATAGAAACAACAGAGGAACTAAT
Organism: Nemotelus nigrinus; assembly: GCA_947369275.1. Lineage (NCBI taxonomy): Eukaryota > Metazoa > Arthropoda > Insecta > Diptera > Stratiomyidae > Nemotelus > Nemotelus nigrinus. The sequence goes on along the minus strand of OX376372.1, from coordinate 119,621,896 downwards.
AGAGGTTATGAAAATAATAGACAACACAGAGTAAACATAATACAGGGAAACGCCAACGGCCCGGAGGCCAGCAGCAACGAGGAATAAAAGTTGACCCCGGGATCCAGATAGAAAAGATATATTTATTAAACACACAATTGAAGAATTACGTTACTTTATATTGTAGAAAATCAAGAAAATATTTGAAATTATTAGTAGATACAGGAGCAGATATATCAATCTGCAAGATAAATGCAATTACAGAAGATGAACACATAGAAAAAGACAAACGATGCAAATTTTCTGGCATAACAAACCAAGAAATATATTCAATAGGAATTGCCAACTTAGACTTGAATATTGGCGAAAAACCCATAGTCTACCCTTTCCAAATCGTGGAACCTGATTTCCCTATTCATACAGACGGAATACTTGGAAGAGACTTCTTTGTACAGAAGCTAGCAAAAATTGATTACGAAACATATACGTTAACAATTAACATCAACGGTGAAGATTATACAATACCAATCAGTACAGATTCCAAAATACACAAATTAACAATACCCGCACGATGTGAATATATTTGCCCAGTTGAGTTTACCATTGAAGAAGACAGTGTGATAGTAAATAAAGAAATAACACCGGGAGTCTACATAGGTAACACAATAATACCAGCAGAAGGCATTAAACATATAAAACTACTTAACACTAACGAAGAGGACATTATAATTAAAAACTTTCAAATAGAAACAGAACCGTTAGCTAAATACAGAACACATAAAAACAACGCTTCAGTAAATAAAGATATCAGAGATAAGCAAAGATTTAAAGATTTATTAAAATATATCAACATAAAACATTTGAACTTAGAAGACCAAAAGTCAATACTAGAAATTATTCAACATTATCAGAACATCTTTCATCTAGAACACGACCCTCTTACCGCAAATAACTTTTATAAACAAAATATACTCGTCACGGATAACACACCAACGTATATCAAGAACTATAGACTGCCCCATACACATATTGATGAAATAAATCGACAAGTTAACCAATTGTTAGATAACAATATTATCGAAAACTCAACTAGCCCATATAACTCACCACTACTTTTAACACCAAAGAAAAGTGAGTCAGGTCCAACAAAATGGAGATTAGTTGTAGATTTCAGAGCACTCAACAAAAAAATTGTTAATGACAAGTTTCCACTAACAAGGCTAGAAGACGTTTTAGACAGGCTAGGGAGAGCAAGATACTTCTCCACACTGGACATGACAAGCTCCTTTCACCAAATCAGCCTGACAAAGGAATCGAGACCATTAACAGCCTTTTCGACAAATAAAGGGCATTATCAATTCAAACGGCTACCTTTTGGTCTAACAATTTCATCGAACAGCTTCCAACGTATGCTAACAGTCGCTTTAAGTGGATTAGACTCAGCAGCATTTCTATATGTTGATGACATAATTGTCTTTGGTTGCAGCCTTGCACATCATAATAGCAATTTAGTAAAAATATTTGATAGGTTAGAAAAATACAACCTCAAGCTCAACCCTGAGAAATGCAATTTTTTGAGAAGTGAAGTAGTGTACTTGGGACATTTAATAACAAAAGACGGAGTCCGAACAGACCCTGCAAAATTCAAAACAATAAAAAACTACCCGATACCTACAAACGCAGACGAAGTCCGAAGATTCGTCGCATTTGCTAATTATTATCGACGATTTATCCCAGACTTCGCCAAAATAACAAAATGCCTGAACGATTTGTTAAAAAAGAACACGAAATTCTTATGGACGGAAAAATGTCAATTAACATTTGAAAAACTAAAGAATAAACTGATGAATTCACCAATATTACAATACCCAGACTTCAACAAACCATTTATTGTCACAACCGATGCATCAGACTATGCATTAGGCGCAATACTCTCACAAGGCGAAATAGGGCACGACCTACCCATTACTTATGCAAGTAGGACCCTAACAAAACATGAAATAAACAAACCAATAATCGAAAAAGAATTATTAGCGATACATTGGGCGATACATTTTTTTAGACCATATTTATTTGGAAACAAATTTACAGTCATTACAGACCACAGACCACTCATATCATTATTTACACACAAAAATCCATCATCAAAGATGACACGCATAAGACTAGATTTATGCGATTACGACTTCGATATAATATATCGAAAGGGCAAAATGAATGTTAATGCGGATGCATTATCACGCATCAAATTAAATTCAGACACGTTGAAAGAAATGATACCAAAGCAAAAAAATATTACCGAAGAAAAGAAAGTATTACCGCTTACAAGAAATATGGTAAAAAATTTACAAAACACTAAAAAAGCACAAACAAAGAAAATAATCAAAACAAAACATAACATAATGAACAATAAAGTTTACATATGGGACAGCGATTCCCCAGCTGATATAAAAAATCTAATAAAATTAAAATTCGAAATAGGAAGCATTCCAAAAACCATATTTGAAAATAATCAGATTTTAGTTAGATGCAGCGACAATCCATCGGAATTAGTTCCAACATTGGAGAAACTGACATCACAAGCAACTAGAAGAAATATTACGAAAATATACTTAGAAGAAAGAGATTATATATATAACATAATAGATAAAGAAGAATTCAAAGACAAATTCAATAAACTACAGAATAGTATGATAACACGAAATAAAGAGCCCCTAAAAATAATAATATATAAACCACCAAAAAGAATAACTGATAAGATAATACAATTCAAATTAATAAATAATTACCACACAACACCGATAGGAGGACACTTAGGTGTAAGAAAAACCCTACTAAAATTAAAACAAAAATATATATGGAAAGATATGAATAAGATGATAAAAACATTTATTAGAAACTGCGAAATTTGTGCGAAAAATAAACAAACGAAACATATAAAAGAAAAACAAACAATAACAGACACACCGAAAAACACATTCGAAACAATTGTTATAGACACAGTAGGACCACTCAGAATATCCAACGGTTATAGATATATCCTTACAATGCAATGTGAATTATCAAAATACGTTATTGCCTACCCTATTGAAACAAAGGATGCTAAAACCATCGCCAAAACATTAATAGAGCAACTTATATTAAAGCATGGTATTTTCAAAATTTTAAAATCAGATAATGGAACTGAATTCGTCAATGAGCTTATGGAAAAAATTTGTAATTTATTAAAAATTCAACAAATTTTCTCGGCACCATATCATCACGAAACACTCGGCACTGTGGAACGTAACCACCGAGTATTAAATGAATATTTACTTAATTTTGCTAATGATTACGAATGGGACAAATGGATACCGTACTATACATTCGCATATAATACGACCCCACATGTAGATACACAATACTCCCCATATGAACTCGTCTATGGAAGATTACCCCAATTACCCGATGATATTGTAGAAAAAAACGAACCAATAAACAATTTAGATAATTTCGCTAATGAACTGAAAATTAGACTTAGAAATAGCATTAGCTTGGCTAGAAACTTAATTGAGAAAGTGAAAACGGAAAGAAAAAATAGATTAGACAGTAACATAAACCCAGCAAAATTCAAAGTAGGAGACCTAGTCCTGGTCAGAAATGTTAATCGAAAAAAGTTGCAAAACACATATCACGGACCATATAAAATACTCGAAAGAAAGGGTGTAAACACTCACATATTATTAAACGGAAAAAGTAAGAGATATCATAATAACTTGTTAAAATTATACACTCCTATAATTTGAAATCAATATTCATATTTGGACATGTACATTAAGCTAAAACAATATTCAATAAATATAAAGAAAATATGCAAAGAAAAATGCATATAGTTATTCTGGTACAAGAAATGTATTCAACCAAACAAAAACAAAACCAAATAAGTAAACATATACAAAACATATTCCAGTAATTGTAAATAACCAATAAATATAAAGAAAATATGCAAAGAAAAATGCATACAGTCATGTTAACAAAAGAAAAACATTCAAACCACTATATGTACTTAGTAACATTTAAGTAATATATATTCATGTACTCAAAATTATACTTAAGCAAAAAAAAAAAAAATTTTAAAACTACTTTAATTACATAATGAATTAATGTAACAATAAAATCAGAATTATCGGATAAAAAAAAATTGTAAAAATGTATGGATTTCCAAAAAAAAAAAAAAAAAAAAAAAATTTTTTCAAAAAAAAAAATTTTTTTTTCCCCAAAAGGAAAAGGGTGTTGTGTACACTAGATGACAAATGTCAAACTGACAATGTCAGCCATCTTTCGTACTCATCATCGATAGCAGCGACAACTGACCACCAAGCGGTCAGAACGAAAAACAATTAAATAAAAATTAATTTTTAAATTTGAACCGATCCATACATTTACGCTTTCTACAAAATGTTCACCTATAAATAGGAGAAGGGAAATGAAATAAAGTCAGTCTGTTTTTGGTAGGCCAGTATTGTTAGGCGACCTATACGGACTTGAAAAGCGAAGTTATTGTTTTATTTAAAAAAAAATAAGACCTCGCTGGTTCACTTGGCCCATACTGGCAAAGCGGCGGTTAAATTCGCCAAGCCTAGTATTGCGGTGTAGTAACCTTTGTCACAAAGTACAGAAAAGAACATTTCAATTGACAGGTGCCGCTAGTTCCGCAGTTTGCCGAGAGTCGCAGAAATATACGACACTGCGTTCACCTTTCGAAAGTCGACACGAAACCTAAATGATCCATCTCTCTTGCGCACCAGTAGAATCGGTGAAGACCACGCGCTTGCTGATGACTCCAGCACTCCCACTTTCAACATCTCATCCAGTTCCTGGTGTAGCTCCAGATAATTGCAATTGAAATTACTGGACCAACTATTTCGACGCGCACTGTACCGTGCTCGAAATTGCTACATTTTTTCAATCGGACTAACTGTAACTTGCTGTTCGATTTGAAAATGAACAAGGTACAGTTAGTCCGATCTGACTTTGCCTGGTTCGATGTGCGAGCGAAATTTACCGTACTCGGTTTTGCGCTCGTCTCGAATCGAAAGCCAGAGCTCGGGACAGTCGTTTGAAGATCGTGGCCGCGGCCAGAGGCTGTGACGGGCGTAGAGCCAAACGTGTTCAAAAAATGTGGTCCACGCCACTGAAATGAAATAATAACATGGTGCATAGTTGAGATCGGATTTGAAATATCAATGTGTGTTGGAAAATCAAATATTTTTCTCTTTGTTCGAACGGACAGTGGAAAACGAGAAGAAATCGCTTCGCGAGATCAGCGAGCATTCTGAAGTTGGTGCATTACACTGCAATATCACCCAAGTCTGAATAAGTGACGTGTTGTGTCAGGTATCGACGAGAATCGTCAGACAATCGGATGTTGGTTCGATGATTGTATTGTTGTGTGTTTCAACATTATTAAAGTCCCCTTCGTTTTGTGATGCGTGAGATATTGCTACGAATTGCAAATCTACCGAATAAGTGAGCGTCACGACATAATTGTCTTTGGTTGCAGCCTTGCACATCATAATAGCAATTTAGTAAAAATATTTGATAGGTTAGAAAAATACAACCTCAAGCTCAACCCTGAGAAATGCAATTTTTTGAGAAGTGAAGTAGTGTACTTGGGACATTTAATAACAAAAGACGGAGTCCGAACAGACCCTGCAAAATTCAAAACAATAAAAAACTACCCGATACCTACAAACGCAGACGAAGTCCGAAGATTCGTCGCATTTGCTAATTATTATCGACGATTTATCCCAGACTTCGCCAAAATAACAAAATGCCTGAACGATTTGTTAAAAAAGAACACGAAATTCTTATGGACGGAAAAATGTCAATTAACATTTGAAAAACTAAAGAATAAACTGATGAATTCACCAATATTACAATACCCAGACTTCAACAAACCATTTATTGTCACAACCGATGCATCAGACTATGCATTAGGCGCAATACTCTCACAAGGCGAAATAGGGCACGACCTACCCATTACTTATGCAAGTAGGACCCTAACAAAACATGAAATAAACAAACCAATAATCGAAAAAGAATTATTAGCGATACATTGGGCGATACATTTTTTTAGACCATATTTATTTGGAAACAAATTTACAGTCATTACAGACCACAGACCACTCATATCATTATTTACACACAAAAATCCATCATCAAAGATGACACGCATAAGACTAGATTTATGCGATTACGACTTCGATATAATATATCGAAAGGGCAAAATGAATGTTAATGCGGATGCATTATCACGCATCAAATTAAATTCAGACACGTTGAAAGAAATGATACCAAAGCAAAAAAATATTACCGAAGAAAAGAAAGTATTACCGCTTACAAGAAATATGGTAAAAAATTTACAAAACACTAAAAAAGCACAAACAAAGAAAATAATCAAAACAAAACATAACATAATGAACAATAAAGTTTACATATGGGACAGCGATTCCCCAGCTGATATAAAAAATCTAATAAAATTAAAATTCGAAATAGGAAGCATTCCAAAAACCATATTTGAAAATAATCAGATTTTAGTTAGATGCAGCGACAATCCATCGGAATTAGTTCCAACATTGGAGAAACTGACATCACAAGCAACTAGAAGAAATATTACGAAAATATACTTAGAAGAAAGAGATTATATATATAACATAATAGATAAAGAAGAATTCAAAGACAAATTCAATAAACTACAGAATAGTATGATAACACGAAATAAAGAGCCCCTAAAAATAATAATATATAAACCACCAAAAAGAATAACTGATAAGATAATACAATTCAAATTAATAAATAATTACCACACAACACCGATAGGAGGACACTTAGGTGTAAGAAAAACCCTACTAAAATTAAAACAAAAATATATATGGAAAGATATGAATAAGATGATAAAAACATTTATTAGAAACTGCGAAATTTGTGCGAAAAATAAACAAACGAAACATATAAAAGAAAAACAAACAATAACAGACACACCGAAAAACACATTCGAAACAATTGTTATAGACACAGTAGGACCACTCAGAATATCCAACGGTTATAGATATATCCTTACAATGCAATGTGAATTATCAAAATACGTTATTGCCTACCCTATTGAAACAAAGGATGCTAAAACCATCGCCAAAACATTAATAGAGCAACTTATATTAAAGCATGGTATTTTCAAAATTTTAAAATCAGATAATGGAACTGAATTCGTCAATGAGCTTATGGAAAAAATTTGTAATTTATTAAAAATTCAACAAATTTTCTCGGCACCATATCATCACGAAACACTCGGCACTGTGGAACGTAACCACCGAGTATTAAATGAATATTTACTTAATTTTGCTAATGATTACGAATGGGACAAATGGATACCGTACTATACATTCGCATATAATACGACCCCACATGTAGATACACAATACTCCCCATATGAACTCGTCTATGGAAGATTACCCCAATTACCCGATGATATTGTAGAAAAAAACGAACCAATAAACAATTTAGATAATTTCGCTAATGAACTGAAAATTAGACTTAGAAATAGCATTAGCTTGGCTAGAAACTTAATTGAGAAAGTGAAAACGGAAAGAAAAAATAGATTAGACAGTAACATAAACCCAGCAAAATTCAAAGTAGGAGACCTAGTCCTGGTCAGAAATGTTAATCGAAAAAAGTTGCAAAACACATATCACGGACCATATAAAATACTCGAAAGAAAGGGTGTAAACACTCACATATTATTAAACGGAAAAAGTAAGAGATATCATAATAACTTGTTAAAATTATACACTCCTATAATTTGAAATCAATATTCATATTTGGACATGTACATTAAGCTAAAACAATATTCAATAAATATAAAGAAAATATGCAAAGAAAAATGCATATAGTTATTCTGGTACAAGAAATGTATTCAACCAAACAAAAACAAAACCAAATAAGTAAACATATACAAAACATATTCCAGTAATTGTAAATAACCAATAAATATAAAGAAAATATGCAAAGAAAAATGCATACAGTCATGTTAACAAAAGAAAAACATTCAAACCACTATATGTACTTAGTAACATTTAAGTAATATATATTCATGTACTCAAAATTATACTTAAGCAAAAAAAAAAAAAATTTTAAAACTACTTTAATTACATAATGAATTAATGTAACAATAAAATCAGAATTATCGGATAAAAAAAAATTGTAAAAATGTATGGATTTCCAAAAAAAAAAAAAAAAAAAAAATTTTTTCAAAAAAAAAAATTTTTTTTTCCCCAAAAGGAAAAGGGTGTTGTGTACACTAGATGACAAATGTCAAACTGACAATGTCAGCCATCTTTCGTACTCATCATCGATAGCAGCGACAACTGACCACCAAGCGGTCAGAACGAAAAACAATTAAATAAAAATTAATTTTTAAATTTGAACCGATCCATACATTTACGCTTTCTACAAAATGTTCACCTATAAATAGGAGAAGGGAAATGAAATAAAGTCAGTCTGTTTTTGGTAGGCCAGTATTGTTAGGCGACCTATACGGACTTGAAAAGCGAAGTTATTGTTTTATTTAAAAAAAAATAAGACCTCGCTGGTTCACTTGGCCCATACTGGCAAAGCGGCGGTTAAATTCGCCAAGCCTAGTATTGCGGTGTAGTAACCTTTGTCACAAAGTACAGAAAAGAACATTTCAATTGACAGGTGCCGCTAGTTCCGCAGTTTGCCGAGAGTCGCAGAAATATACGACACTGCGTTCACCTTTCGAAAGTCGACACGAAACCTAAATGATCCATCTCTCTTGCGCACCAGTAGAATCGGTGAAGACCACGCGCTTGCTGATGACTCCAGCACTCCCACTTTCAACATCTCATCCAGTTCCTGGTGTAGCTCCAGATAATTGCAATTGAAATTACTGGACCAACTATTTCGACGCGCACTGTACCGTGCTCGAAATTGCTACATTTTTTCAATCGGACTAACTGTAACTTGCTGTTCGATTTGAAAATGAACAAGGTACAGTTAGTCCGATCTGACTTTGCCTGGTTCGATGTGCGAGCGAAATTTACCGTACTCGGTTTTGCGCTCGTCTCGAATCGAAAGCCAGAGCTCGGGACAGTCGTTTGAAGATCGTGGCCGCGGCCAGAGGCTGTGACGGGCGTAGAGCCAAACGTGTTCAAAAAATGTGGTCCACGCCACTGAAATGAAATAATCACATGGTGCATAGTTGAGATCGGATTTGAAATATCAATGTGTGTTGGAAAATCAAATATTTTTCTCTTTGTTCGAACGGACAGTGGAAAACGAGAAGAAATCGCTTCGCGAGATCAGCGAGCATTCTGAAGTTGGTGCATTACACTGCAATATCACCCAAGTCTGAATAAGTGACGTGTTGTGTCAGGTATCGACGAGAATCGTCAGACAATCGGATGTTGGTTCGATGATTGTATTGTTGTGTGTTTCAACATTATTAAAGTCCCCTTCGTTTTGTGATGCGTGAGATATTGCTACGAATTGCAAATCTACCGAATAAGTGAGCGTCACGTGTGGGCAGATCTTCCGTCGTGAACAAACCATTGGAATTTGGAATTGTTTTTTGCGGGATGATTAAAATTGGAAAATTTTTATTTACATTGAACATCTTTATTTGACAAAGTGGTTTCGAAAAAATGCACTGATTCTCATCAGACACCAGCACACAGTGCATACTTGACTGATGTGACCACTTGCAGTTGGAAATCATTAACTTGTATTTACGCTAGTTGTGACAAATTTTAACATTCCACCCATCGATATAATTTACTTGTAAAGGTCATTTAATTGTGATCATGGTTGCCTTCTTGTTTATAAATAAGCATAAGGCCTGTTTCTGTACTTCAGCAAACTGCAGCAGTAACAGAATTTGGCAGCTGGCTTCTTTTTGCTGCAAAATTTGGCTTGCATTTGGCTTGTAGCAAAAGTTCGAAAACGACTTGCTGCGAATCTATTTTAATATATTTTAATTGATTCAAGTAAGGGAACAGACCTATTGACAATGTATATCGTCCCTAAAGCTTATCAAAGCAGAAAATATCGATACAGGGAACTCGATCGTTTTGCAGAATAAGCCCCGAAGCCGAATCAAATTGGGATTGTTTTTTGCGAGATGATTAAAATTGAAAATATTTATTTGACAAAGTGGTTTCGAAAGTATGCACTGATTCTCGTTAGACACCAGCACACAGTGCATACTTGACTGAAGTGACCACTTGCAGTTGGAAATCATTAACTTGTATTTACGCTAGTTGTGGCAAATTTTAACATTTCCAACTTATATCCATCGAAATAATTTACTCATAAAGGTTATTGATTTGTGATCATGGTTTCTTTCTTATCTATAAATCAGCATGGAGAACGTATATCGTCTCCAAAGCTTATAAAAGCAACAAATATTGATACGGGAAACTCGATCGTTTTGCGGAATAAGCCTGCGAAGCCGAATCAAATTGGAGTTGTTTTCTGCGGGATGATTCAAATTGAAAAAAATTTTATTTACATTGTAAATTTTTACTTGACAAAGTGGTTTCAAAAGTTTACACTGATTCTCATCAGACACCAGCACATACTGCATACTTGACTGATGTGACCACTTGCAGTTGAAAATCATTAAGTTGTATTAACGATAGTTCTGACAAATGTTAACATCTCCGACTTATATTCATCGGTATAATTTACTTGTAAAGGTCATTTGATTGTGATCATGGTTCCTTTCTTGTCTTTAAATCAGCATGTACAACGTATATCGTCTCTAAAGCTTATCAATGCAGATAATAGGTCTGTTCCCGTATTACGATTAATTGCAATTAATTGCAATGAAGCGTACTAAAACGGACTTAAAAAACTCTGTTTTAGTACGCTTCATTGCAATTAATTGCAATTAATCGTAGTACGGGAACAGACCTAATATTGATTCGAGAAACTTGATCGTTTTGCGGAATAAGCCTCCGAAGCCGAATCAAATTGGAATTGGTTTCTGCGGGATGATTAAAATTGAAAAAAATTTTATTTACATTGAACATTTTTACTTGACCTAGTGGTTTTGAAAGTATACACTGATTCTCATCAGACACCAGCACATAGTGCATACTTGACTGATTAGACCACTTGCAGTAGGAAATCATTAACTTGTATTGACGCTAGTTGTGACAAATTTTAACATCTCCGAAAACATCCATCGATATGATTTACTTGAAAAGGTCATTTCACTGTGATCATGGTTCCCTTATGTCTATAAATCAGCATAAACAACGTTTATCATCTCTAAAGTTTATCAAAGCAGAGAATATTGATACCAGAAACTCGATCATTTTGCAGAATAAGCCTCCGAGGCCAAATCAAATTGGAATTATTTTTTGCGGGATGAATAAAATTGAAAAAAAATGTATTTACATTGAAAATTTTACATTGACAAAGTGACTTCGAAAGTAAGGGCTGATTCTCATCAGACACCAGCACACACTGCATACTTGACTAATGTGACCACTTGCATTTGAAAATCATTTACTTGTATTAACGCTCGTTCTGACAAATTTTAACATCTCCGACTTATATCCATCGATATAATTTACCTGTTAAGGTCATTTAATTGTGATCATGGTTCCTTATTTGTCTATAAATCAGCATGGACAACGTATATCTTCTCTAAAGTTTATCAAAGCAGATAATATTGATACAAGAAACTCTATCGTTTTGCGGAATAAGCCTCCGAAGCCGAATCAAATTGGAATTGTTTTTTACGGGATGATTAAAATTGAAAAAAACTCTAGCGCACCTGAACCGCTAGAAACACTAATGTTCAAAGAACAGTAGAAGAATTGTGCAGGTTTTGAGTGCATATTCCACCACATGTGCTGCTTATTACGGACAAACTGTTTCAAATGCCACGTTTTACTTTGGTCTCAAGAATGCATTATAACTCATATGGTAGAAGGTTTCAGATATTACCACTGGCATGGGTTTCAAAGTTTATGAAAGAAAAACACTTGTTAATTATATTCGTTATCAGTTGCTTATTTCACCAAACTTTGAAAGCAGCATCTCATATAACATCAATGAAGAAAATGCTCAGTGCTTGCAGCACTGTAACTGAAGTTGGTGTTTGGGCTGCGATCCGAAAAATTTGCAGAACTTAGGGAATTGAAACATCGGTTATTTATTTTCATTGTAAATGTTTCCGGTATGAATACTAACTGTAAGCATTTATTGATACAAAAGTAGCAAACCGACTCGTGCTGGCAACCTTTCGCCAGTATCAAAGCCAAGAATATATCACATCTGCTTCACGTTGTTATATTACATTCGAAGTTATAGGAGTATAAAGGAATTTAGGGTTACCTGCAGCGAGTTTTTTCAAATAATCGAAAGTTTAATATTTGCTGTTTATTGTCACTACAATATCATTACCAATTGAAAATTCTACGATAAAGCCGCTTAATAAAGATATTGCAAACAAACACAAAACCAACAATAGCTGGTAACCCTATCGTGGCTTTTCAACCAAATTTGGCCTGAATAATGTTTATGACAGGTTTTATTAATTGTATGAAATTCGTATTGATTTCATAACTGCACTGGAAGTTATAGGGCAAAAAGTTTTATTTTCTTGAGAGAATTTTCAAAACCAAAGACACAAAAATTACCATAGCTGGCAGCACCAATCGAATTTTCCAACCAAATTTCTATCAAACAGAGTTTAGAGTAAAGTGCAACTACTGTGTCAATTTCATGAAAATCTGATAGCTTAGTCACATTTCATAGGGCAAAAAGCAGTTTTTTTTCTATGTAATTTTTCAAGATGGCACCACTGGCACAGAGTTGCCCACAATTAAAATTCGCTTCTTTCAGACCTGGTTCTACTTAAGTCCAATGCATTTTGTAAATTTCAATGGTATCTGATTATTGGTTCGTGAATTCCCGTGAACAGAAGTTTTTGATGCTAAAAATATAGGTTAACTGGGAAAGGGTTACCGTTCTTGTCCGACATGAAATTTCCAAAGTTTGACTTTGAACGTGTAGATAAAGCATAATATTTGTATACAGATTGGTTTTATTGTAAGAAACGGACATTTATAGGATATTCGATAATTTGAATGTTTTCACTTCCAAATTTTTATTTTTTCAAATTTAAGACACCAAAATTATCATAGCTGGCAGCTCCAACCGAATTTTTCAACCAAATTTCTACCAAACGTGGTTTAAAATAAGGTCCAGCTACTGTGTGAATTTCGTTAAAATCGAACGATTCAATCAGAATTTATAGGAGAATCAGAATTTATAGGAGAATCACAGAATCGCCCGCATTTCAAAATCACGTCTATCAGACCTGGTCCTATTTAAGACCAATACAGTCTGCAAATTTCAATTAGTTCTGTTTATCGGATCGTGAGTTTCCGTGAACAGAAGTTTTTGATGCTAAAAATATAGGTAAATTGGGCAAGGGTTACCAGGCGTGCCCGTTATACCATATCAAATTTTATTTTTTGTCTATGTAAATAAAGCACAAAATTTACATATAAGTGGCTGTTTTTTGAAGAAACGGCATTTTTTCAAGAGAAACGATGATTTAGAGGTTTTCAGTTTCAGTACCTGCCCTTGCTACAGGGTTGCCAGCACGCTCATTATCACAAATCTTCAACTTAATAAAACCAATATGTCCTGAAAGTTTGGTAATGATTTAATAGCTCTGTCAAAAGTTATCGCAATTTAAAAATTTTCAATTTTTCCCGTCCTCTTTTTAGGCACCCAGCGCACACATGGGGTTAAAAAATTCCAAAACATTATCCGATTCACATGTAGAATACGTTCGAAATTTATTTTGTTAACTTTATTTTTGCAAAACTTATTTGTGTACGGAATAATAGGTATATTAAAAATATTACTAAAATGGCCGCCGGCGCCAAAGGGTTAAAGATTTTTAACTTTTTCTGAGACCTGGCACTATTCTGCATATACACCAATGTGTCCTAAAAATTTCAGTTCAATCGGATGGCGCGTTCCTGAGATTTTTTCACTGAAATTTTTTGATGATATATATATATATATATATATATATATATATATATATATATATATATATATATATATATATATATATATATATATATATATATATATATATATATATATATATATATATATATATATATATATATATATATATATATATATATATATATATATATATATATATATATATATATATATATAGAAATATGAATTTTTGGCCAAAGTGATTTTAATACTAATGTTCTTCTTCGAACATTAGTAAAAATAGTATTTACATTGAAAATTTTTCTTTGACAAAGTGGTTTCGAAAGTATGTACTGATTCTCATCAGACACCAGCACATAGTGCAAAAGTGGCTTATGTGACCACTTGCAGTTCGAAATCATTAACTTGTATTTACGCTAGTTGTGACAAATTTTAACATCGCCGACTTATATCCATCGAAATAATTTACTCATAAAGGTTTTTGATGTGTGATCATGGTTCCTTTTTTGTCCGTACGGGAAACTCGATAGTTTTGCGGAATAAGCCTTCGAAGCCGATTCAAATTGGAATTGGTTTTTGCGGGATGATTAAAATTGGAAAAAATTTTGTATACAGTGACTCACAGCTTATTTCAACCAGGACGTAAAAAAAAACTTTAACTTCCTATAAAAACTAAACTAAAGAAGATATCTACATTATTTAAAGGCAGGTTATTAGTCTTATGTTTAATCTAATCAAATATGACTTTTCTTTTATTTGTTTAGTATTCTAAAACAACGAAAAACGAAAAACGCAACCAAAAACAATGCCACAGCTTATTTCAACCAAATACTTTGCAGGTGTGCAATGATCCGTTATCTTATAATGCAGCAATTATTTCTTTGTCTTTGCTTTAGTCATTATATTTGTAATGTGTTCAAGTTCAGTTTTGCTGAAGTCTTTGAAAAGATCGTGCAGAAAAATTAATTTTTTGAAATGGGACCACGTACGACAATTGATCAGCGAGAACTTGTTCTCAGTAATTTTAAAAAAGGAAATTCGCGCAGAAAAATTGGTGAGATCCGATTGCCCACGAAAAGGGAACGCTCGATAAGGGGAGAAATGCTCCCAACAAAATTTTCAATCAAACGGACGAGCGCTTTATTGTTCGGAAAATCCAGGAAAACCCAAGGCTATCGGCGCCAAAAATTGTAAGTGAAGTGGAAACTGGGTTGGGCAAGTCCTGCCACCCAGAAACTATTCGTCGTGTGCTGCGAGAGCATGAATTCAATTGTAGAAACGCGCGTAAGAAACCATTTATAAGTGCCAAAAATCAGAAGTGCCGTTTAAAATTTGCCAAGGAATATTTGCATAAGGATTCTGGATTTTTGAACACCGTTATATTCGCTGATGAGTCGAAATTTAATATTTTTGGCCCTGATAGAGCCTCAAATGTTTGGCGTTAGCCAAATACAGAATTGCAAAACAAAAATTTGAAAGGTACAGTCAAACACGAAGGTGGCAGCGTTATGGTTTGGGCCTGTATGTCCGCAGCGAGAGTTGAAAACTTGCAAATTATTGAAACTACAACGGATAAGTCTCATTATCTCGAAATTTTGAAGTTCAATTTAATTGAAAGTTCGGAGAAACTGGGCATTCGCGGTGGCTTCAAATTTTATCAAGACAATGACCCGAAGCATAAGTCAGGTATTGAACAGACATGGCTGGTTTAGCATTGTCCGCATGTTATGCAACCACCGGCACAGTCGCCCGATATTAACGTCATCGAAAATTTGTGGGCCATTTTGGATACAAACATCCGAAAACGGAAGATATCCAACAAAAGCGATCTCAAAACTGCATTGATGGGCCAAAATTACCCCACAAGTGGCACAAAAGCTGGTCGATTCAATGCCTAAGAGGCTAAAAATGGTTGTTGACCAGAAGGGTGGTCATACTAAATATTAAAATATTTTTTTCTGCCTTGCAACTTAATTTAAACATTGTTTTCAGTTACTTTTTTCGTCATTAATTGTTATGACCTATTGAAATAAAATAAAAAAAATAATAAACTGAATAAATGATAATCGTGAACTCTAGTCTAATAATCTGCGTTTAAATAATGTTGATAACTTATTTCGGTTAGTTTTCATAGGAAGTTAAAGTTTTTTTTACGTGCTGGTTGAAATAAGCTGTGGGCCACTGTACATAGAAAATTTTTATTTGACAAAGTGTTTTCGAAAGTATGCACTGATTCTCATCAGACACCAGCACACATTGCATACTTGACTGATGTGACCACCTGCATTTGAAAATTATAAACTTGTATTTATGCTTGCTGTGAAAAATTTTAACATCTCCGACGTATAACCATCGATATAATTTACTTGTTAAGGTCATTTAGTTGTGATCATGGTTCCCTTCTTGTCTTTAAATTAGCATAGACAACTGTTTTCCTGTTGTGTGCTTAGTTGGTGGTGCAAAGTTAGTGTTACTTCATTTAAACAGTGCCGGAAAGCAATGCCTCCTAGAAGTACGGGCCGTCAGGCTACGTAATCGTTCTCGCTGTGACGTCATGGCGGTAGGCCATGTTGACATTACCACGAGGCAGTGCCGACACACACGGAGATTTCACTTGCGTTTTTGTAGCTAAAATATGGATAAAACGTTAGTTTTTTGTGCGTGGATGCGTTGTAGTGTTAATATTTAGTTATAGCTTGCATTTTGTGTCAATCAATTGTATCGAAAGTGAATCGACACAAAACACCACATAACCTGAGAACATCTGATAAACATTTCGTGGCGAATTTTTCTAATTATACCGCACGCACCGCATTAATTTGTGTTTTAGCTGTTCACTAGCGCTGTTCCCCGGATCTCACTTTGT
>OX376372.1:119504993-119599993 GCA_947369275.1 Nemotelus nigrinus | reverse complement strand
GTGGAATAAGGAGATCAGTACCTTGCGAAGAGAATGTAGGAGGGAGTTCAATTGCTCAAAAAGATCTAATGACTGGTCGATGTATAAAACGAAGCTTAAGGCTTTTAAGTATGCCGTACGTAAGGCAAAGAGGTCCTCATGGAGATCTTTCTGTGGTAACGTGGAGAGTCTTAGCGAGGCAAATCGCCTTCGTAAGGTCTTAAGCGCGACACCAAAAGCTATGGGGTGCATCATGAATCCTGAGGGCATTTGGACTAGTTCGAGCGCAGATACTCTCAAAGTACTGATAGACGCACACTTTCCGGGCAATCATTGCCCTCTAGAAGTGGCGTGTCAGACGGAGCAAAATTACAGTTCAATCCCGCCGTTCAGAATATCAAATTCTCAACTGAGGTGGGCCATTAACTCATTTGAACCGTTTAAGTCCCCGGGCCCTGATGGCGTTCTTGCGGCTGACATTCAGCAGTCCATGGAAGTATCGCTACCTTGGCTCAGGGAGATTTATAACGCTTGTCTACGCTTCTCGTATGTTCCCACCAGCTGGCGGGAATCCAGAGTGGTGTTTATTCCCAAAGCAGGAAAAGTTACGCATGTTAAGCCGAAGGACTATCGTCCAATAAGTCTTAACTCCGTCCTGCTAAAGATTTTGGAAAGGATAATTGATTACCATATTAAAAGATCAGTCGATCCTATGCTGATCTCGCAGTCGCAGCATGCTTATACCAAAGGTAAGTCTGTTGAGACCGCTCTTCACGTCCTTATTGAGCAAGTAGAGAAATCTCTTGCTCTAAAGGAATACACGCTTGCTGTCTTCCTGGACATAGAGGGGGCCTTCAACAACGTTAATTCTAACGCAATTGTTGAGGCTCTCTCGGTGCTGCATGTGGATGAACGGTTGGTTGCTTTTATTGTGCAGCTTCTCAAAAGTAGAGTTGTAATCTCTACGCTGGGTAATGCCAGCGTAAGACGAGGAGTCAGCACGGGCACACCTCAGGGTGGAGTTCTCTCTCCCCTGCTGTGGAACATCACGGTGAATACTCTTCTAAAGAAGCTGGACCGCGCCGGCTGCAAAGTGATTGCTTACGCAGACGACATAGCTGTTTCAGTGTCGGGAAAGTATTTATCTACGCTATCGGAGAGGTTAAATCACTCTCTTGACATTATTTCGCGTTGGAGTCGTGAGTGCGGCTTGAATGTGAATCCTAATAAAACGGAGCTAGTGCTGTTTACAAGGAGGTACAAAGTTCCTGATTTTGAGTTACCCAAATTGAATGGGGTCTCCATTAACTTGAGCCAGAAGGTCAAATACTTAGGGCTGATCCTTGACTCGAAGTTACTATGGACGTACAATGTGGCGGAAAGAGCTCGGAAGGCTTTCAACGCACTTTACTGTTGCAAAAGGGCCATAGGGGCGAGTTGGGGATTGCAGCCTCGTACTGTTGCTTGGCTTTACACTGCTGTGGTGGAACCAATTCTGTTGTTTGGGGTGGCGTTCTGGTGGCAGGCTGCTCTTAAGGCTACCTGCAAAGGACAGCTTGAAAAAGTGCGAAGAATGGCTGCACTACAGGTAACTGGAGCGCTCCGCTCCACTCCTACTAAGGCACTGTTTGTGCTACTACATTGGCTTCCAACCAACCTACTGATCTCACAGCAAGCTAATCTTGCTGCTGTGAGACTAAACTGTATCTCAGCATGGAATAGGACAGAGTTCGGTCATGCGAGGATCTTGGTCGAGGGAGTACCCGCACCAGCGGTTGTTGACTACAACGCCCCTCAATGCATACTGGATTTGGAGTTTACAACTCGCATTCCATGCAGGGAGGAATGGTGTGATGGTATCACCCTTGATAATGGGCTTATCCATGTGTACACTGACGGCTCAAAGCTAAACAATAGAGTTGGGAGTGGTGTATACTCAGATGAGCTGAATCTCAAGCTGTCCCTCCGTCTACCAGACCACTGTAGTGTCTTTCAGGCGGAGGTGGTAGCTATTTATCAGGCAGTCGACTGGCTTCTGTGTAATCGAATATTCGGGGTCAATATTGGTATTTTCACAGATAGCCAAGCGGCTATTAATTCCCTTGCTGGTCCTTGTACAATGTCCAAGATTGTTGCTGAATGCCGTGCATCTCTTAGGGAGATGTCGAGACATTCGGTTGTTCAATTGATTTGGGTACCTGGACATAGGGGTTTTCAGGGCAACTGTGAGGCCGATGAGCTAGCAAGGCTTGGAACTTTGCTACCTGACGTCTCCTGCTCCTTTTCAATAGGTATACCGATGAC
The DNA here is from genome assembly GCA_947369275.1 of Nemotelus nigrinus. Taxonomy (NCBI): domain Eukaryota; kingdom Metazoa; phylum Arthropoda; class Insecta; order Diptera; family Stratiomyidae; genus Nemotelus; species Nemotelus nigrinus. The sequence continues at coordinate 119,597,710 of OX376372.1, read as the reverse complement.
ATCGGTCAAACTGGCCATAAGGCAAAAATATCTTGAGGACGCTAAGAAGTCCTGGGCAGATGAATCTTCCTGTGTGATAACAAGGCAGTCCTGGGTATCCATGGATGCGCATCGCACCAGGCAGCTTTTAGGCTTAACTCGAAGCGCCCTTCGTTGCACTGTGGGCGTTCTAACGGGCCACTGCCTCATAGGACGACATGCACAACGTTTGGGCGTAGAGTTTAATGACTTCTGTCGGAGCTGTGGCTCTGAGGATGAGGAGGAAACCGTCCTTCACCTCATGTGCCAGTGTCCGGCTTTGGCAAGGAGAAGACTGGCGGCACTTGGTGCACCCTTTCTCTCAAACCTGACGGAACTGTCCCTGGTAGAGCTAAAGGGGATAGTCCGGTTTCTCAAAGGAAGCAAATGGTTTCCTGACTTTAGTGAGTAGAAGAGAGTCACTAAAATTATTGTGGTATCACAACGGGCCTCTTCTGTGCCTATGTGTGCTGGTCGTCAGGCCTCTGAAGATCGGCAGCCACGTTAACCTAACCTAACCTTTACATAACAAAAAAAAAAAAAAGATATGGTATAACGGGCACGCCTGGTTATCCTTGCCCAATTTTCCTATATTTTTAGCATCAAAAACTTCTGTTCACGGAAACTAACGATCCGATGAGCAGAATTATTTGAAATTCACAGAATGTATTGGCCTTAAATAGGACCAGGTCTGATAGAAGCGATTTTGAAATGCGGGGGATTCTGTGCCAGTGGTGCCATTTTGAAAAATCACTAAAAGAGATAACTGCTTTTAGCCCTATAAATTCTGATTGAATCGTTCGATTTTATTGAAACTCACACAATTGCTGGACCTTACTTTAAGCCACGTTTGGTAGAAATTTGGTTGAAAACTTCGGTTGGAGCTGCCAGCTATGATAATTTTGGTGTCTTCATGTTGAAAAAAAAAAAAATTTGGAAGTGAAAACATTCAAACCATCGAATATTCAAAAAAATGTCCGTTTCTTACAATAAAACCAATCTGTATATAAATCTTATGTTTTATCTACACGTTCAAAATAAAACTTTGGAAATTTCATGTCGGACAAGAACGGTAACCCTCTCCCAGTTAACCTATATTTTTAGCATCAAAAACTTCTGTTCACGGAAACTCACGAACCAATAATCAGATATAGCTAAAATTTACAGAATGCATTGGACTTAAGTAGAACCAGGTTTGATAGAAGCGATTTTGAGTTGTGGGCAACTCTGTGCCAGTGGTGCCATCTTGAAAAATTACAAAGAAAAAAAACTGCTTTTTGCCCTATGAAATGTGAATAAGTTACCAGATTTTCATGAAATTGACACAGTAGCTAAACCTAACTCTAATCTCTGTTTGGTGGAAATTTGATTGAAAAATTTGATTGGTGCTGCCAGCTATGGTAATTTTTGTGTCTTTGGTTTTGAAAATTCACTCAGGAAAATAAAACTTTTTGCACTATAACTTCCAGTGCAGTCATGAAATCAATACGAATTTCATACAATTAATAAAACCTGTCATAAGCATTATTCAGGCCAAATTTGGTTGAAAAGGAAACGATAGGGTTGCCAGCTATTGTTGGTTTTGTGTTTAATTGCAATATCTTTATTAAGCGGTTTTATCGTAGAATTTTCAAATGGTAATGATATTGTAGTGACAATAAACAGTAAATATTAAGCTTTCGATCATTTGAAAAAATTCGCTGCAGGTAACCCTAAATTTCTTTATACTCCTATAACTTCGAATGTAATTAAACAACGTGAAGCAGATTTGATATATTCTTGGCTTTGATACTGGCGAAAGGTTGCCAGCACGAGTCGGTTGTGCTACTTTTGTATCAATAAATGCTTACAGTTAGTATACATACCGGAAACATTTACAATGAAAATAAATAACCGATGTTACAATTCGCAAAGTTCTGCAAATTTTTCGGATCGCAGCGCCAAACACCAACTTCAGTTACAGTGCTGCAGGCACTGAGCATTTTCTTCATTGATGTTATATGAGATGCTGCTTTCAAAATTATGTGAAATAAGCAACTGATAACGAATATAACTAACCCGTGTTTTGCTTTCATAAACGTTGAAATTCATGCCAGTGGTAATATCTGAAACCTTTTACCATATGAGTTATAATGCATTCTTAAGACGAAAGTAAAACGTGGCATTTGAAACAGTTTGGCCGTAATAAGCAGCACATGTGGTGGAATATGCACTCAAAACCTGCACGATTCTTCTACTGTTCTTCGAACATTAGTGTTTCTAGCGGTTCAGGTGCGCTAGAGTTTTTTATTTTTTATTTATTTATTTTCGAAGAATTTCGTCTATTACAGACTAGTGGTATTTACAGATTTAAAACTTACAACGAATCAGTCAAAATGGACTGTTTCAGGCAAAGCTCTTTTTCAAAGATGGTACAGATAAATTAAAATCAAATTGATGATAATCATCGTTGAAATTTCTTTTGATGCCCGAAACGGGCTCATTAAAGGCGTAGTTGGTCCGATAGGCAGGGACAGATAAAATGTTGACTTGTCTCATTCTGTGACCCTTGGTATTGAGGCCAAATAAACCTAAAAAATTTTCACATGAAATGTTACCCATGAGGATCTTTACAGCAAAGATAGTTTTGAAATTTTCTCGTCTCTTATTAAGTGTATTCATGGCCAGTAAGTTAAGTCGTTTAATGTAAGGAGACAAGTGAAGAGGATCTGACCAAGCAAATTCACGCAAACAAAACCGAAGAAATTTTTTCTGAATGGACTCGATACGGTCCACATAAACCTGCTGATAAGGCGCCCAAACTATACACGTATATTCAAGTATTGGTCTTACTAACGCACAAAAAAGAATCTTAGTAAGATGTATGTCATGAAACTCTTTGGATCGCCTCCTCACAAAACCCAAGGTAGATGAAGCTTTTGATAAGATGGCGTTAATATGATCGTCAAAAGTAAAAGAATTGTTTAGAAGTACTCCTAAATCGAGTACTTTGTCAGAATACCTTAAGGGAATACTATTCAAAGAGTATTCAAAGCTCAACGGATTAATTTTACGCGTGTACGAAACAACGGTACACTTGTCAATATTAATTACCAATTTATTAAGGTCACACCAGGTCGTGAGGTTATTAAAGTCAGCTTGAAGTTCCAAGCAGTCGTGAATATTAGATACCTTTTTAAAGATTTTGGCGTCATCAGCATATAGTAAAATTGATGAATGTTTCAGGACAGATGGTAGGTCATTTACGTATAAAAGAAAAAGTAGAGGTCCTAAGTGACTACCTTGAGGAACACCAGATAAGACAGCAATTTCAGACGATAGGGCGCCACGAAAGGATACGCATTGGGTACGACATTCCAAATAAGATGCTATCCAGGAAATAAATAGCTGAGGAAAGTTAAACGAGGACAATTTACACAATAAAATGGAATGATCCAGCTTATCAAAAGCCTTCGTGAAGTCAGTGTAAATACAGTCTACCTGAAATCCTGCCGCGATTGATGGGATAACAATGTTGGAAAACTCAAGCAGGTTGGTAGTTGTGGATTTGCCTTTCAAGAAACCATGTTGGAAAGGAGATAATATGGATTTACTATGAAACGCCACAACATTGCTGATTATCGCTTCAAATAGTTTAGCAACACATGGAAGTTTTGCGATGGGACGATAATTGCCTACAACATTTCTATCGCCTCTTTTATGAATAGGTGTAACAATTGCGTATTTCCAACTAAGAAAAATACCGAGCGACAGAGAAAGGTTAAATAGGTAGGCAAGGATAGGAGACAGGGAGGAGATACAGTATTTTAAGATAGCGCTAGGAATGCCGTCAGGGCCTGGTGTCAAATTATTGTCCAACTTCCTAGAAAACGTTAAAATGGTATCTTTGTCTATAAACAAGTCTTTCATTCCCAAAGAAGAAGTTGGGATCATTGTCAGGTTGTCATTATAATTATTACTATTAGTAGAAGGTTCCGTATTATATGCGGTACGGAAATGATTAGCGAAAATATTGCTAATAGTTAATGGATCGGAAATGGCCATGTCGTCTGAGTTAAACGTGGTGGGATACCCATCATGGTATCTCTTGGAATTAATAAAATTCCAAAATCTTCTAGGCTGCTGTTGAAAAGTAGAATTATGATTTCTAAGGTGAATTTGGTAAGAACTTTCGACCTCGGAGTGGTAAATATTCTTCAACTCTACAAATACCAAAAAGTCAGAAACAGAACGAGACGAGCAATATCTTTTCCAAGCTTTAGATTTTAAATTTTTTATATGGCGTATTGCCTTCGATTTCCATGGAACTTTATTGCAATTGTTAGGGAAAGAGACTGGTACAAACTGGGTAAAGCATCCAAAAAGAATTGAATCAAAATTGTACACGGTCTTATTAATGTCTTTTTCTAACAACACATTGGACCAATCACACCGTGCGATGAGATCATTTAGTATACCAAGTCGACTTTCTTAAAGTTAAATTGACACGGTGAGTTATATAAAGGAGTGCTTAGAGATGTATTGATTTCGTAGATGATTAGAACTGGTTCATGATGTGTTGAATCGCAGAGAGATGATGGACAGTGCTTGAACTCGGACGGGTAGGCGTTTGAAGTAAAAACTAGATCCAATAATCTTCCATGACTGTTCAAAATGCTGTTTACTTGGTTTAAGCCGCACGCAAGCATTGCGTTTATAAACTCCTCGGCGTATGGGCGATTACCAGGAGAAAAGGTTGGGGCTAATGTGAAGCCGTCGTCAGATAAGTTTCAAGTAATTCTGGGTAGGTTGAAGTCACCCATGAGGATGAGTTCATCTTTTCCATCTATAATAATAATAATAATAGCTTTATTGATGCATTTGGTAATTTAGTGCTATACAATATCTTAAGTTTAGTGTTTAGACAGAGTCTTTACATCTAAGTTTTGATAACTAACAAATACTATAAGATTGTATACATACGAAAGTTTAGTAGTGTATTTTAGGGAAAAATAGCTTAAAACCTAATGTAGCCCTAAAACTAACTTAAATGTAACTTAAGATAAACTTAAAAACTAAATTATTCACGGTAATTAGAGTATTAAGGTTACCGGGCTATCTGTGGACAAGTGATGCAACCAAAGGATTGTTAGAGTTTTGGCAACTATCGGAAAATTTTCTGTGGAGAGATTCAGCGGATTCCAAAATGGTTTTTAATTTTGCCAGCTGGTGAAGACGGTGAGTGGAGAAGAAAAACGGAAGGTTAAAAATGATTTTCAGACATTTGTTCTGCAAAATTTGCAGCTTACGTTTATGCGCTAGAGCGCAGTTGTTCCAGACGGGGCAGCCATATAGAAATATAGGTTGCAAGGTGGATTTATAAATGAGTAATTTGTTGGCTACAGAAAGCTTGGATTTCCTATTTATAAGGGGGTAGGTTGACAGGATGCTTTTCAGGATCTTCGATTTTATAAATTCTGTATGTTGCATAAACGTGAGTTTATAGTCAAGGTGAACCCCTAGATACTTAATATCTTTTGTCCATGATACATGAGAGCCAAGAATTTGAATATGTGGATTCGGTAAGTATCTCGTGGCTCGTTTTTTGGTAAAGAGTATCGCTTGAGTTTTCCCGGCATTTATTTGAACCTTCCATTTGCTGCAAAAGTCATTGATCAAACGCAATTGTTGTTGGAGATTATTGAAAATACGATCAGGGTTATTATCACTAGAGTATATTGCAGTGTCGTCAGCATACATTGCAATGTTGCAATCCTGGAATTGAGCCAAGTCTGACATGTAAATATTATACAAAGTCGGACCTAGAACCGAGCCTTGCGGAACTCCCGCGGGGATATTATGTTTTTTGGAAAGACACTGTGCTTTAACAACAAACGATCTGGAAGATAGAAAAGAACGTATAACTGTACATAAGTAGATGGGAAAGGATAAACGAAATAGTTTATAGATGAGGCCATCCTGCCAGACAGTGTCAAAGGCCTTTTCAATGTCTAAGGCTATCAGACCGGTGGAATTTTTCAAGGAAAACTGTTGCTGAATATGATGGACGACTCTAGTTAGCTGATGAGTTGTAGAGAGCCTTGGTCTAAAACCAAATTGAAAATCCGGGATAATTGAACATTCTTCCAGTTTACTTCGTATGCGAGACAGAATAACGCTTTCAAATAGCTTGCTTACTGACGACAACAAACTAATTGGTCTATAGCTGCTAGGGAGTTGTGGGTTTTTGCCTGACTTTAGAATTGGGATGACAATTGCGTTTTTCCATGCGACGGGGAAGTATCCTACCTTGAGACAGCAGTTGAAAATGTAAGAAAGAGCAACGATTGCCTTTCTAGGAATATTTTTCAAAAGGATATTGGTGATACCATCATCTCCCGTAGAAGACTTCATTTTAAGTTTTTTAAGTAGAGCTCTCAACTCTATCGGAGAGCAGAGGCAGCAAGGCTTAAAATCAGAGGAGTAGTCTGATAGTTTTGAGGTTTCACGTTGCACAACGTCATTGGTTTCGGGGTCATTAATACGGAGAGTAAGTGTGTGGGACTTGTAGAAGTTAGTTGCCAAGGTATTTACTTTTTCATTTGCAGAAATTACAATAGAGCCATCCTCAAGTTCTAAAGGTGGAATGAATTTAGATTGGCTATTTAAAGCTTTCCGAATTTTCCATAATTTTTTAGAGCCGGTTTCCTGAACTGATAGAGTATCGTTCCAGCGTTTGTTGCGTATTTTCAGAAACACTAACCGAATTTGCATATTTAGTTCGTTCAGAAAGGCTTTAAGGTGAGGATTGCGAGATCTTTGCCATTGTCTGCGAATGTTGTTGCGGTGTTTAATTAACGCAGTGGTGGCGTGGTCGATTTCGAATGCTACAGGTTTTCGAGTCAGTACAGGAGTGGCCCGGTCCCAAGCTCTGAGGATATTATTTGCGAAATCTAAGACAAGTTTATCGATTTGACGGGGATTCGTAATTTTGGAAAGATCAGTATCACGAAGGTCAATGTTGTCGTTAAGAAATTCACGGTATTTGACCCAGTCTGTTTTACCATAAGAGAAAAACTGATGCTTCTCTGCATTGATGTATTTATCGATGATAAAAGATACAGGCAAATGAATAGACGAAAGCTCATTCAATACTGTAGGTTGCTGTAGGGGAACTCTGCCGTTACTGATTATTAAATCTAAAGTAGACGGGTTTCCTCGCGGAGGATAACAGGTAGGACCGTCAGAAGTGTGGAGAAAGAAGTTTCTGTCCGTCATTTGTTCAAATAGGATTTTGCCAGCCTTATTGGCTTTCGAACAATTCCAATGCGGGTGTCGAGAGTTTAGGTCACCGCATATTAAAAAATTATTTTGAATGTTTGTCAATAATTTCAGATCCTCTTTAAAAAGTTTTAATTTTTGGGCATTCAAATTCGTGCCACTGAAATAGACAGCGATAATTGTTACGTCAAGCTGTGGGATAGTTATTGCTACATGCTCTATGACTTTAGTGGCAAGGTTTGGGAGTCTACGGTAGTTAATGTCTTTATTGATGAGAATGGCGACTCCTCCTCCAGGTGCATCAATCCTGTCATTTCTAATAATATTATAGTTAGCATTAGATAATTTATCGCCTTGCTTAAGCCAAGTTTCGGAAAGTATGACTAAGTAAACTTTATTCTGGATGACGAAGCTAAAGGTTTCCAGGTGTTTAATAATATTATAGTTAGCATTAGATAATTTATCGCCTTGCTTAAGCCAAGTTTTGGAAAGTATGACTAAGTAAACTTTATTCTGGATGACGAAGCTAAAGGTTTCCAGGTGTTTGTTACGGATGCTCTGGCAGTTCCAGACCAAGCAATTAATTTGGCTTTTATTTGTATACAAACTTAGTGGCAAGTTCTACAATTACGTTAAATTGATCATTACGAGACTGGCACGAAGCAAGTCTCGTGATGAGTTCTTTAGCTAAATTTACTGATTCAGTGGCCGAAAACAAACTATTGGCCTCAGCGGCCTGAGATAAATTATCTGCGGTATGAGTATTTACATAACTATAATTATTACGAGTTACTGCGCTATACGAATTTGCACGAATTTGATGCCCCGGGCTTTGATTAGAACAATGCTGAGAGCGCGCACCAGGCAATGATGGAAAATCCATGTTGTTCAGTACAGAAACTCGAGCTTGGACAGGTTTGATGCTGAACTCGGCATTACGTGTTAAACGCTGAGACGATCGCTTGCGAATTTGTAGGTATTCGTTGCGTTTGGGGCAAAGAGGGCTGTTGGAGAGGTGATTCCCCTTACAAAGAGCGCAACATATTTGAGAAGTGTCATTCGTTGGACACTTCGATTTGTCATGCTGCTGGCCGCATATCAAGCACTTTAATGGAAGAAAGCAGAAAGATGTCCCATGTCCGTATGATTGACACTTCCTGCACTGAGTCGGATGGTTTGATTTCTTTCGTTGAAAGCTCCACTTGATCTTAGTGTGGTTGATTGAGTGTATTTTGATAAGCTCCTTATACTTCACTGAGCCATGAGCAAAATATACGATAAATCGTGTCTCGTCACTATAACGGCGTGCATCATCGGGTATCAGAATTTTCTTGACGTCAATGCATGCTAAGCCGTGCTCGTCGTTTAGGAGCTTTTGGAGCTCAGTACTTTCCATATTGTAGAGACCGTTTAGAATGAACTTTTGCGGTTTTTGGTCAGCTCGCGCGTAAGTGAAAAAGTGCACATTCTTTTCGACAAGATAAGAACGAAGCTTGTCGTAAGAATCCAAATCATCCAACAAAACTTTTTTCCCTACGCTGTTGTATTGAATGTTGTAGTTTGTGATGTTCACAGCATCAATTATTTTGATTATAGTATCCCGATCTAACTTGGGAATAACAATCGGGGGAACTTTTACCTTTTTAGGTGAAGTGTTTGGAGTAGCGAACCCGTTGCTGGTTGTTCCTCCATCGTCGTCGACGAGATTTTGAAGCGGCGTAAACCGGTTGGCACTGGTAACTGACATCACTTAGTCAGAGTGGTTTCTAGCGAGCGTCAGCCTGTCCCTGAGGAGCATGGGAGACGAATCCCGTTTGCGCTTCAAACCTGGCGCCGATATAATTTTATAACACTGTTAGGATATTTATTAGACACTTCACTGAAATAATGGTAGTCGATAATAATAGAGTGTTCACTGTGATAATAGTGCGTCAATAGTCGTAATATCACACCGACACGTCTTTACTCGCTGCAAGCTGAGGCAGGACTGATCTTTTCCATCTAATAGGTCACATAAATGATGAGTGGCGTTAAGTACTTGCTCATAACAAATCGATGCTGAATTAGGAGGGATATATAGAACTGCTAATTAGAGATGCGCCATTCCCAGGTCCACACGAGCACAGACAAGTTCCAAGCTATCGGTGTTTGGTACGATTACTTCTGATACGCGATCCGAACTGCGCACGGCAAGCAATACGCCCCCACCTACCGGGGCGTCGAGTAAAAGTCCATGACGATCTTTACGGAAGACAGAAAACCGCGAATCAAATAGTTCTGTATTCAATATCTTCACGCAGAGCCAAGTTTCAGTTAAAGCAATGACATGAAAGTCTGAAGAAAGATTGTACGTGTAAAAGTCGTTAGCTTTAGATCGCATGCCGCTCATGTTGGCGTAGAAGATTGACATGTTTTCGAGTCGTTTTTTGACAGAGATTTACCAGCCGTAGCACGATTTCTTGGTGTAAATTCACGGACGATTGCGTTCAAAGGCCAGAAACTGGGCTGTGTGATGGTATTAAAGGAGCAATCCTGAACGATGATCTTAAACGATGACACCCGAGGATGCTGACCAATTTTCGCAACCGAAATGGAGTCAGAAGGTAAAAATTTTTTAGTGTGGTGTAGGATATCAATGATATTGTTTTTCACATCGTCGGGGGTAGTAGTTGGAGCAAGTCTTGATAAGAATAACACCCGAGGCTTCACCCCACCATCGAGCTTTCAACTAAAAGTTTCAGTTCCAGATCTAGCAGGAACTGGGCGAGCGATGTTTGTTTCGTGTGTGAGGAAGTTCGCATTTCCTTCTTTATCTGATTTCTCAGATCCTTCTGTAACAATGATTTTCGTTGTTTCTACCTCTTTGTCACCTGCCGGGGAGTTGTCAATTGATTTAGACTGCTTGCGTCTTATCCCTCTTTCTTTATTCGATGCTTTTCTGGCACCTGTGATTGGGCTGCTATGGTCTAAGCTATCAGCCTGACAAGAGGAAGAATTCCTGGGTTTTGTATTTTCACGAGCGCCGTGAGGATTTTCTAAAACGTCAGTCTGGCAACTAGAAGTGCGGCGAGCAATGTTTAAAGATGACGTAGCGCAGCCATTCAGAGTCGAAAAGATTCTATGAACTTTGTCATTAAGTAACTGTAGGTGATTATCAGATGTAAATGGCAAAAACTGTACATTCGCTTGTTCCAGTGGCTGCAAATCTATTATTGATTCATTCAACAGTCCAGTTTTTTACATTTCTTAGGTAGAATGAATAAGGCGAAAAAAAATAAGATGATTCTGAATTTTTCTTAAAGACAAATTTTGCTATTCATCTTTGACCATGACGGCGAATATGAATTTGGATGAATTTTGTTACGGTATTGTACAGTGTCTGAAATATGAGTAATGCTGATTATTTTAAGTGTTCACTATTGGAGAGCACCTCGATCATTATGCCTTCGTATATGTGACTCTTATCCAAATGCCTTCATTCAAAAACAAGAAAAGTCTAATTATAATTGTTCTTATTACAAATAACTGTGAGCCCACAGCCATTTCAAAGTTTGCGCGACTAAAATCTGGCAGCACAATTCATAAACTAAGATACCTTATGAGAATCGGTTTAAATTTTGTGGTAGCTACTACGACTGCAACTAGTACCGTGTGTTTTTTAAAAAAAAGTTGAGACTATATATACGATGAAAAGATAATATTAATGTAAACCTTAACCGTCAGATATTATAATACATACCTAGATTAATGTTACCGATCAACCAAAGTGATGAGACATATTAGTGTTTTAAAAAAAAAGATTTCAATTGGTTTTGAGTAACTGAAATTCAATCTTGTTTGCGGAAATTCACGCTAGGACACGTTTCAAAAGTTCCAGGAATTTATTTAATATGGAAATGATTTTTGAAAGGAATTAAAAAGTCTAGTTTCGCATGAGGAAAATAACAATTTCAAACTCCCTAGATTTTAATAGTATTTTAGTCATATTAAGTTCCTTGTTATTTTTGTTACATTAACCCAAACAAAAAAACCTTACGTATGAATATTGAAAATTCACTTCGAGATATTTAGGCCGAAGTTTTGACATGTCCAACGGCCATAATAAATTGGGCGAAAGAGTAACTTTTATGGGCCATTTAGATAAGCGTCCATGCGTCCACGCGTCCATGCGTTTTTAGATTAAACGAGTCAAGTCAACTCAAATCCAGTTTTTTTAAGGCGGGGCTAAGGCGAAAGTGGTCGGATACGGTGATTGATATACCGTTGACTTAATTGTTTTACTTTCGCTCTTTGTCATTTCGAGATGATAAGCAGATGGATGGATTGATAAGAGGATGATATTACACGCTTGCAACGATGGTTTTTTTTTATTTTCATATTATTTGAATTATAATAATTAATATTTGAAAACATCGTCGTGATCAATTTTAAAACATTACTAATTCCCATTCCTTAATTTTTCCCCATTTTCTTTCTTCCTTCCAACAAAATAAATTGGTAGCAGACAATTGCATATATTTACCCATATGACTATATATACCTTCATACAAAATTTTTTGTGTCTAGATATTCGTATGCATTCTAATTTTTTCGTAATAGTCCTGCACGTAAGGATGCAAAAAAAAATATTATCCACATCATCATATAATAAAATAATCATCCACAAAACATATATATAAATGATCATCAACGAATCATCCACACATGCCGCTGAGCGAAAGAAATCATTATAAAATCTATTGTACATGAATCAGCATACTCCACCTACTTCGCTTTAGGTCCGCCTATATAAACAAAATCAAATTGACTCGTGTAAGCAAAACACGCTAGATCGTATGGACGCGTGGACGCATGGACCCTTGTCTGAATGGCCCATTATGGTGAATGTTGCTAAAACCTCCTAACGTATTGCTTAAGAAGCCTGTTTTGAATAATACGATTTGCTGTAAATTTGTTTAACGCTAATGAATTATAATTGTGATGAATGTATGGACAATGACAAGCAGTATTTTCGGAAACATGCACAACCGTTTGGTACAATTAACATATACTTAAGATGCATATGATTAAAAAAATCAATCAAAAAATCAAAAAATGTTTACATAACCAAAAAAAAAAAAAAAGATATGGTATAACGGGCACGCCTGGTAACCCTTGCCCAATTTTCCTATATTTTTAGCATCAAAAACTTCTGTTCACGGAAACTCACGATCCGATGAGCAGAATTATTTGAAATTCACAGAATGTATTGGCCTTAAAGAGGACCAGGTCTGATAGAAGTGATTTTGAAATGCGGGCGATTCTGTGCCAGTGGTGCCATCTTGAAAAATCACTAAAAGAGATAACTGCTTTTAGCCCTATAAATTCTGATTGAATCGTTCGATTTTATTGAAACTCACACAATTGCTGGACCTTACTTTAAGCCACGTTTGGTAGAAATTTGGTTGAAAACTTCGGTTGGAGCTGCCAGCTATGATAATTTTGGTGTCTTCATTTTGAAAAAAAAAAAATTTGGAAGTGAAAACATTCAAACCATCGAATATTCAAAAAAATGTCCGTTTCTTACAATAAAACCAATCTGTATATAAATCTTATGTTTTATCTACACGTTCAAAATAAAACTTTGGAAATTTCATGTCGGACAAGAACGGTAACCCTCTCCCAGTTAACCTATATTTTTAGCATCAAAAACTTCTGTTCACGGAAACTCACGAACCAATAATCAGATATAGCTAAAATTTACAGAATGCATTGGACTTAAGTAGAACCAGGTTTGATAGAAGCGATTTTGAATTGTGGGCAACTCTGTGCCAGTGGTGCCATCTTGAAAAATTACAAAGAAAAAAAACTGCTTTTTGCCCTATGAAATGTGAATAAGTTACCAGATTTTCATGAAATTGACACAGTAGCTAAACCTAACTCTAATCTCTGTTTGGTGGAAATTTGATTGAAAAATTTGATTGGTGCTGCCAGCTATGGTAATTTTTGTGTCTTTGGTTTTGAAAATTCACTCAGGAAAATAAAACTTTTTGCACTATAACTTCCAGTGCAGTCATGAAATCAATACGAATTTCATACAATTAATGAAACCTGTCATAAGCATTATTCAGGCCAAATTTGGTTGAAAAGGAAACGATAGGGTTGCAAGCTATTGTTGGTTTTGTGTTTAATTGCAATATCTTTATTAAGCGGTTTTATCGTAGAATTTTCAAATGGTAATGATATTGTAGTGACAATAAACAGTAAATATTAAGCTTTCGATCATTTGAAAAAATTCGCTGCAGGTAACCCTAAATTTCTTTATACTCCTATAACTTCGAATGTAATATAACAACGTGAAGCAGATGTGATATATTCTTGGCTTTGATACTGGCGAAAGGTTGCCAGCACGAGTCGGTTGTGCTACTTTTGTATCAATAAATGCTTACAGTTAGTATACATACCGGAAACATTTACAATGAAAATAAATAACCGATGTTACAATTCGCAAAGTTCTGCAAATTTTTCGGATCGCAGCGCCAAACACCAACTTCAGTTATAGTGCTGCAGGCACTGAGCATTTTCTTCATTGATGTTATATGAGATGCTGCTTTCAAAATTATGTGAAATAAGCAACTGATAACGAATATAACTAACCCGTGTTTTGCTTTCATAAACGTTGAAATTCATGCCAGTGGTAATATCTGAAACCTTTTACCATATGAGTTATAATGCATTCTTAAGACGAAAGTAAAACGTGGCATTTGAAACAGTTTGGCCGTAATAAGCAGCACATGTGGTGGAATATGCACTCAAAACCTGCACGATTCTTCTACTGTTCTTCGAACATTAGTGTTTCTAGCGGTTCAGGTGCGCTAGAGTTTTTTATTTGTTATTTATTTATTTTCGAAGAATTTCGTCTATTACAGACTAGTAGTATTTACAGATTTAAAACTTACAACGAATCAGTCAAAATGAACTGTTTCTGGCAAAGCTCTTTTTCAAAGATGGTACAGATAAATTAAAATCAAATTGATGATAATCATCGTTGAAATTTCTTTTGATGCCCGAAACGGGCTCATTAAAGGCGTAGTTGGTCCGATAGGCAGGGACAGATAAAATGTTGACTTGTCTCATTCTGTGACCCTTGGTATTGAGGCCAAATAAACCTAAAAAATTTTCACATGAAATGTTACCCATGAGGATCTTTACAGCAAAGATAGTTTTGAAATTTTCTCGTCTCTTATTAAGTGTATTCATGGCCAGTAAGTTAAGTCGTTTAATGTAAGGAGACAAGTGAAGAGGATCTGACCAAGCAAATTCGCGCAAACAAAACCGAAGAAATTTTTTCTGAATGGACTCGATACGGTCCACATAAACCTGCTGATAAGGCGCCCAAACTATACACGTATATTCAAGTATTGGTCTTACTAACGCACAAAAAAGAATCTTAGTAAGATGTATGTCATGAAACTCTTTGGATCGCCTCCTCACAAAACCCAAGGTAGATGAACCTTTTGATAAGATGGCGTTAATATGATCGTCAAAAGTAAAAGAATTGTTTAGAAGTACTCCTAAATCGAGTACTTTGTCAGAATACCTTAAGGGAATACTATTCAAAGAGTATTCAAAGCTCAACGGATTAATTTTACGCGTGTACGAAACAACGGTACACTTGTCAATATTAATTACCAATTTATTAAGGTCACACCAGGTCGTGAGGTTATTAAAGTCAGCTTGAAGTTCCAAGCAGTCGTGAATATTAGATACCTTTTTAAAGATTTTGGCGTCATCAGCATATAGTAAAATTGATGAATGTTTCAGGACAGATGGTAGGTCATTTACGTATAAAAGAAAAAGTAGAGGTCCTAAGTGACTACCTTGAGGAACACCAGATAAGACAGCAATTTCAGACGATAGGGCGCCACGAAAGGATACGCATTGGGTACGACATTCCAAATAAGATGCTATCCAGGAAATAAATAGCTGAGGAAAGTTAAACGAGGACAATTTACACAATAAAATGGAATGATCCAGCTTATCAAAAGCCTTCGTGAAGTCAGTGTAAATACAGTCTACCTGAAATCCTGCCGCGATTGATGGGATAACAATGTTGGAAAACTCAAGCAGGTTGGTAGTTGTGGATTTGCCTTTCAAGAAACCATGTTGGAAAGGAGATAATATGGATTTACTATGAAACGCCACAACATTGCTGATTATCGCTTCAAATAGTTTAGCAACACATGGAAGTTTTGCGATGGGACGATAATTGCCTACAACATTTCTATCGCCTCTTTTATGAATAGGTGTAACAATTGCGTATTTCCAACTAAGAAAAATACCGAGCGACAGAGAAAGGTTAAATAGGTAGGCAAGGATAGGAGACAGGGAGGAGATACAGTATTTTAAGATAGCGCTAGGAATGCCGTCAGGGCCTGGTGTCAAATTATTGTCCAACTTCCTAGAAAACGTTAAAATGGTATCTTTGTCTATAAACAAGTCTTTCATTCCCAAAGAAGAAGTTGGGATCATTGTCAGGTTGTCATTATAATTATTACTATTAGTAGAAGGTTCCGTATTATATGCGGTACGGAAATGATTAGCGAAAATATTGCTAATAGTTAATGGATCGGAAATGGCCATGTCGTCTGAGTTAAACGTGGTGGGATACCCATCATGGTATCTCTTGGAATTAATAAAATTCCAAAATCTTCTAGGCTGCTGTTGAAAAGTAGAATTATGATTTCTAAGGTGAATTTGGTAAGAACTTTCGACCTCGGAGTGGTAAATATTCTTCAACTCTACAAATACCAAAAAGTCAGAAACAGAACGAGACGAGCAATATCTTTTCCAAGCTTTAGATTTTAAATTTTTTATATGGCGTATTGCCTTCGATTTCCATGGAACTTTATTGCAATTGTTAGGGAAAGAGACTGGTACAAACTGGGTAAAGCATCCAAAAAGAATTGAATCAAAATTGTACACGGTCTTATTAATGTCTTTTTCTAACAACACAGTGGACCAATCACACCGTGCGATGAGATCATTTAGTATACCAAGTCGACTTTCTTAAAGTTAAATTGACACGGTGAGTTATGTAAAGGAGTGCTTAGAGATGTATTGATTTCGTAGATGATTAGAACTGGTTCATGATGTGTTAAATCGCAGAGAGATGATGGACAGTGCTTGAACTCGGACGGGTAGGCGTTTGAAGTAAAAACTAGATCCAATAATCTTCCATGACTGTTCAAAATGCTGTTTACTTGGTTTAAGCCGCACGCAAGCATTGCGTTTATAAACTCCTCGGCGTATGGGCGATTACCAGGAGAAAAGGTTGGGGCTAATGTGAAGCCGTCGTCAGATAAGTTTCAAGTAATTCTGGGTAGGTTGAAGTCACCCATGAGGATGAGTTCATCTTTTCCATCTATAATAATAATAATAATAGCTTTATTGATGCATTTGGTAATTTAGTGCTATACAATATCTTAAGTTTAGTGTTTAGACAGAGTCTTTACATCTAAGTTGTGATAACTAACAAATACTATAAGATTGTATACATACGAAAGTTTAGTAGTGTATTTTAGGGAAAAATAGCTTAAAACCTAATGTAGCCCTAAAACTAACTTAAATGTAACTTAAGATAAACTTAAAAACTAAATTATTCACGGTAATTAGAGTATTAAGGTTACCGGGCTATCTGTGGACAAGTGATGCAACCAAAGGATTGTTAGAGTTTTGGCAACTATCGGAAAATTTTCTGTGGAGAGATTCAGCGGATTCCAAAATGGTTTTTAATTTTGCCAGCTGGTGAAGACGGTGAGTGGAGAAGAAAAACGGAAGGTTAAAAATGATTTTCAGACATTTGTTCTGCAAAATTTGCAGCTTACGTTTATGCGCTAGAGCGCAGTTGTTCCAGACGGGGCAGCCATATAGAAATATAGGTTGCAAGGTGGATTTATAAATGAGTAATTTGTTGGCTACAGAAAGCTTGGATTTCCTATTTATAAGGGGGTAGGTTGACAGGATGCTTTTCAGGATCTTCGATTTTATAAATTCTGTATGTTGCATAAACGTGAGTTTATAGTCAAGGTGAACCCCTAGATACTTAATATCTTTTGTCCATGATACATGAGAGCCAAGAATTTGAATATGTAGATTCGGTAAGTATCTCGTGGCTCGTTTTTTGGTAAAGAATATCGCTTGAGTTTTCCCGGCATTTATTTGAATCTTCCATTTGCTGCAAAAGTCATTGATTAAACGCAATTGTTGTTGGAGATTATTGAAAATACGATCAGGGTTATTATCACTAGAGTATATTGCAGTGTCGTCAGCATACATTGCAATGTTGCAATCCTGGAATTGAGCCAAGTCTGACATGTAAATATTATACAAAGTCGGACTTAGAACCGAGCCTTGCGGAACTCCCGCGGGGATATTATGTTTTTTGGAAAGACACTGTGCTTTAACAACAAACGATCTGGAAGATAGAAAAGAACGTATAACTGTACATAAGTAGATGGGAAAGGATAAACGAAATAGTTTATAGATGAGGCCATCCTGCCAGACAGTGTCAAAGGCCTTTTCAATGTCTAAGGCTATCAGACCGGTGGAATTTTTCAAGGAAAACTGTTGCTGAATATGATGGACGACTCTAGTTAGCTGATGAGTTGTAGAGAGCCTTGGTCTAAAACCAAATTGAAAATCCGGGATAATTGAACATTCTTCCAGTTTACTTCGTATGCGAGACAGAATAACGCTTTCAAATAGCTTGCTTACTGATGACAACAAACTAATTGGTCTATAGCTGCTAGGGAGTTTTGGGTTTTTGCCTGACTTTAGAATTGGGATGACAATTGCGTTTTTCCATGCGACGGGGAAGTATCCTACCTTGAGACAGCAGTTGAAAATGTAAGAAAGAGCAACGATTGCCTTTCTAGGAATATTTTTCAAAAGGATATTGGTGATACCATCATCTCCCGTAGAAGACTTCATTTTAAGTTTTTTAAGTAGAGCTCTCAACTCTATCGGAGAGCAGAGGCAGCAAGGCTTAAAATCAGAGGAGTAGTCTGATAGTTTTGAGGTTTCACGTTGCACAACGTCATTGGTTTCGGGGTCATTAATACGGAGAGTAAGTGTGTGGGACTTGTAGAAGTTAGTTGCCAAGGTATTTACTTTATCATTTGCAGAAATTACAATAGAGCCATCCTCAAGTTCTAAAGGTGGAATGAATTTAGATTGGCTATTTAAAGCTTTCCGAATTTTCCATAATTTTTTAGAGCCGGTTTCCTGAACTGATAGAGTATCGTTCCAGCGTTTGTTGCGTATTTTCAGAAACACTAACCGAATTTGCATATTTAGTTCGTTCAGAAAGGCTTTAAGGTGAGGATTGCGAGATCTTTGCCATTGTCTGCGAATGTTGTTGCGGTGTTTAATTAACGCAGTGGTGGCGTGGTCGATTTCGAATGCTACAGGTTTTCGAGTCAGTACAGGAGTGGCCCGGTCCCGAGCTCTGAGGATATTTTTTGCGAAATCTAAGACAAGTTTATCGATTTGACGGGGATTCGTAATTTTGGAAAGATCAGTATCACGAAGGTCAATGTTGTCGTTAAGAAATTCACGGTATTTGACCCAGTCTGTTTTACCATAAGAGAAAAACTGATGCTTCTCTGCATTGATGTATTTATCGATGATAAAAGATACAGGCAAATGAATAGACGAAAGCTCATTCAATACTGTAGGTTGCTGTAGGGGAACTCTGCCGTTACTGATTATTAAATCTAAAGTAGACGGGTTTCCTCGCGGAGGATAACAGGTAGGACCATCAGAGGTGTGGAGAAAGAAGTTTCTGTCCGTCATTAGTTCATATAGGATTTTGCCAGCCTTATTGGCTTTCGAACAATTCCAATGCCGGTGTCGAGAGTTCAGGTCACCGCATATTAAAAAATTATTTTGAATGTTTGTCAATAATTTCAGATCCTCTTTAAAAAGTTTTAATTTTTGGGCATTCAAATTCGTGCCCCTGAAATAGACAGCGATAATTGTTACGTCAAGCTGTGGGATAGTTATTGCTACATGCTCTATGACTTTAGTGGCAAGGTTTGGGAGTCTACGGTAGTTAATGTCTTTATTGATGAGAATGGCGACTCCTCCTCCAGGTGCATCAATCCTGTCATTTCTAATAATATTATAGTTAGCATTAGATAATTTATCGCCTTGCTTAAGCCAAGTTTCGGAAAGTATGACTAAGTCAACTTTATTCTGGATGACGAAGCTAAAGGTTTCCAGGTGTTTGTTACGGATGCTCTGGCAGTTCCAGACCAAGCAATTAATTTGGCTTTTATTTGAATACAAACTTAGTGGCAAGTTCTACAATTACGTTAAATTGATCATTACGAGACTGGCACGAAGCAAGTCTCGTGATGAGTTCTTTAGCTAAATTTACTAATTCAGTGGCCGAAAACAAACTATTGGCCTCAGCGGCCGGAGATAAATTATCTGCGCTATGAGTATTTACATAACTATAATTATTACGAGTTACTGCGCTATACGAATTTGCCCGAATTTGATGCCCCGGGCTTTGATTAGAACAATGCTGAGAGCGCGCACCAGGCAATGATGGAAAATCCATGTTGTTCAGTACAGGAACTCGAGCTTGGAAAGGTTTGATGCTGAACTCGGCATTACGTGTTAAACGCTGAGACGATCGCTTGCGAATTTGTAGGTATTCGTTGCGTTTGGGGCAAAGAGGGCTGTTGGAGAGGTGATTCCCCTTACAAAGAGCGCAACATATTTGAGAAGTGTCATTGGTTGGACACTTCGATTTGTCATGCTGCTGGCCGCATATCAAGCACTTTAATGGAAGAAAGCAGAAAGAAGTCCCATGTCCGTATGATTGACACTTCCTGCACTGAGTCGGATGGTTTGATTTCTTTCGTTGAAAGCTCCACTTGATCTTAGTGTGGTTGATTGAGTGTATTTTGATAAGCTCCTTATACTTCACTGAGCCATGAGCAAAATATACGATAAATCGTGTCTCGTCACTATAACGGCGTGCATCATCGGGTATCAGAATTTTCGTGACGTCAATGCATGCTAAGCCGTGCTCGTCGTTTAGGAGCTTTTGGAGCTCAGTACTTTCCATATTGTAGAGACCGTTTAGAATGAACTTTTGCGGTTTTTGGTCAGCTCGCGCGTAAGTGAAAAAGTGCACATTCTTTTCGACAAGATAAGAACGAAGCTTGTCGTAAGAATCCAAATCATCCAACAAAACTTTTTTCCCTACGCTGTTGTATTGAATGTTGTAGTTTGTGATGTTCACAGCATCAATTATTTTGATTATAGTATCCCGATCTAACTTGGGAATAACAATCGGGGGAACTTTTACCTTTTTAGGTGAAGTGTTTGGAGTAGCGAACCCGTTGCTGGTTGTTCCTCCATCGTCGTCGACGAGATTTTGAAGCGGCGTAAACCGGTTGGCACTGGTAACTGACATCACTTAGTCAGAGTGGTTTCTAGGGAGCGTCAGCCTGTCCCTGAGGAGCATGGGAGACGAATCCCGTTTGCGCTTCAAACCTGGCGCCGATATAATTTTATAACACTGTTAGGATATTTAATAGACACTTCACTGAAATAATGGTAGTCGATAATAATAGAGTGTTCACTGTGATAATAGTGCGTCAATAGTCGTAATATCACACCGACACGTCTTTACTCGCTGCAAGCTGAGGCAGGACTGATCTTTTCCATCTAATAGGTCACATAAATGATGAGTGGCGTTAAGTACTTGCTCATAACAAATCGATGCTGAATAAGGAGGGATATACAGAACTGCTAAATAGAGATGCGCCATTCCCAGGTCCACACAAGCACAGACCAGTTCCAAGCTATCGGTGTTTGGTACGATTACTTCTGATACGCGATCCGAACTGCGCACGGCAAGCAATACGCCCCCCACCTACCGGGGCGTCGAGTAAAAGTCCATGACGATCTTTACGGAAGACAGAAAACCGCGAATCAAATAGTTCTGTATTCAATATCTTCACGCAGAGCCAAGTTTCAGTTAAAGCAATGACATGAAAGTCTGAAGAAAGATTGTACGTGTAAAAGTCGTTAGCTTTAGATCGCATGCCGCTCATGTTGGCGTAGAAGATTGACATGTTTTCGAGTCGTTTTTTGACAGAGATTTACCAGCCGTAGCACGATTTCTTGGTGTAAATTCACGGACGATTGCGTTCAAAGGCCAGAAACTGGGCTGTGTGATGGTATTAAAGGAGCAATCCTGAACGATGATCTTAAACGATGACACCCGAGGATGCTGACCAATTTTCGCAACCGAAATGGAGTCAGAAGGTAAAAATTTTTTAGTGTGGTGTAGGATATCAATGATATTGTTTTTCACATCGTCGGGGGTAGTAGTTGGAGCAAGTCTTGATAAGAATAACACCCGAGGCTTCACCCCACCATCGAGCTTTCAACTAAAAGTTTCAGTTCCAGATCTAGCAGGAACTGGGCGAGCGATGTTTGTTTCGTGTGTGAGGAAGTTCGCATTTCCTTCTTTATCTGATTTCTCAGATCCTTCTGTAACAATGATTTTCGTTGTTTCTACCTCTTTGTCACCTGCCGGGGAGTTGTCAATTGATTAAGACTGCTTGCGTCTTATCCCTCTTTCTTTATTCGATGCTTTTCTGGCACCTGTGATTGGGCTGCTATGGTCTAAGCTATCAGCCTGACAAGAGGAAGAATTCCTGGGTTTTGTATTTTCACGAGCGCCGTGAGGATTTTCTAAAACGTCAGTCTGGCAACTAGAAGTGCGGCGAGCAATGTTTAAAGATGACGTAGCGCAGCCATTCAGAGTCGAAAAGATTCTATGAACTTTGTCATTAAGTAACTGTAGGTGATTATCAGATGTAAATGGTAAAAACTGTACATTCGCTTGTTCCAGTGGCTGCAAATCTATTATTGATTCATTCAACAGTCCAGTTTTTTACATTTCTTAGGTAGAATGAATAAGGCGAAAAAAAATAAGATGATTCTGAATTTTTCTTAAAGACAAATTTTGCTATTCATCTTTGACCATGACGGCGAATATGAATTTGGATGAATTTTGTTACGGTATTGTACAGTGTCTGAAATATGAGTAATGCTGATTATTTTAAGTGTTCACTATTGGAGAGCACCTCGATCATTATGCCTTCGTATATATGACTCTTATCCAAATGCCTTCATTCAAAAACAAGAAAAGTCTAATTATAATTGTTCTTATTACAAATAACTGTGAGCCCACAGCCATTTCAAAGTTTGCGCGACTAAAATCTGGTAGCACAATTCATAAACTTAGATACCTTACGAGAATCGGTTTAAATTTTGTGGTAGCTACTACGACTGCAACTAGTACCGTGTGTTTTTTAAAAAAAAGTTGAGACTATATATACGATGAAAAGATAATATTAATGTAAACCTTAACCGTCAGATATTGTAATACATACCTAGATTAATGTTACCGATCAACCAAAGTGATGAGACATATTAGTGTTTTAAAAAAAAAGATTTCAATTGGTTTTGAGTAACTGAAATTCAATCTTGTTTGCGGAAATTCACGCTAGGACACGTTTCAAAAGTTCCAGGAATTTATTTAATATGGAAATGATTTTTGAAAGGAATTAAAAAGTCTAGTTTCGCATGAGGAAAATAATAATTTCAAACTCCCTAGATTTTAATAGTATTTTAGTCATATTAAGTTCCTTGTTATTTTTGTTACATTAACCCAAACAAAAAAACCTTACGTATGAATATTGAAAATTCACTTCGAGATATTTAGGCCGAAGTTTTGACATGTCCAACGGCCATAATAAATTGGGCGAAGGAGTAACTGTTATGGGCCATTTAGATAAGCGTCCATGCGTCCACGCGTCCATGCGTTTTTAGATTAAACGAGTCAAGTCAACTCAAATCCAGTTTTTTTAAGGCGGGGCTAAGGCGAAAGTGGTCGGATACGGTGATTGATATACCGTTGACTTAATTGTTTTACTTTCGCTCTTTGTCATTTCGAGATGATAAGCAGATGGATGGATTGATAAGATGATGATATTACACGCTTGCAACGATGGTTTTTTTTTATTTTCATATTATTTGAATTATAATAATTAATATTTGAAAACATCGTCGTGATCAATTTTAAAACATTACTAATTCCCATTCCTTAATTTTTCCCCATTTTCTTTCTTCCTTCCAAAAAAATAAATTGGTAGCAGACAATTGCATATATTTACCCATATGACTATATATACCTTCATACAAAATTTTTTGTGTCTAGATATTCGTATGCATTCTAATTTTTTCGTAATAGTCCTGCACGTAAGGATGCAAAAAAAAAATATTATCCACATCATCATATAATAAAATAATCATCCACAAAACATATATTTAAATGATCATCAACGAATCATCCACACATGCCGCTGAGCGAAAGAAATCATTATAAAATCTATTGTACATGAATCAGCATACTCCACCTACTTCGCTTTAGGTCCGCCTATATAAACAAAATCAAATTGACTCGTGTAAGCAAAACACGCTAGATCGTATGGACGCGTGGACGCATGGACCCTTGTCTGAATGGCCCATTATGGTGAATGTTGCTAAAACCTCCTAACGTATTGCTTAAGAAGCCTGTTTTGAATAATACGATTTGCTGTAAATTTGTTTAACGCTAATGAATTATAATTGTGATGAATATATGGACAATGACAAGCAGTATTTTCGGAAACATGCACAACCGTTTGGTACAACTAACATATACTTAAGATGCATATGATTAAAAAAATCTTCAACATAAGTGTTGATCAATCGACTGCAGTTGAAAGTGATCAAGGAATTAAGACTAGTATTTTGGGTATAGAATATTATGTTTTCAACAGATGTCCTGGATTGATTATTAATAGATCACTATTGCTACCTTATTAGAATCCAACGAGATTGCGAAAATATAGTTATGGCGTTAATAGTGTTGAATCATAATGAAATTATAAAGTTAACCCCATTTGGCCTTCTTATTTTGCGAAAACCCGGGAAGCTCTTTCCGTTTCAGGGCTCACGTATAGCCTGGCTGGCCGATAAAATTATGTAATGCGTAGTGCTTTTCAAAATTTTAGGATCATCCAAGGGAGGGACATTGGCCATTTGTTTAGTTTCAGTTTTTGCTTTGTATAATAGGCATGTCAGTGGGTGGGGGACCCCAGAACATCGATGTCAGGGCTCCGCCACAATCGGGGACCCGGGGCTGTCTGCCTCACCCTTTTAGATTTTCAATTTTCTGGCTCCGTGCATCGTCACGAGCACTGGGTCTGATTAGTCAGCCCAAGTTGCAGAGCTACGGGTGGTTTACTTAACGGAACTATGCCCCCTTTGTCCCTTGGGTATTTTTATATATCAGTTTGCGGCTACGATATTATGACGGATGAATAATACGTAGCATCGCGTTTTCTTGAGAGCTGACCAGCCCCATGTATTTAAAGAACCCACTCCAGCCGCAGCGAGCTAGCAAAGCGGCACTCCAGTATCAGTCGGGGTTGGTTGAATGGTGTTCCGCTTAAGCGGACGAGGGGCCTTCACGGTCATTTCTAGGGCACCCTGCTCTCGGGGCAATTCTTTTTTTTGGAATTTGCATCTTGAAGGTGTGCCTGTGCCTGTGCCTGGATGCCCGGAAGGTCAACTTGGTCACAGTAAAGGATGCCTACTCTTTGCCGCTGATTGACGGTATTCTCAGCCGACTTCCAAAGGCGAATTATATCTCTAGCTGTTCTGATACTGAAGACAGAATCCACAATTCTTCAGATTTCCCTGTACAACTCCAATTGCTTCACATGCATTTTTGAAATTCGTAGAATTCCTTCTTAATAATACTTGATTTGAACAACAATTCAAAATACTTAATTATTATGCACTATTAATATTTTCTTTCAACAACAATTCAAAATTCGCACACACCAATAGCAGTTCACGTGATTATTAAAAAACCAAATTTTAAGAGACCCAAAAAATAACTGTAAAAGTGAAAAAATTACATTCCAAAAACAATAACCGTAAACGTGAAAAATTCCATTAGAATATCTTCATCAAAACTGGGATTCCGTAAACATTCAATCCCGACCTTTCATAATAAATGCCATCTATGGGCTAGCATCAGCGGGCTATTTTGAACGTATGCAATAACAAGCGATGACATTCTCCCGTGTCGTGAAACGTTTCTACGTTTCTAAATGAACTGGGGGATGTACTGTAACCGTTAACAATGACCATCCTGAAATCTAGGCTGAGAACGCGCCACCTCGACGTATTAATATGCAAATAAAAGTAGATTACTATTTGATTCATAAAATTAATTGATACTTGGTGAAGATCCGTTCAGATTTGTTCCAGCTGCATTCTCGGCGGTTGTATTGATCAAATAGCTTGTGGTGGTTGATGTGTATGTTGCTCATGGTATTTTCTCCTGACGAGCAATGCAACATCCCGCTATGAGAGGTTGTTGTTAATTTGGCGCCCCGACTCGCCACCTCCAGCGTTAAGGAAAGTAGTTCTAGAGAAATAGTGAATTCAGTGTCTGATCATGATATGGTTACCATAATGTTCTTATATGTTAGGGTTTATATATGTATATTATATGTGGTGTATCTTTGCATGTGTTTTTATTTTTCGTATGAGTTGTACTTATTGTTGGTTTTGCTCTTTTGTCTCGACAGTGTCCTTTTGTTCGGGTAGTAGGCAAACCTTTTGTATCGGCCATCGTAATGTGGAAGCGGCGGTTTTAATGTCCACTACTCGGACCAGGCCATCTGGCCCTGGATGGGTTTCGGTGATTCGGCCCATCAGCCATTTAAGTGGGGGAAGACGTTCGTCTTTGATGGTTACTAGCTGTTCGACCTGTAGATTTGTTTGTGTTTTTTTGCCATTTTGTACGCTGTTGTAGCGTATGTAAGTATTCTGTCTGCCAGCGTTTCCAAAAGTCTTGTTGTAATTTTTGTACCAGAACCCATCGTCGAAGACTAATTGCATTAACTTGCAGTAGATCAGCGTTACGTTTATACGTTTTTCGAATGCTATTGAGCGTGGTGGTTAGTCCTCCATGAAGGGTTTTGAGATGGTGATGTGCGATGATCAACCTTAGAAAATGACTTCCGTGGGGGAGAATTACTGGGTGCTGTTCGTCAAAGGTGATATCGGCTTTTTGTAATCCACCGCCAGCTCTTAGTATTCCATATTGGTCCAAAAACGGTGTGAGAGCTTTGATTCTGCTATGCTTGTTGACTGTGTTATGTAATTTTAGAGCTGCGATCTCGTCGGTGTAGTTTTCCTGCTGAACAGTCTGATACCAATATGTCGAAGCAAATTTCAGAAACAGATTTCAGATATGAGCAGCTATTGTTGGTCTTGTCTCGGGTGGGGTTATAAATTAAGCGGAGGCAGTATGCGGTTATTCGTAGAAGATGGTTATAGGAAGATAACTTGGTGAGATCCATTAGTTGCTTTGGACTTTGAATTTGTGTTGTTAACGCAGTTGGCTTCCGCATTTCTTGTGTCGTGTCATGAAGTTGTTTAGTAGGATCTTGCTTTGTGAATGTTTGTAGCCACATCGGTCCGTTCCACCACAGTGTGGATGTTGATAAATTGTCTGGTCATGCTTCTGGTTGCAAGATTGGCTGGGCTGTCAGGTAACATGGTGCCATAAAGCAGTTGGAATTAGTCCATGTATTTGGCTTGACTGATTTGCCACAAAGGTCTTCCAATGGCAGGGGTGTTTGGATAACCATGCTAAAACTATTGTAGAATCCGACCAACAGTGAGTTGGAAACTCTTGCAACTGCAGGTTCGATACAATTCTCGCCATTAATTTTGCCAATAACGAGGCGTCACATAATTCCAAACGGGGGAGAGGTGCAACCTTGGTTTAGCTCATTACAATACTCATTTTCGGTTTTAACGAGCTTCCTGTGACTACTCTTAAGTACAGTACTGCGGCATATGCCCGTTTTGAGGCGTCACAGAAGCCATGCAATTCGATATGCGCACTATTAGTAGTATATAGCCAACGAGGAACTTTAACGTGTTCTAGCTGCGGTGTATTACTTTGGAGTTGGTCCCACTCCGATTGAATCTGATTTGGAAGAATCTGATTCCGTTCTATGTTTTGAAGCCAGAGCTTTTGTAAAAGTAGATTCGCTGTAATTAAGACAGGAGCATACCGCCCTAGAAGATCGAATAATCTCGCGATGGTTGAGAGCATGATTCGTTTAGTAGGTTTTTCGTTGCGGAGCTCCGCGTTGGGCACCAGAAAGAACTTAATTGATAGTTCATCACGTGTCCGATGCCATTCTAATCCCAGAGCATTTACTGTTGAGGTGGCTGTGTCACTTATTGCAATCGTCTCCGACTCCAATCGGTCATTTTCGGGAACGTTTTGGATCACTGATGGGTCGTTAGACGTCCATTGCCGCAGGCGAAAACCACCTTGGCTGAGCAACTTGATGAGTTCTTGTTGCAGCTGCGTGGCTTGAGTTGTCTTCTCCACCACTCAGTACATTATCGACGTACAATTCTCGGGATAATGCTTTGGATGCGAGTGGAAAATTTGAGCCGTCATTTTCCACCAATTGTTGGACTGCTAGCAAGGCCAAGAAGGGAGCTGAATTTACACCGAATGTGACGGCATTGAGTCGATAGTGTTGAATCGGCTCTGAAAGGCTATATAATGTTCTTATACTGAAGATACAATCCAGAAATCTTCAGATTTCCCTGTTCCATTCCAATTGCTTCACATACACCTTTGAAATTCGTAGAATTCCTTCTTTATAATACTTGATTTGAACAACAATTCAAAATACTTAATTATTATGCACTATTAATATTTTATTTCAACAATTCAAAATTCGCACACACCAATAGCAGTTCACGTGTTTATAAGACAACCAAATTTTAACAGACCCAAAAAATAGCTGTAGAAGTGAAAAAATTACATTCCAAAAACAATAACCGTGTTGTGATGAAATACAGTCAGTCGCAATTCAGACACGAGAGAGACAGCCACGATTTAGAGCACATACAATTTCGAAACGAGCCATCATCATTCGTCGCGTATTTGCTAACAAAGCACAAAATTATCGGCATTGAATTGAATTGTAGTGTTGGTTTTGTTTGAATAAAAGTTTATATTATGAAAGGAGAGTTTGTTATGTGCCGGTAATTACATGTTTTCGAAATTGTGCTCTTCTTTGTTGTCGTCGTGTGTGTGTGTGCTACATGCTCGTTGCCTACATGAAATGGGTCGTCGCGGAGTATGTGCGGATTCGTGCCGGTGTTGTGAAATAGAATCGTGTACATCGTGACATTTTTGCCGTTACGTCGTCGCGTGGCAATTTCATGAGAAAATAAATTCGGAAAGTTTTGTGGACGGTTAAAACTGTTGAATGCAATTAAGAAGTGGTAATATTAGTGGGAAACGAAATTTATCAAATATGAGTGAAAACGAAAGAGGAGATGCGGCTGAAAAAGGCGTGAAAGTGGATGAAGCTGGTGCTGCGCCAAATACACTAACGATCATTATGAAAAAGCTACAGCAAATTGAGGCAATGTGCATAACGAATCGAGCGGACATTTCGAAGGTAACTAAACAAATTGGCATCGGTGTTGAAGATAGGCCCCAAGCGGGTAGCAGTCCACAGGATGATGCGGACGAGGACCATTCAGTAAACGCCTGTGATTTTCAAGAAGTTGAATCTGTCGTTGACGTTGCGGAGATAAGTAAGATAAAGAAAATATACGATTTGCCTCGTTTTGATGGCGAAGCGCAAGACTGGCCACTTTTTTATGCGAACTACAAAGACACTACGCGAATGTTTGCCTACAGCAATCGCGAGAACCTTATCCGGCTACAAAAATGTCTGACTGGTCCTGCACGTGAGGCAGTGATGTCGATGTTAATACATCCCAGTGATGTGCCCAACGCTGTTGAAGAGCTAGAATTCCGGTTCGGCCGACCGGAACTGATCGTAAAAGATCAGTTGGCAAAGCTGCAACAGCTACCAGCATTTGGTGAGTCGAAATTAGACCAAATTGTGCCATTTTCGACAAAAGTTCGAAATACAGTTTCATTGCTAAAGGCTGCCAAATCTGATCACTATCTGTGTGACGTCATGACTTTAGAGTCGCTGGTTTTAAAGATCCCGCATAGTAAAAAGTACGAGTGGGTACAGTACACAAAAGAATTGGAAGGATACCCAACCATCGAGACTTTTTCGGAATGGCTTTCGAGTGTTGCACGCGTTGTCTGCAAATTGCCAATAGCGCCGGAAAAGACACCTCACAACAAGCCCAAAGTCGTGATGCATGTCCACGAGAATGATACGTCGCCGCCAAAGTCCGTGTGCCCAGACTGCAGGGGTCAACATAAACTGCATCAATGCGAAAATTATAAAGCCATCAACAACATTGCCGATCGTTGGAACTTGGTAAAAGCCGTAAAACTTTGTTTTTCGTTTCTCAATAAAGGACACGCAACCGTCAACTGTCGTATCAAAAAAGACTGTCGCATAAATGGGTGTAACCGTCAACACCACTCCAGCCTTCACGAGGATAAAAGGCCGCCGCCACCTCCACCGACCATTATATCAAACCAGCAGCTGTATACTTACCGAGCCTCATCGTCTGATCAGTTGTTCAAAATATTACCTGTCACGTTGTGTGGTCCGAATGGACAACACAAAACTTTCGCCATCTTCGATGAAGGATCGTCGATATCGATTATAGAAGAGCAAGTGGCTTCTCTTTTGGGACTAAAGGGACAGTTACAGTCGCTGACGCTGCAATGGTTTGGTGATAAAGTTGCCAACGAAAAATCTCGCAAAGTGAGTTTGGAAATTTTTGGAAATAATCGTATGAACATTTTTGCTATGAAGAATGTACACACTGTTAGAAAGGCGAGCTTGCCAACGCAGACCTTTACAAAGGCCGAATATCCTCACCTAAAAAATTTACCAATTGAAGACTTTTTTGATGCGAAGCCGACTATTTTGATTGGTCTTGATAATGCCCACCTTGGAGTGCCAGCAGAAGTAACATCAGCGGATAGCCCTGTCGGAATCAAAACCAAATTGGGCTGGGTTGCCTATGGCCCGAAACAGGATGGTACCAACAACTGCCCGATCGTGTTGCACATACATGATAAATCAATAGACGCTGAAATGAGCCGCATGATGGAAGAGTACTTTGACACAGAGAATTTTGGTATAAACAATATACGTGAAATACCCGAATCTGAAGCCAACAAGCGTGCCACATCGATTTTAGAGAAAACAACTCGAAAAATTGATAATCGCTATGAGACTGGTTTGCTCTGGAAATCAGAGACACCGAATTTGCCCGATAACTTTGAGATGGCATGCTCCCGACTGAATGGAATCGAACGAAAACTTAACAAGTGCCACCAATTTGCTGAGAAATATCGAACTGAGATGGAAAACTACTTTGACAAGAGTTATGCCAGGATCCTGTCTGATGATGAAGTTTCCAGTTGCCAATCGCCTGTGTGGTACTTACCGCATTTTGCCGTTAAAAACGTCCATAAGCCTGAAAAGTGTCGCATAGTCTTTGATGCGGCTGCCGTCGTTGAAGGGGTATCACTGAATTCGCAGTTATTGAAGGGGCCAGAGCAAGCAAAGCCATTGCTTGATATTTTGTTCAAATTTCGTCAGAATGAGATTGGAGCTGCTGCCGATATAAAGGAGATGTTCTCCCAAGTGAAAATTAGAGCAGAAGATCAGCATGCTCAGAGGTTTTTGTGGCGATTTGATGCCAGCGAGTCCAAACTTAATCATTGTGTCATGACGTCGATGATTTTCGGTGCCATATGCTCGCCATGTAGTGCAGAATATATAAAAAATCGCAATGCTGATAATTTTTGCCAACAATATCCAGCTGCCGCCGATATCATCGTCAACAAACACTACGTTGATGATTTAGTTTGTGCATTCTCGTCGGAAGACCAAGCCATCCGCATATGCCAACAAGTGGATAAGATTCATCGCCAAGCCGGCTTTGAATTGAGAAATTTCGTGTCGAATTCGCCAGTCGTCGAACAAGTTTTGAACCTTCAAGAACCAACAGTTCGTCATATTGTGAATATGGAAAAACAATTATCGACCGAGAAGGTTCTCGGAATGCAGTGGAACACTCACGAAGATGTATTTGAGTACCGTACCAAGTTCCATCGCGTACCAAACGTCGTTTTGGATGGAACTCGCCCGCCAACGAAAAGAGAGCTTTTGTCCATCACAATGGCTGTTTTTGACCCATATGGTTTCATCGCCGATTTCTTGTTGCAGCCGAAACTACTGATGCAGGCAGCGTGGAAGTGTCAAACAACATGGGACGAGCCTGTGCCCGAGCCACTATACAACATATGGCGTAGTTGGTGGTCAGAGTTTGACATTTTGAAGAATATTCGCATCGCTCGTTGCTACTCTACAAATTTGGCTATTGCTTCAAAAGTGGAGCTACACGTGATGGTGGATGCCAGTGAGACAGCATTTTCCGCCGCCGCCTATTTACGAATCGTCAGCCCTAACGACAGCGAAATCAGTTTCGTTCTGGGCAAAACACGGATTGCGCCCAAACGTCTGATGTCTATACCACGACTGGAGCTCCAAGCTGCTGTTCTTGGGATAAGAATAAGCAAGATCGCCAAAAATGGTCACGACATCAAATTTGATAAAATCATTTACTGGAGTGACAGTCGCACCGTCATCCACTGGATACATGCCTCTGAGAGAAAATATAAAGCTTTCGTCGGTCATCGAATATCGGAAATTCTTGCCTACAGTCAACCACAACAATGGCGCTGGGTGCCAACCAGTGAAAATACAGCTGACGCAGCAACAAGAGTGTTGACTAAATTTCAACCGAACAGTCGCTGGATTTCGGGACCTCAGTTTTTGAAGGAAGACGAATCCAACTGGCCATCGTACACCTGCACATTGCCTGACAACTTAGAGGAGGAAGTTCGCTCTGCGCTTTTGATACAGGCAAGTACTTGTGAAATTGATTCTAATAAGTTTTCGTCTTATTTAAAGTTAAAACGACTTATGGCATGGGTCCTGAGAGCTTTTAAGAAGTGCCGTACTGTTCCTGGTGTGGAAGTTGTGCCTACCAGTACACACCCAAGAAGAGCTGCGCCTAACAAGAGGCCGTCGATTTTACCTTTAACTGCTAACGAGCTACGAAACGCTGAAGTCAGAATATGTCGAATCGTACAGGGAGAGTCTTTCGCCAACGAAATCAAATGCCTACAAGGAGGGCGGAGTTTGCCTAAAGTCAGCCACCTGTACAAGCTGCAGCCTTACCTGGATGAAACTGGTCTTTTGCGTTTACATGGACGTTTGGATGAAGCCGCCTGCCTACCACTTGATGTACGTCAACCAATCGTGATGCCTAGAAATCATGTAGTGACCGAATTGCTTGTGCGTCACTATCATGAGCAGCAGAAGCATCAAAACGCCGCCGTAATCATAAACGAGATCCGCCAGCGATTCTGGGTGCCTAGACTTAAACAGGTGCTCAAAGATGTTCAACGGAAGTGTCCAACATGCCAGGTGGGAAGAGCGAAGCCGTCACCGCCAATGATGGGTCAGCTGCCGGAAGACCGCGTCACGCCATTTGTACGCCCGTTCACCTACACAGGCGTTGATTTATTCGGCCCTATCAACATTGTAATTGGTCGCCGCCAAGAAAAGAGGTGGGTTACAATATTTACGTGCTTAACCGTTCGAGCAGCACACTTGGAGGTAGTGGAGAATCTATCCACAGATGCGTTTATCTTGTCTTTACGCAATTTCATCAACCGACGCGGCACACCCGTGCGCATCCGCTGTGACAACGGCACCAATTTTATAGGTGCACAAAGAGAGTTAAAGAAAGCGGAACAAATGTTTGACGTCGACCGCATCCAACGTGAGGGCACTAACAACTACATTGAATGGATCTTCAACTGTCCTGCCAACCCCAGTTCGGGCGGATGCTGGGAACGCCTCATTCAAATTGTGAAACGTCTCCTTCAGCATACATTTAAAGATGTTACGCCGAGACTTGAAACGTTGAGAAGCGTTCTGATTGAATCGGAGAACGTTATTAATTCGCGACCGCTCACTGACGTGCCAATTGAAAGCGAAGAGTCGGAGCCGATTACACCAAATCACTTCCTGATTGGTTGCGCCAACTCGACACAAACGCCGCAGCCATATGATGCAAAGATATGCCTTAACAAACAGTGGCGTATCGCTCAAGATCTCAAAAACCGAATGTGGAAACGATGGGTTGGTCAATATTTGCCGCAATTGTTACATTGTCCGAAATGGTGCCAGAAACATACACCGCTTAAAGTGAATGATGTCGTCATCGTGTGCGATCCAGCTATACCCAGGAGCCAATGGCAAAAGGGACGCATCACACAAGTGTTTCCGGCCAAAGACGGTCAAATTCGTATAGTCGAAGTCAAAACTCCCTCCGGTATGTTTCGTCGGCCAGCGAACCGTGTTGCCGCCTTGACGTTTGGTAAATCTGATTGATTTACGGAGGGGGAGTGTTGTGATGAAATACAGTCAGTCGCAATTCAGACACGAGAGAGACAGCCACGATTTAGAGCACATACAATTTCGAAACGAGCCATCATCATTCGTCGCGTATTTGCTAACAAAGCACAAAATTATCGGCATTGAATTGAATTGTAGTGTTGGTTTTGTTTGAATAAAAGTTTATATTATGAAAGGAGAGTTTGTTATGTGCCGGTAATTACAAACCGTAAAGGTGAAAAATTCCATTAGAATATCTTCATCAAAACTGGGATTCCGTGTACATTCAATCCCGACCTTTCATAATAAATTCCATCTATGGGCTAGCATCAGCGGGCTATTTTGAACGTATCCAATAACAAGTGATGACACTAGCCTTGATCTGAAGGATGCCTTCTAGCAAATACCTTTGGATGAGAAGTCGAGGGAGAAAACAGCCTTCACTATGCCCGAGCGACCGCTTTACCATTTTGTCGTGATGCCGTTTGGGCTATGTAATGCACCTCAAACGATGTCACGACTAATGGATTAGGCGATTCCACCCCAACTTAAGCACCAGGTACTCGTGTACCTCGACGACCTGCTGGTAATAATGGAGCAGTTTGACGTCCACCTGCAGGTACTTCATTAGGTCGCTTTGCATCTGCGACAAGCTGGCTTTACCATCAATGTGGAAACGAGTAATTTTTTCTTGCGAGACGTAAAGAACCTTGACCATATTGTTGGTGGGAGCACAATCCAAACCGATCCTGACAAGGTAAAATCCGTAATCCCTCTATCACGAAGCACCTCCGGAGATTCTTAGGAATCTGCGGTTGGTATCGGCGCTTCGTCAGAGAATATGCGTCCTTGTCAACACTACTGACAGACATGTTTTCTAAGCGGAGTCCGTTTGTATGGACCGATTAGAGGCCAAATGCTTTCAGGCAACTGAAACACAGCCTTGCTTCAGCCCCAGTGTTACAAACAGCCCCGATTTCAGCAAGCCCTTCTCCATCCAATGTGACGCAAGTCAACATGAAGTCGGTGCCGTGCTGGTGCAATGCACAGAAGACGGAGGTGAAGCCCCCATCGCCAACATGTCCCACAAGCTGAATCCCGCTCAGCGAAATTACACCGTCACTGAGGAAGAATGTCTGACAGCAGTACTGGCAATCAAGAAGTTCCGTACCTACGTGGAAGGTCATGAATTTGAAATCGTGACCAACCATGCTTCCCTGAAATGGCTCATGAACCAACCAGACCTCAATGGTCGGTTAGTCCGGTGGGCCCTGAAACTTCAAGGGTTCAATTTCAAAATAGTCCACCGAAGAGGAAGCCAAAATGTAGTGCCGGACTCCTTGTCGCGCATGTTCTCTGCCGAAGCGTTGATGCCGGCAGAGAGCGATGAGACTCAAATGTTACTAGACTTGAACTCACCACACTGTAAAAGTGCTTCCTACACGGAACTGGCTGAGAAGATCAAGGCAGAACAACACCTGTTGCCTGACCTTAAAGTTGTAGATAGGTTCGTGTACAAGCAAACCGAATATGGGACCGGAAACGAACTTCAAGACCAGTTGGCTTTGGAGTTGTGGGTGCCGTCCGAAATGACGGCAGAGCTAGTGCAGGGGATGCATGATCCTCCCATGAGCGCGCATGGTGGCGTAGCCAATTATGTTTTATCGATTTCTGACGAAATCTTCTATTTCAATAAGCTCATTTTGAATGTCACTTGACGTTCCCTTTAAAAACAGTCGCGCTCGCAAAATGTTCAGCTAATAAAGGATCTCACTTTTTCTTTTATTCAAAGACGCTTCTTTTTCGTCGTGCTCTCGAAAACGAAGCTCTTGCTTAGCCAGAAAACATACAACATCTACTAATCTTTTCAAAATTTCCTTATTTTTCATAACTTTCTGATTATGCAACGTATTGCTGATCCTCAGTGTGTCTACAAGCCCCTCATATATTCTTTGCTCTCCAAAGTTATGAAGAGTGACCACACACTGAAGATGGCTTTCGGATTTCTCATGAGCTCTTGCGGATTTTGTAAGTCCACTTAAATTGGCA
Organism: Nemotelus nigrinus; assembly: GCA_947369275.1. NCBI lineage: Eukaryota > Metazoa > Arthropoda > Insecta > Diptera > Stratiomyidae > Nemotelus > Nemotelus nigrinus. Next base: position 119,561,789 of record OX376372.1, on the reverse strand, counting down.
AATCCGGTAGTAGTCCATATATTTTTTGGTGGCTGTTTTGCCAAACAATATGCAAGGCCAACAGAAAATTTTCCCACGTTTTACACTACCACACAATCATTCATATTTTTCGTAGCTTGAAACATTGAAATGACACAAATACGTTTTCCCCCTTTCAGACACATTTGAAACTAAATTTTGAAATGGAGGACAAAAGCGGCTACTATTCTCAACGACTATTCGTTTTTCCTGGAAAGCAAATAAGCCAAAGTGTTTTTTTGAATTCAAAAATAATGTTCTGTATAGACTCCATATCTGTGAAGATTCTTCTTTTGAAACACAATAGAAATTTATTTTGAACAAGCAACCACTAGCACTCGCAACTAAACTATTAGAATTTGAGATTTATTCAATAAGTTAAACCAAACGCACTATCCGTACTATTGCAGACGCAGCAATTGATTGCAAAAACTGTATTTTTACAAGACAACATATGTAGGTAAGAGATATAGATTGTACCAAAAATTTAAAATAAACATTACGAAGCGATTAAATAGTGATCAATATGCAAATCAGTTTTTTCTTTAATTTGTGATTATAAGGATAAATTATTTCAAGCAATCTACGAAAAAAATTAATTTAGTATTTTACTAATAAAGCTTTTGGAATAACAAAACTCCTTTCGGCGGGTTTTATCTACACTTGGAACTATAATTTTTACCAAATCAAACCGAGCTCGAAAATAAAACTAGCGCATCAGAACCGCTAGAAACACTAATGTTCGAAGAACAGTAGAGGATTGGTGCAGATTTTGAGTGTGTATTCTACCATTACTTACTTTTCCTACTTAAAACTAATACTCCCTACGTAATAATAGAGTCTAAGCTAATTTTAATTTCGGTGACTTCATCGAAAGTTTTTGCGGTAGAAAGGTTTTTGGGGTTGCTATCCAAAAAATGTTCAGAGCTTAAAAAATTTAAACAATGTTTACTTATTTTCATTGCAAATGGTTGCGATGAAAAAACTTAATGCAAGCATTTATTGGAACGAAAATAACAAAAAGGCTTAGTGCTAGCAGCCCTTTACTAGCACCGAAGACAAAAATATGTCGCATATGTCTTACGTTGAAGTCAACCTCCTCTGCGAATGTCGTATTGATGCGATGACTGCATTGGAAGTTATAGTGATGCAAAGAAATTTAGGGTTGCCATTCGCAAAAGTTTTGAAATTTTCTAGATCCTAATTTTTGATGTTTATTTTCACTATAAGATCACTACGATTAATATTTGATGTTTATTTTCACTATAAGATCACTACGATTTGAAAATTCTATGCTAAAACTGCTTACTAAAGGTATGCCAAAAAAATATAAAAACAACCATAGCTGGCAACCCTATCATTGTATTGCTTCTACTGAATATTGTCTACAATAAGAGTTATTTTCCATATGAATTTCGCTATGATAACATGACTGTACTGGAGGCCAAAGGGCTTTATTTTCCTTAACGAATTTTCAAAATTTAAGGCACAAAAGCTATCATAGCTGGCAGCTCCAACCAAATTTTTCAACCAAATTTCTACCGTATGTGGCTTAAAGTAAGGTTCAGCTACTGTGTGAATTTCGTCAAAATCGAACGACTGAATAAGAATTTATAGGGCTAAATGCTGCTATCTTTTTTAGTGATTTTTCAAGATGGCACCACTGGCACAGAATCGCCCGCATTTCAAAATCACTTCTACCAGACCTGGTCCTACTTAAAGCTATTCATTTTGTAAATTTCAATTAATTCTGTTAATCGGATCGTGAGTTTTCATGAACAGAAGTTTTTGATGCTAAAAATATAATTATATTTGGCAAGGGTTACCAGGCGTGCCCGTAGTACCATATCAAATTTTTTACTTTGGCTACATAAACAAAGCATAAGATTAACATATGAGTGGTTTTTTTTTAAAGAAGCGGCATTTTTTTAAGAGAGACGAGGATTTGGAGGTTTTCGCTTTCAGTGCCTGCCCTAGCTACAGGGTTGCCAACACGCTCTATACAAATTTACAACTAAATGATATCAATATGTCGTGAAAATTTCGTAATGATTAAATAGCTTTGTCAAAAGTTATCGCAATTTCAAAATTTTTAAATTTTCCCGTTCTCTATTTAGGTTAAAAAGTTCCAAAACATTATCCGATTCACATTTAAAACACGATCGAAATTTTTTTCGTCAACTTTATTTTTGCGAAAATAATTTTGGTAAGGAATAATAGGTATATTAAAAATATCACTAAAATGGCCACCGGCACCAACGAGTTCAAAATAATAAACATTTAGTAAGACCTGCACCTATTCTGCACATACACCAATGTATCCTGAAAGTTTCAGCTCAATCAGATTAAACTTGTTTCACCGAAAATTAATATCTCTTTATATATATATATATATATATATATATATATATATATATATATATATATATATATATATATATATATATATATATATATATATATATATATATATATATATATATATTTATATTATATATCTATATATATATATATATATATATATATATATATATATATATATATATATATATATATATATATATATATATATATATATATATATATATATATATATATATATATTTATATTATATATATATATATTTTTATATATATATATATATATATATATATATATATATATATATATATATATATATATATATACGAGTATATATATATGCATATATATCAGCAAAATAATTAAGGGAGATTATCTCTGGAGTGGCCGATCCGATTGAACTGAAATTTTCGGAGAACGTAGATATATATAGTTGGTAGATCCATGAGTTTCTCAAATTCAGATATCTTAAACCTTTTAGCGGCGGCGAGTGTTTTAGTGAATTTTGAGGTACTCCTATATTGCCAAGCAATGTAAATTTTTGTTAAAAAAGGTAATGGGAATGAAAAATAATTATGTTCTTAGCTTATCTATGTTGAAGAGTTGAAATTTTTCAGGCGTGTGTGGGTACAGCGTGCCTAAAAGTAGGCAAGGTTTTTTTTCGAATTTTAATTTGTCATTTTTTGTGACGAAAACATTGGATCATCGTGAAATTTGCAGAGCGTATTGACGTTGGCTAAAATTTAACACTCAAGAATTTTCAGGATAGTGCAGGTAACCCTGTAGCTACGGCAGGCTCCTGAAAAAAAATCTTTCAAATCATTGACCCTCCTCAAACATTTTTGATTTTTGACAAAGAATTCAAATCATTGATAAATTTTATTCTTTGCCCATCATGTCACATAAAATTTTTAAAATTCCAATTTGCACAAGAACGGCAACCCATCAGCAAATTACCTCTATTTTCAGCACTCGAAAGTTCTGTTCACGAGAACTGACGACCGGATTATCCGATCATTATGAAATTAACAGGACGTGTTGGTATTGGCTAGGACCAGATCTGATAGAAGTAATTTTGAAATGCAGGCAACGCTGTGGCAGTTGTACTAATTTGAAAAATCACTGAGAAAAAAAACAGCTTTTTGGCCTATGACTTCCGATTCAGATTTCAAATTTTAACGAAATGTACACAATACTTTCACCTTGCTCTGTGTAACATTTGATGAAAATTTGGTTGAAAAATTAGAATTGAGTTGCCAGCTATGGTGATTTTTGTCTCATAAATCTTGCAAATTCGCTCAGCAAAATAAAGCTTTTTTTCGTTATAACTTCCGGTCCAGTGAAGAAATCAAAACAAACTTCATGCAGTAAATGGACCTTAATATGGAGTAAATGTGATAGGAATTTCGTACAAAAATCATGAAAGGGCTGCCAGCTATGACTATTATTGTAATTTTGTGGAATTTCTTTATTGAGCAATTGTGTCATTTGATTTGCAAATGCGAATGATCCTGCAATCAAATAAAAAATTTTCAAGATAAATAAAATTTTTTCAATTTTAATCATCCCGCAAAAACAATTCCTATTTGATTCTGCTTTCGGAGGCTTATTCGTCAAAACGATCGAGTTTCCCGTATCAATTATTCTCTGCTTTGATAAGCTTTAGAGACGGCATACGTTGTCTATGCTGATTTATAGACAAGAAGGGAACCGTGATCACAAATCAATAGCCTTTATGAGTAAATTATTTCCATGGATATAAGTCGGAGATGTTAAAATTTGTCACAACCAGCGTAAATAACAATTAATGATTTCAAACTGCAAGTGATAACACCAGTCAAGTATGCACTGTGTGCTGGTGTCTGATGAGAATCAGTGCATGCTTTCGAAACCACTTTGTCAAAGAAAAATTTTTCAAGATATATACAAATTTTTCAATTTTAATCATCCCGCAAAAACAATTCCAATTTGATTCTGCATTCGGAGGCTTTTTCCGCAAAATGATCGAGTGTCCCGTTTCAATTATTCTATGCTTTCATAAGCTTTAGAGACGATGTACGTTGTCTATGCTGATTTATAGACAAGAAGGGAACCGTGATTACAAATCAATAACCTTTATGAGTAAATTATTTCCATGGATATAAGTCGGAGATGTTAAAATTTGTCACAACCAGCGTAAATAAGAATTAATGATTTCCAACTGCAAGTGGTCACACCAGTCAAGTATGCACTGTGTGCTGGTGTCTGATGAGAATCAGTGCATGCTTTCGAAACCACTTTTTCAAATAAAAAATTTTCAAGATAAATAAATTTTTTTTCAATTTTAATCATCCAACAAAAACAATTCCAAATTAAATATTAACGCTTTAAAAATTTGAAAAGTTTTGAGGGTGGTTACCCTAAAAATTTTTTCACCCGTATAACTTCCAGCGCAGTGATTCAATCGATACGATATTTACTGGTTGGGTTTAACTTAACGTGAAGCAGATTTGGTATATATTTTGCTCTGCTACTGACACAGGGTAACCAGCATTAGCCATTTTCGTAAATATTGCACCAACAGATGCTTCAAATTACGTTCTCATATGCAAAGCATTTGCAATAAAAATAAGAAACCAATTTTGAAATTTTCCAAGTTTTGAACATTTTTCGAATGGCAGCCTCAAACAACGTTTAACCGCTGAAACTTTCGATGAAATCCTCCGATGAGAACGAAATTCAAAGGATAAGTTGATCTTAGTATGAGCTTGTTATGGTAAACTTATTGCTGCTTCGTTGGGTAAGTGTTGTCAGCACAGAACATATTCATCATTTGTGTTTTATTTGAGTTTTGTTGCTTGGGATAAGGAATGGTTGATATAACTCTACAAAAAAGTGTAGTACGTCTTTTCACATTTTTTCGTCACTCAAAGACAATTTCTTCGAAAATGAGTTTTCTAGCGGTTCTGATGCGCTATATATATATATATATATATATATATATATATATATATATATATATATATATATATATATATATATATATATATATATATATATATATATATATATATATATATATATATATATATTTATATATATATAAGTTAAAACACGATTTTTACTTCGTTATAAAAAAAACGATAGTCCACTATCGTCTAGAAGTAAGGCAGATTATTAAATCTGAACTGGGCTTGATTCGGTGTTGCTGGGCATGTAACGATTTATGGTATAATTGCTGTAGTCGTTGTTTTATTATTTATCGCATTGTCGATCGATGTTTTTGCATAGTTTTGTCGAGAGTAGGATCTCCAGATGAGGTAGGCTGATGCTGTTATTGTTAATAGCATAATGAGACCGTAGGTGGTGTACTGGTGAATACTGTTTTCGATTTTTAGCATTTCGATTGTTTCTGTGTTGTTGATCCGTAGTTCATCCAGCATCTCAACTGGTAGCTGTTGTCCATGGATTTCGCCTTCCGGTGCATGTTGGAGTATGGCTGGTAGCGCGTGGATGGTCGACATTTCGTGTGATTCGTAATTTTGTCCATTTACCGTTACTGAATAGTTGTGAAATTTAACTAAGTAGGTCCCGTTCAGGTGGTGCGTCGAGTTTCCTGTTTCCAATTGGCCGTAGAATTCATTCAACAATAGGTTCCCATCTGAGATTTCCTCGATGCTGGGGATGTGTGATCCGCTGACTTTGTTGCATGTAGCATTTGAACTTAGTAGCAATTTTGGAATACAATTTGATTTGCTTATGTCTATGATGTCAGATTCTTTACATGTAAACAGGTTGTTGTATTGCTTGCAGTTATTTTTGATTCCGTAAAATTGTCCATGGTTATTTTTTAAAATTTTTTCAAATAGTATATGAGGAATTACATTTCTTTTTTTGATTGGCTTTATTTATATTGTTTCGTAATTTTGTTCTCTAGTTATGGGAATATTTATTATATAAAGTATTGATTCGTGATTGGTTATAATTTTCAAATCTGCAAGTTCAAGTGCTTCCTCTATTGTTGAAAAGGGTAACAATTCTTTGTTAAGTGTTTCAGTTGCAAGTTTGATTTCCTTCTTTGAAAGGATTAGAGAATTAATTATTCCTAGTTTTGCCCAATGTATGGCATAGTTGATGTTTTTGAGTTCTTCTTTTATGATATTAATTTTGCTTTGTACTTCTAAAATTACGCTATTGACTGCCTTTTTTTCCTCTTTTAATAATTTTTGAATTTCGTTCGTTATTTTCGTTATTTTATTTATTTGTTGAGTATACAATTCGTTTATAACTACTTGTTTATTGTTATTATTCAAAACATTGGTAATCTTTTCTTGAATCGTTATTAAGTCTTCATGGTCAGGACTTCCGGCTATCCATTTCCATGCGGAGCCGAGAAAATCGAGTGATCTTTTTACTTTGCGGGGTCTCAGATTTTGGATCATGGATTCGATTTGGTGTAATTCGTGTGTTAGGTAGCGTGAAAGTGGATGGAGTTGGACTATTGAAAGGTTAAGAATAGGCTGAATGTCTGCGATGAATCGTTCGTATTGGTCCAGGTCTATAACGTGTATTATCTTGAAGTTTCCGTTCTTGATTTTCGTCTGTCCGAGGTAGAAGGAAACAATTTGTGAATTCGTGTAGTCCAGTATCTGTATGTTTGCGTAAGTCATGTGAATAATGAACCTGGAAGAAAAGTTAATTTCTAATTTTATCTTTATGCACAATCTTTCCAGATTCGGTTAGTATGGTCGTGTTTCTATTTTCTTTCACAATCTCTTGTCGATACCTTGGGGTTAATTTTGATCCTGTCCGTTTGTTTTGTCGAACGTAAACAACTTGTCCGGTGTCGTAGGTTTTTATAGTCTGTCTTTTTTTGTTGTGATTTTCCATGTCCTTCGTCTGTTTTCGTTTTATTCTTTTTATGTTATTTAAGCGTGCATTCTCCAGTTCTTCGAGAGAGAGGTTGGGTATCCGGCCAAGATACAATTCTACCGGCTTCTTGCCCGTAGTTGAATGAATAGTAAAATTATACTCATTCACCGCGCGTTCAAGAAGTTCCTCAAAGGGTCGAGGAGGTCCCTCTTGTTTTAGACATCTCATAATTTCTATCAGAGTAGAGTGCCAACGTTCTATTTGCCCGTTGACTTCACTCTTGTAGGGTGGTGTTCTGAAAAGTTTAATTTTGAGTTCGTCTTCGATCATGGATTCTAGAGCGACAGATCTGAGGGCTCCTTCGTTATCGATCACGACCATTTCAGGGATGCAGAAGAAGAATAATATGTCTCGTAATGGTCGTCTAATGTCTTCAGAAGATTTTGATGGTATTACTTTTGCCTGCACGAATTTCGTAAATTTGTCTATAGCAGTAAGTACGCGTGTTTTTTCAGTCATAAAAATATCTATGTGTACTATATGTCCGGGGTATTGAGGAATGGGTGTCGGTTCTAAGTGAGGTTTGTTTGGATGTCTGTCGTATTTGTTTTGTTTGCAAACAGTACAAAGATTAACTAATCGTCTGACTTTCGAAGCCATTTTGGGAAAGAAAAAATTTTCTAATATTTGTAGGCGATTCTCCTCCGCATTCCGGTGGGCTCGTTTATGTGTCCGGAGGATTCTTTCTTCTTGCTCAGCTTCGTTAGGAACATCTTCAACCAGTTTTCGAGCAAATCGGATCTTATAGTCTCTAAAATGGTGAGGGTATATCGATTGGATGATTCCCAGTGTGGGTTCGTCGGTGAGTAATCCATTGATTGTATGGGGGTTCAAATATCTTTTGAAGATATCGATTATATCTTGTGCTGTATAGTTTGGTCGGATAATTATATGTCGAGTGAAGTTGTCGAAAGGATTTTGAATTTGGTAGCTATTTTCGTCGCCTGTTTTTAGAAGGAGTTGGTTTCTGAAGGCATTTATAGGGGTTTCTACAGTTGGTATTAAGTTTTGTCCTGAACTGTCGTCGCTGTGTTCTGTCGGTGTCATAGAGTTAACCTCGTTTATGTTGTGTGTCTCAGTGGTCAATACTTTTTCTGTTTGGGAGTGTTTCGCAAGGGAATCAGCTGTGAGGATGTTAGTTGTTTGAGGGGGCCTGGAAAGGGAATCGGCGACAACGTTTGCCTTACCCGGTTTATATCGTAGTTCGTAGTTATATTCCTCAAGGAAGGATTTCCAACGCTTTAATTTGGCGTTGGTGTTCTTGGGACTGAGTGCATACGTCAACGGTTGGTGATCTGTAAATATTCGCACTTGGCTTGAACCGTATAGATAACATCTAAGAGAATTAATCGACCAGATAGTCGCCAGCATTTCTTTCTCATTCGCAGCATAGTTCTCTTCAGTTTTACTGAGAGTCCTAGACAGAAATGAGATTGGTTTATTATCTATTTTTTTTTTTTTTTTTTTTTTTTTTTTTTTTTTTTTTTTATATTCAACAGATAAAAAATCCAATAACTGAATATAGAAACATATAAAATATACATCTACTACTAGTCATCTACTAATGAATGAATGTAAAATAGAGAGCACAAAATAATAATAATAAAAAGATCAAATATCATAAACAAAGTAAAGGTGAACATGAATAAATTCAAAATTAAGAAAAATAAGAAAAAAAAAAAACTACAATGAAAAAGAGAGAAAAAAAAAATGTAAGCATATATATAGAACAAAAAGAATATCGAAATAAGAAAATCAAAATTAAAATTAATGTATCATATGAGCAAGGAAAAAAGATAAAAACGTATTAAATAGAAAAAGTAACGACTTTATCCTTTAAAATAGTTTTGAAACGTGACAAGGTCGGTGGCAGAGAACCTAGTCCGAGTGCATTATGCTGCCTAGGTATGCGTAAAAGCGGTGAAAAGTAGTACGTGTCAGTCCGCGCAAAAGGAACGTTAAACGTTAACGTGGATCTATTTGACCGATCCGTAACACGAACGGAAACCTGGTTGCAGAGGTCAGATGGAACAAGTTGATGGTGCAGTTTGAACAGAAGGCATTCATCGAGAAAAAGTCTGCGAGATTTCAGGGATGGTATTTGCAGCATGGTAAGTCTCGCACTATACCCACGGTAATCAAAATTGAATTTGTAAAGAAGAGAGCGGGTGAACCTGCGTTGTACAGATTCAACCGCATCAATCAAATATTGAAAATGAGGACACCAAATTTGACAACAGTATTCGAGGATACTGCGGACAAAGGAGACAAACAAATGTACACAAGTAGAGATATCGGTAAAATATTTAGATGATCTCAGTATAAAACCCGAAAGTCTGGACGCTTTGGAGGTTATGTGCAAGATATGTTTATCAAATAATAGTTTAGAGTCAAAAATTACCCCGAGGTCTTTAAAATTTAAAACGACTTCGAGAGAGGCTCCAGAAACGTAGTAAGTAAATACTATTGGGTAAGTTTTACGCGTGAATGACATTTGGCGACATTTTAAGACATTCAAAGTAAGATGATTTGCATTACACCAGTTGATAAGAGTGAGCAGGTCATTCTGAAGCTGTAAGCAATCTTCGAATGTATCGATTACTCTGAATATTTTTAGATCGTCTGCGTATAGAAGAGAAAAAGAGTTTAGCAGGCCCGGGAGATCATTAATGAAAATTAGGAATAATAAGGGGCCAAGGATCGAACCCTGTGGAACACCCGAGGAGGGATAGAAGGGAGTGGACGAACAGGAGTTCACCGTAACAACACAAGTACGCTCATGAATGTAAGTAGAAAACCAGGAAAGCAGCGGACCATGAAAACCATATTTCTCTAATTTCAACAGAAGAAGCTCATGGTTGACAGAGTCAAACGCCTTGGAGAAATCTGTGTAAAGAACATCCACCTGTCTTTGCTGATCAATGGCGGAGGCAACAGTGTTGGTGAACGATAGCAAATTAGTAACAGTAGATTTGCCTTTGACAAATCCATGTTGCTCGGTGGCGAGGAGAGGCACAAATAGAGGATATACTCTGTTGTAGACAACTCTTTCTAGTAGTTTACTGAAGCAAGGCAAAAGCGATATAGGGCGGTAATTCGAGATGCAAGCAGGGTCACCGGTTTTAAGTATAGGGAAAATATTGGCAGATTTCCATAAGAAAGGAAAAACGCCAGTTGCGATGCTGAGGTTAAATATTATCGACAAGGGTACACAAAGTGAAGAAGATAGTGACTTGGCTAGTATGTTTGGAATACCGTCAGAGCCACAACTAGAGCTAGAATCGAGACAGCTCATTAAGTTCTCAACTTCTAAAGGGTTTGTATGGAAAGAAGAGAGCGCTTTCAGGCTATCACGATACGACGAAGGAGTTGAAAAAGAAACATGTGGAGGAGAAAGAGAGTTTTGCGGTGTTGAAAACGACGAAAAAAAACGAGCGAAGAGCTCACAGGTCTCTTCAGTTGTGGCAGCAGAATTTTCGTGAAGAAACATGCTTTGGGGGATAACGGGGGATTTTTTCAGGGAGTGAATGAATGACCAGAAGGGTTTAGAATTGTTGGAACAGATCGAAGCCTCAACTCTGGCAACTTAGGCACACATGGCTTCTTTAGCGACCTTTTTGGCATGAGAGCGTCGTTTTTTGAATTCAAGAAGATCAACAAGCAGAGAAGAACGTCTGTATTTGTTACGTGCAACATCCTTTGCCCTAAGGGCGGCAGCAACTTCTGTGGTAAACCATGGAGCATCATTAGGCCTTCTGGAACGACAAGTGGGAGTAAAGCGATGAATGAGGTTTGTAAGGAAGACGTAAAGTCTATGAAGAGCCTCGTCAACGTCTAAACAGCGAAGAAATGCGTACCAATTAACATGGTTGATTTCGTTCGCCATTCCGGCGAAGTTGGCTTTAAAGAAATTGAACCGGGAATAGCAAGGGACTTTAGATCTAGCGGGAAAATTTAAAGAAAGTTCTAAAAGTAAAGGAGGGTGATGGGGATCGGGAGGGACATACGGTAAAACAGCGGAATCTAAGTAAACGGAAGACATTGGAAGATTAGAAAAGATAAGATCTAGTATTTTTCTATTGGTATTAGGTAACGAGTTTAATTGAGAAAGGGAGCATAAAGAAATGAAGGAAGACAGGATTAAGGAAAGATTATTACTAGAAGTAATGGCTGAAAAGGAGGTGTTCCACTCGATTGAGGGCATATTGAAATCACCACATAACATTAAGTGGTCGGATGGAAAACGACATAGAAGATAGGATGATAGCTCAGAAAAGAAAAGTTCGTAAAGTGAAGAAGGGCTATTACAGGGGATATAGATTGAAGCAACCAATAACAATGAAGTAGGAGTTAAAGAAACACGCACTAAAATACATTCCACTGAGGAAGAAGTAGAAAAATCGCTGCAAACTGAACAAGCGAGAGATTCGTGAATGCCAACGAGAACCCCTCCACCATCAGACTTACCAGAGACTAAACGGTCACGATCCTTGCGGAAAACAGTGTACTGTGGCAAGATCTCAGCATCAAAAATATCCTCGTTCAACCAGGTTTCCGTAAGGCATATGATATCATGAGCTGATAAAGTAGAAGAAAGACTTACTTTATAGGACTTGGTCCTCAAGCCACGGACGTTTTGGTAGTAAAGCTTTAAGGAACGGTTTATGTTTATGTTTGTGTCTTTTTTCCTGCTCTGGGCCGAAAATTTTCACGCGGAATCTTAGTGAACTCCTTTACGAAGACCCCAGGTGGCCAGAAGTCGTACTTAAGTAACTCATTGATGCCAGAAGAAACCGTGATGCAGAAAGAAGCAATGGTCTGATCTTGAAGATTATCCGCGGTGAGTTTTCTGCACAGCAGTAGCGGTGGCGCGTATCCGAGTTTAGCGGCCACATACTTCTTGATGGATTCGGCAGAAGTACGATATGCTAGCCGTGAAATAAAAACCTTCAGTGGAGGACTAACAACTTCTATTTCCGGTAGTATTTGAGAAGCAGTTGCAGAGGTGGATAGATGTTGTATAGTTGAGTTGCTATCCTGCGGTGAAGAGGGTGCGATATGCACCGTCGGTAGTGTTTGAGAAGCAGTTGCAGAGGCGGATAGATGTTGAATAGTTGAGTTTCTATCCTGCGGTGAAGAGGGTGCAATTTGCATCGTCTGGATCGAAGACAATGGAGAGATCGAAGGTATCAGCAGCTGTTGATGACTACATGGTGACTGTTGAGGAACCCGTTTCGACGCTTTAGCTACAGCTTGAGCCTGCGAACGAGTACGTACAGCTGTAGGAGATCCAGGTGGGTTTGTTGTAATGCAGTCATCATTCAATGTTGCGTGTGATGACACAGTGGGCTGCTCAATGTCAGCAATACGGACCAGCTCATCGACCTCCTTGCTAGTGTGGCGAAAATCGTCCGTTAGTTTCGCAAGTGCGTTAGAAAGAGTATCGATGGCGGTCTTCGCTGAACGTAGACGAGAAGCGTAGGACACCATTGAGTGTTTCCTACATTTGTCGCAAAACCAGTAGACGCCCGAATCACGTTGCAAGATCACATCCGTGCATTTACCCGGAAGGGAGACGCATTTAGAATGAAAAGTTAACGCACAAAAACCAGCACAAGTGATCATAGGCGAAGTGTGTTTTTTGTCCAAACATTCAGTAGCATCGCAATGAAACATTGTACAAATGTTCGTACTAAGTTCAGGGTGCACAGGCTTCCAAATGATAAGATGTCAAAAATGACACAAATGGATTAAGTATAAAGCAGAGACGCACTCCCGAGTACTAATAAATGCAACAATAAAGCACAAATGGCGACGCGCTATGTTCAAGGTGCACACACTTCTAAGCGTCAAAACGTCAAAAATGTCAAAAATGTAACCAAAGGAAAGCCGAGACACACTCCCGTAGAAAAGTTGATGACAGCACGCAAAGCACAAGGCGAAAAGCGGTAAAAATGCAAAGTTTAAGAACTCGACGTAAGAAGTCCAAGTACAGCGCCAATTAACACACAAAAGCACTAGACGGCGGCGCGTAGGAGAATCACGAATAGCGTTCGAAATTAAGTGTGATGAGAAAATCGACTGGCGGAAAGAGTAAATCAAAATAAACTTGGAGCTCACGACAGATAGCAGTGTACGGTTCAAAGTTTCAATTGAATATGCGATAGCACGTCACCAATTGCATAATTGGATGCGTCGGTAGTTAGTTCGAACGGTCTTCCGAAGTCTGGGTGTGAAAGGACTACGTCTTGAGATATAAGGACATTTTTAAGTTTCTCGTATGCGGCTATTGCTTCTTTGACGAGTTTTTCGATACTCGTCCATCCTCCCCTCTTAAGAGGGATGTCAGGGGCTTTGCGATTTTCGCATAGTCCTTTATGAACCTGCGATAATAACCTGACATACCTAGGAAAGAACGTAGATCTTAGAGCGTCCGAGGGAGTGGAAATGAAGCGATTGCTTCGACCTTTTCGGGACTCGTCTTAATGCCGTCTACGCTGACGTTAAATCCTAGAAACTCCACTTCTTTCTTCAGGAATTCACATTTGTCTAGATTTATTTTCATTTTAGCGTTCTTCAGCGTCCCTAAGACAATATCCAAATTCTTGAAATGCTCTTCTTCATTTTTGCCAAAAATGATTATGTCGTCGATGTAAATTCGACAACGCTCACCGATATGCTCTCGGAGGATGTCATCCAATGCCCTTTGAAAAATGGCTGGACCGTTTTTCAAACCAAATGGGAGGCGAAGAAATTCGTATTTGCCGTTGTTAATGGCGAAGGCTGTTTTCTCGATGTCGCGTTCCCGTAAAGGTATCTGATGGAACCCGCTTGTTAGGTCAATTATTGAGAAGTATTGATTTTCACCTAGATTTGAAAGGACATCGTTAATGTCAGGGATGGGATATGCGTCTGTTACGGTAACAGAGTTTAGTTTTCAATATTCCATGACTACTCGATATTTTTTTTCTCCTGATGCATCCTGCTTCTTTTGGACAATCCACACAGGTGCATTGTAGGGTGACTTTGAGGGACGTATGATATTGTCTTTTAGTAGTTGTTGGTTTTCTTTTTCTACTTCGTCTTTTAGTGCCATTGGATATCCGTAGGACTTTGAGTAAACTGGGTCATTCGTTGTTGTACGAATTTCACCCTGGACGGTTGTAGTGTAGGTTAAACTTCTATTTGGTTCTGAAGCTAAGTTTGGGTATTTGCCCAAGATCTGTTTAAGGGTTTTAATTTGGGAGTCCGTCATGTGATTAGTTCTTAGGGTTAAATGATTTACAGTTTGTGATACGAGCTGTTTAAGCGGAATTTGGACTCTTCCTTTAATGGTCATAAAATTATTGTCAGTATAGATGATTGCTTGAAGTTCCTTCAAACTATCATTCCCAATTATTCCTGCAAAAGTCTTTATTGAAGGAAGGAGGTAAAACTTAAGTTTTTCGCAATAGGGTTCAAATAAGTTGATGAAGGAGTGGTGTGTGATATTGACTGGTCCGCCAACGGAGTTAATATTAAAGGGTTTTTCGTTCTTTATAGGGTTTCGAATAAATCGGGGATGAATATAGTTTTTATTCGAACCGGTGTCGGAATAGGTGTAGGAATTTTAAAATTTCACCGCTCTTCGCCGCATACTCCATGTAATGAAGCGAAGAGCTCAGCAGTTTAAAAAATTGACCTCGTCTTGGATATTTTCCGAATTTTTTTCAGTCGTTTCTATTGTTTCGTTGTTATATTCTACCGGAGGTTCTTCGTAGCCATTCATCTCGTCATAATTATATTTCTGTTCGGACTGTTCGTAGTCATAAGTTTCATTACAGTCGTCATTGCTTTCTCCTAAATGAAATACTCGTTGTTGTTTGTTTGGTACGTGTACCATTTGGGAGGTTGGGCGTTTCTGCCCGAAACTTTGATGTTGTATTTGGGGCCGATTTTGATAGTTCACAGCTCTTGAGCGAATGGATTGATCTACTTCCATAGGCTCGTATTGTCGAGGTTTTGGAGGCAATGGTCTATAATTTTGGTTGGGTAAAAATAATTTTGTGGATGATGCAAATTAGCTCGTTTCGGAGGTAATGGGGGTTGTGTGTGTGAGTAGTCTTTTTTTTACTGGGTTTTGTGAACTTAGGGCATGTTGAGCACTATTATCAACGTTTTGTAGCTTCAGGCAGAGATGCAATGCCTGAGGAAGATCCACCGGTTCTCTAATGCTAAGAAGTCGTGGAAGATTGCCCTTGAGACCACGCACAAATGTGTCCAATGCTTTGTCCCTATAGCATTGGGTCATGTTTCTTACGGATTCCAGTCCCATATCCATGGAAGATCATTTATTAAGGATTAGGGACAAATGATGGTAGACGATATGGTAGAAGTCATGGATCGTATGATTTCCTTGTACGAGTGTCGTCATTTGATACTCGAGAGTACCAAGATCGCGTTTATCCGCGTAGTGTAGAGTGAGACACTTTGAAATTCTTGGCCAATTCAGAGGTGTGTTGTAGGACTCAAGGGCGATGTCCGCCTGTCCTACAATCTTGTTTCTAATCACGGAAAGAATTCCGAAGTACTTTGGTGTACCCTGGAGGTGTTGGTAAATGGTTAAAATTCTTTCCACACTTTTTTTCCAGTAAGAAAACTCGCTCGGATCACCGGAAAATGTGCGTAGACTTTTGGCAACATCTGGGATCTTATCCATATCGGATGGATCCCTTTCGGGTCCTGCATTTATGGGGATATCGTGATCCAAGTTTATATCAGAGGCGAATCAAACATTTGCCTCCCTTGGATCTGCAGGGTTTCCGAAACAAGTCGTGTAATGAGATTAACGAGATTCTCATTAATCTGCAGATTTGGAACATTCGCGTGCCTTGGTCCACCTTCTTCGATCACTGGTGGAAGTTCGTCTCTGTTAAGGCGAGGGGGTCTGATTAAATTATTGGGATTGGCCATTATCGTTTAGAATAAATCAACGATAGAATAGAAGAATTCGCTTCAGAGGTGCGACAAAGCAAAAAGATCACTTTCACAACGCGCAAGTACACAGAATCACTTTTACAATCACTAAAATCACTTTTATAACGCACTGAAACCACAGAAAAAAGAGTACCAATGCTGGAAAGGATTTAAATGTAATATTGGAAACAAGCTTAAATATAATGTTGCAAATAGGAATAGTGATAAGTTCGTTTGATATATTTAATAATTTCAATTTGGTTTGATTTTCGTATTCAAATTAGTTATTCAATAGTATTTTTTTGTTTGATCACTTAATATTTACTTTTTTCAATAATTTTTTTCTCTGTTTGTTTAGCTCAAATTAATTTTTTCGATAAAAATTATTTCTTTTCTGTTTGTTTAGCTCAAATTAATTTGATAATAGTTATTTGTTTGCGATATACAATTTTAATTCTTAATTATCTAGACTTACGAAAATGCTACTAATTTCATTCCTGCTGCTTCCCAGATTCCTGATGAATTCATATGTTCGCTTGTAAAGGTTATCCTAGGGTTGCTGTTACGACCACTGCTTCGCTTTGAGGGCGGCTGTTGCAATCCACAACGTCCGTTTCCCAATTTCCGGCTACAAGGGGGCCTCGTTCCCAACAAACACACCACGGCTGCGCAAATATTCGCGTTATTTCGTCGTTACAAATGCGCGACGGTACTTTATAATTTTCCCGTTTACCGAAGGATATCTGGCTCACTGTCCCAGCCTCAGGAAGTGATTTCACAATCTTAGGGTAGGCTAATAGATTGACCAGCTCCTTGCGCGGGCACTACTGTGCACTTTGACTTTAGGACTTTTTAACAATAACACAATGGGGTCAGCTTTATTGCAGAGCCTCTTCTTCCTAGCAGCAGTAAGCCGCTTAGTCAAGAAACAAGCAATTAAAATTATCATCATCCCCCGAAAGGGAATAGGATAGGAAAGGAATCACAAACCACATTCTCGACACATTTAAATTGAAATTAAATTATATAATAATTAAAAAGAAAACATAAATAGGATAAATGGAGAATAAAGAAAGTAAGATAGAGTTAGTTGATGTGAAGTTAGTGAAAAAGATGAAACAAAAAAAAAAAACAACATGCAAAGAAGAAGAAGAAGCTCTTTTATAATATAAAAACTCTAGCGCACCTGATCCGCTAGAAATACTAATGTTCGAAGAACAGTAGAAGAATCGTGCAGGTTTTGAGTGCATATTCCACCACATGAGCTGCTTATTGCGGCCAAACTGTTTCAAACGCCACGTTCTACTTTGGTCTCAAGAATGCATTATAACTCATATGGTGGAAGGTTTCAGATATTACCACTGGCATGAATTTCAACGTTTATGAGAGCGAAACACGGGTTAATTATATTCGTTATCAGTTGCTTATATCACAAAATTTCGAAAGCAGCATCTCATATAACATCAATGAAGAAAATGCGCAGTGCCTGTAGCACTGTAACTGAAGTTGGTGTTTGGGGCTGCGATCCGAAAAATTTGCAGAGCTTTGGGAATTGAAACATCGGTTATTTATTTTCATTGTAAATGTTTCCGGTATGAGTACTAACTATACTAACTATAATACCGACTCGTGCTGCCAACCTTTCGCCAGTATCAAAGCCAAAAATATATCACATCTGCTTCACGTTGTTATATTACATTCGAAGTTATAGGAGTATAAAGAAATTTAGGATTACCTGCAGCGAGTTTTTTCAAATAATGGAAAGCTTAATATTTGCTGTTTATCTTCACTACAATATCATTACCAATTGAAAATTCTACGATAAAACCGCTTAATAAAGATATTGCAAACAAACACAAAACCAACAATAGCTGGCAACTCTATCGTGGCTTTTCAACCAAATTTGGCCTGAATAATGCTTATAGTAGGTTCCATTAATTGTATGAAATTCGTACTGATTTC
Organism: Nemotelus nigrinus; assembly: GCA_947369275.1. Taxonomy (NCBI): domain Eukaryota; kingdom Metazoa; phylum Arthropoda; class Insecta; order Diptera; family Stratiomyidae; genus Nemotelus; species Nemotelus nigrinus. Next base: position 119,543,581 of record OX376372.1, on the reverse strand, counting down.
ATGACTGCACTGGAAGTTATAGGGCAAGAAGTTTTATTTTCCTGAGCGAATTTTCAAATCCAAATACACAAAAATTACCATAGCTGGCAGCACCAATCGAATTTTTCAACCAAATTTCTATCAAACAGAGTTTAGAGTAAGGTTCAGCTACTGTGTCAATTTCATGAAAATCTGGTAACTTTTTCACATTTCATAGGACAAAAAGCAGTTTTTTTTCTTTGTAATTTTTCAAGATGGCACCACTGGCACAGAGTTGCCCACAATTCAAAATCGCTTCTATCAGACCTGGTCCTACTTATTTTCAATGCATTCTGTAAATTTCAATGGTATCTGATAATTGATTCGTGAGTTCCCGTGAACAGAAGTTTTTGATGCTAAAAATATAGGTTGACTGGGAAAGGGTTACCGTTCTTGTCCGACATGAAATTTCCAAAGTTTTACTTTGAACGTGTAGATAAAGCATAAGATTTGTATACAGATTGGTTTTATTGTAAGAAACGGACAATTTTTGGAAATTCGATGGTTTAATGTTTTCACTTCCAAATTTTTATTTTTTCAAATTAAAGACACCAAAATTATCATAGCTGACAGCTCCAACCGAATTTTTCAGCCAAATTTCTACCAAACGTGGTATTAAATAAGGTTCAGCTACTGTGTGATTTTCGTCAAAATCGAACGATTCAATCAGAATTTATAGGGCTAAAAGCAATTATCTCTTTTAGTGATTTTTCAAGATGGCACCACTGGCACAGAATCACCCGCATTTCAAAATCACTTCTATCAGACTTGGTCCTATAAAGGGCCAATACATTCTGCAAATTTCAATTAATTCTGCTCATTGGATCGTGAGTTTCCGTGAACAGAAGTTTTTGATGCTAAAAATATAGGTAAATTGGGCAAGGGTTACCAGGCGTGCCCGTAATACCATATCTTTTTTTTTTTTGTTTATGTAAACAAAGCACAAGATTTACATATGAGTGGCTTTTTTTGAAAAAGCGGCAGTTTTTCAAGAGAGACGATGATTTGAAGGTTTTCACTTTCAGTGCCTGCCCTAGCTACAGGGTTGCCAGCACGCTCATCAAAAGTTACGAAAATCTACAACTAAATAATATCAATATGTCCTAAAAATTTCGTAATGATTGAATAACTCGATCAAAAGTTATCGCAATTTAAAAATTTTCAAGTTTTCCCGTTCTGTTTTTAGGCATCAAGCGCACACATGGGGTTAAAAAATTCCAAAACATTATCTGATCCACATGTAAAACACGTTCAAAATTTATTTCGTCAACTTTATTTTTGCAAAAATTATTTGTGTACGAAATAATAGGTATATTAAAAATATCACTAAAATGGCCGCCGGCGCCAAAATGTTAAAGATTATTAACTTTTTGTAAGACCTGGCACTATTCTGCATATACACCAATGTGTCCTGAAAATTTCAGCTCAATCGGATGGCGCGTTCCTGAGATTTTTTCACTGAAATTTTTTGATGATATATATATATATATATATATATATATATATATATATATATATATATATATATATATATATATATATATATATATATATATATATATATATAGAAATATGAATTTTTGGCCAAAGTGATTTTAATACTAATGTTCTTCTTTGAACATTAGTAAAAAGATAAATTAAAGGATTTTTAAGAAGAAAAAAAAACAAATCAAGAAAAACTGCTCCCAGGCAGCAACGGAGTGCTGGTATTAGGGATGCAAAAAGAAATGTTAAAACTAGTAGTAAATAGTACGAGATTTACTTTACATGGTTCTAATGTGATTCTTCAGCAGCATTTTAAAGACGGGAAAAGATCTAGCATTCTTCAAAGAGTTAGGTAAATTGTTGAAGATTTCCATAGCTAATCTAATAGGATCTTTATGTTTTCTATTCGTTCTAGAAATATCAAGCCTGAGATTATCTTTAAATCTTGTGTGATAGCTGTGATAATCACAGTGCCTCATTGGAAATATGGAAGATTTTATATTGTTATTGAGTATTTTATATATTATCTTAGCTTTTTCCATAAATATAATATCCCTTACATTGAATTTATTTGTTTGTCTGTAAAGTATATCACTTGGAGTCATTCTATCAAGTCCATGCACTGCCTTAACTATCCTATTGAGTATTCTATGAATTGAGTCAATATTCATCTCTGAAGTTTGACTCCAATTCAATATACCATAGGTAATCTTAGGCAGCACAAAAGCGTTGCCTTACCCGGTTTATATCGTAGTTCGTAGTTATATTCCTCAAGGAAGGATTTCCAACGCTTTAATTTGGCGTTGGTGTTCTTGGGACTGAGTGCATACGTCAACAGTTGGTGATCTGTAAATATTCGCACTTGGCTTGAACCGTATAGATAACATCTAAGAGAATTAATCGACCAGATAGTCGCCAGCATTTCTTTCTCATTCGCAGCATAGTTCTCTTCAGTTTTACTGAGAGTCCTAGACAGAAATGAGATTGGTTTATTATCTTGCGATAGCACGTCACCAATTGCATAATTGGATGCGTCGGTAGTTAGTTCGAACGGTCTTCCGAAGTCTGGGTGTGAAAGGACTACGTCTTGAGATATAAGGACATTTTTAAGTTTCTCGTATGCGGCTATTGCTTCTTTGACGAGTTTTTCGATACTCGTCCATCCTCCCCTCTTAAGAGGGATGTCAGGGGCTTTGCGATTTTCGCATAGTCCTTTATGAACCTGCGATAATAACCTGACATACCTAGGAAAGAACGTAGATCTTAGAGCGTCCGAGGGAGTGGAAATGAAGCGATTGCTTCGACCTTTTCGGGACTCGTCTTAATGCCGTCTACGCTGACGTTAAATCCTAGAAACTCCACTTCTTTCTTCAGGAATTCACATTTGTCTAGATTTATTTTCATTTTAGCGTTCTTCAGCGTCCCTAAGACAATATCCAAATTCTTGAAATGCTCTTCTTCATTTTTGCCAAAAATGATTATGTCGTCGATGTAAATTCGACAACGCTCACCGATATGCTCTCGGAGGATGTCATCCAATGCCCTTTGAAAAATGGCTGGACCGTTTTTCAAACCAAATGGGAGGCGAAGAAATTCGTATTTGCCGTTGTTAATGGCGAAGGCTGTTTTCTCGATGTCGCGTTCCCGTAAAGGTATCTGATGGAACCCGCTTGTTAGGTCAATTATTGAGAAGTATTGATTTTCACCTAGATTTGAAAGGACATCGTTAATGTCAGGGATGGGATATGCGTCTGTTACGGTAACAGAGTTTAGTTTTCAATATTCCATGACTACTCGATATTTTTTTTCTCCTGATGCATCCTGCTTCTTTTGGACAATCCACACAGGTGCATTGTAGGGTGACTTTGAGGGACGTATGATATTGTCTTTAAGTAGTTGTTGGATTTCTTTTTCTACTTCGTCTTTTAGTGCCATTGGGTATCCGTAGGACTTTGAGTAAACTGGGTCATTCGTTGTTGTACGAATTTCACCCTGGACGGTTGTAGTGTAGGTTAAACTTCTATTTGGTTCTGAAGCTAAGTTTGGGTATTTGCCCAAGATCTGTTTAAGGGTTTTAATTTGGGAGTCCGTCATGTGATTAGTTCTTAGGGTTAAATGATTTACAGTTTGTGATACGAGCTGTTTAAGCGGAATTTGGACTCTTCCTTTAATGGTCATAAAATTATTGTCAGTATAGATGATTGCTTGAAGTTCCTTCAAACTATCATTCCCAATTATTCCTGCAAAAGTCTTTATTGAAGGAAGGAGGTAAAACTTAAGTTTTTCGCAATAGGGTTCAAATAAGTTGATGAAGGAGTGGTGTGTGATATTGACTGGTCCGCCAACGGAGTTAATATTAAAGGGTTTTTCGTTCTTTATAGGGTTTCGAATAAATCGGGGATGAATATAGTTTTTATTCGAACCGGTGTCGGAATAGGTGTAGGAATTTTAAAATTTCACCGCTCTTCGCCGCATACTCCATGTAATGAAGCGAAGAGCTCAGCAGTTTAAAAAATTGACCTCGTCTTGGATATTTTCCGAATTTTTTTCAGTCGTTTCTATTGTTTCGTTGTTATATTCTACCGGAGGTTCTTCGTAGCCATTCATCTCGTCATAATTATATTTCTGTTCGGACTGTTCGTAGTCATAAGTTTCATTACAGTCGTCATTGCTTTCTCCTAAATGAAATACTCGTTGTTGTTTGTTTGGTACGTGTACCATTTGGGAGGTTGGGCGTTTCTGCCCGAAACTTTGATGTTGTATTTGGGGCCGATTTTGATAGTTCACAGCTCTTGAGCGAATGGATTGATCTACTTCCATAGGCTCGTATTGTCGAGGTTTTGGAGGCAATGGTCTATAATTTTGGTTGGGTAAAAATAATTTTGTGGATGATGCAAATTAGCTCGTTTCGGAGGTAATGGGGGTTGTGTGTGTGAGTAGTCTTTTTTTTACTGGGTTTTGTGAACTTAGGGCATGTTGAGCACTATTATCAACGTTTTGTAGCTTCAGGCAGAGATGCAATGCCTGAGGAAGATCCACCGGTTCTCTAATGCTAAGAAGTCGTGGAAGATTGCCCTTGAGACCACGCACAAATGTGTCCAATGCTTTGTCCCTATAGCATTGGGTCATGTTTCTTACGGATTCCAGTCCCATATCCATGGAAGATCATTTATTAAGGATTAGGGACAAATGATGGTAGACGATATGGTAGAAGTCATGGATCGTATGATTTCCTTGTACGAGTGTCGTCATTTGATACTCGAGAGTACCAAGATCGCGTTTATCCGCGTAGTGTAGAGTGAGACACTTTGAAATTCTTGGCCAATTCAGAGGTGTGTTGTAGGACTCAAGGGCGATGTCCGCCTGTCCTACAATCTTGTTTCTAATCACGGAAAGAATTCCGAAGTACTTTGGTGTACCCTGGAGGTGTTGGTAAATGGTTAAAATTCTTTCCACACTTTTTTTCCAGTAAGAAAACTCGCTCGGATCACCGGAAAATGTGCGTAGACTTTTGGCAACATCTGGGATCTTATCCATATCGGATGGATCCCTTTCGGGTCCTGCATTTATGGGGATATCGTGATCCAAGTTTATATCAGAGGCGAATCAAACATTTGCCTCCCTTGGATCTGCAGGGTTTCCGAAACAAGTCGTGTAATGAGATTAACGAGATTCTCATTAATCTGCAGATTCGGAACATTCGCGTGCCTTGGTCCACCTTCTTCGATCACTGGTGGAAGTTCGTCTCTGTTAAGGCGAGGGGGTCTGATTAAATTATTGGGATTGGCCATTATCGTTTAGAATAAATCAACGATAGAATAGAAGAATTCGCTTCAGAGGTGCGACAAAGCAAAAAGATCACTTTCACAACGCGCAAGTACACAGAATCACTTTTACAATCACTAAAATCACTTTTATAACGCACTGAAACCACAAAAAAAAAGAGTACCAATGCTGGAAAGGATTTAAATGTAATATTGGAAACAAGCTTAAATATAATGTTGCAAATAGGAATAGTGATAAGTTCGTTTGATATATTTAATAATTTCAATTTGGTTTGATTTTCGTATTCAAATTAGTTATTCAATAGTATTTTTTTTGTTTGATCACTTAATATTTACTTTTTTCAATAATTTTTTTCTCTGTTTGTTTAGCTCAAATTAATTTTTTCGATAAAAATTATTTCTTTTCTGTTTGTTTAGCTCAAATTAATTTGATAATAGTTATTTGTTTGCGATATACAATTTTAATTCTTAATTATCTAGACTTACGAAAATGCTACTAATTTCATTCCTGCTGCTTCCCAGATTCCTGATGAATTCATATGTTCGCTTGTAAAGGTTATCCTAGGGTTGCTGTTACGACCACTGCTTCGCTTTGAGGGCGGCTGTTGCAATCCACAACGTCCGTTTCCCAATTTCCGGCTACAAGGGGGCCTCGTTCCCAACAAACACACCACGGCTGCGCAAATATTCGCGTTATTTCGTCGTTACAAATGCGCGACGGTACTTTATAATTTTCCCGTTTACCGAAGGATATCTGGCTCAATGTCCCAGCCTCAGGAAGTGATTTCACAATCTTAGGGTAGGCTAATAGATTGAAAACAGTAGAAGAATCGTGCAGGTTTTGAGTGCATATTCCACCACATGAGCTGCTTATTGCGGCCAAACTGTTTCAAACGCCACGTTCTACTTTGGTCTCAAGAATGCATTATAACTCATATGGTGGAAGGTTTCAGATATTACCACTGGCATGAATTTCAACGTTTATGAGAGCGAAACACGGGTTAATTATATTCGTTATCAGTTGCTTATATCACAAAATTTCGAAAGCAGCATCTCATATAACATCAATGAAGAAAATGCGCAGTGCCTGTAGCACTGTAACTGAAGTTGGTGTTTGGGGCTGCGATCCGAAAAATTTGCAGAACTTTGGGAATTGAAACATCGGTTATTTATTTTCATTGTAAATGTTTCCGGTATGAATACTAACTATACTAACTATAATACCGACTCGTGCTGCCAACCTTTCGCCAGTATCAAAGCCAAAAATATATCACATCTGCTTCACGTTGTTATATTACATTCGAAGTTATAGGAGTATAAAGAAATTTAGGATTACCTGCAGCGAGTTTTTTCAAATAATGGAAAGCTTAATATTTGCTGTTTATCTTCACTACAATATCATTACCAATTGAAAATTCTACGATAAAACCGCTTAATAAAGATATTGCAAACAAACACAAAACCAACAATAGCTGGCAACTCTATCGTGGCTTTTCAACCAAATTTGGCCTGAATAATGCTTATAGTAGGTTCCATTAATTGTATGAAATTCGTACTGATTTCATGACTGCACTGGAAGTTATAGGGCAAGAAGTTTTATTTTCCTGAGCGAATTTTCAAATCCAAATACACAAAAATTACCATAGCTGGCAGCACCAATCGAATTTTTCAACCAAATTTCTATCAAACAGAGTTTAGAGTAAGGTTCAGCTACTGTGTCAATTTCATGAAAATCTGGTAGCTTTTTCACATTTCATAGGGCAAAAAGCAGTTTTTTTTCTTTGTAATTTTTCAAGATGGCACCACTGGCACAGAGTTGCCCACAATTCAAAATCGCTTCTATCAGACCTGGTCCTACTTAATTTCAATGCATTCTGTAAATTTCAATGGTATCTGATAATTGATTCGTGAGTTCCCGTGAACAGAAGTTTTTGATGCTAAAAATATAGGTTGACTGGGAAAGGGTTACCGTTCTTGTCCGACATGAAATTTCCAAAGTTTTACTTTGAACGTGTAGATAAAGCATAAGATTTGTATACAGATTGGTTTTATTGTAAGAAACGGACAATTTTTGGAAATTCGATGGTTTAATGTTTTCACTTCCAAATTTTTATTTTTTCAAATTAAAGACACCAAAATTATCATAGCTGACAGCTCCAACCGAATTTTTCAGCCAAATTTCTACCAAACGTGGTATTAAATAAGGTTCAGCTACTGTGTGATTTTCGTCAAAATCGAACGATTCAATCAGAATTTATAGGGCTAAAAGCAATTATCTCTTTTAGTGATTTTTCAAGATGGCACCACTGGCACAGAATCACCCGCATTTCAAAATCACTTCTATCAGACTTGGTCCTATAAAGGACCAATACATTCTGCAAATTTCAATTAATTCTGCTCATTGGATCGTGAGTTTCCGTGAACAGAAGTTTTTGATGCTAAAAATATAGGTAAATTGGGCAAGGGTTACCAGGCGTGCCCGTAATACCATATCTTTTTTTTTTTTGTTTATGTAAACAAAGCACAAGATTTACATATGAGTGGCTTTTTTTTGAAAAAGCGGCAGTTTTTCAAGAGAGACGATGATTTGAAGGTTTTCACTTTCAGTGCCTGCCCTAGCTACAGGGTTGCCAGCACGCTCATCAAAAGTTACGAAAATCTACAACTAAATAATATCAATATGTCCTAAAAATTTCGTAATGATTGAATAACTCGATCAAAAGTTATCGCAATTTAAAAATTTTCAAGTTTTCCCGTTCTGTTTTTAGGCATCAAGCGCACACATGGGGTTAAAAAATTCCAAAACATTATCCGATTCACATGTAAAACACGTTCAAAATTTATTTCGTCAACTTTATTTTTGCAAAAATTATTTGTGTACGAAATAATAGGTATATTAAAAATATCACTAAAATGGCCGCCGGCGCCAAAGGGTTAAAGATTATTAACTTTTTGTAAGACCTGGCACTATTCTGCATATACACCAATGTGTCCTGAAAATTTCAGCTCAATCGGATGGCGCGTTCCTGAGATTTTTTCACTGAAATTTTTTGATGATATATATATATATATATATATATATATATATATATATATATATATATATATATATATATATATATACATATATATATATATATATATATATATATATATATATATATATATATATATATATATATATATAGAAATATGAATTTTTGGCCAAAGTGATTTTAATACTAATGTTCTTCTGTGAACATTAGTAAAAAGATAAATTAAAGGATTTTTAAGAAAAAAAAAACAAATCAAGAAAAACTGCTCCCAGGCAGCAACGGAGTGCTGGTATTAGGGATGCAAAAAGAAATGTAAAAACTAGTAGTAAATAGTACGAGATTTACTTTACATGGTTCTAATGTGATTCTTCAGCAGCATTTTAAAGACGGGAAAAGATCTAGCATTCTTCAAAGAGTTAGGTAAATTGTTGAAGATCTCCATAGCTAATCTAATAGGATCTTTATGTTTTCTATTCGTTCTAGAGATATCAAGCCTGAGATTATCTTTAAATCTTGTGTGATAGCTGTGATAATCACAGTGCCTCATTGGAAATATGGAAGATTTTATATTGTTATTGAGTATTTTATATATTATCTTAGCTTTTTCCATAAATATAATATCCCTTACATTGAATTTATTTGTTTGTCTGTAAAGTATATCACTTGGAGTCATTCTATCAAGTCCATGCACTGCCTTAACTATCCTATTGAGTATTCTATGAATTGAGTCAATATTCATCTCTGAAGTTTGACTCCAATTCAATATACCATAGGTAATCTTAGGCAGCACAAAAGAGTTGTAGATCATATTTTTCAGGTCTAAATCTAAGTAATATTTTATTCTGAACAACCTTACCCAGAAAACCAAGTTAGATTTCACATTACTTATGTGAGGGGACCAAGATAACCTATCATCAATAATTAGTCCTAAGTATTTAGATCTAGCCATTCTTTGTATCTCCTCTCCATGTATTCTGACGTTAAGGCAGATCTCACTCTTATTAATCTGCTTGAATACCATGTAACTAGTTTTAGAGGTATTGATTGTAAGCCTGTTTCCCAAAAGCCAGGACCCATAAACAATTAAATCATTATTTATTTGTCGCTCCAAAAGTTCAGCAGAGTTAGCAGAGAATAGTAAAAGGGTATCATCAGCATAAATAATATATTTTCCAGTAAGACCAGAGAAATATAAATTATAAATATAGAGTAAAAATAAAGTTGGCCCCAGAATTGACCCTTGAGGAACACCAATGTTAACTACTCGTTGCTTACTTATTACATCATTAAACCTAACCAGGATTTTTCTATCTTTTAGAAAACTATCAATTAACGCCAGTGCCAAACCTCTTATTCCAAGTTCGCTAAGGTTTTCTAACAACGTGATATGATTAACTGTATCAAAGGCCTTTGCTAAATCAATAAACAGTGCAGCCACATATTTATTCAAATCAAGTTCGCAATTAATAAATTGTAAGGCATCTGTTATTGCTGATGTTGTGTTACTTTTTTGTAAAAAACCATATTGGTGTGTATCAAATCCTACACTATTTTCTATAAACTTGACTAGTCTTTTGTTGATAATTTTTTCGAAAATTTTGCTAAACGAACTTGTTAAAGCGATTGGCCTGTAATTAGAAGGATCTAAATCGTCACCTGATTTATGAATAGGAACAATCATGGTATCTTTCAACTCTGTAGGGAATTCACCTTTGCTAATGTAATTGTTAATGGTTGCAGAAATATAAGGTGAAATCTGAGTAGCGACTAATTTCAAGTTTTCGGAAGTTATTCCATCAGTTCCAGGTGAAGAATTCTTCAATGAGTTAATTATGGCAAATACTTCATCAGCGTCAGTAGGCTCGAAAAAAAGAGACTTTGAGTTCAGCGGAATGTTCTGCCTTCCAAAATTGTCAACGTTAAACTTCACTTTTAAGTCCTCAGTAAGTTTTTCACCTATAGAGCTGAAATGATCAACGAGATTATCAGCAGAGATGAGAGAGTTAGATTTGTTTATCTTATTGCCTAGCAAGAGTTCTTGGTTGATGAATTTCCAAACTCTCCTAACGTCACCCTCAGCAGAAATAAGTTGTCTTCTAACATAGTCTTTCTTAGCAATTCTGATCATGGAACATACTCTATTCTTCAAGGATCTGTATTCAGAAGTAAGATTGGCATCACTTGGATTCATTTTCATTCTTTTATATAACATTTTCTTTTTATCCATTTCCTTAATTAAATCTTTCGTAATCCAATTGTTGCCTCTCCTAACCCTGATTTCCTTAATAGTTGAAGCCGATTGTTTTGCATCTTGAAAAATAGCAATTATGTTTATAAAAGAAGTTTCACCATGGATTTCATCAAGCTTCTTCAGCACCAAATCAACATATAGTCGTTTATCTAAAACTGAAATTTTCTTTTTAACTATAGGTTGCAATTGCTTTTTAATACCAGATGCTGTTATATACAAAGTATGATGATCTAAATCTGGCCATTCTGAATATTCTACTTTAAAAGCAACAGATTGAGTGTTGACAGTAGTTGTTACATGGTCTAATAGAGTAGCTGAGCTTGATGTAATTCTGGTAGGGTTACAATTTAGCAGTACCACGTTGTTCATTGCCAACATATTATTGTAGTTAACAGATATACTATTGTTTATATTAATGGCATCTATATTGGTATCGGCGACAACTATCAAGTTATTAAACCTTTGATACAAAGCATCCACATAGTCAATAAAGTCTTCAGCCTCATCATGCTGGGTTCTATAGAATGTTCCTAAGTGGATTGACCGAAGGTCGCATTCTATAGAAATAATGATAGTGTGATATCTTCTATCATAATCAAGCAGCTTATGCTGAATCCTTTTATTAATGTAAATGGCAGTGCCACCTCCTTGGGCATGATCTCTGCAATTATGGATAGAGACAAATCTATCTAAGTTAAATAAAGCAATTTCATCACTAGAGATCCAAGTCTCATTAAGAATCAGTACATCCAACTTAGGCTTAGAATTGCAGAATATCTCAAGGTCAGTAAATTTATTCCTAATACTTCTGATATTCGCGTAAAATATTTCTAGACTCATATTATTCATGATTATATTTCCGTAATTAGGTAATTAATTTTTCTTTGAACCGATGTTTTCCTCTTGAGATATTCTGGCCATTCTCTACTAAAGGATGGATGCCAAGAATTATTTCCAGCCAGTGAGCAGTTCGTACATTTGAGCATATGCGAGTTGCAAACAGACGTGCTATGGTGTTCTGCACATTTCGCACAAACATCTGTCTGGCTTTTGCAATTAACTGCAGTGTGCCCAAATTTCTGACACTTATAACATCTACTAATGTATACGTCCTCTCTACAAAAATGAGAATTAAAATCGATATTTATGTACTTGTTAACAAGTTTTGCAAAGGTGGATCCAACAACTTCAAAGGTAACCGAATATTTTTTAGTTCTTTTATTTTGCCGACAATAAATAACCCTAATGCCACCTTCGGTAATATTCGGATTGAGGGACTTAATCTCTTTTGAGAACTCATCAGATGAGAAGGATCTATCAAGCCCGTGAACCATTAGTCTTGGGGTCAAGTCTTTAGTGGATTCAACCGAGTAAGACTTATCAAGAGATTGTAAAAGAGTGTTCCTAAGTGTACGGGACCCCTCCACCGAATCCGTCTTCAAGAGGATTCCACTGTCTTTCAACTCTTTACGGTATAAAATCGGTACTTTAATGGCCGAGGGAGTGACTGTCTCCTTTATTTTGTTAAGTGTTTGAGATGAAGTTTGGGGATTATTCGGTCTAATAATCACTCCACCATTATATTTAATAAGTGGTTTATTGGTCAGTGGAGTGTCACTTTTGAGAATAGTGGCGTAAGTGGGTTTGGAGCAGTTCTGAACTAAATTGGGGATGTTATCCAATTTCTTGGAGAGTTCAAGAGATAATTTTTCAATCTGCTCCTCTTTATCCCTAATTTTTTGATGTTCTTTGACGATTGATGAGCATTGATGTTGAACAACGTCCTCAATAAGGGATTTATCTTCTGGGCACATCCAGAGTACCCACTTCTCCGCCGCAGAGATGCTCCTGTAAACATCATCTGACATTTTCACACATCTTGTGTGAAACCACCTTTTACAAAACCCCTCACAGAAAAGAGCCTTATCATTATCCCCCACCTCCTTTTTACATTTGCCGCACTTATTCGACATTAATTTCACTTTAAAAAGCCAAATTAAGTTACAACAAAGGGAGAAAAAATCTAGCAAGTTACCGTTAAGAGCTACTGAAGAATGAAATAAAATTTCAGTCAGAATTCACAGAACACTTTCACAAATTATTAACGTATCAAGAATCAAGTATAATTATAATGATTTCAATCATAAATAAACAGCAAAAAAGACCGATTCGAATGCGCAACCAAAAATCAAAACACCAACGATAATTCACACAACTGATAGCTGTCACACTTCTTCTTCTTCTTTCGTTTGCGGTGTCGCGAAGAGTGGTCCCTGCTCGGGCGCCAGTTAAAACACGATTTTAACTTCGTTTTAAAAAAGAGTTGTCTCATTAATCAAATAAAGCTCTTTGAGCTTTATTTGATTAATGAGACAAGATACAAATTAAAACTGAACTTAATTCTAGTATCGATACCGAAATTTATGCGATTATTCTGCTGATGCAGCGTCTACTTGGCTGCATCGAAATTGCTGTTCGATGCATTGATTGCTCGGCGCGTGTTGTTATTTTCACGTTTTAGGGAACGTGGAGTTAACTAATATATATATATATATATATATATATATATATATATATATATATATATATATATATATATATATATATATATATATATATATATATATATATATATATATATATATATATATATATATATATATATATAAATATATATATATATATATATATATATATATATATATATATAAATATATATATATATATATATAAATATATATATATATATATATATATATATATATATATATATATATATATATATATATTTGTATATATATATATATATATATATATATATATATATATATATATATATATATATATATATATATATATATATATATCTATATATCCAAACATATATGTAAACAAATTTTGAAGAACAATGGTCGGAAGCAATATAGCGATCATATTCAATCGTTACTTGAATGGATTCGATGTGGGTACCGATGACTGACCCAGCAGGAAAAGTAATGATAAAGAATGTGTTCTATATTTCACGTAAGGGATAGAAACATTTCACCTTTATTCCAAATTCATATCTGTTATTAACTGGGGTGTCAACAGCTGCTAGAGAATATAACGTCTCTTGCAAAATCTAGCAATTTAAAGCATAAAACTAAAGCGAAAGCATAGAACTAATGACTGAATCATGCATGTTGATTCCATGCATTAATCCATTTCCCATTGTAGAGCGATGCTTTTTCTTGCACTCGAAATTATACATAGTATCATACGCCAGATTGTGAAAATGAAGAAGAAACGACGGAGGAACGAGAATTTGATTTTTCATTTCTCCTGTTCACCTATCATATCCTACTTTGACCGATGCGCTTAACTTCCCGATGTGTTGATAGTCATAAGGTTTGTTGCCATACTACAGTTTATTACGATTAATCGCGATTAATTGCAATGAAGCCATTCCCGTACTCCGTTATACTGAAAATTTCCCCTCTTTCAGTAAGTACGATGAAATTTCAGTAGGGTCTGAGCTGCTGAAAAATACTGAAAAGTGTCAAACGGTGTGGCGCGAACAAATATTTTCAAATGTGCGCGGCAAGCAAGATTTTTTTTTGCGTAATTTTGCCATGAAGGTCGAATATATTTGTGGCGATAATTTATCACCGCTTAGGATGACTTTATAATCACTATTGTTCTTCCATAAACCGAAAAATGACACTTTTGTTTGTCAATTTTCAGCAAATGCAATGAGATCGTTCCCGTACTTTCATAAATTTCCCCACCACATGCTTCAGGAAAGTTCAGGAAAATTCAGCGACTGAAAGTATGGCAACAGACAAGAGAACAGAGAACTAATGAGGAGAGGAACATCAGTAAAGCCAACAGGGCAAAAATCGCATACAAACAAAAAATGCAAAGACTATCATAAAATGACTAAGCTGTAGGTAATTAGAGTTTTTGTGGTTTGAACGGGGGCAATTGCATGGCGAAAAATTTTGAATTTGGGATCATGCAATCTTAGATTTGTATTTTCATTTTGATGTTTTTAGGTGAAATTCGCTTAACCCCATGTGCAGTTTCTAAAATATATGCATGTTTTAAGGGTGGCAGTATATTTGGGGATCACATTTTTCGCAATGTATAAAAGCCTTGAAGCTCAGCAGTGGTCTACTTCTGGGACGGTAGTAGACAACAAGTAGAATACAAGGTGAAATGAGTTTCCGGAATTGCACGTAAGCTGCATGTTTGTGAAACTAAGCACATGTTTTCATAAAAAACTTTACCCAACTAAACATATGCAGCAGATCTATTGTTTTATTTTAAATTTTCCAGCCCCCCCCCCCCCCCCCCCCTCTTCCTTTTATAACCGGGCTTGGGACCGGCTTCGGTGGAATTAGGGCTTGGTTAGTCCTCACTCTGTTTGTAGTTCACTTTCTTTTCTAAGTTCAGAACAATCGACAATTATCTTTTGCTTTGCTAACATTTAATTTTATTTCAATGTTTTTCACTTTTAAAATTGTTATAATAATATTATTTCTTACTTATATTTCACTAAAATTAATTTCGACACATGAACATTTTTTCATTAAAATTTATCAAGTTCTTTTTCTCTAGCCCGATGTAGATATTTTTGGTTACGCCACCGACCAAAGGCAAATCAAACTTTGCTGTGTAATTGTCATTCACGAAAACGTAAACAAACGGTCCACTCGCTACTTTTTCGTTCATTTTTCGAGAAACACGCACAATGCCTGACAAATATTTTACACGCGACGATAAATTTAACCCGGATTATAGATATTAACACTCACTTACATGTGAAAAGAGACTGCTAAGACACCAAACCTTCGCCGATTTCAGCATGAACCCACAACACGCTTTTGATTCATTATTACTCAAACTTTACGAAGTGTTTATGGAATTTCGCGTTGTTATATGAAACTAAGGGTTAATAATATTCACAAAATTCGTTTTTTTTAAGAAAAATCACCACCGCACAACACAATTAATTACGTTTGAAACTCACTTTACTCGAAAACGCTACCGACACTGCGTACCATTGACAACCATTTTGACAGCTAAGCCCAAGCAGGCCCAAGCCAGAGAGAATCGAAGAGAAATTTTTGTCCTATTACACACACTTGGATGTAGGGCCAGAAGGATGAGGTAGTCCGCTCCTCTTAGTTTTCTACTCTCATCAACAGACCTATAGACACTCATGAAAAGACAAATGGGTGGCAAAAGAGGGAAGATGAATATTTGGCTGTTTTTGAGTTACTCAATTTCTCGCTTTCACACTTCGAAGCGAATTGATGCGCTTAATTTGCCGATGTTTTGTTCATTTTGTTGAAACATATTGTGGGTACAAACAATACCAAAAGCGCCTCAACGAAAATAAGCAACTTTGGATGCGCTAGTTTTTCGTGATGTGTTCCACTGTCCTTTGGCATCCGATGTTTGTCGAAAATCTATGCGTTTGATTTTCCAATGATTGCGTGGAATGTGTGCTGCGATGACAAGGAAAAATGTATAAAACGGTGCATCTACCGATGACTGAATGCCTCGCCACTGGATGGATCTTCGCCATATATATCGGCTAGTTTCCTAAATCTTGGTCCAAAGTTTGATAGATAATCGAGATGGTGATCACCATCGTCCATACACGATGCTTAATTAGCTAAGCTACCAGTACTATTTACACACTCTTCATACGCATGATACCAACAATTATCCGTGGAATGTGCTCCTGGATCCTTATTGCAGCTTTTTCTTGTCCCCTAACAAACCACCGATATCAAGCATAACTTCCGGTTCCTTCATCAATAGATTCATCTTGCATAGTTTGTCCTTGTAGGGCGGCGTTGCACGCAAAACAGTCGAATTGTAGTGCATGTCCCGTTCACCACCACCTTTATCGTCATAGTTGATTATATTTTCGCCAATGCCGTTGGTATTTTTCTCCCGCCAACTGCTCTGCTGTCGTTTGTGAACGACAAAAACCAGAATCAAAACAATGACGCAGATAAGGCAAGTCAGAATAAGAATCAGAAAATTCTTTCTAATGTTGAATGATATCGCTACAGCTGGTTTTGGAATTTGTTTGTTTGTGGGATGGTGGCGCGTATGAGGAAAAAGCAAAGGATGAGATATACTGATAAAGAAAAGGTTTACCGTACGGTTTTGGTGTACTGCCGCTTTGGGTACCGCTATACCGCTAGGCTCGTGCTGATATCGCCTCGTGCTCACTTGGTCCGTCAAGCCGTATTTAGAAATTATTTTTGAATATTTTACTTGATCTTACGACAAATTATATTTCTTTTTCTCTGTTTTGTTTGAAAGTAGTACTTGACAATTTTATTTCTTATCAATCAATTAACAACTTAACTATCGAACAATATATCAGGTAATTTCAAGTTTGCGATGTTGGTGGTCTGACTGTTAAACTAGAACTGAACTGCAACTTGTCCGCTCGCTGCCCAAAACCGGTCCTCCTGGTTGGTTATTGAAACCAGTTGATTTTGAATCCAACAGAGAGAACTGGGCATCCCAAATCGTAGGTAAAGCCGTCTATGGTCAGGTTACGTACGCATCCTGAAAAGCCGACACTTAGGGGGATATGTGGTCAATTGCGTTCCCAAAAATTCAAAGTTCACAGATGTGACGTTTAAGAACTCATAAAATCCTTGCGGAGCTCCTAGGCTTAAACAAATCGATAACTTACACTTATTCACAGTCATTTCTATACTAGACTTTTGTAAAAGAATGTCAATCCCATATGTCTTTCTGCTTAATATTTTTATATCTTTGTCTTCTACTTGCACCAATCCAGGTCTATAGGCCACCATCAGGGCTGGGAACCAGTTGACTAGTTCCATTGATAAGGATTCACTAAGCGGTAAATATATGTTCTAGTTCATCGGGCTGGCGTACATGACCAGTCCGTTCTCTGTTTGAGGTGACAGTTCAATAGCGATTTTTTTATTATCGCAGGCACTCACTTGCGGATACATAACAAAGCCGTTCCCATAGAATCCGATGGCTAAAAGCTCGCAGTGAAGTTCCGTGAATCCATCAATGCACTCACAAGTGTCATCGTCATTGGTGGTCCTGATATTCAAACAGAAGCTTCGCTTGATGGTACACAGATTCACTGAGCCTGCGTTAATGCTTTGACCCCTACATATGAGATTGGGTTCGTACAAAATAGTGAAGGCACATTCGGCTTCACAAGTATGATTGTACATGAGCTCTTGCATTCATATTTCTCAATATGGCATTCGTCAATGTTAACCATGAGCATTTGAACGCCCAACTAATATATGATCCTCCATCCTTCTCTTCATATTCGCCCTCCTCTTTCGGTGAAGTTTTTCGTATACGGTTGGATTTTGCTACTGTTCACTTTCATGGTTGCGTTCTTTTAGTTTCACCTCGGGCCCAAAGTTCTTGCGCAGTCAGTCTTTTCTGACGCTCGGCTTCCGGAAGTAAGGCTCGTCGAGCATCATGTAACATTTTCGGATGGAATGCCAAGTTAAGCTATGAGCTTATAGCGCTAGATGGTGAGCATCCAACAGGCAAAAGACAAAAGTCGTATGCTGTTATGGCTCCTGCCTTACTGAGTGGTGGTAACATACAAGTTCTGTAAATGAGTGGTGGAAATTCATATTGGACAGCAGACACTGGAGCCGGCTGATATTTTCTTTCTTTTTGTCCACATAACAGCTCATCTCTTACTTTAGGAGAATTTCTTCGAGATCCGAATGATTGCACCAGGCTTGCCAATAGATAGCTGATCACTTTTCTTTTTAGCAGCTAGACTTGACCTTTTTACGTCTACATAATTATCCTTCTATGTAGATCTAGCTATAGGTCTATTCTATCGACTAACTATCTTTTACTAGGCCACCTAGGCTGATATTTCCTTTCTTTCTCGACAATGTTTACATGCTTATTTCTTGAAGTTTTTTTTTTGTGCATTTAATAAATTAATCCCTCCGAACTGTTTTCCATCGCCTTCGTCATTCGAACCCTAGGCACACTTATTCTGTTAACCTCTGAACTGTTTTGCATAACCTTTCTTATTCTCCCCACCAACTCCACGCCGAAGCTTAAATCACTTGCGTTTATAAGAACGATATTTGTTTTATTATTTCCTACCACGTCTCTGATTTGTGGTGGTAATTCGTTTGACAAATCCCTGAAGATGAAAGAAGAGTAACTTTGACTCAATAATCTTCTTTAACATTAAAAACAAAAACAACTTGGCTTAAACAACTTGGCTCAGAAGCACAACTTGGCTTAAAAGAACAACTTGGCTTAGAAGAACAATACCATTGCATTGCGACCATGCCAGCCTCGAAAACCAATTTCCCGAAGGAAGGTGGACCGCAGTCACGAATTCATCCGGCGATCCTGGAAGCACAAAAATTCGACGCGAAAAAAAACTATCATTCCAAAGGTAGACACCAAGAGGAAAAAACGCGGTGGCCGACAGGTTTACATCAGAAAACTGATAGCGGCGCTATTAAGAATCGCGAAAGACGACGAAAATCCTCCACCATGGGAGCAACAGCAACGGCTCTATCAGCAAAAAGAAGAATTACGAGCACAAATCAAACAAAAATAAAATCAACGATATGCTAAGAATTAAAACAAGAATTAATTAAAGAATTAAAATGAATAAAATGTATTAAAATGAATTGTGAAATACAAATGGAAAATCAAAACTCACCGAACAACGTTTCTATTTTTGAAAACTAGTGAAATAAATGTAAAAGGCCTAAGTTCTCTCTATTTCTGACGGATCCACTTTGCTGCATTTGGCGTCACAAGCGACACCTATGACTCAGTAGTTGAAACTAAACGCAAATTGAAAATAAAATTCAAATGTGTACAATTATTAGAATCAAAACACAAATTACAATTTTAATATGTACAATTGCTAGATTGAAGATAAGAAATAGGAAGATTTCATATGGTCCATGATAATTCTCTATAAATGGAAGAAAATATTTGCCTTATTACAAAAATAATAACAAATCTGAAAAAAACCCCAAACAGAATATACAAAAGAGAATACATTCTAGAAAAATTAAATACTGTAGAGGAAATCGTAAAAGAAGCAATTGGCATAGACAGTAGTCAAGAGTTACGAGAAACATTGATAAGAAAATATAAAGAGGCAAAAGAACTACTATTAGAAAAATAAGAAAGTTCCGTACACAGCAAAATGAGTAATTTCAATATTGAATTAGCGTTAAAATTCATACCAACTTTTACGGGAAACCCCAAAGAACTAGAAGCATTTCTAACAATAGTTAGTCCGATCAACGAAAGTCTTAATGAAGATGGCAAAAACAATTTGCTGAATTTTACAAGAAATGTGATATTAGGAACAGCAGTTAAAACTCAGCTCTTAACATTAGATATAAAAACATATAAAGAATTAGAAAATATTCTCAAAAATAGATTTAAAAACAAAAAAAGTCCACAGCAACTTCATACTCAGTTAGCACAAATAAGTTAACGCGGAACGGTTGAAAAATTCGGCGAAAAACTATCTGAGCTCATTAATAAACTAAGTGAAATTCAGATTAGTAGCTTAGGTCAGAACCCATCTCCCGCAGAAAAAAGCGCAATACAGAAGTCAAATGACTCATACGCATTAACTATTATCAAAAATGGGTTAAGTGAACGCCTCAAGCCGACTGTTTTTGTGGCTCAACCTAAAAAATTTAGCGAAGCAATTCAGATAGCAACCGAGTTTGAATCAAGTAACAATATAACAGAAAACGTTATGTACGTGAATAGAAGAAATAATACAAATCACCAATTGAATAATAACAACAGAAATAAATCAACTAATTATAATAACACTTATAGGAATAATAACTATAGCCAAAACTATGTTAATAATAAGAGAAGTAATAACAGGACTAATAGAAGCAATTATAATATTAGAAATAATACAACAAATCAAAACAACAATCACAGAAATAATTATAGAAATAATTACAGCCCCAGATATGAGGAAGTAACCAATCAAAGGCACACAAACACATATCACTCATCTAACATAAATAATAGGAACAACAGGGGAACAAGTAGAAATTACGAAAATAATAGGCAACACAGAGTAAACATAATACAGGGAAACGCCATCGGCCCGGAGGCCAGCAGCAACGAGGAATAAAAGTTGACCCCGGGATCCAGATACAAAAGATATACTTATTAAATACACAATTAAAGAATGACGCTACTCTATATTGTAGAAAGTCGAGAAAATATTTGAAACTATTAATAGATACAGGAGCAGATATATCTATCTGCAAGACAAATGCAATTTCAGAAGATGAAAACATAGATAAAGACAAACGATGCAAACTCTCTGGCATAACAGACCAGGAAATATACTCAATAGGTATTGCAAACCTAGACTTGAACATTGGCGAAAAACCCATAGTCTACTCTTTCCAAATAGTGGAACCTGATTTCCCTTTCCATACAGATGGAATACTGGGAAGAGATTTCCTGGTACAGAAACTCGCAAAAATTGATTACGAAATATATATGTTAACAATTAATATTGACGGTGAAAATTATACAATACCAATCAGTACAGATTCCAAAATATACAAATTAACGATACCCGCACGATATGAATTTATTTGTCCAGTTGACTTTACCATTGAAGAAGACAGTGTGATAATTAATAAAGAAATCACACCGGGAGTCTACATAGGTAGTACAATAATACCAGCAGAAGGCATTAAACATATAAAACTACTTAATGCTAACGAAGACGACATTATAACTAAAAACTTTGAAATAGAAACAGAACCATTAGCTAGATACAAAGCACATAAAAACAATTCTTCAGTAAATAAAAACACCAGAGATAAGCAAAGATTTAAAGATTTAATAAAACATATCAACATAAACCACTTGAACTCAGAAGACAAAAAATCGATACTAGGATTTATTCAACATTATCAGCATATCTTTCACTTAGAGCACGACGCCCTTACAGCAAATAATTTTTATAAATAAGAAATACACGTCACAGATAAGACTCCAACATATATCAAGAACTATAGATTGCCTCACACACCCATTGATGAAATAAATAAACAAGTAAATTAATTGCTAAAAGATAACATTATCGAAAACTCCACGAGCCCATATTACTCACCATTACTTTTGACACCAAAGAAAAGTGAGTCAGGCCTAGCAAAAAGGAGACTTGTTGTGGATTCCAGGGCACTCAACAAAAAAATTGTTAATGATAAGTTTTCACTAACTAGATTAGAAGATGTCTTAGACAGGCTAGGGAGAGCGAGATACTTCTCCACTCTTGACATGATAAGTTCCTTTCACCAAATCAAACTGACAAAAGAATCCAGACCATTAACAGCCTTTTCTACAAACAAAGGACATTATCAATTCAGACGATTATCTTTCGGTCTAACTATTTCATCCAATAGCTTCCAACGTATGTTAACAGTAGCCCTGAGTGAATTAGACTCAGCAGCTTTTTTATATGTTGATGACATAATTGTCTTTGGTTGCAGCCTCGCACACCATAATAGCAATCTAATAATAATATTTGATAGGCTAGAAAAATACAACCTCATACTCAACCCTGAAAAATGCAATTTTTTGAGATGTGGAGCAGTGTATTTGCGACACTTAATCACAAAAGACGGAGTCCGTACAGACCCTGCAAAATTTAATACAATTAGAAACTATCCAGTACCTTTAAACGCAGACGAAGTCCGAAGATTCGTTGCATTTGCGAATTACTACCACCGATTTATCCCAGACTTCGCCAAAACCGCAAGATGCCTGAATGATTTGTTAAAAAAGAATACGAAATTCTTATGGACGGAAAAATGTCAATCAACATTTGAAATACTGAAGAATAAACTGATGAATGCACCAATATTACAGTACCCAGATTTCAATAAACCATTTATTGTCACAACCGATGCATCAGCCTACGCATTAGGTGCAGTACTCTCACAATGCGAAACAGGACATTACTTACCCATTTCTTACGCAAGTAGAACCTTAGTGAAACATGAAATAAACAAACCGATCATCGAAAAAGAATTATTAGCAATCCATTGGGCGATAAATTTTTTTAGACCCTATTTATTTGGAAACAAACTTACAGTCATCACAGACCACAGGCCACTTATATCATTGTTTACACATAAAAACCCATCATCAAAGACGACACGCATAAGGCTAGATTTATACGATTGCGACTTCGATATAATATATCGATATAATATATCGCATCAAATTAAATTCAGACACGTTAAAAGATATGATACCAAAGCAGAGAAATATTACCGAAGAAAAGAAAGTATTACCCCTAACAAGAAATATGGTAAAAAAACTAGAAAACACTAAAAAAGCGCAAACAAGAAGAATAATCAAACCTAAACATAACCAAATGGCTAATGAAATCTTCATATGGGACAGCGATTCCCCAGCTGATATAAAAAATCTAATAAAATTAAAATTCGAAACAGGGAGCATCCCAAAAATTATGTTTGAAAAAAATCAGATCTTGGTTCGATGCAGTGAAAATCCATCGGAATCAGTTCCAACATTGGACAAACTGACATCACAAGCAACTAGAAGAAATATTACGAAAATATACATAGAAGAAAGAGATAAGATATATAACATGATAAATAAAGAAGAATTTAAAAACAAGTTTAATCAACTACAGAATAGTATCATAACAAATAATAAAGAACCCCTTAAACCATACGTTCAATAATTGGCTTCTATCACATCACAATTCCTGAGAGGACCGCCGGGTTAGTTATGGCTCATGCCTTCCGGGAGCTGTAAAGCATCGCGGTGATAAATATAAAGAAATCTCTATCAAATTTGGAAATTGGTTGATTTAGTATAGTTGATTTAGAATATAAGTGATGTATCTCAAATGAAGAATATTGGAAACAATTGTCAAAACAGTGCAAATGTAATGTTATTGGAAATGTTAAATGTTTAATTTACCGAAATTTTCATCTAGTGTTTTTTCCAGTTCTTTTGAAATGGTGAGGCAAGTAGTTCTTCTAAGCCAAGTTGTTCTTCTAAGCCAAGTTGTGCTTCTAAGCCAAGTTGCTTAAGCCAAGTTGTTCTTGTTTTTGATGTTAAAGAAGATTCTAGCAGATTCTAGAAGCCGCCCATCTGGCCAGCTGTTCCGTTGGGTCTATGAGGCTACTCAGCCACACGAGAGAGTGCTGGTCCATAATCACCGTGAATTTTGCTCCTTTTTCGTAAGATCACAGTTTCTCCACTGCCTATAACACTGCAAGGCACTCTTTCTCGGTAGTTGAGCATTTGCTTTCTGCTTTAGTCACATATCGATTTAAGTAGCAAACCACTTTTTGACTGAGAGAGCACTGCTTCTAAGCCCCAATCTGTTGCGTTTGTCTGGATGTAGATAAGGAAACCCTCATCCGGACAAGTAAAGATTGGAGCCGTAGTCAGATTCACCTTTACCTGTGTGAAGGCAACATCGCATTTCTAGGTCCAGATAAACTTTTTTTAGTTCTTCCTGAGGAGGTTTGTCAATGGCGCCGCCATCGTAGCAAAGTCGGAGATGAACCTCCTATACAACGAGGCCATTCTCAGGAACTGCCTCACTCCCTTCACATTCGTAAGCGGGGGAATTTCCATCAAGGACTTGACTTTGTCCAGATCTTCGTTTAAGCCCTTTTCATCAACGGCGTTGTTTTTTTATCTCACCTAAAAAAGGACAGACCCCAAGAACAGCACAATGAAAAGTTTACTCAAGGAAAGCAAATAGACACCTCAGGGCACTAGACGACCTGGATCTGACGAGTCCAGGACAACTTAACGAGCAAGTGAAGCAATTAACAGGAATCTTAGGGTCAGATTTCTAAAACATGTGTCTGGAAAAGCCCGTAAGGAAAAGCGCTACCTTATGGTGGAATGGCGAACTTGCAGAGGCTAGAGGTCACACTCGAAGGGCGTTTAACAACGCAAACGTGGAAGACTGGGATCGATACAAGCAAAAGCTATTGTTCTTCAAATAGCAAACATTGAAGGAAGTACAGAGGCTGCCAGATTCAGGAAGGTTCTAAGCGTAACTCTCGCCGTACCTACGTTTAACGGAATAACATTGGAACTTGTTGATAGTGTTCAATATTTAGGTCTAATACTAGACAGGAAACTGAACTGGGGTTATAACGTAAAGGACAGAATAGATAAGGCTCACGCAGCACTTTTCGCGTGCCAGTATGTCTACTCAAATACCTGGGATATTAAACCTAGGGCGGCCTATTACATATTTACATGTGTAGTGAGGCCGATTTCAATGTTTGGACCGATTGTGTGTTGAAAGACAGCGGAGAGTAAAATTAATATCAAGGAGCCAAGAAGACTGCAAATATCAGTTTGCATATGTATTACGGGTGCGTTTAGAACCGATTTTGCAAATGATTTTGCAAAACGCGCTTAAAGTTCCGGCATGTGGAACGATTCAAATTATTGGGGCCACAGCGGTTTTCTTACAGAATGCCGCAAAAGATTATGGCTCGTTGTAGATAACACTGACCACATGAACAAAATAATACATCTCGGCAGCGATTTCCAGGCGTGTTCTCTACGGATTTGAGCCTTAGCCTGTGGTGTAGAATGTCGGCCCATGCTACCGTCTTTCAGTCTGAAGAATATGCTTTACGCATGGCATAAGCAGAATATTTAGCAAACCAATGACAATTTGCACCATTTTTGCTCTTGCGTCATACAGATGTTCTTCAAAAACTGTAAACGCCTGCAAAGTGGCTCTCAATGAAAAGGCAAGGTATATTTCTATCCGGATTAAATGGGTCCCAGGGCAAAGTGGGGTCATAGGCAACAAAAAATCCGATGAATTGGCGAGAAAAGGTTCAGGAGCTAGTTATAGCTCCTGCATCACTGAATCACGGTCAATCGCTGACACAACAAGCAAACTTGATGCCGCCATTTGGGCCAAACTAAAGTCCAAATGTGAAAACAGGATGAACGGCAGGGTGGCAAGGACCATCACTTGATCTAAGGGAAAGCAAGAAACTGCTCAAGCTCAGCAGAAACTGCTTGAGTGCCACGATCAGTTTGCTCACAGAGCACTACCATACCGCAGCTCATGCAAACAGAATGGGACTGACATCTGTTGCATCTGACAATGCGCTGTCGAGCTGTCGTCAGTGCAGCATACATTTGTTAGGGATTTTTCCTTTCTTTGCCTGGCGTGCCTTATCCCCACCGACTAGCTCAGTCTATCGTAGGTTTGGCGGGCGGAAAAACCCCTACGTGCTACGGCACGCAGATACTACAACACTTAAAATATCACAGAACGAAGACAATAACAACCAGACAGAAAAAGGAGAGGAAGAAGATTCATTAGAATTATTTTTTTATCCCAGTTTATTTAAAAAACATTGTTTAGAGCTAACAGCTCAAAGAAAAAAAAGGTCCTAACAGAAAAACTAAAATAAGGTATAGCTTAACAAAAAAAGATAAATTCAATATTGGAAGGTAACTACTTCAGATTGACTTCAATAACTGTTAATTCAATTAAATCAACTTAGTAATAGGTTGGGTGAGGTTTGTTTTTTCTACTAAACCCCGGCCGGAATTGGTTACAACAACTGATATGAACAGAAATATAAATTGCATAAGTATATATAATTCAATTTGTAACGCTCGACAGATTGTATGAACATAAATAGATGATAGAGTGATTCAATTGAAAACTGCAGAAAAATGAGGAACTAATAAAATAATATAGCATCACCTCACACCAATACATTAGTTTAAATGTTAATTAGAAGAAAGAAATTTAACAATTATTCTCCTTTTTTCTTCGTCAGAGTGAACTTGACCGTTAATAAAGACCATAATGCGAACTAAAGATGTTTCTTCCTATAGGCTATTTGATGATTGATACACAACTTTAAACTCGCTTTCACTTTAAATTTGCCTTCAAATTTAATTTGTTTTTAACTTTAAATTTGTAATCTTCAAAGGAAAAAGTAATTCAAATTCAGTACTTAGCTGCTCCTTGCTCCGGAATTGTTGTAATAACTTCTGTCTG
The DNA here is from genome assembly GCA_947369275.1 of Nemotelus nigrinus. Classification (NCBI taxonomy): domain Eukaryota; kingdom Metazoa; phylum Arthropoda; class Insecta; order Diptera; family Stratiomyidae; genus Nemotelus; species Nemotelus nigrinus. The sequence continues at coordinate 119,516,899 of OX376372.1, read as the reverse complement.
CTTATCGAATTCCTTGGGCTGAGTGAATATTTTTTTTGTTCCGCTTTTCTTTCACGCACACCATGAGGCCAGGAAGAACAAATCTGCTAACTGAAGTCACTGCTCGCCACAGTGTTATGGAATGTTTGAAGTAAATCGATTTTTACAAATTTTCGAAGAAAATTAGCATTAAACTCGTTTCACTGAAAATTAGTATTAAACTCGTTTCGCCGCAATTTCATATTTCTTTATATATATATATATATATATATATATATATATATATATATATATATATATATATATATATATATATATATATATATATATATATATATATATATATATATATCAGGTCAGTCCATAAGTCCCCGCGTATTTTCCCTTAGTCATTTGTATGAGTCATATTTGTTCGAAAAGAGTTAGGTAAACTACCTTTTTTTTTCCCTGAAACTATATACAGGTAGAGTTAGTCATTTTATAATCAGTTTTTGAGAAGATCGGATGTTAAGTGATAGTGAAAAAAATGGAAAATACTAACGAGTACAAAAGGCACATTTTATACTTTTTTTTTAAAAGTGGTAAAAATGCTACAGTAGCTGCAGCAGAGATAAATACGGTTCATGGTGAAAACACTATTAGTGTAAGAACTGCACAGGAGTGGTTTAGAAAATTTCGGGATGGATGCACTACAGCAGAAGATGCACCTCGCTCAGGACGTCCCACTGAATTTGACGACACGGTGTTAAAAAGCCTGGTGGAGGCAGAACCAACTTTAACCGTGGATATGATTGCAGATAGGTTAAAGTCTTCGCATGGAACCATTCATTGGCATTTGGTGCAGATACAAAAAGTATCTAAGCTTGGAAAATGGGTCCCACATCAGTTATCAACATCAAATCTCCAGCAAAGAGTGAACATTTGTTCCCATCTGTTACGTCACAATGAAACGGAACCTTTTCTCAATCGTATTGTAACAGGGGACGAAAAGTGGATAGTCTATAACAACGTCGTGCGGAAAAGACAATGGGTGGATGCAAATCAGACACCAGAACCAACTGCCAAAACAGGACTGCACCCACAAAAGATTCTTCTATCTGTTTGGTGGGATATGTCAGGAGTTGTCTATTTTGAATTGCTGCATCCTAATGAAACTATCACAGCGGATGTGTATTGTCGTCAACTCAGTAGTTTGAATGCAGAATTGATTAAAAAACGCCCTTCTTTAGTGAACAGGAGGAAGGTTCTTTTTCATCACGATAATGCCCGACCGCATACTGCAAAAGTCACCCTGGAAAAATTGAAGGAATTTGACTGGGAAATTATGCCTCATCTAGCATATTCTCCAGATATTGCTCCAAGCGATTTTCATTTGTTTAGAAGCCTGCAGTCATTTTTAGGTGGAAAAGTATTTCAAAACCAAGATGATGTCCAAATCAGCCTAACTACATTTTTTAATTCAAAAGATAAGAAATTTTATTCCGATGGAATTCAACAATTACCACAAAGGTGGGAAGAGATTGTAGATAATGGAGGAAAATATATAATCGATTGACATTAAAATTAATTGTGTTTTTTTATGTAATTAAAAGTACCTTAAAAAAACGCGGGGACTTATGGACTGACCTGATATATATATATATATATATATATATATATATATATATATATATATATATATATATATATATGTATATCTATATATATATATATATATATATATATATATATATATATATATATATATATGAAAAATGATTTTTGCTATATATATATATATATATATATATATATATATATATATATATATGAAAAATGATTTTTGCTATATATATACATATATATATATATATATATATATATATATATATATATATATATATATGTATATATATATATATATATATATATATATATATATATATATATATATATATATGTATATATATATATATACATATATATATATATATATATATATATATATATATATATATATATATATATATATATATATATATATATATATATATATATATATATATATATCTATATATATTTATATATATATATATATATATATATATATATATATATATATATATATATATATATATATATATATATATATATATATATATATATATATATATATATATATATATATATATATATATATATATATATATATATATATATATATATATGAAAAATGATTTTTCGAGATAATCTCTGGAGTGGCCGATCCGATTGAGCTGAAATTTTCGAAGGACGTAGATGTGTATAGTAGATAGGTCCAAAATTTAGATATCCTTTAGATATCCATAGAAACATTTTGGCGGCGGCGAGCGTTTTAGTGAAGTTCCAGGTACTCCTATATTTCCAAGTAGTGTAAATTTTTGGTAAAATAAATGTTTTGGAATAAAAGCTTATTATGTTTTAAACTTGTTTATTATAAAATGTTGGAAATTTTGAGCCGTGTGGGGGTGCAGCATGCCTAAAAGTAGGCAAGGATTTTTTTTTCAAATTTTGATTTGTCATTTTTTTTAAGAAAAACAATGGATCATCGTGAAATTTACAGAGCGTATTGATGTTGACTAAAATTTAGCACACGTAGATTTTTAATATAGTGCGGATAACCCTGTAGCTACGGCAGGCTCCTGAAAAAAAACCATTAAATAATTGACCTTCCTGAAAAATTTTTGATCTTTGACAAAAAAAATCAAATCATTGATAAATTTTAACTTTTGTCCATCGTGTCAAATTAAAATTTCCAAAATTCCGATTTGCACAAGAACGGCAACCCATCACCAAATTACCTCTATTTTCAGCACTCGAAAGCTCTGTTCACGAGAACTGACAACCGGATTATCCGATCATAATGGAATTTACAGGACATGTTGGGATTAGCTAGGACCAGGTCTGAGAGAAGTGAATTTGAAATGCGGGCAACCCTGTGCTAGTGGTACCATCTTGAAAAATCACTGAGAAAAAAAACTGCCTGTAACTTCTGATTCAGCCATCAGATTTTGACAAGATTCATATAGTACTTGGATCTTACTTTAGATAACATTTGATGAAAATTGGGCTGAAAAATTAGAATAGAGCTGCCAGCTATGGTGATTTTTGTCTCCTAAATCTTGCAAATTTGCTCAGCAACATAAAGCTTTGTTCCCTATAACTTCCGGTCCAGAGTTGAAATCAGAACAAAGTTTACGCAGAAAATGGACCCTAATGTGAACCAAATGTCCTATAAATTTCGTACAAAAATCGTGAAAGAACTGCCAGCTATGATTATTTTTGTAATTTTGTTTAATATCTTTACTGAGCGATTATGTCATTAAATTTGCAAATGGAAATGATCCTGCAATGAAAATTAACAACAAATATTAATGCTTTTAAAATTTGAAAAGTTTTGAGGGTGGTAACCCTAAAATCTTTTCACCTGTATAACTTCGAGCGCAGTGATTCAATCGAAACTAAATTTACAAGTTGGGTTTATCTTAACGTGAAGCAGATTTGGTATGTATTTTGCTTTGCTGCGGACACAGGCTAATCAGCATTAGCCATTTCCGTTAATATTGCACCAACAGATGCTTCAAATTACGTTCTCATGTGCAAAGCATTTGCAATAAAAATAAGGAATCAATTTTTAAATTTTCCGAACATTTTTCGGATGGCAGCCTGAAACAACGTTTAACCGCTGAAACTTTCAATGAAATCCTGCGATGAGAACGAAATTCAAAGGATAAATTGATTTGAGTATGAGCTTGTAATGGTGAACTTATTACTGCTTCGTTCGGAAAGTGTTGCCAGCACTGAGCATTTTCATCATTTGTGCTATAGTTGAGTGTATTACAGTGTATAAAATGTGTATAAAACAGTGTATTATGTGAGTGTATAAAATGGTGGATTAAGTCTTTCCACTTTTGTTTGTCACTAAAATACAATTTCTTCGAAAATTAGTTTTCTAGCGGTTTTGATGCGCTAGACTTTTTTTTTTCTTTTTATTTTTTGTTTTTTTGGCTCCACGGGGGATCTACCTTCCACCACAGAATTCGAGCCTCGTTGGGTTAGTCAGTACGTCCTTTTGGGTTTATTCGTCGCTTGCGGCTCCACTCTTTAAATTTAATTAGACAGAACCGCCTTACTTTCTTCTCCCCCCTTTTTATTCACTTTTCAAAAATACACCACTTTTTCAAAAATACAACACTTTTCAAAGATACAAATCACACTTTTAGTCTATCACTTTTTCAGTGCTTCCTACTCAGTTCCAATCCCAAGACTAAAAGACCCTTTTTCTTTTCAAAAATTTTTTCGCTGTACCGCTAGAGCGGTTTTTTCCAAGCTTCCATTGCCACGTGAATCTAAACCATTAAGCCATCACCAAAACAGAAGGTTCAGATATCAGCCACCAGGTTCGCTGAGTTTTCGCGCAGTGTTTGGAGATCCAGCTGTCAGCGCCGTTGTTTTCGTCGCTGGTATCTGCGCTGTCAAAAGAAAATTCTCAACACTATTCAAATACCTCGAATACCTCCAATACCGAAACTGAGCCGAATTACGTCTGCAATGGCAGACGATGATAGAACTATTGTAGGTGCAGGCAATTCATGTGAAACAACACCGGTATTCAAAGTGCCAGGTATTTCCTCACTTGCTTTCTATAATATACCAATAATAATTAGTGATTTCTCAGAGTCTTTGGAGCAGACGTACGCTGTGCCGACAAAATATGTGAAAACCGAAAACGATTTGAGAGTTTGGCTCAAATCGGAGGCCTATTACGACATTGTCGGTTTCATAAATGGATTTAACTTGGCTGTGCGAGGGAAAAAATTAACAGATAATTATCCCGTATCGGAAATTATGCAAAGATTATTAGATGTCTTCGCGCAATTGAATAAAATGGTCGATGATATGCCACCAATCGCGCAGCCCCAAAAACTCGGGAATAAGGTATACAGAGATTGGTTTAAGAAAATACAGGATGTAAGTAGGAGTTGTAAATTTAATTATGATTCTTAATGTTTGGCATGAGATGTTCTTCAAAGTTGGATCAGAAAATTGGCATGTGATCACAGATCATGAGTTCCATTTACCATTTAGCTTTAAACGAGTGCACACTAAGTTGTTTCTATTCATTTTCATTTTCTAGAACTCACTTGATTACAATGCGCTGTCGAAAAGCGAATTCTCAACAATCGTAGGGACGACCCAGACCCTGAGAGTTCTCAAAATGCCGGGCACCTTTCGAGTATGAAACGATCAATTACATTATGGTTTCGTATCTTTGACAAACCTCTTCGAACTAGTTTAGCTATTTTCAGACTTTGATATCTTTAGCGTGATAGATACCCAGAGATTTCCCTGCCTCATCAACTAATTCGTATGATACCTGACCAATCTTCCACTTCACAGTGGCCTATACAAATTTTGGGGCGAGTTTAGCCGCAAACCGTTCCGCCGCGAGGCTGAGTGGGTGATTTCGAACCCATACTAACTGTCCCGGAGTTAAATTCCTGACACGACTTCTCATTTTGAACCGATGTGTTCCTTTGGCGTACGCTTCCGACAGCTTTCTTTTTACCTGGTCCTGAACCAACCGTAACCTTTCACTGTTTGTTGCCAATAACACCTTTCCATCCTCAAAGGCGTTAAGGGATCTCATTAGCGCATATTCGGCACCATGTTGGATAGGTTGGTAACCGAACATCAGAAAATGCGGCGAGAATCCTGTCGAATCATGGACAACATTCCGAAATGCTGCACATGACTCTGGCAGGCTCACGTCCCAATTCCGATGATCGGTTCCTATGTAGGCTCGAATAGCGTTGAGAATGGATTGGTAAGCTCTCTCAGATGCGTTAGCCTGAGGCGAATACAATGGTGTATAACAGTGATTCACCCCAAATTTGACCAAAAAGTCCGAGAAAACTTTGGATACAAATTGTGTTCCATTATCGCTGTGGATAGTCTCTGGTACCCCAAAAGTCAAAAATACCTCCTGCGTCAAGAACTTAATCACTGCCTCAGCCGTTGCTTTAGGAAGAGCCTTGAGCCACAAGAACTTTGTGAAACGGTCGAGCACCACCAACAGCTGGGTATTTCCACCTTTGGAACGAGGGTATGGACCCATAAAGTCTATAAATAGACGCTGCATAGGCCGTTCAGATGTTCTGGCCGCTCCCATTGGCAGTCGCATCGTGACATTCGACGCTTTCACCTGTTTACAAGTTGCGCAGCTTTTAGCATAGCTAGTCACGTCCTGCCGGAGTCGTGGCCAGTAATAGTAACGCAGCACAACTTCCAAGGTTTTGCGAATGCCACAATGAGACCCCAGGGCATTATTATGAACACGCGCCAACAGCAACTGTCTATAACTTTCGCGCGTGGAATGTCCAAATTGAGACCTCCGTTTGACCCCTGATGAATATAGAGAACACCGTCCATCACAAAGAGATTTTCAAATTGTTCCGGACGTTGTTGCACCTGATGGACCAGACTTTTGTACTCAGGATCCTCAAAAGCCTCTCTGGGAATATTCCCAACCAAATGCTGATGCTCTGGAAGCTTGTTCATCTCGCAAATGGCTTCAATCTTGGACTCGCATGCTCTTGACAATGCGTCGGGGACGACATTCTGATTACCCATGCGATGATCAATGTTGAAGTTGAATCCCTGCAGCTTTAGACTCCACCGCGCTAGCCTTCCATCAACCATTTCAGACTTGCATGATCGGTAATGATAGTGAAAGGCAACCCCTCAACATATGCCCGAAAACGCCTGATGCTCTGCACTGCAGCTAAGCATTCTAATTCCGTGACGCTGTAGTTACGTTGTGCGGCATTGAGTTTTGCGGACATAAATTCGATGGGATGCTCTCCACCATCATCATCCCGTTGGAAGAGGACGCTGCCGATGCCGGTGGCACTTGCATCGCACTGTATATAGAAATGTCGGGAAAAATCCGGATTGACCAGCACGGGTGCAGAAACTAGGAGTTTTTTTATTTCCTCGAAGGCTTTATTGGCCGCCTCTGTCCACCCGAATTTCTTTTTCCCCTTCAAGAAATCTGTCATGGGAGATATTATGGAGGCAAAGTTCGGAACAAACCGCCTGTACCATCCAGCCATCTCCATACACCGTCTCACATCTTTGACCGATTTAGGCTGTGGGTATGTAACGATGCCTGACACCGTTTCAGGGTCAGTTTTGAGGACTCCATCACCAATTACATAACCAAGATATCTGATTACCTTTTGGATAAATTTGCTCTTTTCTACGTTGATGGGTAGACCTGCAGATGTTAATAAGGTGGCAACCTTAGCAAGTAATTCCAAATGTTCATCAAACGTGGTTACCAGCAAATCATCCAAGTATACAAACACTCGGTCATGCAATTCGTGAGGGATGAGCTTGTGCATCAGTCTTCACATTGTTTGGTGTGCGTTACACAACCCAAATGGCATGACGGTAAAGTGATATAGCGGACGTCCAGGAACAGTAAATGCAGTTTTCTTCCGAGATTTGTCATCCAATGGAATTTGCCAAAATGCGTCTTTCAAACCCAGACTGGTGATAAAACGAGTGAACTGTAGTCTAGCCAACAACCCCTCAATCAGCGGCAAAGGGTAAGCATCTTTAACAATGACCTCATTTAATCGTCTTGCATCCAAACATAGACGTACTTTACCCGGTTTCCGGACAATGGTGACAGGTGAGCTCCAGGAACTCCTACAATAACCCCTAGAGACAACATGCGGTCTAGCTCGTCATACATCAACTTCTGAACGACAGGTGACACGGCATAATGTCGCTGTTTGATAGGCTGGGCATCACCAGTGTCGATGGTATGAGACAATAAGTTGGTTCTGCCTAAACCTAATCTGTTAAAAGAAGGAAATTGATGTGTGACTTCATCCAGCCTCCGTTGATCTTCAGGAGCTAATTGATGAAAGCAAGCGTTCATGTCCGGGACTTCAATAGCGGAGCACTGAGGTGCAATTTTAAATGCATCCCAGAAGTCTATACCAAGATAGACTGAGTTGTTCAGACTGGGGCATAACAGGAAGTGTATTAGCTTACTTTTGTCTTTAAACCGCACCAGGGTACTAACATATCCAAGTACCGGAGCCCTTTGACCGGAAGCTGTGTGAACTACTGTTTGCATGCTGTGAACGTACAAACCGAGCTCAGCAACCAGGTCTAAAGCACCTGCACCCAAAATGCTCGCACTGGCTCCACTATCAAGTAACCCAACGAACTTACGACCTTTAATAAAAATTTCGGCAGAGGGTCGGTTATCACCAGACATGGTCACAATGGAACTGACTTACGCTTACTTCAAGAGACGCCTCAGGATAAAATAACTCCATGAACGATTGAAACGCTCAGAGGAACGCCTACGATCTCTGGAGATAGTAAAAGAGGTTGAATCATCATTTGCAAGAGTTGAATGAAAGGTCTTAGCTGGGGTACAATTCTGACAGGAAATCCTTGTCGTCGGCGTAGCTCGGGATCCACATTCGTAGCTACGTTTGACATCTTGGGTCTGGAGAAACGAGTGTTTGGAGGAATACGCAACCTCCCTGTTGAAAGCGCATTCCTGCTTGAGTTTCCTGACTGACAATTTGGACATTTGGGCTTCAGAGTCCCTTCTCGACCACAACCAAAGCAGAAGATCCGCTGGATAGGTTTCGAGCAATCCATGAAACCATGCCCTAAGTCGAGGCAATTCCAACATATTCTGTAATTCCTACTACGTTCTGCTCCACGATCCCTATTACTCATATCATTAGAGACTGTTTTCATGGCGTGTAGTTCTTGTCTGGAAGTGAGAGAACCCTATACTCTTCAGGATGTTGAAACACTGGCGTCCTTAGATCGGAAGACATATCATCTTCGTACAGCTGACAAACACTACGTAACTGACTGCTGAACGGAAGCCGACGGGAATTTTCCGATGAAACATTGTACGGACTTGCTTGACCATTAATACCTTGATCTCTCCCGAACTAGAGTTCATGCACCTGGTGCGCTCGACGATTAAGCTCTCGATCACCATTCACTCCAAACAGTCTCCACTATGATTCTATCAGACAGCAGCGTCTTACTATTTCTCGGGTTGTTTGAAATTCTACACCAGCCAAGTGAATTCTAAGTGCTAGGGACATATTCTTAAGCACTACACACTGAAAATCAAGATCCATTAAGGGGGTATTTAATTGTAGGGAAATACTCTCAAAGACATTAAAGATATCCTGAAATCGTTCTCCTGGTTTTTGCAATCTGCCATCTAACATTCTTCGCACGTCCACATCGGATCTAAAAGCGCTGAACCGTTCCCGAAATTCTACCCGCAACCTACTCCATAAAAGCGGATAATTCAATTCCCGGAAACGCCAGTACCAATCTGCGGCGCGTCCTCTCAGAAACAGGTGAAAGTCTATTGCCAGGGTAGCTAGAGGAACATGATAATCTTCTGCCAAGGACAAAACGCGAAACATAAACTGTCTCGCGGTCAAACCTGAAGTCGATCCATCGAAAATCAGGTTCCATTTAGTTATCGGCACTTTTATTGAAGATCGCTCACTCATCACTGCTTGCGCCTGAAAAGTGACTCTCGGTGGGTCATTACCGATCGAAGTATTCGGACGAGACGTTTGCTCCTGTTGCATGAAAGAACCTTCGTGATGACGCAGTGGCGGAACTGTGTGCTACCGTCTGACCAGTAGGGGATGAATTCGTTCTCATTGCCTCTGCGATTCTCGTCCCTTGAGCAGCCAAAGGGGATAGGCTCAAGCGTTCCAATTAGTGCTGGAAAGGCGTGTAGCTAGGGTCCCAGCTATTCGTTCTGCGACGCATTGCTCCAGATTATAGTTTTTTTTTCTTTATAGAAATTTTTAACCGCAAAACAAAAGTTGCGCAATCAAAATTAAAAAAATCATGTTTCCAAAACTCAAGGAAAACTCAAAGAAAAAAAAACTAAATTCAAGCAACTATGTACCTGTTATGTCAGATAGGATTTACTAAAAGAAATGTAATAACTTGAACAAATGTCCAATTCAACCTATCACGTATCATAAATATTCGTGATTATCTCACTCAAGTAGCTGTGCTTTAAATGTGCAAAATATGTATCAAAAATCAGAAAATGCACTAAAAATGTTATAAAAGTATAATAAGTTGCATTTTTATTTATTTGTAGCGACCAAATATTTATCAGATCTTTTAAGTGATAGCAAGCATAAAAAAAAATTATTCTGGCGAATCCTCTCCAAGACGGGAATTTAATAAGGAAGGCAAAATGTATAAAATTTCACACAAAATTGAAAAACTCTAGCGCACCTGAACCGCTAGAAAACTAATTTTCGAAGAAATTGTCTTTGAGTGACAAAAAAGTGTGGAAAGACGTATTACACTGTTTTGTAGAATCATATCAACCATTCCTTATCCAACGCAACAAAACTCAACTATAACACACATAATGAAAATGTTCAGTGCTGGTAACACTTTCATTTCCTTTGACTTTCGTTCTCATCGGAGGATTTCATCGAAAGTTTCAGCGGTTAAACGTTGTTTGAGGCTGCCATCCGAAAAATGTTCAAAACTCGGAAAATTTAAAAATTGGTTTCTTATTTTTATCGCAAATGCTTTCCATATGAGTACGTAATTTTGAAACATCTGTTGGTGCAATATATACGAAAATGGCTAATGCTGGTTAGCCTGTGTTAGCAGCACAACAAAAAATGTACCAAATATGCTTCACTTTAAACCCAACCAGTAAATATCGTTTCGATTGAATCACTGCGCTGGAAGGTATACGGGTGAAAAGAATTTTAAGGTTACCACCCTCAAAACTTTTCAAATTTTGAAAACGTATTTGTCGTTAATTTTCATTGCAAGATCATCTTCAATTGCAAATCTAATGACATAATCGCTCAGTGAAGAAATTCCACAAAATTACAAAAATGGTCATAGCTGGCAGCCCTTTCATGACTTTTGTACGAAATTCCTACGACCTTTACTTCATATTAAGGTCCATTTCCTGCATGAACTTCGTTTTGATTTCTACACTGGACATGAAGTTATAGGGAAAAAAGCTTTATTTTGCTGAGCAAATTTGCAAGATTTATGAGACAAAAATCACCACAGCTGCCAGCCCTATACTAATTTTTCAACATAAAGTTACATAAAGTAACATCCAAGTATTGTGTAAATTTTGTTAAAATCTGATGGCTGAATCGGAAGTTATAGGCCAAAAAGATGTTTTTTGTCTTAGTTATTTTTCAAGATGGTACCACTGCCACAGGGTTGCCCGCATTTCAAAATCACTTCTATCAGACCTGGTCCTAGCTAATACACACATATCCTGTAAATTTCATTATGATCGGATTATCCGGTCGTCAGTTCTCGTGAACAGAACTTTCGAGTGCTGAAAATAGAGGTAATTTAGTGATGGGTTGCCGTTCTTATGCAAATCAGAATTTTGAAAATTTTATCTTGAGATGAAGGACAGAGGATAAAATTTATCAAAGATTTGAAATTTTTGTCAAAAATCAAAAATTTTTCAGGATTGTCAATGATTTGAAGGATTTTTTTTCAGCAGCCTGCCGTTGCTACAGGGTTAGCCGCTTTATGCTGAAAATCTATAGGTGCCAAATTTTAGTCAACATCAATATGCTCTGTAATTTTCACGATGATCCAATGTTTTTCTTACAAGTAATGACAAATCAAAATTTGAAAAAAATTCCTTGCCTACTTTCAGGCACTCTGCACCCACACACGGCTCAAAATTTCAAATTCTTTATCATAAAAAAGCTGAGAACATAATTAGTTTTCATTTCCAATACTTTTCTTTAACAAAAATTTACACTGCTTGGAAATATAGGAGTTCCTCAAAATTCACTAAAACGCTCGCCGCCGCC
>OX376372.1:119405793-119504793 GCA_947369275.1 Nemotelus nigrinus | reverse complement strand
TGAATCCCACTCGTTGGAAATCACGTATACCTTGTGCTGTCTCTCGAAAAGCGAACAAATCGCGCCAGACTATTGTAGCACGAAAAAAAAAACACGCATCAAACTAAGGATCGACAATTTTTTTTTCAATCAGCGACAGGCAATTGATATTTTTAATCATGTCACGAGTCTGACAGGTTTAAATGTCAGCCAGCGACGAAAACAAGCTCGTCAAACGACAGGGAACGGGCCGATTCCAGGCCATCGCAAGGCATTGCCATACACCAATACTCGTGAGAGCGAGTGCAACTCCCTGGATATAGTGCAACGGCCGAAATGCGCTTGAATTGCATGGATAAAGATATCGAGTAAACGGATTCCCTAATTGAGAAGAATATATCAAGTGGAGTCCAAGGTTTCCTGCGAGGCGATCATGGCATGGATTGCCCTCTTGATTCAAGGACAGGGTAAGAGTCAGGTTGCGAGCTAGCTGTTGAGCGTAAAAAGATGAAAATCAATCTTATCTTATTTTAATGTAAACCAATATCGAAGAAAAAGCAAGGAAAAAGATCGAAGATCGGCAGCGGTGGAATGGTGGTTTGAAAAACGAAGACGAGCAGAAGTTTTGTGGAATATATGACGGAATCCTGCTGTGGGAAGCTGACTGGCGCGAGGAAAATTTCGGCGAAACGGGAAAGGTGCATGCTTTGAACTTTGCGGAGGAAATAGCTTGATATGGAAATTATTCGAAGAAACAGACCGGCGGAAGTGAAGAAAACGAGAGCTGATTCCGCGAACCACAAAAAGATACTATACTGAGTAAGTAGGTTAAGTTTTTCATTGTATCTAGTTAAGTAAGGTCCGTAGATAGAGTGATAAAGAAAGTTAATTATAAAATCACAGCGCTGGTATAGTCAGGTAAAAGATTAAATAGTCAGATACGCAAGTAGTCTGATTTCACGGTTTCTTGCTATTAGGAGTAGAAAATTGACAGTCTAGAAATGTGAATGCTGGTGTGCTGATTAGGGTCGTTTTAATAGCGCGCGAAGCCGTCGCATTTTTCCTCGCTTCTGAGTGACGGACGAGAGTTGGTTTCGGGGTTAGAAGCGAGTAGCGGCCACCCACCCCATCTCCGGCGAGTATAGGCCCCAGAAACTAACCCCATTATATTTTACCCGGTAAAAAGAGGTTTGGAGACGCGTTTCATTGGAAAACGGTAGCAATTTAAGGTGATCAAACTGAAACAGGGACTCTGTCGTGAGTTCTCATGGGACTTTATCATTGCCAATGTCTTTAGACCCACTTTGAGCACAGATTTCATCTGCTACTATGGATTAGTCATCGACTTGGCTAACGCTATCTTTGTAGATCCCCTTACTTCACTCTCATCGAAAGGTACGTACACATCGTACAAAATTCCAAAACTTAGTGTTTTTTTGAGCAACCTTCTGATCCACAGATACATGCCCTTCTCACCAAACACCATGCCGTCACGGTCAACACAGGGTTCTCACAACCCTGTAAACACAAGGTTACATAGGCTCTCAAATAGCTCGTGGTGGCCAAAAAAGAATAAGATAATTAATTTTTGAAGTAAGCTAATCCAATCATTATTTCCATTCATACTGAATTCCTTCCACATAATTCCTTTTAAAGTTCGATTGAACCGCTCAACAATCGATGCTTTCAGCGCACTAAATGTTGAATAGTGGTTAATTTCATACTTTTTCATAATATGTTTAAATCTTTTATTGAAAAATTCTTTTCCATCATCCGTTTGTAAGTTTCTGGGAATACGTCTTTGTTCAAAAATTGTTTCCATCGCCTTGGTTACTTTAATAGTAGTGGACCGGTAATGCCCAAGCGTACTTGGAAAAAGCGTCAATTACTGCGAGAAGAAATTTGTAGCCTTGGTTCTGTGTTGAGTATGCACTCATGTCAACCAAATCTACCTGCCATAAATCATCAATGGTGACACGTCGTCGTTTAAAATTTTTACGCGCAGGTCTTAACAGTTTGTCTTCTACTCATGGTGATGAAGTGAATAAATAAAAGCTGTTTACTTGTTTTTATGATAAAAATTAATAAAAAATGGTGCAATTTGTTCATCCATTTACAATGATGGTTGCCGGACCATCTGGGTGCGGAAAGACGAGTTTTATAGAGGCACTTCTTAGAAACGACTCTATGCTACTGGCGTGGGTGAAGAAGGTTATTTGGTGTAATGCTGAAACTCAAGCTGTTCCAACAAAAGTAGGTTTTAAGAATATCGAATATTTAAACACGATTCCACAAGAGCTTGTGAATATTGCAAATGAACCAACACTTATTGTTTTGGACGATATGATGTTAAATGCGTTTTCAAGACAAGTTTGCGAACTTTTTACCAAAGGATCACATCATAGAAATTTTTCGGTTACATTAGTAACACAAAATGCATTTCATCAGGGAAAATTTTGCCGTGATATGTTATTGAATTGTAAATATCTTGTCTGCTTCAAGAATCCACGTGATAAAAGTCAATCTCTTCATCTTGCTAAACGAATTTATCCTGAAAATAGCAAGGAGCTTGTGAGAATATATAAAGAAATCACTCAAGCGCGACACAGCTATTTATTAATAGACCTGACTCAGAATACAAATAATATATTACGTTTCCGTACTGATTTATTTAACAAAAACTTTGCAAAGTGTTATAGCTCAAAGGATTGTTTGAAGTAAGATAATGGTGTTACGAATAAAGCGATTAAAGGACAACAAGCATATGTTATACGTGCTTAGACATGCTCGACTGGGTTTCAGAAACGCTTTACTTAAGAATGCCGACACGGAGGTAATTTAAATACTTCGCGAAATGACCTTGAATACGTTCAATGCAAACCACAGACCTCGTGGAAAGTTATATAACCGTCTCTGCAAATATAAAAGTATATGCGGGTTACGTATTCAGATGGGAAGTTATTTGATATCAATCTTCCCCAAACCCAAACATTGCATTCCCATCTCGAATCGCATCTATAAATATACCTTTGTGTCTTTTGATTCTTTGGAATGTGCTCGGATACTTTAACATTCACTAAAATCTGTTAGCATGCACTTGTGTCACTTGACACTCATAAGCGCACATGCGATTCATTAGAATTGTTTTGTCTTCAATCATAAAACGTTCCCAGCTGAGCCAGCACAATGAAGTAGCTTATTATGTACCTAGCAAGTAGTTGCATTAGTCTTAATCCAATTGTCATAGCGATCGGGCGCAATTTCGAGATAACGAAATAAAAATTATATTTTTTTAAGAACTCAACTGTGTGTTCTTTATCTGGCGCAGTCGGAAAAGGACTTCTTTAAACCTAAGAAGTCAGTGAGCATACTATCGGGCAAGTTAGTTAACTATTTAATTGTTAATAGTTAACTATTTAATAGTTAACTATTTAATAGTTAGCTATTTCAAAATACCCGCGATAACGCAACGCGTCGCGAAGTGAACGTTACCTAGGTGCGTACCGAAGTGTGATAGCTCTAACCAAAGTGGTAGTGACTAAATATAACAAGTGATAGTGAATTAGTGCACCAAGTTCTTGTACTCTTGGGCCCATTTACCACCGCCGCTCCTTTAGTTATCTTAACCTATCACCTCACCACCATTCCACGCCACGACCGAATTGACAAATTTTGGAGAAGGAGAATTGAAGCAGAAGAAATGGATGCCGAACTGACAAACCGATTGGTTAACGCTCTGGAAGCCCTGGCAGTATCTGTGAACCCAATCGCAAGCAGAGGCGCTCTTCTTATAAAAGATATAAACTACATCAAGGAGTTCGATGGGAATCGACATGGGCTAACACAGTTCCTAAATGTGGCAGATGCACACATGGCAACGATCGACGCCACCTTGAAACACGACTTGTGGATAGTTATCAGAAATTCCAAGATGGTTGGACGTGCAAAGGAACTCCTACTCAATAATGAGCCTGCGAATTGGGAAAATGCGAAGCTACTTCTCACACAACAATTTCGTCCGAGCATTAACTACAAGGATATAGCAAATAAGATCACCACTTTAAAAGTAAGTTCCATTTATGATCTAAATTGCCAAATAGAAAATATGATTAAAGACATTTACACTTTTGTAATTTTTGAATCGAATCCAAGTGGAACAAAAAACACGTTTTATAGTTTGCTAGTTAATCAAATCAAACGGATGGTTTCGGGAAATTTATCACGTGATATAAGAAATATGTTCAACATTCATGATATTAAAGTAATCTTGTACACATATGTTGGCTATGACGACGGTAATATTGACAGAAATTACATAATTGACAAACGACATGGAAAACAATGGAATCGTGTTAAAACAAAGATAATCGTGGGAATTGGCATCAGTCTAACAGTCCCAATCAAAATTAAAATTATAATTCCAACTCAAACCAATATAATTTAGAAATAATAATAGCTCTGGGCAAAACCGATCAAGTGCAAATAGTTTCCGTTCCCATAATTCTGGACAATATGAAAAACCCACGTTTGATCCACCCGGTCCGATCAGAAGTTCACAAAAGTTCCCTGAACCCATGGAAATCGGTAACATTGCCCATGCAAATCAAGTGCTAGACACAAAAAATGAGGAGGTTCATAATATAGAGCCAGATTTTTTTCTAAACTAGGTTTCGGAAATAAATTTCTACTAATGTTCGAAGAACAATAGTATTAAACTCGTTTTCCCGAAAATTCATATTTCTTTATATATATATATATATATATATATATATATATATATATATATATATATATATATATATATATATATATATATATATATGTATATATATATATATATATATATATATATATATATATATATATATATGTATATATATATATATATATATATATATATATATATATATATATATATATATATATATATATATATATATATATATATATATATATATATATATATATATATATATATATATATATATATATATATATATATATCATTTAGTTTCATACCAAATGTCGGATTTTCTGACAGTCTCAAAAGCGATCCCATGGTAAACAGAGTTGTTTGGTAAAATTCAAAATAAGTTTTGTGTTTGAAAATAGAGGTAAATACATTTTTTTAGTGCCTAATTTATTACCCGTGTGTTTTCCTATATCTGTCCAGTAAGAGATATCAGGGTCCTATACCTGTTTATGTTTAAAAAAGGAAAAAATGCAGCTGCAGCGACGAAAGAAATTAATCAGGTGTAAGGACCAGATATCTGCAATGAACGCACAGTGCAACGATGGTTTGCCAATTTCCGAGAAGGAAATTTTGGCTTGGACAAAGAACCACGTGGTCAACAAGGTAGCAGTGTTAATGATGAGATGACGAACTGCGAGCAGAAGTTGAGAGGAATACATTGACAACTTTACAGTGCCTTGCTGAGACCTTCAATGTATCGAAATCAACCATTAGTCGCTGTCTCAAAAATATTGGAAAAGTGAAAAAACTCAATCAATGGGTCTCACACGAATTGTCTGAAAGGAACAAAATGCTGAGAGTTGAAATAGCCTCTTCACTGCTGATGCGACATAAAATAGGACCATTTTTGAAGAGGATTGTGACTTTCGATGAAAAATGGATTCTCTATGATAATAGGAAGCGTTCAGGACAATGGTTGGATCGCGGAGAAGCTCCTTGCCACCAAACAAGAGCGGGACTGCACCCTAAGAAGGTCATGGTTACTGTTTGGTGGACTTCAGAAGGTGTCGTTCACTGTTCGTCCTTGAATCCTGGTGAAACGATAGCTGCAGAGACCTACTGTGCACAATTGGACAAAATGCACGCAAAATTGCGTTTAAAACAGCCTTCTCTGGTGGATAGGCATGGACCAATTCTGTTACACGATAACGGACGACCGCATGTATCCCGTTTGACCATGCAAAAACTACAGGAGTTGCAGTACGAAGTTTAAGCTCACCCTCTATATTCTCCAGAACTGTCACCGACAGACTATCATCTTTTCCGGAGCCTGGGAAACTATTTACAAGAAAAGCGCTACTCCAACCAAAATGCTGTAATTGCGTCCTTTGAAGAGTTTTTGGGGCAAAAAAAATATTAATTTTTCAAAAGAGGAACTTTTGATTTCCCAACACGTTGGCAACAAACTATAGACTCCAACGGTGAATATTTTGAGGAATAAAACCATTTCATTTGAAAATAATCAAATTTTTCTTAACCCTTCAAAATCCGACATTTGGTATGAAACTACTTGATATATATATATATATATATATATATATATATATATATATATATATATATATATATATATATATATATATATATATATATATATATATATATATATATATATATATATATATATATATATATATATATATATATATATATATATATATATATATATATATATATATATATATATATATATATGAGCGAAATTATTAAGGGAGATAATCTCAGGAGTGACCAATCTAATTGAGCTGAAATTTTCGGAGAACGTAGATGTATATAGTAAGTAGGTCCATAACTTTCTCAAATTCAGATATCTCAAACTTTTTGGCGGCGGCGAGCGTTTTAGTGAATTTTGAGGAACTCCTATATTTCCAAGCAGTGTTAATTTTTGTTAAAGAAAAGTATTGGAAATGAAAACTAATTATGTTTTAAGCTTATCTATGATAAAGAATTGGAAATTTTGCGCCTTGTGTGGGTGCAGGGTGCCTAAAAGTAGGCAAGGATTTTTTTTCAAATTTTGATTTGTCATTAATTGTAAGAAAAACAATGGATCATCGTGAAAATTACAGAGCGTATTGATGTTGTTTAAAGTTTGGCACATATAGATTTTCAGCATAAAGCGGGTAACCCTGTAGCTGTGGTAGGCTGCTGAAAAAAAATTCTTCAAATCATTGACCTTCCTCAAAAATTTTTGATTTTTGACAAAAATTTCAAATCTTTGATAAATTTTATTTTTGTCCTTCATCTAAAGATAAAATTTTCAAAATTCCGATTTGCACAAGAACGGCAACCCATCACCAAATTACCTCTATTTTCAGCACTCGAAAGTTCTGTTCACGAGAACTGACGACCGGTTAATCCGATCATAATGAAATTTATAGGACATATTGAAATTAGCTAGGACCAGGTCTGATAGAAGCGATTTTGAAATGCGGGCAATCCTGTGGCAGTGGTACCATCTTGAAAAATAACTGTAAAAAAAAAAAACATCTTTTTGGCCTATAACTTCCGATTCAGCCATCAGATTTTAAAGAAATTCACACAGTACTTGGATGTTACTTCGTGTAATATTTGGTGAAAATTTGGTTGAAAAATTAGTATAATGCTGGCAGCTGTGGTGATTTTTGTCTCATAAATCTTGCAAATTTGCTCAGCAAAATAAAGCTTTTTTCCCTATAACTTCCGAGTCAGTGTAGAAATCAAAACGAAGTTCATGCAGTAAATGGACCTTAATGTGAAGTAAATGTCGTAGGAATTTCGTACAAAAATCATGAAAGGGCTGCCAGCTATGACCATTTTTGTAATTTTGTGGAATTTCTTTACTGAGCGATTATGTCATTAGATTTGCAATTGAGAATAATCCTGCAATGAAAATTAACAACAAATATTAACGTTTTAAAAATTTGAAATGTTTTGAGGGTGGTAACCCTAAAATTCTTTTCACCCGTACACCTTCCAGCGCAGTGATTCAATCGAAAAGAAATTTACTGGTTGGGTTTAACTTAACGTGAAGCAGATTTGGTATATTTTTTGTCTTGCTGCTGACACAGGCTAACCAGCATTGGCCATTTTCGTAAATATTGCTCCAACAGATGCTTCAAATTACGTTCTCATATGCAAAGCATTTGCGATAAAAATAACAAACCAATTTTTAAATTTTCCGGGTTTTGAACATTTTTCGGATGGCAGCCTCAAACAACGTTTAACCGCTGAAACTTTCGATGAAATCCTGCGATGAGAACGAAATTCAAAGGATAATTTGATTTAAGTATGAGCTTGTTTAGGTTAACTTATTGCTGCTTCATTGGGAAAGTGTTGCCAGCACTGAACATTTTCATCATATGTGTTATAGTTGAGTTTTGTTGCTTGGGATAAGGAATGGTTGTACAAAAAAGTGTATTACGTCTTTCCACATTTTTTTGTCACTCAAAGACAATTTCTTCGAACATAAGTATATTAGCGGTTCAGGTGCGCTAGAGTTTTTTTTATAAATATCACCATAAATAGTACCAAATGCAAAGGGTTGATAGATACGGGATCCACAATGAGCATTATTAATTCGAGCAGAGTAAATTGTGATGGCTTTAAGATAATTGAGAGCGTTAAAATGTGTCTACAAACAATCAATAGCGTGACCACGGAGGTTGTGAAACACGTTATCACAGAAATACAAGAGGAATTTAATTATAGTCCTCGTGGTGCAATAAAATGGTATAAGAGAAGTTTAAGAAATAAGCCATACGACGTATTGATTGGGATGGACATTTTGAGTAAAATCGTCAGAACGCTTGATTTTGATGACTAACTTATTATTCTCAACAATGGTACTAAAATTCCAATTCATACGAATGAGGACAATTCAACTTTTGATTGCTTTGAACTCAATTCAAACCCCAAAGAAATGGATTTAAATCATTTAAATGCAGAAGAAGCAGCATCAGTCAGAAATCTATTAGATAGGTTCAAGTCCTGGATATATAAGGAAGGTGATCAACTGACCAACACTGATACTATTACTCACGAGATAAGAACCACTACTGATCATCCTGTTCACGCAAAATTATATTGGTTGCCACCCAAACAAGAGGAAGAGGTTCGTCGTCAAGTAGTAGAATTAGAACAACAAGGTATCATTCGAAAATCTTTTAGTCGTTACGCATCTCCTACAGTTATAGTTAAAAAGAAAATTGACAATTCGGGTGTGCAAAAATATCGCATGTGTGTTGACTTTCGTAAGCTCAACGAGATTACCATAGACGAAAAATATCCGCTACATAACATTGACAGTATCTTGGACAAGCTGGGTAGAGCGCAGTACTTTTCCAGTCTTGATCTAGCAAAAGGATATCATCAAATTAAGGTCTATCCTAACGACATATCGAAAACTGCGTTCGTTACTCCGTGTGGCCTTTACGAATACGTTAGGATGCCGTTTGGGCATAAAAACGCGCCAGCCACGTTTCAGCGCTTAATGAACGAAATTTTGAGGGAATACATTAACAAAATCAACTAGCCTCCAAGAACATATTCAATCCCTCACGTTAATATTTAAAAGACTCACTGAGCATAATCTCAAGATACAATTCGACAAATGCTCCTTTATAAAAAGAAACACTGAATTTTTAGGCCATGTTTTGACGTCTGAGGGCATGAAGCCTAATCCCAATAAAATTGAATGTATTGAACAGTGTCCTCTACCGAGAACTAAAAAACAACTTAAAAGCTTTTTGGGAGTTACAGGATTTTACCGCAAGTTCGCGAAAGATTATTCCAAAATTGCAGCACCTATGATAAAATATTTAAAAAAAGGAAAAAAAATAAACACAAAAGACCCGGAATATATCGAATCTTTTAAAACTTTGAAACGTAATATAATTAATCATCCAATTCTAAAATCCCCCGATTTTTCTAAACCATTTACAATTTACACGGATGCAAGCAACTTTGCTCTAGGAGCGGTATTAACACAATCCAATCAACCAGTGTGCTATGCATCTCGAACACTTCAGGACCACGAAAAAAATTATTCGGTTACCGAGAAAGAATTCCTTGCCATTGTTTGGGCAGTACCTTATTTTCGACCCTATTTGTGGGGAAACCGCTTTAAAATTGTAACTGACCATCTTCCAATTAAGTACTTAAATAAAAAATATACTGGAAAAGAGTTTAGCCAGAGAAACCACAGGTGGTTGCTGAAATTGCAAGAGTATCAATTTGATATTGAATATTTGAGGGGCAAACAAAATAAAGTTGCCGATTTTTTTAGCAGAATTCCGGAAATTAACAATGAAGACACTCAATCTATAAATGCACTTTCAGACGGGTCAACTGTCCATTCTCAAGATGAACAGCAACTGGATCATATTCCAATCAAGGAAACCATTGTGAATCGCTATAAAACCCAACTTATTTTAACTTATGACGTAGATAATGAAATCGAAACCTCCCATAATCGAAGAATAATATATGTAGATATGACAAAATCGCAAGAGTATTGGATAGGTTTACTAAGAAGATTTATTCAACCAGGTTTAACAGGAATTTATGCGAAACTATCTTACTCACAGTTTAACAAAATTCAGCTACTCCTTATTCAACTATTTGGGCGCGAAAAAAGTGTTAAATTTATAAAAGCAACCATGAGAGCCACCGAAATGAAAACCTTGGAAGAAGCTCAAAAGCAAATTTCTCTATACCACACCCGAGAGAGTCTCCATAGTGGAATAATTGAAACCTACCATAGTCTTTAAAACCGAATATATTATCCCGGATTAGTTAAGGAAATAACAAAAGTAATTAATAACTGCAAAATCTGTTTGGAGACAAAGTATGAGAGAAAACCTATAAAACTTAAGTACAAAATTAGTGAAACAGACTCAAGCCGTAATGAAATCCTCCATATAGATATCCACTATTTTCTAAAACAGCCATTCCTAACTCTAATCGATAAACTCACAAAAAAAGCATATGTCTATTACATGCCAATTCGGAATTGGGCTAAAAAAATCGAAACCCTCGAAGAAAATTTTTCTAAATTTTGGAAACCGAAAAAACTAATAGCTGAAAACGAGTTCCCGTCTTTAAACTTACAAGATCACTTGCGAGAACAAGGAGTAGAGCTGCATTTAACGACACCCAACACCCATACTGGTAACAGTGACATCAATAGATTCCACAGTACACTTCAAGAGAAATTAGTAGTAATGAAACATTTAGACCTTAGCTTAGTCCAAAAAGTGCACAGGGCAGTAAGTAATTACAATAGCAGATATCACACAACAATTAAAACAACCCCAGATCAAGCAATGGAAGCCAATCCCTCACACCTCGCTAAATTAGCACAAGATAGGAAGGAGAAGCAGATAAGTAAATTAAATGAAAATAGAGAAGATTATGAGGAAACTAGGAATAAGATACCCGTGAAAAACTATAAGCGTAATAGATATAAGAATGAACCTAGATATAGGATTAAAATTAAGCAGAAAGAACACCCAATGAACATTAAAAGACCTAGAAAATTTGCAGGTGACGATATCAGCATTACACATTCTGATGTTTCTGGCAGCAACAGCTCTGCAACGAACCGAAGCGACGTTGGTAGTAACACAAATAGCAACCAGTAATGGATACACCATGATAAACCTGGGGCAGACTGAAACAGTTAAAAACTCATTGACGATACTGCACGTAATTAACATTGACGATATCAAACAGACGATTGAACTCTTGACTGAAAATATACAGAAATTAAAAGTAGATCAAGATCCAATAGTTAAAAAGGAGTTACAAATATTCATGCAAAATTTTGGGCTAGGATAAACAAAAATTCAAACGCGGACTAATAAATGCTGTAGGTAACATTGAAAAATGGCTTTTTGGGACAATAAATGACGATGACCGACAGAAAATCCTAAGTCACTTAGAAACAATACACGAAAATACTCGAAATTTAATCACCCAACTAAACAACCAAATAGGGATAAACAGTCATTTTAACGACTCAATCACCACCATAAAAAATACAATTGTTGCGGATCGAAATCAAATTTCTAAAATTTACAATCAATTAACCAGCAACGAACAAACTATAATAACAAATCAGTTAAAAACAGCCCAAATTATTAGACTGACGATACTGGAAGATAAATTAAACCAAATAATTGACAACAATGCATTAATAAAACACGGACTTTTACACCCTAGCTTGTTAACAGCGACTGAAATCAACGAGACCCAACTGGACTTTTATAAATTAAAAAACATTCGAGTTAAACTTTTGGAATACAAAAAAGGAACATTTGTTTTTGCAGTAAAAATTCCGCACCTCTATAAATTCGCAGATTTAAAATTACTTACACCAATACCAACTGCAGAAAATATTGAAATAGACATGAATGATCAATTTGTTCTTGATATTAATGGAACTCAATGTATTTATAATAAAACTTACTATGAAAATGAACTAAAACATATAAGCAATTGCATTCTGAACAAAAATTGTAAATGGAGAGAAAACTTTGTTTCGGAAATAAATATAATAGATGATAATACTTTGATTTGCAAAAACATGAAAAAAGAAACAATTATAAACAAATGTGACGACAGAGAAATTACCTTAGACGGAAACTATTTAATCGTATTTAATAATTGTTCAATTGTAATACTAAATCAAACATTTGTGAACAATAACGTTAAGTATACTGATAGATTTTTTTATGACGATCATAACTCATATCATAATTTTTCGAAAAAAATAAACTTTCAGAAGATTATACTTAGAAATGTAGAGAATTTGAACTATATTGAATATTTAAAAGTCCAAAAAATTGATAACATAGCTGCTGGCTTATCTGTTTGCTTCGTTTTAATACTTACTGTCATTCTCATACTCACCTTATTCCGAAAGCATAAAAAAGTAAAAATTTTGGTAAAAAAATATGTCTAAAGCTGAAAAATCAAAATCTTTGAAAATTCAGGAGAATTTTTGTCTAAAAAGGGGAGAGGTTACGTATTCAGATAGGAAATTATTTGATATCAATCTTCCCCAAACCCAAACATTGCATTTCCATCTCAAATCGCATCTATAAATGAACCTTTGTGTCTTTTGATTCTTTGGAATGTGCTCGGATACTTTAACATTCACTAAAATCTGTTAGCATGCACTTGTGTCACTTGACACTCATAAGTGCACATGCGATTCATTAGAATTGTTTTGTCTTCAATCATAAAACGTTCCCAGCTGAGCCAGCACAATGAAGTAGCTTATTATGTACCTAGCAAGTAGTTGCATTAGTCTTAATTCAATTGTCATAGCGATCGGGCGCAATTGCGAGATAACGAAATAAAAATTATATTTTTTTTAAGAACTCAACTGTGTGTTCTTTATCTTGCGTAAGCCTGTGGATGCTAAACGATCAGTTCCGCGACAACGTTAAGTATTAATTCAACAAGGCAGATTTCTACCTGTATTACTGGGCAGTGTACTTTCAGGGGTGATTGGTTCACTAATTGAGAAATATGTATAGGAACAATAATCAGAATAAAATGCTACTTTTGTCTCCTGAGGTATATGCAAATTTGAAAGACACTATTGAAAGTTCTAACAACCGGAGCTTGTTCGATAAGGCAATAAATAAGGCATTGAAAAGTGAAAAATTCAGCGATAAAAACAAATGGTATCATTATCGAAACGAACTTATAAAATTTTTAAACACGCGCCGTAGAAGTAAAGGATTTCTAGAAAAAAAAAGCTCAGTTTCTTTCATCGAGCAAGCATGTGCGTAAGTAACAGAAAAGCTTGCGAGGCAACACGACTTAAACTAAATATGTTTTTAGAGATGAGAAACCTACGGAAATTACACCTGTACGAGTGGAAAAATTGTTTGAATCATAGGTGAAATCACACCTCCAAGGAGTGTATTATCGGCTGTAGCTAAGCGTCGTCTATCGGCAAGTGGAATAGCCAAAAGTCTGAAGCCACCATCGAAATTTATAAAAACTTCGAGTGACAAAGATTATAGGATCATAACTGGTTATGATGGAATAACACAATACACAATACCTGCTGATATGAGCCCTGATGAAGTAGAAGACGTTCTTGGTGAGATAGACAATCTTGATGACGAGGGTTCTTATGTCTTTAAAATGGAGAAAGAAGGTGACGACGATTCTGAAAGTATTGCGGACCTGAAAATGCAGGAACTGCCTAATCATTCTTTATTAAGACCCTCTCGGTTGGATCCTAATCAATACACGTCTGACCATCCCGTCAGAAAACATTCTGCTCGACAGAGTAAGAGACTGAACGAAAAAATCCTTAGCGCATCAGAACCGCTAGAAACACTAATAATTGAAGAACAGTAGAGGATTTGTGCAGATTTTGAGAGTGTATTCTACCGCAAGCAGCTTTTCCTACTTAAACTTAAATACCCCTGGTAATAAAAGACCCTAAGCTAATTTAATTTCGATGACTACATCGAAAATTACAGCGATAGAAAGGTGTTTGGGGCTGCCATCCGAAAAATGTGCAGTTCTTAGAAAATTTAACCATTATTTACTTATTTTCATTCAAATATTTGAGAAGAAAATATTAAATGCAAGCATTTATTGGAACGAAAATAAGAAAAGGGCTAACTGCTGGCAGCCCTTTGATAGCACCGAAGCAAAGATATCACATCTACCTCACGTAGTAGTCAAACTGCTCTACGAATTTTATATTAACCCGATGACTGCATTGGAAGTTATTGGGATGCAAAGAAATTTAAGGTAACCATTCGCAAAAGTTTTCAAATTTTCTAGATCTTAATATTTGGTGTTTAATTTCATTATAAGATCACAACAATTTAAAAATTCTATGCTAAAATCGCTTACTAAATGTATGCCAAAAAATATACAAAAAAAAACCATATGTAGCAGCCCTGTCTTTGTTTTGAAATCAAATTTCTACTGAATATTGCCTATACTAAGTTTAATTTGCCATTTTAATTTCGTTTTGATTCCATGACTGTACTGGAAGCTATAGGGCAAAGAGCTATA
Organism: Nemotelus nigrinus; assembly: GCA_947369275.1. Classification (NCBI taxonomy): domain Eukaryota; kingdom Metazoa; phylum Arthropoda; class Insecta; order Diptera; family Stratiomyidae; genus Nemotelus; species Nemotelus nigrinus. Next base: position 119,490,029 of record OX376372.1, on the reverse strand, counting down.
ATTTCCTCCGGAATTTTCAGAATTTGAGACACTAAAATTACCATGGCTAGCAGTTCGAACCGAATTTTTCAACCAAATTTCTACCAAACGTGGTTCAAAGTAAGGTTCAGCTACAGTGTGGATTTCGTCAAAATCGAATGACTGAATCAGAATTTATAGGGCCAAAAGCAGTTATTTTTCAAAGTGATTTTTCAAAATGGCACCAATGGCACAAAATTGCCTGGCTTTCAAAATGACTTCTATCGAATCTAGTCCTACTTAAGGCCAACATATTCTGAAAATTTCAATCAATTCTGGTAATCGGATCGTGAGTTTCCGTGAACAGAAATTTTTAATGCTAAAAGTAAAGGTTAATTGGAAAATGGTTACCAAGCGTGCCCATTGTAAAATGTCAAATTTTTAGCTTTGGCTATGTAAACAAAGCATAAGATTTATATATGAGTGGCTTTTTCCCCCAAAAGCAACATTTTTTCAGGAGAGTCGATGATTTGAAGGTTTTCACTTTCAGCACCTGCCCTAGCTACAGGGTTGACAACATACTCATTAAAAACTACACAAAATAACATTTAACTAATACCAATACTTTCTGAAAGTTTGATAATGGTCTAATAGCTCTGTCAAAAGAAATCGCAATTTAAAAATTTTCAAATTTTCATATTAAAAACACGTTCAAAATGTATGCCGTTAATTTAGTTTTTGCAAAAGTTATTTGTGGACGGAATAGTAGGTATATTAAAAATATCACTAAAATGGTCGCCGGTGCCAAAAGGTTCAAGATAATTAACATTTAATGAGACCTGGACCTATTCTGCATATACACCAGTGTATCCTGAAAGTTTCAGCTAAATCGGATTGTGCGCTCCCAATAAATAGTTACTGAATTTTTTTGATAAATATATATATTTATATATATATATATATATATATATATATATATATATATATATATATATATATATATATATATATATATATATATATATAAATTTGAATTTTTTACCAAATTGATTTTTCAAGTTCAAGTGTACCAAAAGTACCAGGCCTGGCTTGGAATAGAATTTGAAATGCCTGTAACAGTAACAGATAATGTTAGCTTTTAAGTAACAGTTCATTGGATATTTACCTTGAAAACACATTTTAATCTTTTGAGAACATACTTCCTTCTTCCTGAAAACTTGGTTGTGGTTTGTGTGTTGGAATGATGGAGATAATGTTGCCAAAACGAAAAATAGGAGAGCCTGTGTCAACCAGCAGTATTTCTAAGCATTCTAAATACAGTTTCGGAGAAGAACAAACTAGTGTGATGAAAAGAATTCGACGTACCGTCGAAGCGGATTACTACAACTATTACTTGACAGAAATCAAGGAGTTAATTTACAAACGCATTGAAGATGACCGCGATGAAAAAGTTATCCCTGATATAAGTGGTTCTTAGGAAACAGGGGAATTTCGCATACATATATATCAAGATGAGAAAGTTGCCGAGAGAACTTATTTGAAATTAGAGAAAGTTTGACTCATTTCGAGACTTTTTCGATTACATAATTGGTCAGATTCCGAGGGTAAAGACGAAACATTCAAAACTATTACGGATGATTGATGACTATATTTATCCGGCACATAGTTTAAAACGATGAAGCGATAAAGAGGCGGGGGCTAAACTTACCTCTCACACGTTCCATTTAAAAGACTATGGTGTGAAAATTAACATGTGGTTGCCAGTTCTATCTCCGATTAACATCACAGATATTGTGACGCTCTTGCTGAGCGGAATAGAGTTTGCAGATGAAGATTTACGAGGGAGAATTGGCACTTCCGATGTAACAGTATACCAGCTATGAAAACAATTATTTAATCGCATTGGTCTATCTATTCGTCAGTCCTTAATTAATGCTGCAAAAAAATCCTGGCACCGATATATTACCTGATGAATGGATTAAAACTGATTCAGACATGATTTTAAACATTCCATACAAAAAGCCTGATGGAACAACGGACACCACACCGGTACCAATTGAAGTGACCAAAACTGAAGATGTAGCTGGCTTATTTATTGACGCATTTTTAAAAACACATGTTGATAAACGTGATCCAGAGTTGATTGACGCTTCAATAAAAGAATCTTTCTATTAGTCAATACTTCTTGATAGTTTAAGTCGATTGGAAAAAAGTGTCCATAAACTTGATAGAAGATCCGTCAAGAAACACCATTCAAAGCCATGCAGAAAAATTGATTTAATTCACATTTACACAAACATTATCAAACCTAGAATATTAACTGATAAATTGGTGCGAAATCTTCGTACAATTTTTTTTGCAAGATTGCGACTGTATTTTCAGATTCAAACATGTAGAGTTCTGTGCTGTGGAAAAAACTTTTTTCGAAAGCATTTCTATTAAAGTCACAGATCAACAAGGTGAACCAGTAAACTTTACTCCCACATATATAATGCTTCATTTCAAACGTCGGTAAGAAAAAGTATAAATATTCAGTTACATTGAAGTAAGCGGTTAAGTGTGAATAATCAATACCGATATTAACGACATGAACTCGCACTACACACGCTATCATTTGGTTCAGATTGGTGGAAATTTATCAGATATTGGGGACCTCTATCGAGCACCAATTATCTATCAGCGCGGTAGAAGAATAGGAAATTTTTTCTGTGGCATATTACGTTATCTAAAATCTTTGGCAGCGTCAGGTGTAAAAGCTATTAAACGACAAGCTCTTGACCAGTAAGGCTTTTATACAGGAGAATGGTACTTAACCTCTTAAAAAACTCTTAAGAGAACACGGACAAACTGCCGCACAGGAGTAAGCTCAGAAAGGTATAAACAAACTTTTTGATAAGATATATGGTGCTGGTAATCGATTGTTTATAAAAAGAGTTAACCCGTTCACAACAATTCAATTCAAGTCTTCTCCTAAGTGACGTAAGACTGGTAAATTGAAAATAAATGTAAAAAGAGCGTCACGTAAACAGAATAAAAGGGTGAAAAGTAAACGAAATGTTGTCAAGAGGCATGTCTTGTTGATAAGTAATTAACATGTCATCTTACAAAAAATGCATGAAATCCGAATTGGACATTTTCTCCACATCACCGATTCAAAGCAACATTTTAAAAACCGAGGAAGCTACATACAAGCCGATAGCTTCATTAAATTAATCATCTGTACTGGAATTCATCTCTTTCGACCATGATGATACGTATCATGATTTATTCAGCATATATCTACGTCTCAAAGTACAGATGGTTAAAATAAAGGATGGTAAAGAGGTGTAATTCACAGGGACTGAAGTAATTAAGGGTGCTGATGGTGGAGAAGTCGAAGTTGATCATCGGCGTCGATAATTAATTTGATGCATTCGCTTTTTAGACAATGTACAGTTCAGTTGAATGGGAAATCTACTGAATAACGGGGAAGATGTAGCAACAACTCATCTCGAATCGGTTGGATGAAATGAAACCAGAATGAAATGGAAATGATTGAAGGTGGTGGCCCAAAATCTGAGAATAAAGGTTATTTTAGTAGATCAGCGATATTAGAGCAAGATCCATAGTGATATATTCAACCAAGAAAAACTATTGATTAACGGGGTGGACTTGCTTGTAATATTATCTTTAGAGAAACCAGATTTCTATCTCTACTCGAAAGATAATAAATTCTCGCCTCGAATCAAAATACTGGAAGGAATATTGTACATGAATCATGTAAGCGTTAACCCTTATATACTTCCGGCACATGAAACAATACTGCAACGTTCAAATAAAGTATAACCGTAAAAACGCCTTGAAGTGAAAACATACACATTGCCAACAAATACATTCACACTATCGCTGGACAATATAAAGGTTGGTCAATTACTGAACTTGCTCATTTTCGGGATGGTACACAACGATGCCTATACCGGAAAACGTACTAAAAATCTATATAACTTCAAACACTATAACATTACGAGATTTAATTTGTCAGTTAATGGCGTACAAGTACCAAATCAACCTAAAAAAATTGATTACTCGAAGGAAAAACCATTGAGCAGCCGAGTGTACTTGAGTCTTTTCAAAGGTACTGGCATCAATTATTTCGATAAAGGCCATCAGATATCCAAACAATTCTTCGAGAATGTTGTCTTTTTGTTAGCATTTGACATGACAGCAGATAATTCGTACGAATCAACTTGTGGCAGTTTATTGAATCAGGGTGTGGTGAGAATCGAGGGGAGATTCAAAGAGGCCTTTAAGAATAGTTTGACATGCATTGTATATGCAGAGTACGATACGAATATTGAAATCGATAAAAATCACAACGTTAACTCGAGTCTATAAAACGTATATAAAGAGGTTCAACACTTCTGTATTTATTATTTATCTGTGCCTTGGCTATATATAACTACAGTACCATGACTCATTGTCTAGTAAATACCGAGTTTTTTTTCAGAAGGGCACTTTACTTTCCTTAAAAAAATTGCGTTTGCAGACTTTATTTCACCAGATAAACTGTATACAAAGGAGATTGCAGCTAGCACTACAGATCATACCGGTGTGCTTGGAAACCTTAAACTAAAGCGTCTGTATGAGAATCTTATAAAAACCCTCGCAAAAATTTCAACTATTCTCGTACATAGGGAGCCAACAAAGGAATTCCTTCAGACTACGTTACGCCTAGTACTAGGATCATTAGCCTTGAAGCAATCACCTCTAAGGAACAGGAATGAACACGATCGAACTTGGTAAATCTTTAAAGCGAAATCATGTTACTAAAAGATTTTTCAAGGGCGTTTTTCCGTGCGATCACTTGCCCCTTCAAATACAGAAACCTGCTTGTATTATTGCGATTACAGATCCAACTCATGAAAGTGGAACGCATTGGGTGGTCTTTGACTTTCCTAGATAAGGACCTTTCGAGTACTTTGACTCTTTCGGTAAATATCCTACTAACGAGTACTTCAAAAGATTTCTTCGGTTCAATGGTAAAATTTTTGTAAATAATAAGCAGAGGCTACAGAGTGCGTTTTCAACCACATGCGGACAGTATTGCGGTGTTTTTCTGTAATTTCGCTGCAGTGGCAGGAGCTTCAAAACATTTCTGAACCGGTCCTCCTCTAAAGACTATAATTTCAATGATGGTGAAATAGCTGATTTGTTCCGGAAAATTTATTTAAAGACCTCTCTGCAAAATGGTGGGGAGTGTTTCAATCAGACCGGTAGACAGGAAGTCGGAGATGTAAAAGCAGCGTGATCAAACCATCGAAATCATAGTTGTATCTTTTACATTATAAAAGGATATCGTCAACTGCTGAAAAATCCACTAATAAGCAAACACAAACCTCTAAATGAGCCGGCCGCGTTGTTCAGAAGAAGAAAAAAGTTATAAAATCACCCCAAGTCGAACCTTCTAGCAACTTTGAGAACATCATATCGAACTGCAAGGAGAGGAAATCAAGAGCGAAAACGATTACCAAATCACAAGTTCCGTGCAATGAAGACGCCTTGCTGAACTGAACTTACTACCTGGATGGATGCCATAATTGTAGAGTCACACTCGGATTTGACCCACAGACATTTCAGGCGAATGCAATCTTCCACTACCATGGACGGTTTCCACTGGCAATTGACGATAGTCAATGAATTTCACTCTACAATTACTTCAACGAATTGAAGACTTCAGCAGGCGATGAATATCCGGAAAACCAAATGAGTCTTTTAAACCGGTATGAGATTCCTGTAGGTAGTGGCAACATAACACTCAAACATCTGGAGCTATTCAAACTGTTCGACATGGTGGAATTTTTACAAATTTTCGAAGAATATATATTATATATATATATATAAATATATATATATATATATATATATATATATATATATATATATATATATATATATATATATATATATATATATATATATATATATACATATATATATATATATATATATATATATATATATATATATATATATATATATATATATATATATATATATATATATATATATATATATATATATATATATATATATATATATATATATATATATATACAGGGTCTGTCCTTAAAGTAGTAGGACTGATTTTTTCCCGGGCAGAAGGACAGACTATAGTCGGTTTCTCCGCCTGGTATTGGTGGAGTGGGGTCTACGGAAAGGCCGAAGGCCAACGGCAGTCAGCTCCTAGCCATAGCAAAGTGTAGATCGCTCGTTTTCGTAACCTCTGCAAGTCCCCTCGTCAAGCTGCGTGATGGCTTGTCTTTTTGAACAGCGCTACGCCATCAAATTTTGTGTTAAGCTCGGTAAAACTGGAAAAGAGACTCATGATATGATCAAGACGGCTTACAGTAATAACGCTATGAGTAGATCGAGTGTTTTTGAGTGGCACAAGCTGTTTCGGGAGGGGAGAGAGGAAGTTGAAGACGACGCACGTTCAGGACGACCTTCGAGCTCCAAAACTGATGAAAATGTAGCAAGAGTGAAGTGTTTGCTGGACAGTGACCGCAGATTAATTGTTCGCATGATTGGGGATCAACTTGGCATTGCCAAAACCCAAGTGTACAAAATTGTAAGTGAAAAATTGCAAATGAGAAAGATCTGCGCTAAATTGGTGCCGCGAGTGCTAACAGACGAGCAAACGGATCTGCCAGGACCTTCTCGATGAAGTGAGTGAAAATCCAGACTTCCTAAACAATGTGGTTACGGGGGACGAGACGTGGACATTTAAGTATGATCCTGAGACCAAACGTCAAAGTGCAGAATGGCACACACCTGCATCTCCACGCCACAAAAAGGCTCGCATGAGCAAGTCGAAGCAGAAAAGCATGCTCATTTGCTTTTTTGATTCAAAAGGAGTGATCCACAGAGAATTTGTGCCACAAAGACAAACTCTTAATGCAGTTTTTTACGTGGAGGTCCTTCAACGGCTGAGAAAACGCATCGTTCGCGTCCGTCCAGACATCGCCAATTCTTGGCGGCTCCATCACGACAATGCGCCGAGCCACACAGCCTTCCGCGTGGCAGCGTTCCTGGCCCAACACAAGATCGTAACCCTGCCTCAGCCACCCTACAGTCCCGACGTTGCCCCACCAGAATTTTTCCTCTTCCCCCGTCTCAAAACCACTCTGAAAGGACATCGTCACGGCTCGGTGGAAGCGTTACAACAGGCCGTAACGAGGGAACTCAACAGCATTCCGGCTACCGCTTTCCAGGAAGCGTATGAGAGCTGGAAATCCCGCTGGCAGCGATGTGTGAATGCAGAAGGGTCCTACTTTGAAGAATTTTAATCACATGTATCATTTCTCTAAATAAATATTTTGTAATCGACTCAGTCCTACTACTTTCAGGACAGACCCTGTATATATATATATATATATATATATATATATATATATATATATATATATATATATATATATATATATATATATATATATATATATATATATATATATATATATATATATATATATCGGCAAAATGATTAAGGGAGATAATCTCTGGATTGGCCAATCCGATTGAGCTGAAATTTTCGGAAAACGTAGATGTATATAGTAGGTAGGTCCATGACTTGCTAAAATTTATATATCCTAAACTTTTTGGCGGCGGCAAGCGTTCTAGTGAATTTTGAGGTACTCCTATATTTCCAAGCAGTGTAAATTTTTGCTGTTACATAAGTTTGGAAATGAAAACTTTTTATATTTTAAGCTTGCCTATGTTTAAAAGTTGGAAATTTTGAGCCGAGTGTGGGGGCAGCGTGCCTAAAACTATTCAAGGATTTTTTTTCAAATTTTGATTTGTCATTACTTCTGACAAAAACATTCGATCATCGTGAAAATTGCAGAGCGTATTGATGTTGACTAAAATCTACCACACATGGATGAACCTTTAAGATTGTGCGGGTAACCCTGTAGCTTTTCCTTCAAACTTTTCCTTCAAACAAAAAATTCCTTCAAATCATTGACCCTCCTCAAAAATTTCTGAATTTTGATAAGAAATTCAAATCATTGATAAATTTTTGCCTTTGCCCATTATGCCAATTTCAAATTTTTAAAATTCCGATTGGACAAGAACGGCAACCCATCACCAAATTACCTCTATTTTCAGCACTCGAAAGTTCTGTTCACGAGAACTGACGACCAGATTATCCGATTGTAATGAAATTTACAGAACATGTTAACATTAACTAGGACCAGGTCTTATAGAAGTAATTTTGATATGCAGGCAACCCTGCGGCAGTGGTACCATCTTGAAAAGTCACTGAGAAAAATAAACCGGTTTTTGGCCTATAGCTTCCGATTTAACCAATTTCCGATAACGAAATTCACACAGTACTTGGATCACACTCCAAGTAACATTTGGTGAAAATTTGGTTGAAAAATTTGAGTAGAATTGCCAGCTATGGTGACTTTTGTCTCATAAATCCTACAAATTTGCTCAGCAAAATTGAGCTTTTTTCGCTATAACTTCCGGTCCAGTGCAGAAATCAAAACGAAATTTATGCAACTAAATGTCGTAGGAATTTCGTACAAAAATCGTGAAAGAGCTGCCAGCTTTGACCATTTTGGTAATTTTGTGGAATTTCTTTACTGAGCGATTATGTCATTAGATTTGCAAATGAGAATGATGCTGCAATGAAAATCACAACAAATATTAACGCTTTACAAATTTGAAAAGTTTTGATGGTGGTTACTTTAAAATTCTTATCACCCATATTATTTCCAGCGCAGTGATGCAATCGAAACGAAATTTACTGGTTGGGTTTAACTTAACGTGAAGCAGATTTGGTATAGATTCTGCTGCTGACACAGGGTAACCAGCATTAGCCATTTTCGTAAGTATAGCACCAACAGATGCTTCGAACTACGTACTCATATGCAAAGTATTTGCGATAAAACTAAGAAAACAATCTTTAAATTTTCCGAGTTTTGAACATTATGCGGATGGCAGCTTCAACAACGTTTAACCGCTGAAACTTTCGATTAAATCCTCCGATGAGAACGAAATTCAAAGAATAAGTTGATTTAAGTATGAGCTTGTTAATTTGAACTTATTGCTGCACCGTTTGGGAAGTGCTGCCAGCACTGAACATTTTCATCTTTTGTGTTATAGTTGAGTTTTGTTGCTTTGGGTAAGGATTGGTTGATATGATTCTACAAAAAAGTGTATAACGTCTTTCCACATTTTTTGGTCCCTCAAAGAATATTTCTTCGAAAATTAGTTTTCCAGCGGTTCTGATGCCCTTGATTTTTTTACATTGTCATGCACCAGAACAGCTTGGCCTCGGAATATGTGAAAGAATATAACGAGCGGCACTGTAATAGATGCATGGAGAAGGATCCATTGAAGCGGAAAAACGAGGACTTTTTTATTTCACCTCGTACGTCTTATATGCATATTAATCATTTTAGACTTTTTTATGAATTTTCAATACTGTGTGGCTGTGACTTTCTTTTTGATGTAATGAAATAAATTGACATAATAATGAAAAAAACATGTTTTTATTTCAATAATATTTAGTATTCATTAGAAAATGCATATAAAGAAAATGCATACAGTTTTGTACCGAACACCTGGTAATTGCATGCGTACCATGAATGTTGCAGAACGTTTTGAAATTTCTAAGTTCACTCAACTTGGGTGTTTGCATCTGTATAATGTTGGCTCCCGGTATATATTTCCTTATAAACGCCTCCTTCACAACGCCTTTCAGGTATATGATACGGTCATTGAACTTTTCTAGAAACTCCGATAGCAGGCTGTAGCTAACAACACCATCACTCCAGCGTAATCCGTTTATTTTTTCCATATCAAATTCGTTTTGTTTTCGTGCTCGTACAGATAATTCCTGGTACGGATGAGAAGGCGCAAAGTGGTAAAATACTGGTTGTATTGCGTCAAATGAGACCATAGCAAGTTCCTTCACAAAATGTTGTCCATTGTTACCACAAACAAACTGGATGTCGAAAACAAACTCAGACATGTAAGGTAAGGGTGTTACCGTTATTCTTCTACGGTGGTATTTATCAAGCGTTTAACTTTCTTGAACCCCAAGTCGATAATTTCGGGGGCCTATGCTCACCGGAGATGGGGGTGGGTCGGGCGCCACTCGCTTCACAACCCCGAAACTACGCTTGCCGACGCTCGGAAGCGAGAAAATGCGACGGTTTCGCGCGAAATGTAGAGGGCAAAGAAGAAAAATACACGCTAGCGGTTTCCAAAGAAAAATTTACACTACCGTTTATTAACGAAGGTTTTCAATTCACAATATCGGCACTTACACACTATCCTAAAACGGCGCCGCGAAAGTTAAACTTTAACACCTCTAATAATTCCCTCTATGAATAACATTTACCATCTTTCTTGTTTTGCAAATTGCGATATTAGGAACAAAATAAACTTAACCTACTTACAATTTAATATCTTCCCTCGGTGGACTCGTCGCGATTCGTCTGATTCACCGTCACTTCGCCTATATCTCCACAATAACCCGTTCGGGAAACTCGACCTTCTCCTCAATCCTTTTCGTTCTACAGCCTCGACAATCTACACCACTTGTTTCCGTCCGATCATCGTTTTCTTTTTCTCAACCCTTTTACAACAGTTGTCGCCCTCGATGTCTATTCTTTGTCGACCGCCAACTGACCAAGCTTGTTCCTCGCCAAAAACATGTAATAAATAAAAATTCGACTCTTCGTATTTTGATTCTACCACTCTGCACACTCGTCTGTTCCTTACCGAGGTAGATTTGAAAAGAAAAACTATCCATCGCCTGTCCAGCTCGCCGGGCACCTTCGATCCCACTTGTCACACTAGCTTGCGGAATTTCGGGGAAAACCGTATTTTCTCCCACAATTCAATTGCACTATCTTCGTTAATGTGCATTGCCGCAATCTGCATGTGCAGCCCAAGTGCATTCGGTCATTGCACCTGGTATTGCGCTCGATCTAATGAGACACATGCATGGCAACGCCTTGGTACATCTCGGAACGCGGTCCGTTCCTCTGGCGTTCCGCCAAGTTGCAATTGACATATGAACTGTCAAAATCATGTCTTTCTTTCGCTACGACACGGCCTAGTTTTTCGAGTGATCGATAGTTCACAATTTCGGTTGAAATACAAAGTTTAATGGTGAAATCTCGAAGTTGAAACTCACAAAATACGACTACGATTGCTGACGGGCCGCGTGAATCCTGTGAATTGAGTGTGAATAAACCGGGAAACGGATTCTGAGACATTTGTTTGGTTCCAGAATAATCAGACCGGCAGAATTTGTTGTGATAGGTAAGTTTCTCGAGCTAGGTACACCTTGCATTGCTGTCTATGTCAAAGTGGCTGGTCAGCCTTGGATTGTTTTTCCTTCCTTGTATTAATCGGCCCCTTTCATCATATTATTATCATCGTAACAGTTGTTATGTTCGATACTTGTAGAAGATGATGATGATGATGATGATGATGCTGACGACGACATCGATGTTGCCGCTCCTGATGATGGTGACCCGTGCGTGTTTCGACTGTTCAAATTTATCGCTGCAGATCCAACCGCAAGTCGATTTGTTGCATGATTATTATATTATTATTATCGCGACAGTTATTATGTTCGGTATTTGTAGATGATGATGATGATGACGGTGCTGACGACGACATGGATGCTTGTGGTTTCCAGAGCAACCCGAATGTCCACAACGCTTCTAAAGTATTCTGGCGAGGTGTGCTGAATTGAAGTTACTAGATCGATGCAAACGCATTGAATCTCGAAGAGCGACCAAGGAAGAAACTCTTATAAAGCATTTGGAAGATCATTACGAAACGTTGAAATCGACATCAGGACTAACGGATCAAGCTTATTTAGAGGATTTATGATCTCATTATGACGGTGCTTTTCCAAATATACTGCTGGCGGTCATCCACGACGATGAGGCGACGGACGAGGGCCTTGGTGATTATTCTTGTAGGCAAAGATGAAGAAGTGATTTTATACGTTTCGACGTTGCGTTCGATACTGTCGGGTGAGTACTATGACGATTTTCCCTTTTTTTTCCTTAATATCGCGGCTGGCATGGAAGTTACCTCGGCCCCACTATCAGCTTCGAGGAATAGCGGGTCCTGACGAGTGCGCGCCTTGGTTTTGATATTGGCCGTTCTTGTCAGGGCTCGCTGAGACTCGAAGCCTACTCCACGACTCGATACCATTTGTAATACAGCACTATGACCTACATTATTACTTATTCTACGATTACATAGTTTACAACAAACCTTCGACTCCCTACCGCAAGCGTGTCCGCGTCTATAAATTAACATGAACTTCCATCTGCCACCGGTACGGCTCGCGGGCGTGATCGACCGTGACACCCCCCTCTCTTCAGAGGATTCCGTGGGAATCCTCGTCAGTCTTCCGACTTGTTACAATCAAACATTTCCGATTCGCGTTGTAATTTCCAGGCCGTTCTGTACTAATTATATGACGACAATCTATTTCGTTCAATTCTTGAGTTACTGATTTTGTTTTCTTTTTTTTTTTTATAATTATTTAACCGTGTTGCCAAATCATACCCATATATGGCACATTTGAACTCTGGATTTCCTATCCTTACTTACTAACTACTACCACATCCGTTTTTTTTTTGTTTTCCATTCATACTGTGGTTTAATGCATGCGACCTCATTCTAGCTTCTCAACAAAATCCACCTGCATGTTTACAAGTGTCGTGCCATAACTTGATAGCTGGTGTGGGTACTTCTTGCCTTAATATGAAAAATTCTAATGCCATTCGACCTCGTTTCTTTTTAGTTCTATTAAACGGACACCAACTACCAAAATGACGAACGGTGAAAGCCCCACCGCAATACAATAACAAAAAAAAACAGTAGATCTCGAAGGAAGGCCCTGAATACGCCCAGAGAGAATATTTGGTAATCTTACTTTATCAACATAATCAATAATCAATATCCATACTAATCCTTTGAAACTTACTAATACCCTAAGCTTAACCTGAACTTAATTCTAAGTGATTCCTCAACTTAATATCTAACACCACCGACTTAGGCAAATTCTAGCTTACAACATCTAATCTATGCTACCAATCTATTTGCTTAACCCCGCCACCACTTCTAGCCAGTTCGATATTTGTAACACAAATGATTATGGATTTTAACCCGCCACCATTAATTTTACCCCATCTTATCCTCTAGTCCCACCACCATTATCTAGTATAAGAGCGCCACAAATCTGAAGTTCACTGGTAATTCTCTTGTTATTAATACCCCTGTGGCAAATTTATGACACTGCCTACGTTGCCTTATCCCACATACCTCTTGAGGTCCGTAGCGTGCCACACTCCCACAGCTTTCCCGCTGGAATCTTCCAGTTCGTATGTCCAACCGGACACCCTTCTCTTCACGGAAAACGGCCCTACATATTCGGGAGCCAGTTTGGCGGAGAAATACTTTGCGGCGTCTGACAGAACGAAATTTCGACGCCATACCAAATCCTTCGGTAAAAACTGCTCATCCCGGTGCCGCAGGTCATAACGTGATTTTGATTCCTGGGCAGCTGACTTCAACCGTTCGCGGACTTCTTCGCGGACCTTTTGTAGCCATTTCGCCTTTTCAATTCCCTCATCCTGTCCATCTCTCCTTGCTTGTACCTCCGGGCCTTGGTAACTCTCGGGATGAATGGTCATGGTGCGTTGAGGTTCTCAACGCACAACCAATCTTCGATAAATCCCTGTCCCATTCTCGATGATTCTCGGATGCATACGTTCGGAGTAGACGTTTGACATTCTGGTTCACTCGTTCCGCCGGATTCGCCTGAGGGTGATATAACGCGGTAAACTTCAACGTAACCCCATGCGCTTCGGCCATCTGTGCGAATTCTCTGGAGCGGAATTGCACGCCGTTATCGCACACAATTATCCGTGGTACTCCGAACAAAAATAGAACGTTTTCTTCCAGTAAGCGTACCACGGCCGTTCCGGTTGCTTTCCTTAGGGGAAATAACAAAGGCATCTTGGTCGCATAATCTACTACGGTCAGAATATAGGAGTGTCCTCCCAGGGATCGTGGTAGAGGCCCCACGAGGTCCACACATATCATCTCCCAGGGGGAAGTAGCCTCTCGACTCCTTGACACCATCAGTCCACTGGGAAGCTTTCGATCTATCTTTACCGCCTGGCAAACCTTACACCTCCGGACATAGTTCCTCACATCCGCCTTCATCTTTGACCAATAGAACTCTTGTGCCAATCGGTCAAAGGTTTTCTGAACCCCCATGTGCCCCGCAGTAGGTTCGTCATGGCACTGGACCAACGCCTTTGGCCGCTCGTATTTTGGAACTACTTTTTTCCACTGGTTGTCTTGGAGCTCAGAATACCGGCCTTTTACCCACTTCCACTACATGTTTTCCACCACCTTCCATTTCGGGTATTTGCCGGGGTCCTTCTGCACCTTCCTCATCATGTTTTGGTACCACTCATCCGTCATCTGTGCGACAGAGACGCAGCCTAGGTTTGTGACAGCCCTCGAGAGTGCATCGGGCACTAGATGGTCTTTCCCCTTGCGATGGATTACCTCAAAGTCGAATTGTCGTAATCTCACTGCCCATCTAGCCAATCTGCCCGTAGGGTCCTTAAGGCTATTCAGCCAGACCAGGGAATGATGGTCCGTAATTACCACGAATCTTGTTCCTTCTATATAAGGCCGTAGTTTCTCCACTGCCCATAGTACCCCCAAGTACTCCCTTTCGGTAACTGAATACCTTCTTTCCTGTTTAGAAAGCGCCCTGCTGAGGTAACAGATAACCTTCTCACCATCCGAGTGCGCCTGGCTGAGTACTGCGCCTATGCCCACATCCGAGGCATCCGTTTGTACTTTAAATGGGAGGTCGAAATCTGGACAGGCTAGTACAGGCGCTGATGTGAGCTTACGCTTGCACATCACGAAAGCCTGCTCGCACTCCTCAGACCATAAAAATTTTCGACCCTTCTTCAAGAGATCGCTTAAAGGAGCTACCATTGTCGCATGACTGGGAATGAATCGACGGTACCACGATACCATTCCGAGAAGTTGACGCACTTGCCTTACAGAAGTTGGGCGAGGAAACTCGTTCACCGCTTGAACCTTCTCGGGGTCCAGCCTAAGACCCTCCTCATCCACCAGGTATCCCAAGTACTTGAGCTGTGCCCTACAAAACTGACACTTCTCTTTCGAAACCCTCAAACCTGCGACTCTTAGTCGCTCGAAAACTTCCCGGAGAACCTTCATATGTTGCTCGAAAGACTCTGTCACCACGATAATATCGTCAAGGTAGGTGAAGACGAATGGTTCCAAAGAAGAACCAAGTACTGTGTCGATTAGTCGTTGCCACGTCGCACCCCAATTGTGTAGCCCGAACGGCATCCTCAGAAAATGAAAAAGCCCCCGTCCCGGTACTGTGAAGGCTGTGTACTGTCGTGACCCTTCCGCCATCGGTACCTGCCAGTAGGCTGATTTCACGTCTAACGTGGATAGGTATTTAGCGTTTCGTAGTTTGTCTAGGGTGGCGGAAATATATGGTAGAGGATACGCATCCTTCTCGGACACCGCATTCACCTTTCTGAAATCTACACAGAAACGGTAGGACCCATCTTTTTTACGCACCAGGAGAATCGGCGATGACCAAGGGCTAGAGGAAGGCTCAACCACTCCTAACTTCAGCATTTCGTCTAGCTCGGTGTTAATCTGACGTTGTACTGCCGGTGAAACAGGATAGTATCTCTGTTTGATCGGAGTGGCACTGGTCCTGATGGTATGCTCAACCGCCGTCGCACAACCTAATCCATCTCCCATCAAGGTAAACTGTTGCTCCAGCAGATCTGACAGCTCGCACTTTTCTTGCTCAGACAAATGTGACCGGTCTCGCAGAGCCCCTCTGGCAACTGCCGTCGTCGCAGCCAAAGAATGCCACTGCTGACCCTTCATATCCAATACTACTCCAAATCGTTGCCAGAAATCGATCCCCAAAATCACCTCTTGGGGAACTGACGGGATTACTAATGTGTCTATGTCATGTTTTCGGGCGGAATCGAGACTCCCCACCAGTAGCCCTCGCCCGACAAGTTGGGCATGCCGACCTCATTACCCCCTGGCGACCGCAACCAAAACACCGCCGTGGCTCCGGGCACTCTCTCGACATATGCCCGTCTCGCTTACAATTCCAACATTGGATCCGGCCGGCGTTTGACATCGCAGCGACTCGCTCAGTACCTTCCGTTCCCACGTACGCCAAATCTGGTTCCAAGCATCGTCTGCTTCGCGTGGTGGGCGGTATAAATGCTGCCACTGAAGCCCTGGTGGCATCCAAAGTGCGTCCCATCTTCACGAGTTCGGAGATAGATGATACTTGCTTCAGACTCAGCTGTTGCTGATAGAAAGGCGCTATGTTCCTTCTTAATGTTCGCATCTTCTCCTCCTCCGAGCAACCCTTCCTCAATCTACTAAAAAGGCGCTCCATTATCGCAACGTACACCCCCATTGACTCATTCTCCCCTTGAGTTCGTTCAGCTCTCTTCCCAGAGGCGATCCTCGTAATCCGAGGGCAAAAACTCTGCCTTTAATTCCTCTACTAACTCGTCCCAGCATCCGACAATGTTTCGGTTGGCCCTAAACCAGATCAAGGCCCAAGAATCAAAAAGGTCGACCGCTGCCCTAAAAAGCTGTGGCTTACTAAGTCCTCTTGCCTGACGAAGCTCCTCGACGCGCTCCAAGAAGGCATTCACTGACCCAGATGAATCCCCGCTGAATTTGAGCCCCCACTTGGCAACCTCTGCCAACCTAGCGCCCTTAACCGATTGCGAAACGGATGTTCCTGGATCTTCATTAGATTGACCTTCTTCGTCGTCGCTGATACCATCGACTCTTTCCATCAACGAGCCCATCGCCAGAATCAACCTATTTCGAAGACTTTTTGCAGCTTCCCTTTGTTCTTTAGTAACCGCCTGTAAATTTGCCAAACGACGGAATCCAAATTCAACCTTCACCTTAACCTTGATGAATTCCGACGACGTCCTATCTCCCGAAACTCTGGCCACCAGTTCCTCTATCTCCACTGCCTTCGCGATCAGCTCGGCGTAGTCCGTGTCGTAGTCGAACGGGTACTCTGTTTGGACATACGAAGTGTCCAATTCTAATTCTGCTTTCAACGTTGCCCGCAGCGACTTGCGCATATTATCCACTGTATCTGCGGCAAAACCTCGGATGGCGAGTTCGTAAATGAGCTCATCCTTGCTCAGGCGGTCCACGAGGATCTTCATATGTGCTAACATATAAGTTCCTGCTACGCTCGTCTCAAACTATCGCTCTACGCAACTAACCCTGGCTAAAACACTATTTAACACCCTGCCTAACTCAATAAGGGTGGATCCTAAGGCCAATACTGAGCTACAATATAATGTAAACTCTTTCCCAACTATCTGTCCGCTAAAGAAAACCAAAATCTACCTGAAAATCTGTGCCTCTTAACCTAAGAAACCAGACACACTTCCACACACTCAAAATTCAATATTATTCACTTGCACTCACACCACTCAAATAAATCCAGAATTCAAATAAGCATATAACGATATATGACGATCAATAACATACAATATCGTCATGCAAAAAAAAAAGTAACCAGAAATGTATAAAGGCTCTAAAACAGACAAGCGCTTATTTAACCCGCAAAACGAATAGGGAGGATTTTAAATCAAAAATTCTTACCGCGATTTCCCTTTAATGATATTACGAAAGATGCCCTAATGGTTTCTCTCTTTCGGAATTTTCGCGCCTACCGAGCCTCCCACAATTTGGGACTTGGCTATCAAAATTTTCTCACGAACCGTTACGTACCGTTACTACCGTTGGCCCCACGTTGGGCGCCAATTTGTTACCGTTATTCTTCTACGGTGGTGTTTATCAAGCGTTTAACTTTCTTGAACCCCAAGTCGATAATTTCGCGGGCCTATGCTCACCGGAGATGGGGGTGGGTCGGGCGCTACTCGCTTCACAACCCCGAAACTACGCTTGCCGACGCTCGGAAGCGAGAAAATGCGACGGTTTCGCACGAAATGTAGAGTGCAAAGAAGAAAAATACACGCTAGCGGTTTCCAAAGAAAAATTTACACTACCGTTTATTAACGAAGGTTTTCAATTTACAATATCGGCACTTACACACTATCCTAAAACGGCGCCGCGAAAGTTAAACTTTAACACCTCTAATAATTCCCTCTATGAATAACATTTACCATCTTTCTTGTTTTGCAAATTGCGATATTAGAAACAAAATAAACTTAACCTACTTACAATTTAATATCTTCCCTCGGTGGACTCGTCGCGATTCGTCTGATTCACCGTCACTTCGCCTATATCTCCACAATAACCCGTTCGGGAAACTCGACCTTCTCCTCAATCCTTTTCGTTCTATAGCCTCGACAATCTACACCACTTGTTTCCGTCCGATCATCGTTTTCTTTTTCTCAACCCTTTAACAACAGTTGTCGCCCTCGATGTCTATTCTTTGTCGACCGCCAACTGACCAAGCTTGTTCCTCGCCAAAAACATGTAATAAATAAAAATTCGACTCTTCGTATTTTGATTCTACCACTCTGCACACTCGTCTGTTCCTTACCGAGGTAGATTTGAAAAGAAAAACTATCCATCGCCTGTCCAGCTCGCCGGCCACCTTCGATCCCACTTGTCGCACTAGCTTGCGGAATTTCGGGGAAAACCGTATTTTCTCCCACAATTCAATTGCACTATCTCCGTTAATGTGCATTGCCGCAATCTGCATGTGCAGCCCAAGTGCATTCGGTCATTGCACCTGGTATTGCGCTCGATCTAATGAGACACATGCATGGCAACGCCTTGGTACATCTCGGAACGCGGTCCGTTCCTCTGGCGTTCCGCCAAGTTGCAATTGACATATGAACTGTCAAAATCATGTCTTTCTTTCGCTATGACACGGCCTAGTTTTTCGAGTGATCGATAGTTCACAATTTCGGTTGAAATACAAAGTTTAATGGTGAAATCTCGAAGTTGAAACTCACAAAATACGACTACGATTGCTGACGGGCCGCGTGAATCCTGTGAATTGAGTGTGAATAAACCGGGAAACGGATTCTGAGACATTTGTTTGGTTCCAGAATAATCAGACCGGCAGAATTTGTTGTGATAGGTAAGTTTCTCGAGCTAGGTACACCTTGCATTGCTGTCTATGTCAAAGTGGCTGGTCAGCCTTGGATTCTTTTTCCTTCCTTGTATTAATCGGCCCCTTTCATCATATTATTATCATCGTAACAGTTGTTATGTTCGATACTTGTAGATAATGATGATGATGATGATGATGATGCTGACGACGACATCGATGTTGCCGCTCCTGATGATGGTGACCCGTGCGTGTTTCGACTGTTCAAATTTATCGCTGCAGATCCAACCGCAAGTCGATTTGTTGCATGATTATTATATTATTATTATCGCGACAGTTATTATGTTCGGTATTTGTAGATGATGATGATGATGACGGTGCTGACGACGACATGGATGCTTGTGGTTTCCAGAGCAACCCGAATGTCCACAACGCTTCTAAAGTATTCTGGCGAGGTGTGCTGAATTGAAGTTACTAGATCGATGCAAACGCATTGAATCTCGAAGAGCGACCAAGGAAGAAATTCTTATCAAGCATTCGGAAGATCATTACGAAACGTTGAAATCGACATCAGGACTAACAGATGAAGCTTATTTAGAGGATTTATGATCTCATTATGACGGTGCTTTTCCAAATATACTGCTGGCGGTCATCCACGACGATGAGGCGACGGACGAGGGCCTTGGTGATTATTCTTGTAGGCAAAGATGAAGAAGTGATTTTATACGTTTCGACGTTGCGTTCGATACTGTCGGGTGAGTACTATGACGATTTTCCCTTTTTTTCCTTAATATCGCGGCTGGCATGGAAGTTACCTCGGCCCCACTATCAGCTTCGAGGAATACCGGGTCCTGACGAGTGCGCGCCTTGGTTTTGATATTGGCCGTTCTTGTCAGGGCTCGCTGAGACTCGAAGCCTACACCACGACTCGATACCATTTGTAATACAGCACTATGACCTACATTATTACTTATTCTACGATTACATAGTTTACAACAAACCTTCGACTCCCTACCGCAAGCGTGTCCGCGTCTATAAATTAACATGAACTTCCATCTGCCACCGGTACGGCTCGCGGGCGTGATCGACCGTGACAAGGGATCGAGTCTTACGAAATAAGAAACTTTTATATTCTTAGACTATTTATTTATTTTATAACAAAACGTTTGATGTAGCCGAATGATTTTTATTTTATATAAATTGTACATGCCTCGCATTTACTAACATATCACAGAACTTTAACTATTTAATTTAATTTTTTGAAACCGTATGGATAAGAAAGGTAATCCTCGCTTATCAAATGTAAACTGTATATGTTTCATTTCGACTGTTGAAATTACCATACCCGGTTGTTTACGTTTAATCTTTTTACCATTTTTACTAATTTTCGAAGAAAATTAGTATTAAACCCGCTTCGCCGAAAATTCGTCTTATATATATGAATATATATATATATATATATATATATATATATATATATATATATATATATATATATTTATATATATATATATATATATATATATATATATATATATATATATATATATATATATATATATATATATATATATATATATATATATATATATATACATATATATATGTATATATATATATATATATATATATATATATATATATATATATATATATATATATATATATATATATATATATAGATATATATATATAAATATACATATATATATATATATATATATATATATATATATATATATATATATATATAAATATACATATATATATATATATATATATATATATATATATATATATATATATATATATATATATACATATATATATATCAGCAAAATGGTTAAGGGAGATAATCTCTGGAGTGGGAGATCCGATTTAGCTGAAAGTTTCGGAATACATAGGTAGGTCTTTGATTTGCTTAAATTCAGATATCTGAAATCTTTTGTCGCGGCGGCCATTTAAGTGAATTTCCAGGTACTCCTTTATTTCCAAGCAGTGTAAATTTTTGTTCAAAAATAGTACTAGGAATGAAAACTTATTATGTTTTTAGTTTGCTTATGATAAAGAAGTAGAAATTTTGAGCCTTGTGTAGGCGCTGAGTGCCTAAAAGTAGGCAAGGATTTTTTTTCAAATTTCGATTTGTCATAACTTCTTAAAAAAACAATGGATCATCGTGAAATTTTCAGAGCGTACTGATGTAAAGTAGACTTTGAAAAATTAGTGTAGAGACGCCAGCTATGGCAATTTTCGTCTGCTAAATATTGTAAATTTGCTCAGGAAAACAAAGATTTTTTTCCCTATAGCTTCCGATGCAGTAACGAAATCAAAACGAAATTCATGCGATAAGCGGATCTTGTTGCGTTTCTTATTTCGTTGAAAAACCGTAAAAGGGTTGCCAGCTATGATGAATTTCGTACTTTAATGACATTTCTTTATCGTTCCATGTTGTCATAAAATTTCCAAATGGGAATGATCCTGCAATGACAATTAAGAACAAATATTTAAGTTTCAACAATTTCAAAAGTTTGGATGATGGTAACCCTTAAATTAAATTCACTCCTATAACTTACAGCGCAGCCATTCAATCGAAACGAAATTCATAGGGTGCGTTAAACACAACGTGAAGCAGCTATGGTGCTAGCACATGATTGCCAGCACCGGACAATTTCGTAAATATCGCATCAACAAATGCTTCCATTTAATATTCATAAGCAAAGCATTTACAATAAAATATGCAACCAATATTGAAATATTCCGAGTTTTGGAGATTTTCCGGATGGCAACCCCAGACGTAGTTTAATAGCTGAACCTTTCGATGACATCTTCGGATGAAAATGAAATTCAAAGGATAGGTTGATTAAGCACGAGCATGCTATGGTAGATTTATTGTTGTTGTGTTGGACAAATGTTGCCAGCACTGAACATTTTCATCATTTGTGCTACAGAAAATGCTGTCAGAAAATGATATTTGTTTCTTTGAGTGGTTGATATGATACTACAAAGAAGTGTATAAAGTCTTCACACATTTTTAAATCTCTCAAAGATAGTGTTTTTTCTATAGCGATGAATACCGCTCGCGAACGATTGTTTAGGTACAATACCTATACAATCCCTTTAGCGTTGCCCCGGTACAGAAACGAGTGCAACTGTGCGAATTGGTTGTAACAAGAAATCTGCGACTGATTGCTTAGGTACAAAACCTATACAATCTTATGGAGAAATGTTACCCTAGTACAAAACCAGTGCAACAATGATTCTTGTTGAAACGCAACCTCCTGTCAGCCTCAACAAGAGTAATAAAGAAGGCTTAGCTTATTGCTTTCAAAAATACTAATGATTTATTTATCAGAACATTGCTTATTTTATAGGTACAAAAGTGCTTACATACTAAAATTGTATTTGCAAATACTTCACATTTGGTGGAATCAATATTTGATACAAAAAAAATGCTGAGCACACAGTCTGGCGTAATCGAGTAATCATATTTGACTTGATTTTCAATTTAATGTAGATCTGATTACAATGCATTTTACACAAGTTGGATAATCGAAATTTTTTTTTATGAATAATTTTTCATGGTAAATTAATTGGCTAGATATTGAAGTCTGAGTTGCTTTAATGAATATACACGTGATGGCTTAGTTGACTCAGCAACCAATTTGGATGGATATTTGCGAAATTTAACATCTTCCCCCTCGTTGAACATTGAGTTCAACAATTCGTTCCGTTTCTGGTGCTACGGTGAATTGTACTCGGGGTTGACTATTGTGTCGAGGAGCCGGTATTGGAGGATTGAAGCGTCTTGCTGCGAAGCGTTTCCATATAAGATAAATGAGGAGCATGAGACCGATGAATAGACCTATGTAACCTATGCTGAACTGATGGATGTCGTGATGGCTGGTGGGGAAAGATGCTTCTGTAGCAAGTAGCTGGTTCACTTGGACCTGCAGGTCCTTGATTTCATGCGAAATCTGGTGAATTTCCTGCGGCTTATACTTGATTTCAGTGGCCTTGAATGGTTTTGCGAGATTAGTCAAGTCCCTTGTAGGTGTGTAAGATGTTTGCGTTTTGGATGAATAGACAGAACGTGCCAAGAGCGTTGTTGAGTCGTCTTTAATGAGGCAGTCTCCACTGATGTTGAGTAATCCAGATTTTATTAGGGAGTGTTGTTCTATAAAATCTCCACATTCTACGTGTATTAAGTTTTCATTTCTAGCAACGTATATCCAATGATTTGGGGTAGTGAGTTGTATCCATCGAGAAGTATTGTGTTTTTCAATAATTTTGCATGTGGGTAGCCACAGAGAATTAGTGCGGAATCCAACTTTGCAACTTCCGACTGATGACCTTCTTCGATATAACGGATGAAGTTGCTTGCAGAGGTAGCTGGATGATCTTACGTGAGAGCATGTGGCTAATTCTGGCTCAGACAGGAAGTAGTAGTCTTCGTGATGCAAACTGATTAATAAAAACTTCGATGAGGGTTCGATTTCCAGAAACGAGCTGTTCACAAAAACTGGAACAGGAATGATTCGAAATAGATTGAATTTTTTATTCAACAGTAGTGGAATCTTAATTCGGAATATTGTCTGCGCCTTCGTAACTCGAACTTTGATGGACATCAGATTGTATAGTTCTAAAAGATTGGACCCTCCAGTTGGTAGACACAGTGTCGATGGCAGACTATTCTTGATGAGTGTTAGCTGCTGTCGCAACTGCCTTGGTGTTAGTAGCAATGGGTTAATTCGACTATGATGTGTGTCTATTATTGTGCTCAGTATAATTGATTGCATTCGTTGAAAGTTGGCTATTGCTAAGGTTAGTCGTATTGACAATGAATTGAACAGTCCCAAAGCGCGTTGCTCTTCAGCTTCCTTCGTTATTTCATTCAGTTGAAATATTGTTTGATTTAAGTAGTGCTCAAAGCCTTGTTGTTGTTGCATCATTTCTGTGGATCTCTGGACCAGGTTGATAGTTGAATCAACGATCGATGTTTGATTTTGTATTAAATGTTGCAAATGATGCTGATTTTTCTCCAGGTCGCCTATGATGTCAGACATTTTTTCTGCGTAGGATGAATCCAATACTCCGAATAAGGAATGAGCGATGTTTCCAACAATGTCCATGGGTGATCGTTTTAGTCTTAGCTCAGGACCATGGGTAAGGAGTTCGTTACTGTTTTCAAGTTCTGCCACCGTGATGGAGAACTGAGTTATACTTGGCTGACAGTTTTCACTTTTCCTTGTGGAGTTACAAATTTTGCTTAATATTTGTATGCCGTTTTTTATGTTTATTAATTCCTTCCAATAGAAATCCATTTCATAATCAACGACTATACTCCAATCGTTAGGAGAAAGGTGAGTTGTCCCTAAACCTTCAAAGTATAGTGCTGGATCGGTTTTGAACGGGGTAATAGTAACTGGGTTCATGGCGAATGCTGGTAATATTAAGCCTACCAATAGAAGGAGACTTACTGGAGAAGTGATTCGTCGTGTTCTTTTAGGTGCCTTGTCGTGTGATGATTTTCTTTTTCCACCATCGTGGTTCGGGACTTCTTCCACGTCTTGAAGGTTTGAACTAGTATTTATCGAATCAAGCAGATCTGAGTTATCGATGCTGTGGCTGTCAACAGGTAAAGGTGCCAGTGTATGTATGCTCTCCTGAGCACTCCGGACCGAGTTTGGACATCTGCCACGCATACCAAACCATCATTTCCTTTGATGGTTTTGATTATGCGTCCTAAGTTCCATTTCAGTGGTGGAAGATTGTCGTCCTTCATGATAACCATAGTACCGGCTTTCACGTTGTTACAATGCTGTTTCCACTTGAGACGTTGTTGTAACTCACATAGATATTCTCTTGACCACCTTTGCCAGAACTGGCTTTGGAGTTCGGATACTTGTTTCCAGTTTTTACTCAGTGACCCTTTTGTAGAATAGGCGTGAGGGTCTGTCATATTTGTTAGTGGCTCGCCGATCAGAAAGTGGCCTGGCGTCAATGCAGCAAGATCATTTGGATCCTCGGACATTGGGGTAAGTGGCCTTGAGTTGCTTCGATTTCTGCCATTACTGTTTGGAGTTGCTCGTAAGTGAGTGACGCAGCTGCGACACCTTTTTGAAATAAGGTCTTTGCTGATTTAACGGCGGCCTCCCATAGCCCACCGAAATGAGGAGACCTAAGTGGAATAAAATGGAAGTCTGTGTGCTTGTTAGTGAAGAAGTGCATAATTTTTTCTTGTGCGTGTTTGCTGTACACTATTCCTTCGATTTCTTTTAATTGGTTTCTAGCTCCGACAAAGTTCGTTGCGTTATCGCAATAAATGTTGCGGCATCTGCCTCGTCTACTGATAAACCGCTTTAAAACTGCTATGAAGGAGTCGGTACTAAGGTCACTCACTATTTCTATGTGCACAGCTTTCGTCGCAAAGCAACAAAATATGGCCACATAGCTTTTCTGTGGTCTCTTTCCTCTTGCATTGAAAAGGATCCAAAAAGGCCTACAAAAATCGATGCCGGTATTATAGAATACTTTAGCTTCTTGGACTCTGGGAGGAGGCAGGTTTCCCATGAGCTGGTTTAAAAGCTTTGGCTTGAATCTGACACAGCGAACGCAGTTTTGAACTATTGATCTGGTGATGGTTTTTCCTTTGATGGGCCAGTATTTCTGCCGCGTCAAGGCCAATAGTGCTTGCGGGCCTATGTGCAGGTTTGTATTATGAATATGCGTAATGATCAACTTAGTTATCTGATGGCTATATGGTAAGAGAATCGGATGCCGGGCGTCGTAAGCTAACTCAGATTCTTGCAGTCTGCCGCCTACTCGAATGATTCCGTCTCTATCCAAAAATGGAATGAGTGTAAGTAAGTTACTGTTGGCGTTGACATGTCCATGTTTCTTGAGTTGTGCTAATTCTTCGGCGAAACCTTCTTGTTGTACTTCTCTTGTGATGACAATTAAAGCATTATTCAACTCGTTGACATTTAGATGATTTCTTTCGCGCTCGCTTGGTTTTAGTCGACTGTTTTTAATGTACCTCAGCATGTAAGCGACAGTTCTTTGCAGGTGATCAAAAGAATTGCGATGATTGATACTGTCCAGTACAGAACTCGTGGTGGTCGAGGCTAATATCGTTTTTGGTTGTCGTTCTTCTAAATCGGTAGTCAAATTTTCAGGTTTTTGTGGCCATGCTCTTTCAGCTCCATCAAGAAAAAGTGGTCCATACCACCATAACGCACATTCTTTTAATCGTTCAGATGTAGTTCCTCGAGACACTAAATCTGCAGGATTGTGTGCCGAACTGACATGAAACCATTGATCTGCCGTAGTCACTTCTTGTATTGCAGCTATTCGATTCGCGACAAATGTATACCGTGAAGAGGACGGGGCATGTAGCCATGCCAACACAATTTGAGAATCCGTCCAATAGAAGCAGCTGTGTTTCCAAGCTAGATCCTTCTTAACACGATCCGCTAGAACCGCTGCTAATTTTGCAGCACATAGCTCTAATCTTGGCATTGTGACGTTCTTCTTCGGGGCAGTTTTGGACTTCGCGCACAGTAATCTCACTATGATACGTCCATCCGGGAACATAGACCTCACATAGAAAGCAGCGCCTAAAGCCTGCTCTGAAGCATCCGAAAAGGTATGCAGCTGCATCGACTGCGGAATGTGACCAGCACTCACATGCCGTTGAATTTTTATGCTTGTCAGTTTGCTGAGATTCTGCAAAAAGGCAATCCATTTGGTCGTGTATTCTTCTGGTAATTCGTCATCCCAGTCAAAGTGCTGCGCCCATAGCTCTTGCAGGAAAATTTTAGCCTTGACTATAATAGGAGCCATTAACCCAAGTGGATCGAACAAATGCGCAATGTCTGACAACACACGTCGTTTAGTTGTCGGTCGTTTTTCCTTCCACTGAGTTTTGAAAGAGAGTTCGTCGGATCGTGGTAACCATCTCAGACCCAAAGTTTTGACATGACAGTCCTCGTTTTAAGAAAATTCTAGTTCTGGTGCCCTGTCTTCTGTAGGTATGTTTTGCAGTAGAGCAGGATGGTTGGAGCACCATTTCCGTAATTTGAATCCCCTGGACCCAAGAATATGAATCAACTGAGCCTGAATTTCCATGGCTTCTGGAAGGTAGTTACTCCCAGTGATGACGTCATCCACATAGTATCTTTTAAGTGAAGCGGCTCCCAACGGGCGTTCCCCATCTGATTGAATTGCTAATCATTTCAAACACTTTGTGGCTAGATATGGAGCCGTTCTCAACCCGTAGGTGACGGTGGAGAGTTGATAACATTTAAGTTCCGCAGATGGCTCATCTCGCCAGAAGATTAGTTGATATTTTCTGTCACCAGGATCAAGTTTTATCTGGCGGTACATCTTCTCAATATCCGCAGTGAAAGCGTATTTCGGCAATCGAAATCTTAACAAGATTGAGAAGAGTTCGTCTTGAATTGTAGGTCCAGTATATAAAACTTCGTTGAGCGATACGTCTGACGATGTTTTCATGGATGCGTCAAAAACCACACGCAGCTTTGTAGTTGTGCTTTCGGGTTTAATGACGCAATGATGTGGCAGGATGTAATATGGACCCTCAATTTTTTCTAAATCAACCTCCTCCATATGTCCAAGCTTGAGGTATTCGTTCATGAACTCAACATATAGAGATTTTAGTTCTGGATTTCTCATCAATTTCCTTTCCACTGCATGGAATCGACTGAGAGCAATGTGCCTTGATTCTCCGAGAATTATCTGATCGCTTGCAAAGGGGAGTTTCACTATGAAGCGGCCTGTGCTATCTCTTTTCACGTTTTGTGCGAAATGCGACTCGCATTTAAGTTCTGATGTCGAATAGGATGGTTTCACAATATCAGGGTCTTCTTGTCTCCAGAATTTCTCTACTTGCTCATCTAGGCTGCGCGTCTCTTCTGAACATATGCCGCAGCTCGGTGGTGGTTTTATGCTTTTTCCTCCGATAATCCAACCCAATTTGGTATTTTGTAGCACCAGCACGCCATCTCCTAGTTGAATCTGTTCTGAGGAAAGTAAGGCAAAGAAATGCTCTGCTCCTAGGAGCAAGTAAATTTTTCCTGGACGATGGAAAGACGGGTCCGCCAGTTGAATTCCATCAGGTATGGACCAGTTTTTGATGTCTACTGGCTGCGATGGCTGAAGTGTTGTTATTTGCGGCAACACATGAGCTTTAACTTTAATTGACCAGTCCAGGGTGTTGGACATCAACTCAAAGGTTACCCGGTTTTGTGTACGCTGCGGTGCTTGGCCAATGCCTTGAATATTCAATGGATCAAAGGTTTCTGATAAATTTAGCTGCCGGGCCATTTGTTGAGTAATGAAATTCAACTGGGATCCTGAATCAAGCACTGCTCGGCACTCGGCCTCAATTCCTTTGCTGCTTTTCAATTTAACGAGGACAGTGCTAAGCAATACGTGCTCATTTCCTGGCCTTTCTGTACCTGCTGCTAACGTTATAGCTTTCGGGCTGGAGGATGCCATGGTGGAATCTTTTAAACTTGGGCTATTTTTGCTGGTGCTTGGTTTATTAGAGTCCAGTTGCTTACTCGGATGGTTACCATCCACAGATTTTCTCTCAATGTCTTCGAAATGCACCAACGTGTTGTGTTTTTCGTGGCATCTTCTGCAAGTTTGTCCGGAACATTGAGAAATGCCCTCCTTTCATACAATTGAAACAAAGTTGATGTTTCTTAAGTACTTCTCCTCTTTGTTGTGGAGTTTGAGATAGGTGCTGTACTAGAGCCTTAGCTTCTCCAGTCAAGTTCGTAGTTAAGTAAAACATCTTCTCGATGTTTGTTATTGGCTGATTGTGCACCAGTTGAAGAAATAAGTCATGGAACTGTGTCCATCGCAAATAGTCTCCATCAAATGTTGGAACCGTGATTTTTGGTAGCTTCACGGAACCTCTTGGAGCTATTTCGTTGCTCTGCGTTTCGTCAATGTGCTGTCGTAATTGGATGATTACATCTTGAGCCCACAATTCCAGAGTGTAGAACAGATTGGCTTCGTAGCCTCGGGGTTTTGTTTCCGATGAAAGCTCCCAAATATGTTGATCGTTCTCCAGCAATTCTGCGCGATGTTTTTGCAACGTTTCGATTTTCAGAAGGTAATAGGACTTCGGGTGTTGATCTTCCCACTTAGATTCGATGCTCTCAAGCTGATAAGTCGTTAATCTCATTAGCGCCTTTTGTTTGCGAATCAATTTAGTAATATCTTCGCTCACAGTTGACTGGTTGGTAATTGAAACCATTCGACCATCATCGTCGTTTTCTCGTGGGTTTGGTGCTGTGACTTCGGACCCTAGAGCAGATGATGAAGGCTTGGATGCTTTTAACTGCTGATTTAGTTCGTTCCTTTGCTGCAGCAGTAGACCCTTCAAAGTGTTATACACCGTCTGTAGTTTTTCGAAGTATTTGTTTTGGAAATACGGCTCGTCAGATAGCTCGTTGTTTGGTACAATACCTATACAATCCCTTTAGCGTTGCCCCGGTACAGAAACGAGTGCAACTGTGCGAATTGGTTGTAACAAGAAATCCGCGACTGATTGCTTAGGTACAAAACCTATACAATCTTATGGAGAAATGTTACCCTAGTACAAAACCAGTGCAACAATGATTCTTGTTGAAACGCAACCTCCTGTCAGCCTCAACAAGAGTAATAAAGAAGGCTTAGCTTATTGCTTTCAAAAATACTAATGATTTATTTATCAGAACATTGCTTATTTTATAGGTACAAAAGTGCTTACATACTAAAATTGTATTTGCAAATATTTCACATTTGGTGGAATCAATATTTGATACAAAAAAAATGCTGAGCACACAGTCTGGCGTAATCGAGTAATCATATTTGACTTGATTTTCAATTTAATGTAGATCTGATTACAATGCATTTTACACAAGTTGGATAATCGAAATTTTTTTTATGAATAATTTTTCATGGTAAATTAATTGGCTAGATATTGAAGTTTGAGTTGCTTTAATGAATATACACGTGATGGCTTAGTTGACTCAGCGACCAATTCGGATGGATATTTGCAAAATTTAACAGATAGCTTTTTCGAAAATTAGTTTTCTAGCGGTTCTGATGCGCTAGACCTTTTGTACATATATTGTCGTTTTTATTACTAATTATTTATTTATTAATTTACCAAACAAGGCATCATACATATTAGCAAAACATTAACAACTCAATATAATAACAAAATACATATTTTTCCAACTCATTTGAACACAAAATACATCACAACTTTATTTTAGTTACTTTACTTTAATATGTTTTTTTGAATTTAAGCTAGTTTGATGGGAAATTAAGTATGACTAGGATGTTGATAGGGCCTTTAATAAGTTTGTTTTGAAAGTGTTTTTAGAGATCCCCGAAGCGTGGTTGCTGCTTATAGAGTTGAATATTCTACAGCACCTATTTATGGGCTCATTATAGGCATAGGTAGTGTTGTGATGGAACTCCTTGAGCAGATTTGCATACTTAGTGCGTCTTGGTTGGTCATTGAAAATAATTTTGTTGAAGAGAGCTTCAACATTGACTGCACCAATTATAATATCAAAGGTTAGGCATGCACTTAACAGTATTCTTCTAGAAGAGTGAGGCATTAAATTAAGAAGGTTCAGTCTGCTTTTGTAAGAAGGAAGATGTTGAAAGTCTTTCCGATTATAGAGGTATCTCAAAGCAAAAAGTAAAAACTGTTTCTGAACAGATTCTACTCTATCACTATGTAGCTCAAAAACTGGGTTCCATATTATGCAGACATACTCTAATAGAGGACGCACCAGAGTGATATACAATGTTTTGGTAACCCATATATTCTTGAACTCTTTAGCGCGTCTCTTAATGAATCCGAGCTGTTTATTAGCCCTGGCAAAGATTTTGTCATAGTGGAGGTTGAAGTGCATCTTGTTGTCCAATACTACCCCGAAATCTATAATATGATCAACCCTATTCAATATGGTGTTGTTAAGGCAATAAGAATACTCTTTGATCGTATTCTTACGGGAAAAGCTTATTACATGGCACTCTTTAATGTAAAGATTTAAATTATTCTCATTGCACCACTGTTCGAGAGATTGAAGCTTGGATTATAGAAAAGTTGCGTCAGATTGCGTGTTTACACTTTGGTGGATTTTTAAGTCGTCTGCATTAAAGAGACGGGGTATACGAAGCAATGTCTCAGAAAGATCGGAGATGAAGATGTTAAAAAGTAGGGAACCTAGATGACTGCCTTGCGATACTCCAGAAGATGCGAAAACTCTTTTAGATAAGTGGCCTTAGTTCGCTCGTAAGCTTAGTTTGATCGCGAAGATAAGACTCGAGCCAATTAAGAAGAGACCCTGATATACCAAACTTGCGAAGCTTGTATACTAGAGTTTGATGGTCAACCCGGTCGAAAGCCTTAATAAAGTCCGTATAGACTGCGTCAATTTGACTTCCTTTTTCCATTTCACAGAGCACATCAGAAACTAGGATCATGAGTTGCTCATTTGTTGCTCATTTAGAAGAGGGTCGATTATACGAGTAAGTTTTTCACAAACTAACCTCTCAAAAAGTTTGGGGATAACAGATAGAATAGCAATCCCCCGATAATTATCGACTGATCGTTTATCACCACTTTTGAAAATAGGCGTAAGGTATAAAGATTTCCAGAAAGATGGAAAAACACATAGGGAGGGGGATTTATTGAAAATCATGTGCAAAGGAGTGATCAATTGGTCCGCGAATTGTACGATGAATGAAAGAGAAACCAAATCAGGGCCTGGCCCTCTGCTGATCTTTGGTTCATGAATAGATTCAATAATACCCTCTTGTGTAAGAACAAACCCGTCGATAAGAGGTCTCGCCGTGGTTCTTGCAGACATAGTAGAAGTGGAGGTTTTTGGCAAGCAAAATGAATTTTGAAAGTGATCAGCAAAAAAGTTACAAATGGCTTGTAGGCAGGAAGAAACCATGTTACCACGGGACATCGAACAGAGATAGCCGCTTGTTACTAATGTTCGAAGAACAATAGTATTAAACTCGTTTCGCCGAAAATTCATATTTCTTTATTTATATATATATATATATATCAGCAAATCGGTTAATAGAAGTAATCTCTGGAGTGGATGATCCGATTGAGCTGAAATTTTCGGAGAGCGTAGATGTATATAGTAGGTAGGTCCACAACTTTCTCAAATTCAGATACTCTAAACCTTTTGGCGGCGGCGAGCGTTTTAGTGAATTTTGAGGTACTCCTATATATCCAAGCAGTGTAAATTTTTGTTAAAGAAATGTATTGATAATGAAACCTAATGATGTTCTTAGCTTGTCTATGATAAAGAACTGGAAATTTTGAGCCGTGTGTGGGTGCAGGGTGCCTAAAAGTAGGCAAGGATTTTTTTTCAAATTTTGATTTGTCATTACTTCTAAGAAAAACAATGGATCATCGTGAAATTTGCAGAGCGTATTAATGTTGACTAAAATTTATCACATGTGGATTTTTAGGATAGTGCGGGTAACCCTGTAGCTACGGCAGGCTCCTGAATAAAAAACCTTCAAATCATTGACCTTCCTGAAAAATTTTTGAATTTTGACAAAAAAATCAGATCACTGATAAATTTTAACTTTTGTCCATCATGTCAAATTAAAATTTTTAAAATTCCGATTTGCATAAGAACGGCAACCCGTCACCAAATTACCTCTATTTTCAGCACTCGAAAGTTCTGTTCACGAGAACTGACGACCGGATTACCCGATCATAGTGAAATTTACAGAACATGTTGGTATTAGCTAGGACCAGGTCTGATAGAAGTGATTTTGAAATGCGGGCAACCCTGTGCCAGTGGTACCATCTTGAAAAATCAATGAGAAAAAAAACCGGTTTTTGGCCTATAACTTCCGATTCAGCCATCAGATTTTGACAAGATTCATCCAATACTTGGATCTTACTTTATGTAACGTTTCATGAAAATTTGGCTGAAAAATTAGAATAGAGTTGCCAGCTATGGTGATTTTTGTCTCCTAAATCTTGCAAAATTGCTCAGCAAAATAAAACTTTTTTCCCTATAACTTCCGGTCCAGTGTAAAAATCAGAACGAAGTTCAAGCAGTAAATGGACTTTAATGTGAACCAAATGTCGTAGAAATTTCGTACCAAAATCATGAAAGAGCTGCCAGCTATTTAATATATAATATATATATAATATATATAATATATAATTTTGTTTAATATCTTTACTGAGCGATTATGTCATTAGATTTCCAAATGGAAATGATCCTGCAATGAAAATTAACAATAAATATTAACGCTTTAAAAATTTGATAAGTTTTGAGGATAGTAACCCTAAAATTCTTTTCACCCGTATAGCTTCCAGCGCAGTGATTCAATCGAAACGAAATTTACTGGTTGGGTTAAACTTAACGTGAAGTAGAATTGGTATGTATTATGCTTTGCTGTTGATACAGGCTAATCAGCATTAGCCATTTCCGTAAATATTGCAATAAAAATAACGAATTCTTTTTTAAATTTTTCGAGCATTGAACATTTTTCGGATGGCAGCCTCAAACAACGTTTAACCGCTGAAACCTTCGATGAAATCCTGCGAAGAGAACGAAATTCAAAGGATACGTTGATTTGAGTATGAGCTTGTTATGGTAAACTTATAGCTGCTTCGTTCGGAGAGTACTGCCAGCACTGAATTATATGTGCTGAGTTTTGTTGCTTTGGATAAGGAATGGTTGATATGATTCTAAAAAACAGTGTATTACGTCTTTCCAAACTTTTTTGTCACTCAAAGACAATTTCTTCGAAAATTAGTTTTCTAGCGGTTCAGGGGCGCTAGAGTTTTTTACGTTTCAAGTTAACGAAATCATAAAACTTCCTGGGATCACTAATTATATTTTTCCCCGTTGAATTAACATAAAACTCATACGCTTCGCTAAATGTGATGGAAAATTCTTTGGATAGCTGATCGTATAATCTGATTAGTTCCTCATTGGGCAAGCTTTCATTTTTAATTGCTTTATATAATTTATTTTTACGGTTTCTGAGATGCCTTAAATTATTGTTGTTTTCTTCAGCTTCGGTACGAATAAGTGAATGGCATTGAAAATTATTTTGTAAAAGGAAGACACCGATTCATCTAAATTTAATAACGAAAGAGAAATTGTCCAGTCTACTGTGTCTAAATAGTTTCTAATGCTTAAGTAGTCAGCATTTTGAAAATCATATACAATTTTATTATTGTAAGATTGGGTGAAAGCAATGTTTGGAGTGGAAAGCTCAACTGTGAAAGCGGAGTGATGGAGAGTGTTTGAGAAAAGATTCTCGGCGTCAATAGTGGGGCTTACCACCACTTCGTCATAAAAGCTAGTAAAAATAAGATCTAACCAATTGCCATTTTGGTTAGGGATAGGAATTATTTGCTGTAAATCATTGTCATAGAACGTACTTATCAGGTTGAAGTCAATGGAGTCACAAAGGTTGATTGGAAGGAGGTGGTCATCTTTTTCGTCGAGAATGAAACTGATTTTTGGACGATTGAAATCCCCGAGAACAATTATTTTGTCATCGTCGTGTAAGGAAGTTGTTACTGAAAATATCAAGTCACATACAACCATGTAAGTAGTTTCATCAAATTGAGGTGGGATATAAACGATACCAATTCAGAGGTAATGCTTGTCGAATAAAACTCTGACAAATTTGTGTTCAAAATGTTTGTAAGAACTGGTCACAACAAGATCACTTGAAAGGATACTGTGAATCGCAATAAGTACACTGCCTGTCGAAAATTTCTTCGTTCATATGCGAATCGTTCAATCACGTTTCAGTGATCGTTAGTATATTAGAATGGAAAGATTTAGCGTCAAAAAAAAGCTTGTTTAATTTACTTCTCATACCGCCGCAATTGTGGTAGAGAAATCTTGGGCGAAAGGAAGCAACTTTGTTGTTTGGAGTAATATTTCTTCTTGTCGTCACGTGATTTTTGTAATAGAGAGATATGTTTGGAATTGACATGGGAGCGGTAAGTCAGAAGATCTCGTTTGACCTGATCCGGAGACATTACAATTTCTTCATGGTAGCGATTAAAAATAATTCTTAAAGATTCAAGGTCAGTGGGAAGACACTCTTGTTGAATCATAACTTTGAGCTTAGTCTTCGTTTTCCCATCAAAACACGTGGTTTCATGTGCATTGTGCATGTATGCAAGGAAAAGACGGACATTGTCAGAAATCTTATGATCTCTGAAACGAGACAAGAGGTATCTGCTCTCTAGATCATCTTTAGAGGTTGCAGTCAGCTTTACGACAGGTGGTTCAAGTGGGTTGAGATATTTGGGTGAAGATGGCCGACTGACAGGAGTTTTCGGTATAATGATTGCACAAGATTGAGATGGTATCAGATCCTCGCCATGAACGAAATTAGAATATATAGATTTCGACACGGCTTCGGTAGGATTTAATTGCATAGGAGCAGTATTGGGCGCGAAATCGATTGCATCGAGAGATTGTCTTTCTTGTGAATTAGTAGGATACGAGGACTTAGTTTTACTTCTTGAAGTAAATTTTGCTGAAATTGTGGGGAGAAAGATGCGGGTGATGTTGAAGTGAAAGAAGAAATATTGTTTTTTGCAATTTTGGGCAAGTTAGGAGAAGGTAAGAATTGAAGAAGTTTAGGAGGAATAAAGAAATTACCTAAGTACGTATTCTTATTTTTATTTGGTTGATTTGGTTGTAAAGCTGGTTTTTGACGTCCGGAGGAGACTCGTTTGTTGGTTCTTTCAATCCATGGGCTGAACTTCATTCCATACCAAAGACTTTAAACTTTCAAAGTGAACACGCTTACTATTTTCAAAATCAAATGATATTCTCTTACATTTAACAACATATTCAGGTTCTCTAGATGTCTCGGCTTTAAGTCCGTGTGTTTTTGGACCTGGACATACAAATTCCGAAACAAAAGCTTTCTCACCAAAGGGTTCAATCTGGTCTGTTAACTCCCCTAGCATACTAGAGATAGTAAACGGGATATGATTCTCTTTATTATCTACAAATATCAAGCTATCAGTTTCACAATAGAGAACTGACTCCCCCACTTTTTCTAATACATTATAAAGTTTAAGTCTTGCAAAGGCTTTTGTGTAAGCTCCGATTGGTAAATTACCATGTTTAAAGTGTTAAGGTTCTCTTTCACATATTTTCACGTGCACCACATTACGTTAAAGCTAACTGGCAATCAAGAGCAGATTTCTATACCGGGAGATTGAATAAAGTTGGAATAATCTTTGAAGCTGTTACAAATTTTAGTATAAGTCCGATCTTCCCTTTGGGCAAATTTACCCCATAATGAATTTAAACAAATTTTAGCTACATTACGTCTACCAGAGTTCTTTTGCATTTGTGCCCTGTCCAAAACAATGGCTTCCTGCAGCTTGCAAGGCTGTAGAAAATTAGTTTTTTCCACAGGCCTCATGTTTTATTTATAAGAATGTGTTAACATATTCTGTAAATAACCCACCAGTTTTAGCATTTGAGTCATACCTCACATGATTATACTTCCAAACTTCAAATACTTTAAGTTCTTTGTACCCCTTTTCAACAGCCAATGAGACTTCGGGAATTATCCAAGTTCCAAGTAGTGCCCTTTCAGCTTCTGAATGACCACGGCCAAAAAAACATTATTTGAGTAGGCACATGCTTTACATAATGGAAAATACAATTTTTTATCATATTTGACCGGTAGTACTGGCAAAAATAAGTTTGTCAGAGGAATAACCATTCACTTTATGAAGCCATGCATTGAAAGTATTTGAGAGATGTCAGGGATATTATT
Source organism: Nemotelus nigrinus (assembly GCA_947369275.1). Taxonomy (NCBI): domain Eukaryota; kingdom Metazoa; phylum Arthropoda; class Insecta; order Diptera; family Stratiomyidae; genus Nemotelus; species Nemotelus nigrinus. The sequence goes on along the minus strand of OX376372.1, from coordinate 119,453,023 downwards.
ATTATGGAAAATTTTAGGGTGTCCAATAGGGTAGGGAGCGTATTTAATAATATACGGGTATAGACTAGTGAAATCTAAATATCTTATAATTTCATTAGGCTTGACTTCGTGATAAAGTTTGAATACCTCGGTTCTCCCTCCAAAAATGGCTACACGTGGTTTAAGTGGTATAGAACAGTACGCCTCATATCTTTCGACTTCTTGCTTTATATCGGGTTGTTCTTTAAGGAGTTGCTTAAATTCGCATTCGCATAAATACACAAGTTTATAGCCGAATTTCTTAATTGTCCCCATTCTTCGAAGTGTACTCTCATACCTCTGGCTTAAGGTTTTATACTGATTATAAGGCTTTTAAATATGCACCTCTTGCACTTTAAAACATTCTCCACAGCCATGGTAGAAACAACCAAAGAATTCGTATACAATATTTGCTACCGGATTGAACCCATCAACTTGTAAACCTCCCTTTTTCAGCTTTAACTCTGCTACATTATTAGAAGAGATAATCAGATCTTTGTTTTTTGAATTTTCCCAAGAAAGCCATTATGCTGCGACTGGCGAATGGTTTTGACTTTTATAATAACCATGTTTAGGCATAATACCCAGGACGTAGCTTTTCAGAAATTTTTTTCTGAAAGTAAGCATACAAGTTGATTCAATTGTCAGCGATTCTACTAAAGGATTAACCCCAGTTATTTCAAGGAATTCTTGCATAAACCGTATACAACCCAGACGTAAAAAAAAACATCGTTGATACAGTACATTAATTTTTCCTTTCTATTATCAAATGAATCTTGTGAGATAACATTACTCCAATTAAAAAAACTGTTAACTCTCTTTGGGACGCATCATGTTATATCCATAATATTCTGGAAGCGGATATTTACCCACATAATCAATATTCTCAAAGGTATTAAATAAGTGAGGGTAGTAGCCTTAAGCAGACTCTTTAAGATCAAAAACTTTAGGAAACTTGAAGAGGGGGAAAGCTTAAAAATTTAAAGAGTCAATAAAAGTAATTCGACCACATTTCAATTGCATAATTTTAGTACCTTCATTATAGGATCTATTTCTAATTTACGATCCATTAGTTCGATAATTTGTTACGCCAGCGATAGTTTATAAACTAAAAAGAGAACAAAAAACACGAATGAAAATAAAAAAATTATAAATATAGAATTGTTAAATATAGGTGTACATGGCGAGATAGATAAATATAGATATAGTTATAGATATAGCCGAATAAAATTGCTCACGATGAAGGAAGTTGCACCTCGACAAACCAGGCCATTGCCGGCGATGCATATCAGACGGGCGCCGATTACTTGGTCCAGAAATGAGACAACCCGTGAACTGGATCAAGAAGCGAATGCAGATACTTACTCCGTCGCGACTAATCAGTAACACAACACAAACCATGAGCGAACTGAGTATCTAGAGATCGCACCAACACCACACACGTCGCGAAGTGGCAGTCAAACGTGATTGCACAGAATAATCTATCTAATTCGCCAATAAATTATAAAAGACCGCCGCATCTGGTCACGTTTGTTCGTACGCGAAACGTCAGATAGCGATGACAAGAATGATGATTGGCGACAGGGACGCTGGCAAGCGGCTGGAATCGTCGATAATTCCAGCTGACTGGAAGGATCTGGAAGGCTGCGCTCGGGCCACCGATTGGAATAATGGTAAAAAAAGCTTCTCGCTTGATGCACCAAAGGGCAAGAGTGCATTGTACCCAGATGTGGAATGCACGGGACGAGCAGCAAAACTGTTTCCCATGAATCCCGCTGAAGCGGTAGTTTGTTTATCCACCGAGGCTAGGTGGAAGGTGGACAGCCGTAAAATGGGTTTTTTTTGGTCCGGACCAAGGTAAGGGTGAGCTACGTTGCTGATAGCGGAAGATTTTGATACAGAACTGATTCTTGCATTTTATCACATATTTCATTTACAAGAGCGGAGGACCGCGATATCGCGCGAGAAAGCACATCAGAAAAGTGAAACACATCAAGTTGAACAGCTGGACATCACCCATATCAACCGTGGCTGGATTTGCGTGCGCTTTCCCGAGCATCTCAAGTATCTGTCGACCATCTGTGCGACGATTTTGGCGGTGAAAAGTGAAACACATAAGCCGCAGTGATTGGCAAAGAAACAGCCAAGCAGCTGTTTGACACCAAGTCTCTTCAAATCGCATGATCGTTGGGAAAGAGCCCGGGAGCAAGGCAGCGACGATTTCGGCAGTGTATTAATCCATCGAGCCCGGCGGAAAAATTGTCACAGGTATGTGCAAGGCACCCAAATTAGCATATAAGTAGCATCTAGGATAGGGAGAATTTCGATTCAGATAAAATTTTGGACAATTGTGAATGTAGAAGACTAATGAGTTGAAGTGGTTAATGTAATATTGAATTAAAGTCAAAGAAAACGCGGCGCCGTGATAGTGAATTTGAACATAGTGCGTTAGTAACTGAATAAAGAACGTTGTAACGATTAATGTAACGCTGGCGTTTTTAATCATTTTTTCTCCCTCGGTTTACTGTTCCATTCGTTCATTAACATATCGGAATTATCCGTTTCTTTCGGGTGCTAACCGTCGCAGTCTTCTTGCTTGGAGGCGACGGCAGAAAGGCAGATCTTCGAATTCGGATCGAGTGGAGCCCATTCACGGCCCTTCTCGTGAGCAAAAGCCACAAGAAGACTGCCACCTTTGGTATCACAGTTGGGGAGAGAAGTTGGAGAAAAGAGCAGTAACAAATTTGCGCCCAACGTGGGGCAAATTATTTCAGTTAAAATAATGGCTTGGATTTCGGTTTGAAGAAGCGTTTAATTTTGGCTAACACGTGGTCGCAATTTCGGCTAAACTAAGTTCTCAGATTCGATCAAAGCGCGTGAACGGGGGCAAATTAAAATCACCGTAAAAACGACACAAAGATACAGATACAAAGATATTGATTTTAAGATACATATACAAAGATTCAAATTCGGAGAACACTGACACATGGTCATAGGCAGAAGCCTACGTATATAGTGATCCAAACTCAGAATATTATAACGTGCGTTTTGAACTTGATTTGGATCCTGCTCTCAGGGTCCTTATATATATTTTTAAATAAAATTTTCAGCACATTTTATATTCAAACATTTGGTTCTGCCTAATGAAGGCTAGGATGTGTGAGTGATATATCGTGTGGTGAATGTGCTGCTCATTGCTGTGTTGATGTAAAATTTTAAAAAATATCTTTTGACAAACTCCGCATTGGTGAAGATTTCGAAGTGTCGCGTGGATAAGTCAGGACCGGGGGTTGAGTGCTCTTTTGGATTATCGTCTTTGTTTTAAAATTTCCAATTGGGATCTTCGATGGGATTTGAAACCTCTAGTAGCTTGCGATTCAATTAAACTCTTTGAGTGTCGCTATCTGTTGAAATTCTCTTATCCGCTGTTGAATACGCCAAGTAAACCACGAGTAAAACTCCCAAATCTTGCCTCTACGCGCTTACGTTCGCTCCATTTTCATGGTTAATTAGTTATTATTGTGTAAATCTTGTGACTACAGAGTAGAACAGGGCACCATTGGTGGCAGTGGTATCTCCCGGTGGGTTATTATTTCAGAGCAAGGGGACGGCAGTGCGTAAGTAATCACTAAGCCGTGAAATTGAAGAGAGACAGCTTGTTGGGAATCGATAAGGGCTCAGGAGGTGCTTGAGTAGAGTGGAGTTCTGGAAGGCTGCCTAGTTTTGTGTGGGGCCTGGCGCAGTCAGCTATTTAAACCTTTTGGTCCTTGGGAGTTTCTCACGGTAACGTGATACAGTAAGAACAGTTATAGACTTAGCCGGATAGATCACAGTGAATTATTGTGTGCAGTATAGGAGCGGGTAATACATCTTTAGTTTTAGCCTCAGAGGTGCACAGTTACATCGAAATGGGTCAGGCAACAAAAATACTGGTTGATCGGCTCAATAAAGATGAGCTTGCCTATGAGCTGCAGATCCGAGGTCAGCCGACTGGAACGGTAGAGTCGATGAGAGAGCGGAGGCCTCGATGGATACCTCTCTGATTTCCGTGAGGGAATACTTTTTCACTCTCAAGGGGGATTTGAAGGCAGTAGAGGGGAAACTCCTCGAGGTCCAGACATTGATTTCAGGTTTTCAGGGGGGGAGCAGCAGTCTTCGAAACTCTTTAAAATTAAAACTAAGATCGAGTTCGGGATTCGAAGGTTGAAGAAAATGCAACACGACAACGAGGAGATGGGGGAGGAGGCCAGCAAACTGCGGACTTGGCTGATTATGGCAATTGGCGAATCGTTAGTGAAGACCGAAGGTGAGGAGGAGAATGAGGAGGAGGCAGGGTCAGCCATTGCACCAGGAGACGCCCATAACAGCGAGCGGGAGTCGACGCCAATCCGAGAGATGGAATGGAATCTCGAGGGGGGGGGGGGTGTAGCCCATTCCCGATCTAGAAATCCCCAATGACCCTTTGACTTCGACACCCAGGATGGTTCCGCTGCTGGCAAAAGGGCAAGAAGTGGCAAAATGGGGTTTGCGATATAGCAGGGACTCTGGGTCGCTCAGTGTTTTCCTCGAGCGTGTGGCAGAGTTGCGGATAGCAAGGAGAGCTAACCACTGGGCAGTTGTTTCAGTTGGCAGTGGAGATTTTTGAAGGAAAGGCGTTAGTTTGGTTTTGGGCGAATTGATCCAGGGTAAGTTCGTGGTAGGAACTCATGCAAAAGATGCACGCTGAATTCTTGCCACCAGATTACGATGATCGCCTGCTCGAAGAGATCACGAGACGCACACAAGGGCCAGAAGAAACAATGGTGGTATACGTCTCGGCAATGGAGGGGCTGTTTAGACGCCGCGCGATCCCGTGTTTGGAAGAGGAGAAGCTGATGATCCTTAGGAGAAACATCGCTCCTTTTTACCAGACGCAACTGGCAGTAACCCCAGTATTGACCATTGCTGATCTTATCCGAGTGGGCCGTTTCTTAGAAGCAACGTAGAAGCCTATTTACCACCGCCTACTCGCAAGTCTCACAGGTTGTTGGAGCCAGATCTGGCGTATGTGAAGTACTCAGACAAGGCAAATATAGCGTCTATCTCCGGAAATGATATTCAGTGCTGGAATTGCCGACGGAACGGACACACTTCTCGAAATTGCTCTGAGCCACCTAAGTGTTTCGGATGTGGTCGGGTAGGCGATAGGAAAACTAATTGCCCCAACCAGTCAGGGAAGACCGAATCGTAATGGGGGGCCACCACGCACAGACTCCGGAAGTAGGAGTGGTCCACCACAATCTTCGGAAACGGACACGGTGTCCAGAAGGCGGCAGTGTGGCCACACGAAGCGAAACGGACAGGGCCGCGCAACTAAGCTACATATTGGATCTGAAGTAAGGAAATGAGAGGCCACACCTCGAGGTGGATGTGACGGGACGTAAATTCCTGAGGCTATTAGATTCTGGTGCTTCCAATACGGTAGTGGGTGGATTGGGTTAGCGAGCGATGACGGAGCTGGGAGTGGAGCTTCTGGTGACCAACCAGCGGAGAAAACGGTTGGCCAATGACCAAGGAAGTCCCATCATCGGGACAGCGGTGGTTCCGTTTAAGATTAGGGAGAAGCTGGAATGGTTGCAGGTGCTGGTGGTCCCTTCTCTGCCTTTGTCCCTGATTCTGGAGGTGGACTTCGCCAAACGGTTTGAAGTAGTGTTGAAGTCAAGTGAGAATATTTGGGATTTGGTCAGCGCTGCACGGGTGGAGCAAGAGGAACAGCTCAGGGTACGTAGTTGGCTGTCGGGGGCAGAACAAGTTACGCTTGACCAGATGTTGACTGAGAAGTTCAACCGAATGGGGGACGGGGTCGGCTGTACAACTCGGGTGGAACACGTCATCAAGATAGACTCGCCGCCAGTAAAACAACGCTACTACCTGGTTTCGCCTGCGGTTGAACAGCACAGCGACGCCAAGCTGAACGAATAGGGAATAGTGGAGAGGTCTTTCAGTCTCAGGAGATAGTGGAGAGCTCTTTCAGTTCCCGGGCATCGCCCATATTGTTGGTGAAAAAAAAAGGATGGATGGATTGTATGGATTACCGTAAACTAAATCAAGTCATGGAACACGACGCCTATCCCATATCATACATGTTGGCCACGATGGACAAACTACGAGAAGCCAAATACCTGTCGTCCTTGGACATTAAGTCAGCTTATTGGCAAGTGCCCATGGCTGAACAAATTTACAGCTTTTACTGTGCCACATCGGGGGCTGTTTCAATTTAGGAGAATGCCGTTTGGGCTGCAGAACGCCCCTGCGACATGGCAGAGGCTAATTGACCAAGTTTTGGGCCCTGATTTGGAGCCGTACGTCTTTACTTATTAAGACGACATCATTGTAGTGACCCAGGATTTTCCAACGCATGTTGAAGCTCTGCGAGAGGTTTTCGAGCGTCTCAAGAAAGCGGGGTTGCAGATGTCCCGAGATAAATGTGAATTCTGTCGACCACAACTTAAATACCTGGGTTACGTAGTGGACAAAAAAGCCCTGTATGTGGACCCCGACAAAGTTAAATGCGTGCTGGATATCCCTCCTCCTACCAGCATGAAGGGAGCGAGACAATTTTTGGGAATGGTATCCTGGTACCGGCGTTTTATACCAGCTTTTGCCACAATGTTGTCGCCAATAACCACTCTATTAAAGAAAAATCAAAAGTTCTTGTGGACCCAGGAATGTCAGGATGCTATCACGCAGGCAAAAATGAAATTGGCCTCCACACCGATCTTAACGTGTCCAGACTATTGTCTGCCCTTCTGCATTGAGACTGACGCGTCAGAACGAGGGTTGGGAACATTGCTATCGCAGAAACACCCGGATGGGGAGAAGGTCATTTGCTACCTCAGCAGATTTTTGACCAAAACGGAACGCAAATACTCCACAACCGAGAAAGAGTGCCTTGACGTTTTATAGGTCATCGAGAAACTGAGGCCGTATGTGGAGAGAGCGAAGTTCTCATTGGTGACCGACCACTATTCCTTGGTTTGGCTCCACAATCTGAAAGATCCTACGGGGCGTTTGGCAAGGTGGGCCGTGCGTCTCCAACAAAACAGTTTTGAGATCATTCACATAAAGGGTAAGGACCACCTAGTCCCTGACACTCTCACGCATGCTGCCAAACGGAGAAGTAGCAGCCATCACCTGTGAAGGCAAAAAGTGGTTCGAAACCATGAGAGACAAAGTGCTAGAGGTACCGAAGCGTTACGCGGATTGGCGCGTGGTCGGAGAATCCTTGTGGAAACATTTACCGGGGCGTTACATTGAGTTAGAAGGAGTGGAGGCTTGGAAGAGGGTCATACCTAAGGCAGAGCGGAAGAAAATTCTGTATCGCTGCCATGACGACCCAGTAGCTGGACATATGGGGGCCATTCGCACGTTAGGACGGATGAGGGCAAAATATTATTAGCCTAAGATGGCGACAGACGTCACCACCTACGTGAGGAGGTATAAGGTGTGCCAAGCAAGTAAAGTGGTAAGACGAGCTCCAGCTAGGTTCATGGTCTCCCGCAGCGGAGAAGCTCAGCAGCCTTGCGAAATGGTTTGTGTGGACCTGGTGGGGCCTCTACCACGAACTAGTCAGGGGTACAATTACATCTTAACCGTTCTTGACAAGTGTTTTTATTGTTTGATGCACCCTGGTGGCTCGTGTGTGATAACGGGGTCCAGTTTAGAGAGAAGCATCTCCAAGACATGACCGCAAAGTATGGAACGAAAATATCATATCATCCGCAAGCTAATTCTGTGGAACGCAAAAATCAAGATATCAAACGTATGTTGTGATCATACGTCCCAGAGAACCATCGGCGGTGGGATCAGGATCTGGCAAAAATTGCGTGCGCCTTGCGGACCTATAAGCACGAAGTTGCACAAGTCACTCCTTACTTCTTTAACTTCGGGCGAGAAATAGTGACTTATCACGATGATAAAGAACAGCCGGAAGTGAGGCAGAAAAGTCTAGAGCCGGAAGCCAGAGCCGGGGAGCTTGAGAGGGTACGAGTGGACATGCGAGAGCGAATGAGGGCCGCAGTTCGACACAGTGCCCAAAAGTATAATTTACGGAAACGGGACGTGGTGTATAGAGAGGGAGAGACCGTTTGGCGGAAGAATTACACTTTCTCGGATGCGGCGAAGTTTTATGCCGAAAAACTGGCACCTGAGTATGCTGAACCCTTTTGGATAAAGAAGCAAGTCTCCGGGTGGACCTATCAGCTAATACATCGTCAGGCTAAAAACGCGGAAACATGGCATGGAATAAAGAAATAGGAAGATGATCTTATAGACAGTAGGACAGGAGGATGTTTGAAATACCCACAAATTATTCTTTTTGTCATTGCGGGAAACTTCGAGGAAGTACATATGTAGTTAGGACTAAGAAAAGGTGCTTAAAGATAATAAGAATGTTGCATGGCAGGCGTTACGACCATACTCTTAGTCCAGGAAGGACAATAACAAAGTGAGTAATAGTAATAAAGCTAATGGAGGTGGGTTACAAACAAACAAAAAAAATGAAAACTCTAGCGCACCTGAACCACTAGAAACACTAATGTTCGAGGAACTGTAAAAGAATCGTGCAGGTTTTGAGTGCATATTCCACCACATGAGCTGCTTATTATGGCCAAACTGTTTCAAATGCCACGTTTTACTTTGGTCTCAAGAATGCATTATAACTCATATGGTGGAAGGTTTCAAATATTACCAGTGGCATGAGTTTCAAAGTTTACGAGAGAAAAACACTTTCTAATTATATTCGTTATCAAATGCTTATTTCACAAAATTTTGAAAGCAGCATCTCATTTAACATCAATGAAGAAAATGCTCAGTGCCTGCAGGACTGTAACTGAGGTTGGTGTTTGGGGCTGCGATCCGAAAAATTTGCAGAACTTTGGGAATTGAAACATCGGTTATTTATTTAAGCATCTGTAAGCATTTTCGATACAAAAATAGCACAACCGACTTCGTGCTGGAAACCTTTCGCCAGTATCAAAGCCAAGAATATATCACATCTGCTTCACGTTGTTATATAACATTCAAAGTTATAGGAGTATAAAGAAATTAAGGGTTAACTGCAGCGAGTTTTTTCAAATAATCGAACGCTTACTATTTGCTACAATATCACTACCAATTGAAAATTCTACGATAAAACCGCTTAATAAAGATATTGCAAACAAACACAAAACCAAGAATAGCTGGCAACCCTATCGTGGCTTTTCAGCCAAATTTGGCCTGAATAGCCTGCTTATAATAGGATCTATGAAGTGTATGAAATTCGTATTGATTTCATGACTGCACTGGAAGTTATAGGGCAAAAAGTTTTATTTTCCTGAGCGAATTTTCAAAACCAAAGACACAAAAATTACCATAGCTGGCAGCACCAATCGAATTTTACAACCAAATTTCTACCAAACAGAGTTTAGAGTAAGGTTCAGCTACTGTGTCAATTTTATGAAAATCTGGTATTTTATTCACATTTCATAGGGCAAAAAGCAATTTTTTTTTCTGGTAATTTTTCAAGATGGCACCACTGGCACAGAGTTGCCTACAATTCAAAATCGCTTCTTCCAGACCTGGTCCTACTTAAGTCCAATGCATTCTGTAAATTTCAATTGTATCTGATTATTTATTCGTGAGTTCCCGTGAACAGAAGTTTTTGATGCTAAAAATATAGGTGAACTGGGAAAAGGCTACCATTCTTGTCCGACATGAAATTTCCAAAGTTTTACTTTGAACGTGTAGATAAGGCATAAGATTTGTATACAGATTGATTTTATTGTAAGAAACGGACATTTTTTTAGGATATTCGATGGTTTGAATGTTTTCGCTTCCATATTTTTATTTTTTAAATCTAAGACACCAAAATTATCATAGCTGGCATAGCTGGCAACCGAATTTTTCGACCAAATCTTTATCGAACTTGGTTTGAGGTTAGGTCCAGCCGCTGTGTGAATTTCGTCAAAATCGAACGATTCATTCAGAATTTATAGGGCTAAAAGCAGTTATCTTTTTTAGTGATTTTTCAAGGTAGCACCACTGGCACAGAATCGCCCGTATTTCAAAATCACTTCTTTCAGACCTGGTCCTATGTAAGACCAGTACATTCTGCAAATTTCAATTAATTCTATTTATCGGATCGTGAGCTTCCGTGAACAGAAAATTTTTGATGCTAAAAATACAGGTCAATTGGGCAAGGGTTACCAGGCGTGCCCGTTATACCATATCAAATATTTTTTTTGTCTATGTAAAAAAAGCACAGGATTTACATATGAGTGGCTTTTTTTTGAAGAAACGGCATTTTTTCAAGAGAGACGATGGTTTGGAAGTTTTCACTTTCAGTGCCTGCCCTAGCTACAGAGTTGCCAGCACGATCATCAAAACCTTCACAAATCTACAACTAAATAATGCAAATATGTCCTGAAAATTTTATAATGATTGAATAGCTTTGTCAAAAGTTATCACAATTTAAAAATTTTCAAGTTTTCCCGTTCTCGTTTTAGGCACCCAGCGCACACATGGGGTTAAAAAATTCCAAAACATTATCCGATTCACATGTTAAACACGTTCAAAATTTATTTCGTCAACTTCATTTTTGCAAAAATTATTTGTGTACGGAATAATTGGTATATTAAAAATATCACTAAAATGGCCACCGGCGCCAAAGGATTAAAGATTATAAACTTTTGGCACTATTTTGCATATACACCAATGTGTGCGGAAAATTTCAGTTCAATCGATTGGCGCGTTCTTGAGATTTTTTGACTGAAATTTTTTGATGATATACACACCCGGACAAAATAATAGGTGTGAACCCCCAAAATGTGTAAAATGTAGAGAAAAAATTGTACAATATATTCTGCAATCAAAAACCCACTACGGCAAGTGAAGAGCACTCTTTTTTAATAAAATGGGGGAATCCCCGCAATAAAACTACTTCTTGGAAAATATTGCGGATTGTTTCTTTGTTCGGTATTCAAAATTGAGCTGGACAATATAATAGGTGTGTGCTGGTAAAAATTTAAAGTGAATAAATTTAAATACTTATATAGTTGCAGAAGGTGAGATTTTGAGGATATTAAACTAGCTGAAGGTACAATTATAACATTGTTATAATATTAGATGGGCCGTGGACCTCACTGCAGTGTAGAGGAGAGAAGACTTGTTTGTCGGCTCCGAGATGCTACATCAATTGGACGATCTGAAAATTTTGTTACAAATGCTCTGAAACAGGAAAAATTCATTAAAACCCGTGGAGTGACCGACCAGTGACCGACAATCGTATATTTACCTTAGCTAAACGCGACTCGTTCAAATCATCCAGGACAATTGTCAGTGAAATTGGGAATTTGGTATCATCACGAACCGTTCGGCAGCGATTAGTAAATGTAAAACTACCCGATAGGATTGCCCGGAAAGTTCCACTGCTTAAAACTACAAATTTGAAGACGAGGAAAAACTTTGCGTTGATTCATAAAACCTGGTGCGGATCGCAGGGTGAAAAAAAATGGCGCAACATCCTCTGGAGCGATGAAACAAAGATAAATTTGTTTGGTATTGATGCGGCAAAAAATGTTCGTCGACCAGGAGGCAAACAATTTCATGTTAGGTTTACAAAAAAAACGGTGAAACACGGAAGTGGTAGCATAATGGTATGGGGCTGTTTTTCGTGGCAAGGTGTAGGCCCGAAACATCGAATTGATTGCATAATGAATAGATTCGTGTACAGGGATTTGTTGGATATGGTAATGCTGCCATATGCCGAGGATAATATGCCACTATTGTGGACATTTCAGCAGGACAATGATCCTAAACACTCATCTCGATTGGTGAAAGCATGGTTCCAAGAGCATATGGTGGACGTCGTTGAGTGGCCAAGTCAATCTCCAGACCTCAATCCTATTGAGAACCTCTGGGGTGAACTCAAACGAGAAGTTTCAAAGACGTGTTGCCAAAACAAAGCGCAGTTATGGGAGAGTATTCAAAAAGTTTGGAACAATATTCCTGTAGAAACTTGTTGGAAGTTGATATCGTCTGTGCCCGGAAGAATTGAAAAAGTCATCAAGAATAATGGCGGATATTCAGGGTATTAGATGCGGCCTAACGAATTCAGTATAAAAAAGGACAATTACTATCGAAATTTCAATGTTAATTACTAAGTTTGTTGGGCACACCTATTATTCTGGCCAAATGAAAATTGGCGTTTTTTTATAAATTAACTAAATTTTAAGTTTTTTTCAGAGTTTGTGAAGCCTTTTGGTTTTGTTATGACGATGAAGTGTTTATGTTGAAAACTAAATTAATTTTTGAGGGATAATAAAGATATATAAAGAAACCAAGCTTGTTTTAAAACAAAATTGTTCACACCTATTATTTTGTCCGGGTGTATAGATATATATATATATATATATATATATATATATATATATATATATATATATATATATATATATATATATATATATATATATATATATATATATATATATATATATATATATATATATATATATATATATATATATATATATATATATATATATATATATATATATATATATCTATATATGTACAGTCCCTTGCCATATTATTAGACTCATGCTGCAAATCTACTTTTACTTGATATTTCTTGTTGTTAATATGAACTTTTTGTAGATATGTTGGTAGAACTTGGGTTTTTGAATATCGCGGGCACTTTTATCGTTTTAGCAACACTGATCATGTTGGTAATCGATGACTCACATCGATTATCGCGAAAATGACATGTAACCTAAAAAACAGAGTTTCAGTTTGATAGTGCAATTCAACAATTTAACGTGTTTCAATAGCGTTTTCTCTTGTAAAACTCTTTTCCATTTCATAAGGTGAGTTTATTGTTGACAAAACAACATGTCAAAGTATATATTTACACGTTTTGAGGCCATATTATGATAAAAAAACAATTTCAGAATGGGAAAAGTGTCTGATTTGTCGCCAATAAAAGTTGGTCGAATTTCCGGCATGCTGGAAGCACGAAACATGTCGCAATACCAAATAGCGCGAATTGTTGGAGTTTCTCAAAGTTCTGTCAAACGAATAAAATAAAAAATAGACCTCGGTGAAGATCTGAGAGCCAAACGTAAAGGTGCGTGCGGTCGTCGGAGAATCACGACAGTGAGAAGTGACCGAAAAATTCGCAATATTTGTGTTGAAAATCGAAAACTGCCGATAAAAATTCTTGCAAAAAAAGTTGTTGAAGCCGGCATTGAAGTTTCGCAAAGAACAGTGCAGCGGAGGTTAGCAGAAGAGGGTCTTATTGGACGTAGACCAGCACGCAAACCAAGACTTGCACCTGCTATGATATCAAAGCGATACCAATGGGCACGAAAATACAAGGATTTCACGACTGATGACTGGAGGAAGGTAAATAAATGCTACATAACTATATTCAAGTTGTTCTTGTACTGTAGATATTGTTAAATCTAAATTCTATGACATTTTTCAGGTATGTTTTTCGGACGAGTCGATTTTCCAAGTATTGGTAGACAAATCGCAGTTTGTACGGCGAAGGTCAAATGAGAAATATAAGCCAGACTGCATTGTGCCGACCATTAAACATCCTCCGTCGGTAATGGTATGGTCAGTTATCAGTTATAAGGGGCCAGGGGCCTTATACGTTGTCGAAGGTACAATGAATGCCGAAAAATACCAGAAAGTTTTGGAAACTCAGCTGCTTCCTCAAGTGAAAAAATGGTTCAAGAAACGAGAAAAGCCAATTTTTATGCATGATGGTGCGCCTTGCCATCGTGCACACAAAATTACAAAATTTTAAGCTGAAAAAAAAGTAGATATTCTCGACTGGCCAGGAAATTCGCCTGACATAAACCCCATCGAGAACGTCTGGGAGTTTTTGAAATCAGAGGTTAGGATGAAAGCCCCTACAACCAAGCAAGAGTTGATCAATATACTTAATGACACTTGGAAACATAACCCAGAGATCAAAATAAAAATTCAAAGCTGTATAAGCAGTATGCCACGTCGCGTTGAAGCTGTGTTGGCTGCGAAAGGTGGTCATACAAAATACTGATTTTTGCAAAAAAATGTATTTTCATCTAAAAAGATTTCATTTCGATGTAAATTTCTAATTTTTTATGTGACATTTATTGTATTTATAATAAATTTTGACGTTTCATCATGAAATAGCGTTGTTAATGTCTACTGACGTGTTATAAGCCAGAAAAACTTCATTTTTAAGCATGAGTCTAATAATATGGCAAGGGACTATATATATATATATATATATATATATATATATATATATATATATATATATATATATATATATATATATATATATATATATATATATATATATATATATATATATATATATATATATATATATATATATATATATATACATCTATTTATAGAAATATGAATTTTTGGCCAAAGTGATTTTAATACTAATGTTCTTCTTCGAACATTAGTATCAAAAATATTATTAGTTCGAACATACTACGGTGGTGGGTTGAATAAGTTGTGGATAGATGTAGATATAGATGATGATGGAGAATTTAGCAAGTTCAGTTAGGCGGTTATAAAGCATACGAATGATATAAATTTAGGATACATAAAGGTCGTACCGCAAAAGAATTACCTAATATATAACAAGGTGATAATAAGTATGAAAGTGGATGCAAAGATAATTGTACGTAGAACCAAAATAAGATTAAATGCGACTCCGCGGAGGAACAGCGCGACGTGGTACCAGGACTCGCGATGTGTTCGGGGTAGTAATTGTAGAGAATCACTTCGTAATTCTCTGGGGATGGGAGTGATGTTACGCCATCGATAGTTTATAGACTAAAAAGAGAAAAAAAAAGAATGAAAATAAAAAATATATAAATATAGAATTGTTAAATATAGGTGTACATGGTGAGATAGGTAGATATAGATATAGTTATAGATATAGCCGAATAAAGTTGCTCACGATGAGGTTAGTTGCTCCATCGCTGGCGATGCATATCAGACGGACGCCGATGACTTTATCCAGAAATGAGACAACCCGTGAACTGGATCAAGAAGCGAATGCAGATACTTGCACCGCCGCGACTAATTAGTAACACAACAAAGACCATGAGCGATCTGAGTATCTGGAGATCGCACCAACACCACACACGTCGCGAAGTGGCAGGCAAACGTGATTGCGCATAATAATCTATTTCATTCGCCAATAAATTCGCACGAAAAGACCGCCGCACCTGGTCACGTTTGTTTTGATTTTCGCGAAACGTCAGATAGCGATGACAAGAATGATGATCGGCGAGAGGGACGCTGGCAAGCGGCTAGAAGCGTCGATGATTCCAGCTGACTGGAAGGATCCGGAAGGCTGCGCTCAGGCTGCCGAGCGAAATAATGGTAAAGAGAGCTTCTTGCTTGATGCACCAAAGGGCAAGAGTGCATTGCACCCAGGTATGGAATACATGAGACGAACAGCAAAACTGTTTCCCATGAATCCCGCTGAAGCGGTAGTTTGTTTATCCACCGAGGCTAGGTGGCAGGCGGACAGCAATGAGATGGGTTTTTTCGGTCCGGACCAAAGTAAGGGTGAGCTGCATTGCCGGTAGCGAAAGACTTTGATACAGAACTGATTCTTGATTTTTCCCACACATTTGATTTACGTGAGCGAAGGACCGCAGAATGGCGCGAGAAAACACATCAGAAAAGTGAAATACATCAAATTGAACAGCTGGACATCACACATATTAACCGTGGCTGGATTTCCGTGCGCTTTCCCGTGCATTTCAAGTATAAAGTCAAAGAAAACGCGGCGCCGTGATAGTGAATTTGAATATAGTGCATTAGTAACTGAATAAAGAACGTTGTAACAATTAATGTAACGCTGGCGTTTTTAATCATTTTTTCTCCCTCGGTTTACTGTTCCATTCGTTCGGTAACATATCGGAATTTTCCGTTGCTTTCGGGTGCTAACCGTCGCAGTCTTCTTGCTTGGGGGCGACGGCAGGAAGGCAGATCTTCAAATTCGAAGCGAAGGGCCACTCACGGCCCTTCTCGTGAGCAAAAGCCGCACGAAGGCTGCCGCTCTTCATATCCCAGTCGAGGGTAAAGGGTTTGTGACGCATTGGAGAGAAATACCGTAATAAATTGCTAAGTGCCCATCGTAACCTTGTAAATTATGAGCAATACAATAAATATTATCTACATACGGCCGTGCCATTAGACAGTTATCTAGAAATCTCTTCAAAACGGGCTCCTCGTTGTTATCCTCGAATAAATGCTCCCTTATCCCAGATACCTCACATCTATCTTTGATATTTGCACTTCCAGAACAGTTATAACATTTCTGCTGTGCAACAATTAAGTAACCAAAATGTAAAAAATCAGAGTCACCATTCTCATAACGCGTATTTTAAGTGCTTTCACAATCGAAAAAAATCAGTAGAAACTTTGTCTGCAACATAAAATATCTGACAATAATACTCATTACAAACATGTTTAGACTCGCATTTATGTTCAGACTCGCATTTATGATTGTACATATCTTCAACGTTTCACATACAGTTCCCCATGTAAGTTTATTTTTATGATGATTTTCATTACAGTTATCACCCCTAAAGTCACGATTACAACGTTCACAATGGGTAAGTTTGTTTACAAAATTACACGGTGGACTAGAATGACAATACGGACACTTCATTTCACACCTATGAAATTTCCTCATGAATAATATGCCGTTCACACTACACTTCTAAATCAGGTAGATTTAGAATCTGTCAAGTTAATCAGGTAAGCGTTCACACTACGCGACGTGATTTAGAATGACGAGATTTAGAGAGAGAAATGTCATTCGAATTTAAGTGTACATTTTTTTTGCGTGAAAGTTATTGAAAATGGTGCAGGAACATGCAAGAACATTTTCTTTTCACTTTGTACAACTCAGATTTTCCTTTTTTGTTCAATTTTTGCTATTTTAGAACAAAATTCGAATGACATTTCATTCAAATCTACTCTCGCTCTCACGGACGGAATTCAGTACGCTCTGAGAACAATTCAGCCGGGAAAAATTCACAATAGTACCTGATTTGTACTTGTTTAACTCTAAATCTACTTGATTAACTCTGTCAGACGCCAAAAAAAATGTATGGGTAATCAGGTAGATTTAAGTTGATTTAGCTGTAAAGCGATCAGCTGATCGAAATCGCCTGATTTAGAGTGTAGTGTGAACGGGCTAAAATTTATCACAAAAAGAACATTCATAGTGTTTGTCGAACAAACTTGTCAGTGATTTGATCACGTAAACATGTTTCAATCTATGTGAATAATACAAATAAATTTTTTTTATTAAATAAGATGAGGCGTCAATTTTTAAGAGAATAGAGTTGGAATCTCTAATGTTATCAAAGACAATTATTTGATAATCTTTTAGAAGATTTTGAAACTTGTAGAGATCAGCTAGAATACAACCATCTTCACAAACATTTACTTTACCATCCTTACATAATTTTATAGTTAACTTAGGAAGCCTACTTATAACAGCTAAATGAAATTGTACGTTAAAATTTAATGAAACCGTCTCCAAAGCATAACATATACTTCTAGGGAGACAACTGGTATCATTTTCTAGACCAACATCTACAACACTCTTTGTTTTCCTACTTAAAAGATCGGCTTCGTCAGAATATTTATGATTGAGTCTACCCCCTGCAAAAGCGAAGTAAACAAGGTTTGCATTTTTCTGCATGACATAGTCAGCTAGAAAATTACTGTTGAATTGATTCACATTAGAAATCAAACCCAGAATATACTTTCCGCTTATATCGTTTACAGGTCTTAAACTCGACCGTATAGGTTTTATGTGGGGGAGTGGGGTAGCTCTATTGTGAAACTGATTTTTCTTCCTCTGACCGAATTAATTGTTAAATCTTTAACAACATTATCAAACATTTTTTCCAGGTGACCAACTGGGTCTTCAGCATGAAAATTGAAATCTTTTAAACGGATGTTAGTTTGAATACCTTCCACTTCGAATTTTTTTAAAAAAGTAACCCATTTTGATAATAGTTCGTAAAGGGCTTTTGAACCAACATTCTGAACTGTTACATCTAGAGGACTACTTTCTTGCAAAATTTGATAAGAACTATTGTGACCCGCTATCGTATTTAAATTGCTATGACTTAAAACTAGCTGTCCGTCCACATGTGCCTTGTCACTACACGTTGTAACTGATGAGCTCCCTGCGCCTATATTCAGGTACTCTGGAGTCTGTCTGAGCACCTGATTCGAAAAATCAACTTTAAATAAATTCGAAAACCTAGCCAACAGTGTCATCAGAGTATATTTTTCATGCTCTGAAAACATTAACTTTTTATCTCTTAATTCGGACAACATAAGTGTGAAGCCAGACAAAAAAATGTTTGGCCTAAATTCAAGGCACTTTCCAAATATATAATTAAAAGGGTACAACCTGTCATTTCTGCTACTCTTGTATTGTCTGCAACAAGGACCTTCAGTAGCTGCAAATAAAAGTTGTATTTGTTTTCAATGAGTTTGAAGTAGTGCCAGTAGGCATGCTACAAAATAACCCTGAGTATAGAGTAGTGCCCACGAGTCAGCTACAAACTTGCACTGAGGCGGGCGTCAATTTTAGAAGAATCCTTCTCCCTCGCGTATGTTTTGAAGTTGAAATGTGAATATGACTAGTCAAAGATATGGTTTTTATACAGTTTTGATTTCATACATACCATCGAAGTATAGTAAAGAAAATACAACCGTATCTTTGACTAGTAAAAATAATATATTCACCCTGCAGATGCATAAAATCAGCCATACTTGAGAAAATACCCGAGTGACATGATCAATAAATCCCTACAATGGGCAAGTGTCAAAAAAGTGAAAAATGCCAGTTTCTTAATAAACATTCGTACATGTATGTTCTAGCATAGGTGTGCATACTTGTAATTAGTAAAAAAAGATATACCGTTGAACAATGCATGCGTGCCTTTACATCACTTTTAACGATAATTGATATCCTTTGTGTATGTGCACTGATATGAATGCATTAAGCGTTGAATATGGACGATAAAAGCTTACAGCCTTTGTACTGTGTCTGATTTGTATGCAAAACTCATGCCAACTACATTCTATGTTAAATCCATATCTATTACGTCTTAAAAACGTGGCCTGGTAAGATATTTTGTAGATGCCTAAAGAGTCTAGGAGGTTTTGCTTGTTCTGTTTTGAGGGGGCCGATCTGCGTGCAAAACTCATATCAATTACATTGCATGCAAAATCTTTACTAATTACATTTTAAAAACGTAGCTCTTATGATTTATCTTAGAGCTGATTAAAAGTGTTTATGAAGTTTTGCCTTTTCTGTTTTGTGGTGGTTTAAGCTAGTATAAATATTCAGAAACTGTAGAAAAATGAAAGCTGTAGAAAAATAGTAAGATCATTATTTATAGTATAAACCTTTCAAATACTAAATAAGTATAATCAGAGCGCATTTAAACTACTGCGCGACGTTGCTGAGGATCGTGAAAGTATTCACACACTTTTCACCTCACTGGATA
The DNA here is from genome assembly GCA_947369275.1 of Nemotelus nigrinus. NCBI lineage: Eukaryota > Metazoa > Arthropoda > Insecta > Diptera > Stratiomyidae > Nemotelus > Nemotelus nigrinus. The sequence continues at coordinate 119,433,413 of OX376372.1, read as the reverse complement.
TGGGTAAGGAGTACCCCATTCGCACGTTTTCCCTCGTAAAGACGAAATTTGGACCGCGGCTAATTATACGCCTAATGAATGGAGAGCATGTCTTCCTACTGCTGAGATTTTCAGCTCGGATAAAGACACAACGTCAGGTGGACAAGTTAAATAATACCGAGGGACAGCATCTGATTTTCAGCGGTAAGGATGAGGACCGAGGAGGTTTTTTAGTGATAAAATTTATATAATAATTAAAGAAGATAAATTTGCTGAATAAAAAAAGTGCTACTTTTAAGATGTTTTTTAATTTTTCTTGAAGTTGAGTAGATCGTTGTTTAAATATAAACTGCTATGTTAAGGACTTGCCTGCAAATCATATCTTTATTTTACAGGGTTGTGCTTTATTTTACAGACAATGTATGAGACTTAGGTTACTTTACAGGCACTGAATCTGAGTCGTGTATACTTTTTTCAACGCTATTATTTTTTTTAGATATCTGTGTTGGAAAACCTACAAACACATGTTTTATTTTTGCTCTTCAGCTTTTAAACAGGTCACGTACGTAAACAAACCCACGTGCTTCTTGTACGCACAAGACAGTATTTCTTCGGACTATGTAAACAAACCCACATGTCTGTAGCACGTGCATATAAACCTCTCTATCCATATACAGAATTTGGACTCTTTACCTCCAACCACGTCAGCTCATAATGAGCCCCGCTCTAAACCACAATCTTATACGCATACGGACCACCCACTAGCACCCAGTCCAACCGCCGCCTGCTAAACTTTACTAAAAAGAAAACCTATATGCTTCCCATATTAAAATATGCGAACCGATTACAACAAAATTCAATTTTTATACTTCTATCGATCTCCTTCATTATCTTCACCACCCAACATCGAAGTCGTAAAAATATGTCTCGAGAACAGACAACACAACGATCGCTAACGATTACTCTATCTCTCATTCCTGACCTGCCTTCACACATTCATTCTTTCATTCATTCAAGAACAAAAAGTAATTGTCTTAAAGATATAGCGCGTGGTTAGCCATTTTGATTTGTCATTACTTCTGACAAAAACATTGCATCAACGTAAAATTTGCAGAGCGTATTGATGTTGACCAAAATTTAAGACACATGGATTTTCAAGGCAGTGTGGGAAACTCTGTTGCTGTGGCAGGCTTCTGAAAAAAAAATCCTTAAAATCATTTACCCTCCTGAAAAATTTTTGATTTTTGACAAAAAATTCAAATCATTGATAAATTCTTACCTTTGTACATCATATCAAATTGAAATTTTGAAAATCCTGATTTGCACAAGAACGGCAACCTATCACCAAATCATCTCTATTTTCAGCACTCGAAAGTTCTATTCACGAGAACTGACGACCGGCTTATCCGATCATAATTAAATTTAAAGAACGTGTCGGTATTAATTAGTACCAGGTCCTATAAAAGTGATTTTGAAATGCAGGCAACCCTTTAGCAGTGGTACCATCTTGAAAAATCATTGAGAAAAAAAAAAAGCTTTTTGGCCTATAACTTCCGATTCAGCCATCAGATTTCAACGAAATTCACACAATATTTGGATCTTACTTTAGATAACATTTGGTGCTAATTTGGCTGAAAAATTAGAATAGAGTTGTCAGCTTTAGTGATTTTTGTCTTCTAAATCTTGCAAATTTGCTCAGCAAAATAAAGTTTTTTTCCCTATAACTTCCGGTCCAGTCATGAAATCAAAATGTAAGGTAAACTTATTGCTGCCTCGTTGAGAAAGGGTTGCCAGCACTGAACATTTTCATCATTTGTGTTATAATTGAAATTTGTTGCTTTGGATAAGGAATCATTGATATTATGTTTTTCCACATTGTCACTCACAGACAATTTCTTCGAAAACTAGCTTTCCAGCGGTTCTGATGCGCTAGACTTTTTTGACCTCAAATATCTTCTTTTTTTTTGTCTGTAACTTTCGACGAAATCAACGGATATAATTGAAATCGATAGAGTCATTGGATTTTGACGTGAGACAATCGTGGGAGACTTTTAATTGCAGTGCTGGGAAAGTGTTACAAGTACTAAGCATTTTTTTTTATGTAATATAATGCTGCTTTCAAAGTTTTGCAGTGTTTGGCTTTTCTTAGTCTTGAAATTTCTGAATTCTTTTTTCCACCCTATGAGTTTAAATGCATTGTAAAGATCAAAAAAATTTTGCACTCCAAACAGGTTGGAGCAAGTGTGGTTGAATATGCACTCAAAATCAACTCAATTCTTCTACTGTTCATCGAACCTATGTATTTCTAGCGGTTCAGGTGCGCTAGAGTTTTTTCACCATGCCAAGATCCTTTCCCTGCATTTATTACAGTACAGCTCAAAATACTCCTTCAAATATTCCGAGCCCAGGTTGCTCTGGTTCATGACAATATTTAAAAAAGTCTAGCGCATCAGAACCGCTAGAAAACTAATTTTCGAAAATATTATCTTTGAGTGACAAAAAATGTGGAAAGACACTGTACACTTTTTGTAGAATCATATCAACCATTCCTTATCCCAAGCAACAAAACTCAACTATAACACAAATGATGAAAATGTTCAATGCTGGCAAACCTTTCCCAACGAAGCAGCAATAAGTTTACCTTAACAAGCTCATACTTAAATCATCTTATCCTTTGAATTTCGTTCTCCTCGGAGGATATAATCGAAAGTTTCAGCGGTTAAACGTTGTTTGAGGCTGCCATCCGAAAAATGTTCAAAACTCGGAAAATTTAGAAATTGGTTTCATATTTTTATCGCAAATGCTTTGCATATGACTACGTCATTTGAAGCATTTGTTGGTACAATATTTACGAAAATGGCTAATGCTGGTTACCATGTGTTAGCAGCAAAGCAAAATGTATACCAAATCTGCTTCACGTTAAGTTAAACCCAACCAGTACATTTCGTTTCGATTGAATCACTGCGCTGGAAGTTATACGGGTGAAAAGAATTTTAGGGTTACCACCCTCAAAACTTTTCAAATTTTTAAGCGTCAATATTTGTTGTTCATTTTCATTCCAGGGTGAATCCCATTTGCAAAACGAATGATATAATCAATTAGTAAAGAAATTTCACAAAATTACAAAAATGGTCATACGTGGCAGCCCTTCTATGGTTTTTGTACGAAATTCCTGCAAAATTTGGTTCACATTAAGGTCGACTTAATGCATCAAGTTCATTTTGATTTCATTACTGGAACAGAAGTAATAGGGAAAAAAGCTTTATTTTGCTGAGCAAGTTTGCAACATTTGGGAGACAAAAATCACCATAGCTGGCAACTCTGTTCCAATTTTTCAGTCAAATTTTCACCAAATGTTATCTAAATTTAGGTCCAAATATTGTGTGAATTTTGTTTAAATGTGATGGCTGAATCGGAAGTTATAGGCCAAAAAGCTGTTTTTTTTTCTCAGTGATTTTTCAAGATGATACCACTCCCACAGGGTTGCTCACATTTATAAATCACTTCTATAAGACCTGGTCCTGGCTAATACCAACATGTCCTATAAATTTCATTACGCTCGGATTATCCAGTCGTCAGTTCTCGTGAACAGAACTTTCGACTGCTGAAAATAGAGGTAATTTGGTGATGGGTTGCCGTTCTTGTGCAAATCGGACTTTTGAAAATTTTAACTTGACATGAAGGGCAAAAGATAAAATTTATCAAAGATTTGAAATTTTTGTTAAAATCAAAAATTTTTCAGGAATGTAAATGATTTGAAGGATTTTTTCAGGAAACTGCCGTATCTACAATGTAACCTGCACAATCTTGAAAATCCATGTGTGTTTAGTCCTAGTCTACGTTAATACGCTCTGTAATTCACACGGTGATCCATTGTTTTTCTTACAAGTAATGACAAATCAAAATTTGAAAAAAATTCCTTGCCTACTTTTAGGCACCCTGCACCCACACATGGCTCAAAATTTCCAAGTCTTAATCATAGGCAAGCTTAAAACACAAATAGTTTTCATTCATTAACATAAATTTTAACAAAACTTTACACTGCTTGGATATATAGGCGTACCTGAAAATTCACTAAAACATTCGCCGGCGCCAAAAACTTTAGATATCTGAATTTTAGCATGTCATGGACCTACCTACTATGTACATCTGCGTCCTTCGAAAATTTCACTTCAATCGAATCGGCCACTCCAGAGATAATCTCTATTAACCATTTTGCTGATATATAATATATATTTATAAATATATATATATATATATATATATATATATATATATATATATATATATATATATATATATATATATATATATATATTTATATATTTATATAAATATATATATATATATATATATATATATATATATATATATATATATATATATATATATATACAGGGTGCGATTGAAAAGTATCGATACTTTTGTCGCGCTACGATTTCAAGGCGTCCAAAAAAATCAGGTGGTGGGGGAAAAAGTGCGTTGAACCTTACTCTTTCAAACGCGGTACTTCGCAGTTCGCTGGCAACAGCGGTTGAGTTAATATCGTCCAGTGCGTGAAGGCGTGGCGTGGCGCTTGGTTAGGTTCTCCGAGTTACGAAAATGTTACGATCGTTAGAGCAGCGATACGCAATAAAATTTTGCGTCAAACTCGACAAGACTTTCACTGAGACCCAGGATCTTCTTAAGCAAGCTTATGGAGATGAAGTTTTGTCCAGAGCACGAATTCACGCTTGGCACAAGGCGTTCAAAGATGGCCGCGAGGACCTCGAAGACGAACAACGCTCAGGGAGGCCGTTGACGTCGAAAACGGACGAAGACGTCGACAGAGTGCGTGAATTTTTGAACATTGACCGGCGTACAAGCCTCCGTGAGATCAGTGAAGAGTTAAATTTAACGTTTTACAACGTGCAACAAATTGTGACGGAAACACTAGCCATGCGCAAAGTGTGCGCGAAAATGGTCCCTAAGGTTTTGACCGACGAGCAAAGGGAATCACGTGTGCGACTGTCTCGTGAAGTGCTGGAAAGTGACGGACAGGAAAACATTTTAGATAAAACTATCACGGGTGATGAAACTTGGTGCTTCGAATACGACCCCGAAAGCAAAGCCCAGAGTACGGAATGGCACACAAGCACGTCACCTCGCCCCAAGAAGGCACGCATGTCGAAATCAAAAGTTAAAACAATGCTGATTGTGTGTTTTGACTGTCGAGGAATTGTGCACAAAGAATTTGTACCACCTGGGACGACTGTGAACGCAGCTTTTTACAAAGAAGTGTTGGTTCGGCTCCGCAATCGGGTCGCTCGGTGTCGGCCGCAGCTTGTTGGCGAGTGGGCGCTTCACCACGATAACGCACCTTCACACACAGCGTTTCTCTGCACCTCTTACCTGGCCAAAAAGGGCATCGCAGTGCAACACCACCCCCCCCCCTACAGCCCAGACGTGTCTCCCCCGGACTTCTTTTTGTTTCCGCTCATCAAAAAAAAACTAAAGGGAAGGCGATTCCAATCGATTGAGGACATTCAAAAAAGTGTAACCGACGAGCTGAAAGCCATACCGGAAAACGCGTTCAACCAGTGCTATGAACAGTGGAAGGACCGCTATCGCCGGTGCATCGAAGCCCAAGGAACCTACTTCGAAGAATATTAATTATATTTTAAAGAAGATTCGATTAAATTGTTATAACAACAAAAGTCTCGATACTTTTCAATCGCACCCTGTATATATATATATATATATATATATATATATATATATATATATATATATATATATATATATATATATATATATATATATATATATATATATATATATATATATATATAGATATATACATATAAATATATAAATATATATATATAGTTGTAGTAGAAGTATATATATATATATATATATATATATATATATATATATATATATATATATATATATATATATATATATAAAGAAATATGAATTTTCGGCGAAACGAGTGTAATACTAATTTTCTTCGAAAACTAGTCAAAAGTCTTGCGCATCAGAACCGCTAGAAAACTAATTTAGAAGGCTACATAACCCAAAACTAATTTAGAAGTTTTAATTCTAGAAGTTATCTGTAAGGGATTTAAAATTGTGTGAAGACGTTATACACTTCTTTGTTGTATCATGTCAACCATTTCGTACTCACAGGAACAAAAATCATTTTCTGACAGCATTTCCTATAACACAAATGATGGAAATGTTCAGTGTTGGCAGAATTTGTCGAACACAGCAACAATAAATCTACTATAACATGCTCGTGCTTAATCAACCATTCCTTTTAATTTCAGTTTCATCCAAGGATATCATCGAAAGTTTCAGCGATTAAACTATGTCTGGGGCAAAACTTGGAAATTTTAATTTTCGGTTGCTTATTTTATTTTAAATGCTTTGCTTACGAATACAAAATGGAAGCATCTGTTAGTGCAATATTCACGAAATTGTCTGGTGCTGGCAATCATGTGCAAGCACCATAGCTGCTTCACGTTGTGTTAAACCCACTCTATGAATTTCATTTCGATTGAATGGCTGCGCTGTAAGTTATAGGAGTGAAAACGATTTTAGGGTTACCACCGTCCAAACTTTTTAGATCTTCGGAACGTTAATATTTGTTGTTAATTGTCATCGCAGGATCATTCCCATTTGGAAATTTTATGACAACATTGCTCAATAAGACCTGTAAATAATTTACAAATCTATCTTAGAGTTAGGTTCACTTACTGCGTGAATTTTGTTAAAATCTGGTGCCTAAATCGGAAGCTATAGGCCAAAAGTCAATTTTTTTTCCCAGCGTATTACCGTTCTAATCGCAAAATCGTTTTCGTTCCCTTTACCTCCCGTCGGAGTCAAAAGGGGGCAATTTCGGATGTCTTAGCTCACGCGGAGAATGGAGTGAGTCGAAATTTCAGGCGCCACTCGCTTTGATTTACACCGAAATTGCCTATCACCCGTCGCCTAGAAGCGAAAAATCGTCGACGATCTATCTTACACCCCCCATCACGAATTTCACTAAAAGTAACTAATGCACAATGATAACGCCCACATTACAAAGTATATCACAATTATATTCCATCCAACTAAAATCTCAAACCATCTACAATCTCTATCGCCGGCGCCGCGTTACACTACTATTCATGTTCACAAACTCAGATGAAACTATTTACTATTAAATTACTTACATCTAAGATACTACTCAAATACCTGGAGCTCCCTCTGGTTGGTTTTGTTTCGCCAAGTCTCCCAAGGTGTTATTTCTTTACGTACATGGGAACTCCCCGCGGAGCCACCCCTCCTATTGTTTCGCCGTTGCACTTTCTGCTCTTCGATGTAGTGATCAATACCCCGCGCACCACTCGTTACCAATTTCGCTGCACACGCCGGTTCTAATCGCACCAAAAGTCGCCAGATTCCTTGTGCACGTATTTATCGTTTTTCCCAGAGAGAAATCGACTCGCATCTAATTCAACCATTCATCTTCGCCGAACCTCCTCCAATGTTTTCCAGTACTCGCTCCAAAATATGTAAAAAAGATAGAAGATGGAATTACTTTACTGCGCTGCTGCTGATGGACACTTCTCCTCACCGTGGTCGCTGACCAAATATTCAATAGGAAATTTTTCGTCTACTATATGAAACGTATTGGATATTATTGTATCCTCAATCTTGAATTGTAGCAAAATAGTTCCTCAGGACATTTTGGTTTCATATGTCATTCCTCTTAGCCTGCATCTGTTTTGTGTTTGAACATTATATATTACAGATATATAACTGTTAATTTTGTAAATCAATATGTCAGCTCCAGTATCTATTAGCAGTTGTAACCATCGCTTCTCATTCTTGTTGTAAATCAAGACATAATTTGTGCTTACACCCGTTATCCTATATATCCTATTATCTAGGATAAATTTATTATATTTTACGGTTTCATTTTCTAATTTTCCTCCGAGAGGCTGCCAAATTCCTCTCGGGAAGTTTGCTCATTTCCCTGGTTCTCTATTATACGAATATATCTACGATTATTTCTCTGACTTTCCTCAAAGCGGCTATTTCCTCGACTATTATTGGTGCGTCTATAATTATTGTTATCGCTACCATTGCGTCTATAATCATTTGTGTCACTATCACGACTTGATTCATCGTGTTTTCTGTTTCTCATAAAACTGTTATTGCCATTTCTATTCCTTTGAACATTGTTTCTACAGTTATTATATCTGTATCCGTTATTATCGGTCGCTAGCCAAATAGGGAGAAGAACATGTAGTATACGCAAATAAACACGTGCCGCAACTGTTAACAATCTGGAAACAAACTGGTAACAATCTGTCCGGAAGGAAGTATTGGCTAATTGGATCAGGCTAGTCCCTTCTAAGTAAGGTTGGTGAGAGGTCCCTCTCCCGTAAAAAATTTGGTTCTGCCGCACGCCCGTACAACAGCCAGCTGTATGGGCTGTGTAAACGGAGGCCTCGCCCATAACTGGCAGAGGGGCGCCCTTGTTTCTCTCTCCGCAGGGGTGACATGGAGGCCTGGGGACAGGTCTGGGTTGGTGACTGAGGTGAAAGTCCACCTGTGGGGTTCTGGATCCAACACTTCACTTTACCCAGTTTTGGAACCTGGTGAACCGCGGTCTACAGAGCAGCGGACTAATAGACTAGGGGAGACACCTTGGTTGCCTCGGCAGCAAGGTTTGCAGGTTAAGCGTACTGTGAAAGCCTACGAAACCCTCGGATGGTCATGGGGGAGTCTGCCTCGTAATTCAAAGAGAGGAAGGACGGTCGGAGCAATACGTTGTTCCTATGGGGGCGGGGTGTAGCGGGAGGCAAAATGCTGGCGATTGCGTAAACTGCGGTCCAAAAATGCGAAACCCAAACCTGAAACTATCTAAAATAATCTATGGATAAAAATAAAGACTTCAAAAAAATCAAACTTCCCGCCAGTACTACTGGAGGAAAGTCGCCAGAAAATGACCCCATCAAAAAGAGTTCAAAGGTGACACGATCACCAACGCCAGAAGGAAGCGGCGGCTAAGCCTTTCGGCAGAGCTGTTACCAGGACTGGAGGTGGTACCTCCAAGGATCTGCAGTCCACTGTGAAGGTGGTGGCAACTGATCCCACCAAAGGGAGGAAGCGGAATGCCCAACGCTTCAGAAGGAGAGAAGCAAAACGAGCGGCCAGGAGTACGGTGACGCTGGAAATCAAAGGGAAACCCGAGGATGCCCAAGGGAAACCTACAACAGCGGCCGCGAGTAAAGGCCAATGGTCAGAAAAGATAGTCTCGCCGAGAGGGAATTCGACGAAGAGGCCACAACAAGAGACTGCATTTCGTTCCTTTAAGGACATAGCGGCTAGTCACCTTAAGCTGGCCGTCGTTGACAAACAGGAACTCCTGGAATGGAGACTCGAGGATGACGTGGCCAAGGTGATTTTTAAACGGATCTCCGAAAAACTCTTCAAGTTTGCCATGCCAACGGAAGACACCCCGCTTTGAAGGCTGCAACATTGTTCACGGCCACATTGCCGTGACCTGCAGTGACGTCCTCTTGACGGAATGGCTTTGGTCTACCGTCCTGAAGATTTCTGTAAACCATCCAGGTTTAGACGTGGTGGAGGAGACATCTGAGCCTAAGCTAATTACAGCGAAGATGGCGGTGCCCCACTCGAGCGCTTTGGAGGTTCTGTCTCTGTTAAAAAGACAGAACCCCGATCTGAAAGTTTCAGGCTGGAGATTGCTCCAGGCTGTGATTTAACTGGTGCAGCAAAGTTGGTGCTCGTGCTGGGAATTGATCAGGAGTCCGCGGATCAAGTACGGGCCTACTACGGGCTGATTCATTTCGGTCTGAAGAGGATCACCTTGAAAGTTGGAGCGGAGAAGGTGACTGAGAGAAGCCGAAAATCGGGTGGTCCAAGCGAATCTTCACCACAGTAGAGCGGCGACGGCCAATCTGCGTCGGCATCTCAATCGGGGGCACGCTTACATTGCACTGATACAAGAGCCGCTTCTGTACAAGAATGTGGCTTGTGGATTCGGCGCCAGCCTCAATGTGGTCCAACTAAAAGGAAGGAACAAGACAAGGGCTTGCATTGTCGCCAAAAAAGAGGTGAAAGCAGTTTAATTCCGCAGCTTTGTGATGGGGATACAGCCACAGTGTGTTTGGAGAGCAGGATCGCTGGTAGTGGCACGCAGCGGTGCCTGCTGTCGGCGGTCTATCTACCATACGACGTGGATCCCATCACACCCAGACTGAGAAGATTGGTAGAAGCGGCTATGACAACTGATGCTGTCATCGTCTGTGATGCAAATGCTTACCATGAAATATGGGGAAGCACCAACATAAACGAGAGAGGCAGGTGTTTGCTAGAATTTCTAACGTCTACCAACCTCAACATCCTCAACATAGGTAACAAACCTTTATTTATCTTCAGGAACAGGGCTGTGGTAATTAATATTACCCTGACAACTCCAAGCAAATTGGAAAGTGTCCATAGCTGGCAGGTTTCTAACCTGCCGACCATCAGTGGCTATGCTGTAATATCTGTTGTTCTGTTATCTCACCTGAAAAAGTACGGAGCCCGAGAACAGCACAATTTGAAGTTTACTCGAGGAAAACAAAAATACACCTCAAGGCACAAGACGATCCGGATCTTTCGATCCCAGGACGACATAACGAGTAGGTGAACCAATTAACGAGAATCTCAGTGTCAGATTTCAAACACGTGTGTCTGGAAAAGCCCGTTATGAAGAACGCTTCCTTATGGTGGTACTAACAGAGGCAAGAAGTCACACACAAAAGACGTTTAACAATGCAAGGCGGTCCGGAAACGTTGAAGACTGGGATCGGTAGAAGCAAGAGCTGTCGCTCTTCAAAAAGAAGAAAAGACGAGCCAAGCGCGAATCATGGAGGGAATTCTGTGAGAACATTGAAGGATGTACAGAGGCTGCCAGAATTAAGAAGGTCCGAAGCGTTACTCCGCTACCCCTTTGCGAAGGGAAAACGGGGTTTGGGTGGAGGACCCGAAAGAGTGCCTGGACATGATAATGGAAACTCACTTTCCAAAATCAGCTTGCGCGGCACCGCGTAGTGACATACTTCGAGGAACCCACCAGGCGTCTGAGCGGCTGATCAAAGAAGTAGTAGAGGAGGTCAAGATTGAATGGGCTATTAGCACATTCCGACCTTACCCGAGCAATGGACAAAAGCTAGGGTGGTCTTCATTCCGAAACCTGGTGCGCTGAACCATCAGCACGTGAAGGACTTTAGACCAATCAGCTTAACGTCGTTTCTGCTCAAAACACTAGAGAGGCTTGTTAATCTGCACATCAAAAGCTCGATTGATGTCGTGAGACTCTGTGTTGATTAACACGTGTATCTATAGAGCAGATCAGTAGATACGGTATTACACAAAGTTGGCGGTACAATAGAAAAATCCGTACGGCAAAAGGAATTCACGTTGACAGCGTTCTCAGACATTGAAGGGGCCTTGAATAATGTCACTTTCGCGAGTATCATCGATGCCTTGGTTCGATATGGAGTGGATACTTGCTCAAGAGCAGGCGGATTGAGGCTGTGGATACACAACTAAATACACTTATCATTCTCACATTCACTACTCACCATACTACTTGACATCAAACAAACCACATCAAAATTTACAAATCAAGTAGGTTAAAAAAAATGTTTTTTTTTAATTTTTCATGAGAGTTGTCAATAGATCGAGAGAATAGAAGCTTGTTTCTGAAAAACAACCAGATAGAAATTATTAAATGTTAAATTTAATTAAATAGTTAGCCAATGTTAAATAATTCAAAAAGTTTCAAATAAAGATTATAATGTTTTGAAAGGAATTAAACAATCCAATGTTTTATTTTAGGATTCATTGATTGAAGGAATATCCTACAAGGCTCCCTTTTTGCAGGCTAAAGCGGAAAGAATAGTCAGAACCGGAACACCACAAGGAGGAATTATATCTCCCCGTTTTCGGATCCTGGCAGTCAACAAAATACTGGAGAATTTAAGGGCCAGTGACTTTGAGGTGGTAGCGTGTGTCGATGACATTGTGGTATTTGTGAGAGGTGCGCTCCCACAAACTTTGTCGGACCTCATGCAATCGGCGCTGGACCATGTCCAAACCTGGGCCAGAAAAGTCGCTATTAGGGCAAACCCGACAATAACCGAACTTGTAATTTTCACAAGGAGACACAAGGTACCGGCTATTGCCACGCCTAACCTGATAGTGTTAAATATTTGGGCCTTATACTAGACAGGAAACTGAACTGGTAGGCTAACGTAAAGCACAGAATTGGTAAGGCTCGCGCAGCACTTTTCGCGTGCCAGTCCGCGTCTTCTTATACCTGGGGTCTTAAACCTGGGGTATATTCATATGCACATGTGTAGTAAGGCCGATTTTGGTGTATCGAGCGATCGTGTGGTGAAACCAGCGGAGAGTAAAACTAATATCAAGGAGCTAACAAGACTGCAAAGATTAGTTTGCTTATGTATTACGGGCGCTTTAAGAACCGCCCCAAATTTCTGTGTTGGAAATGATTTTGGGACTTATGCCCCTAGATCGATTCATCTTTAGAAACGCAAGCCTAGCGGCTATACGTGCTTAAAGTTCCAGCATGTGGAACTTTTCAGATCAGTGGGGCTACATCAGTATTCTTACAAAATGCTGCAAAAGATTTTGGCTCGTTGCAGAAGACACGGACCACATGAGCAAAATAATACATCTTGGCAGAAATTTCCAAGTCAAGATACCCACAAGAACAGACTGGAAGAAAAAGGAGGCTATCACCGATGGGGGTGTCTGGATTTACACGGACGGGTCAAAGACGGACACAGGATTTGGCTCGGGCGTGTTTTCTACGGATTTGAGCCTTAACCTGTGGTGTAGACTGTCGGACCATGCTACCGTCTTTGAGTCTGAATTACATGTTATACGCATGGCGGTTGAGTCCATTAGCGGAATATCAACCAGATCAATGATGATTTGCGTCGACAGCAGAGCAACCATTCTCGCTCTTGCGTCTTACAGATGTTCTTCAAAAACTGTAAACGCTCGCAGAGTGGCTCTCAATGAAAAGGCAAGGCATTTTCCTATCCGGATTATGTGAAAGCCAGGGCAAAGTGGGGTCATAGCCGATGAATTGATGAGGGAAGGTTCAGGAGCAAGCAAATAGCATCAGTTCACCACGGTCAATCGCTGACACCACAAGCAAACTTTATGTCACCATATGGGCCAAACTAAAGTCCAAATGGAAAAACCGGATGGACTGTAGGGTGGCCAGGACATTATGGCCATCACCTGATCCAAGCAAAAGCAGGAAACTGCTCAAGCTCTGCAAAAATCGCTTGAGAGCCACGTTCGGCTTGCTCACAGGGCACTGCTTTACCGCATCTCATGCGAACAGAATGGAACTGACATCCAGCAATTTATGCAAGAGTTGCGAGATAGAAGAGGACACCATCGAGCATACTCTCTATGATTGTCCGGCCCTAAATAATAAACGCCTGAAGATTTTTGGCTCTTATCACTTTCAACGGTTAGCAGAGGTGACGAATACCGTCACGCTGAGTCAGCTGATCCAGTTTGGCAAAGCGGTCACTTGGCAGCTCTAAAAAGCCAGCGGAGGGTGGCAAATGGGCCCAAATTGGTGGCCTAATGCAACCTACGTCCCCGGCAGCCCTCTTTACTAACCAAACATAGCCTAACCTATTATTAAGTATTACGCTTTCTATAATGGTTGATATGTAAAACATTATGCTGGTGAACCTTGCTCTAATTCAATAGCTTATGTAACAGAATCGCTAAAATTGCGCGTTGGTGATGCAAACACAGTATCCCTAAACTGGTCATTCAATCCATTTTTAAATACGGTGAGTGCGTAGGTGTCATTGATACTTTGAATTGCCTGTTTTGTTACCTGATCTACTTCCGTACGTAATTCGCTAATTTTTAACTGATTTAAATCGTTCACTAAAGTCAATATTTTATCCTTTTATGCTGTCACAGACATACGTTTTTGTGAAAAACCAGCAAGTTGTGTATGAATTTGAGGTACTGTCTTATTATTTTTGTATTTGAAACGCAATTGTCTTTCTAAACTGTCCATACTGTCAACATTTGCGCTATTAAGAGAAGTCCTTATTATTGGGCTTAGCTTTACATGTTATACCAAATTTAATAGCTCTGCTTTACCTTCAGTATTCAACTTTTTTTCTAGCAGTTTTATTTAGGTTAAAAATGTCCCTAACTCATTATATTTTCCATTATAAATTGAAATTATTTTATTTGCGGTTTCTACATTAAAATCTAACATCTCGATATATTCTATATTTTTTCCAATTGTCACAATTACACTTACAGCATTCAAACGCTAAACAAGTGTTGTAATTAATATTTGACTGATTGATATAAAACTTGATTTCAATTCTAATTCTTCACCGTTTTTAATTTTATTTAATTACGATATTCCAATTCTTTGGAACTAACCGCATGTTCTTATTTTTCTTTAAGGGTTTATGCTGTATAAGTTTTCGTCTTTTTCAGATTTGTAAGAATAATCTGCAATTCTAGCAACAATTTTTTACTATTGTACAGTCATTTATTCATATTAGTCTATACCTAACATTACAAATTCTACCTTTTATATTTTTTTTCTTACAATATACCAATATATATATATATATATATATATATATATATATATATATATATATATATATATATATATATATATATATATATATATATATATATATATATATATAAATATATATATATGTATATATATATATACATTTTTCTTTATACAATATTCTGATTCCTTCCTAACATAATATTCCTATCCACTATCTTCTTTGTATGTCTCCTCTGTTTAGCATTGTAGAGTGTATAGTTATGAAGACGGCAGAAGTGCTAATTGTCTGCCTATATTCAACAAAAATATTAGCTTTAGTGCTACAATTATTTCCCATATTGATTACAAAATTTCTTTTTTCACAAAATAAACATAAGAAATTTTATTTTTAAACTGTTCTATTCCTTATGTCTACAACTATACATATTCAATTTTCGCTTAAACAATTCACGTAGGTCCCCTGCAGATATGTTGATCATTTGATGTAGTATCGCTTTGTCTCGTCGCACTTTGAACTTCTTTCCACCGCGTTTCCTACGTTGTAGCTTCTGGATAACTGGTTCCTCAATCTTCTTCCTTCTGATAAATTCTTCTATTCTCCTCGGTTAAGGTCCAGGTAGTGGCGTTGGTTTGTATTGGGGTAGTGGTGTCGATGGTGTTATTGATGTCGGCACATATTCTTTCTGCTGCTTATTGCTGTCCGCAAATTCCTTTGTTCTTATTATACATCTTTCGAAAATCTTGATAAATTCGTCGAAGTCTTTTATTTCCCCGTCTTAAATTTTGCAGTCGCTGTCGGGTTCTGTTGGAGTAACCCTCGTTGGTTCGCAATTGCTAAGACCGCCATGTAAAGGTGCTCGATTTACATTAGCAAGGATTATCCTCTTCCGATAATATTCGAGAGATATGCGCTTACTAAGGCAACCCGTTGATTGCCGCATGTTTGGCACTGAGTAAAACTCGTGCAGCCATTGTGTACTAATTGGCCAATTAGCCAACTACCTACATGGTTTCATCACATACATCATCCATGCTCCAAATCAAGACAACACATATCAAACCAAGCCATACATCACATACATAAACCACATAGAACCAGTCCAAATAAAGACAAAATGTCTTATAGACATCAATGCTATAGTGGAATATGGATGTAGTCTATACTAATCAAAGTTTAATTTTTGTTTTGTCTTACGTGTACGTGTATTTGAGTAAGTGACCCATTACAATGTTAATTGCCTATCAAAAATGACCAAGATACTTTTCTTCATAGCTTTTTGTTTACTTTTCACCTTTTTTGCCTTTTTTTGTCATGTTCTTTTAATCGCTGATTTCAATTTACCCTCTTTACGTTGCTTGAAAGAAGACTTGAATTGAATTGTTGTGAACGGGTTCGCTCTAAATGTAGCCATTCAATTATTTACACCACGCATCGTATCAAAAAGTTTGTTTATACCTTTCTGAGCTAACTCCTGTGTGGCAATTTGTACGTGTTCTCTTAAAAGATCTTTCAGAGATTTATTTCCAAACTTATGTATAAAAACCGTACCGGTCTTCATCGTTTGTCGTTATATGGCTCCTACACCTGACGTGACCATAGGTTTTAGATAACGTAATAGACCGTAAAAAAATTCTGATTCCCCTCCCGCGCTGGTAGATAATTAGTGCTCGATAGAGGGCACCAATATCTGATAAATTTCTTCCACTGTGAACCAGATAATAGTGCGTGTAATGCGATTTCATGTCATTAACATTGGTATTGGATATTAACACTTTAACGCTTACTTCAATTTATGTGAGTATTTATAGTTTTTCCGATCGGCGCTTGAAGTGAACCATTATATATGTTGGAGTAAAGCTCGGCTCAAAGTCAGTGAATTCACCATGATGATCTATAAATTAAATGAGAATACTTTTAATAAAGATTTTCTCCAAAGTGTAGTATTCTAGATGTTTGAACCTGAAAACACTACCACAGGCCTAGTTAGGGAGTATACGCAGGTTTTTTATTAACTTCTCGCCTACAGCTCGAGTTTTAATAATGCCCGTTTAAACGTGTACCAGGTTCATTACTTTACAATGCTTTGAAGATGCGGGTATTTCTCGCCGACCCCTCTTGTCAAGCTCTCCAACACTTTTTTCCAGCCGCCTGATTGTACTTTTTTTACGATTCCTTAAGTGTGGTACCAATCAGTTCCGGATCACGTTTATCAACAGGTGTTTTTCAAAATGCGTCGATGAATAAACTGGCAATATCACCGGTTTTATCCACTATTACTGAAACAGGAACTATATCCACACACGCGTCAGACAATTTATATGATATTTTTAAAATAGTGCCGGAATCTGTAATACTGCAGTTCCAGATTCTCTAGCTACTCGAGCTATGGACTCCAAAACAGTCTTGTCTAATAGTTCAACTTCTATTTTTCGTAATTTATTGAAGCCGTATAAAAAGAAGGTTGTTGGTTCTCTTCCAGGCGCATTATCAAGAAATTCGACACCACTTAGCAAGAGAGATATGAAATTTTCAATATTAATAGGTGGCGGAATTTGTAAGTCTATGTTAATTTTCGTATGCTTATCCTTTAGATAAAAAGTGTGGGTAGTTGGTTTAGCGCCTATCTCTTTAGCATGCTTCTTCTTTAAACTGTTTGACAGATGAATATATTCATCAATCATATTCAATTATTCGTCATGGTTTGGTTTTTTTCTTGGAATTTGGCCAATAATGTAATCCATAAGGTCTGAAATTTTTTTGTCGTATTGTTTATTTAATTTTAAATAAACCATACCCGCAACCTTACTGGGTTGATAAACATGTATGTGAAAATCACCATCTACCTAAGGTTGGCTTATTTCAGTTATAACTATTTGGTCTCATAAATTATTTGTTTAATTTTGATCATGTGGAGCTTGTTAAAGTCGGAAATAATTGCAAACACAAACGATGAAAGAAATATTGAAAGTTGACATCACTTTTTTCATAGCATAACATTCTCAATTCAACACCGGTCTACCCAAAACGAACATCGTATTTTTAAACGATGCAACTGTGACATATATTTGTGGTGGATGAGTTGGTTCTACTGGATCTGGTGAACATCATAGCCTTTTCAAAATGTTTTAAGCCTCTCTTTAGGTTTATATAGTGCAGAACGTTTAAAAATACCACTACTGACACTAAAAGTTTTCTCATTCTTTCGTTTCAGTAGGGCGTTCTCCGTTATTCCAACATATCAACCAATACCAAGCTTACAGGACGTCGGTAGTTTGTTTTCGAAAAATGATAGTGGGTTTTCATTGATGTATATGCAGAATAGTGCCAGTTCTCACAAAAAGTTAGAAATCTTTAACCCTTTGCCGCCGGCGGCCATATTAATGATATTTTAAATTTACCTATTTTTCTGTCAAAAAATGACATTCACAAAAATAACGTCAAAAAAATGAAATTCAAACGTGTTCCAAATGTAAATTTGATAATTTTATTGACCTATATTAACCCTATATGTGCGCTAGAAGCCTAAAATGAGATTAGGAAAATTTGAAAATGTTTGCATAAGGATAGCTTTTGACCAGATTATTAAATGATTATGAAACTTACAGGACATAATTTCGATTCAAAGTTGTAGACTAGAATAGTTTTTCATGAACGTGCTGGTAACCCTGCAGCTAAGGCAGGCATTATAAGTGAAAACATTTAAACTATCGACTTTCCTGAAAAATTTTCGTCTTTTACAATGAAAACCAACTCATATAGAAATCTTTTGCTTTTCCTATACAATCAAAGGAAAATGTTTGAAATTTCACATCGGACAAGAACGGTAACCCTCCTCTAATTACCCTATATTTTATGCATCAAAAACTTTTGTTCTCGAGAACTCACGACTCAATAATCAGATTCAAGTGAAATTCGCAGAATGTATTGTTACTAAGTAGGACCAGGTCTGATCGAAGCAATTTGGAAATGCAAGCAATTCTATGAAAGTAGTGCCATATTGAAAAATTATAAAGAAAAAAAAACTCTAGCGCATCAGAACCGCTAGAAACACTAAAGTTCGAAGAACAGTAGAGGATTTGTGCAGATTTTAAGTGTATATTCTATCACTTCTTACTTTTCCTACTTAAAACTAATACACCCTAAGTAATAATAGAATCTAAGCTTATCTTAATTTCAGTGACTTCATCGAAATTTACAGCGGCAGAAAGGTGTTTGGGGTTGTCATCCGAAAAATGTGCAGATCTCAGAAAATTTAAACATTGTTAACTTATTTTTATTGAGAATGTTTGCGATGAAAATACTTAATGCAAGCATTCATTGGAACGAAAATAACAAAAAGGCCTAGTGCTGGTAGTCTTTTGCTAGCACCGGAGCAAAAAATATGTCGCATCTGCCTGACTTTAACGTCAACCTGCAGTGCGAATTTCGTATTGACCCAATTACTGCATTGGAAGTTATAGCGATGTAAAGAGATTTAAGGCTACCATTCGCAAAAGCTTTCAAATTTTCTAGATCTTGATATTTGGTGTTTATTTTCACCATAAAATCATTACGATTTGAAAATTCTATGATGAAATCGCTTAAAAAGGTATGCTAAAAAATACAATAATAACCATAGCTGGCAATTCTATCATTATTTTGAAATTTAATTTCCTCTGAATATTGTCTACCATAAGTTTTATTTGCCATTTGAATTTCGTTATGATTGAATGGCTGCACTGGAAGCTATAGGGCAAAGAGCTTTATTTTCATCATAAATTTTTCAAATTTCAGACACCAAAATTGTCATAGCTACCACAGCTACTGTGTGAATTTTGTTTAAATCGAATGACTGAATCAAAATTTATAGGGCCAAAAGCAGTTATTTTGTTAAATGATTTCTCAAAATGGCACCTCTGACACAGAATTGCAATCATGTCAAAATCACTTCTATCAGACCTGGTCCTACTTAAGATCAATACATTTTGTAGATTTCAATCATTTCTGACCATTTGGTCCTGAGTTTCCGTGAACAGGAGCTTTCGATGCTAAAAATATAGGTAAATTGGGAAAGGGTTAATAGGCGTGCCCGTTGTAATAATAATATTTTACTTTTTACTTTAATAAAAATATTTTACTTTAACTGTGTAGACTAAACATAAGGTTTATATATGAGTAGCTGTTTTTTTAAAAAAACGACATTTTTCCCGAAGAGTCGATGATTTGAAGGTTTTCACTTCAGCGCCTCCCCTAGCTAGTTACGTACGATGATTCCATTAAATTCCAAAAATTATTTCACATGGCTATGCAAGCCAGATCATCATGATTCAGTTACACGCGCAGCCAATAAAAATCTCACGTTGCATTTTCCACAATTACAAAACTTGATCGCGCAGACAGACATATGATTGGTCAGCAGATTAGCATATTTCAATTACACGCGCAACCAATAAAAATCTCACGCTGCATTTTCCACAATTATAAAATTTCATCGCGCAGACGGACATTTGATTGGTCAGCAGTTTTCATGCAGGGATAAAAACGATCCCGTACGTAATACGCCCCCAGTCGATCTCCATTCATTCGCTATTGCAATTGGTCGAAAGAAAGTTATTAAGTTCAAAGTTATTAAGTTAATAAAATCGCGTAAGGCGTTTAGTAATCGACCAAAATTGTTGTTTCATTTGTTAATTATATTTTTTTTTAACACACCTCCGTGTACAAAAGTTACCTGGCCCAGACGGTCAACTCGGTCAACATAAACCGCGGAAAGTCGAGAAGAATAAGCAGTGTTTATGTTCTTAATAATAAAAAAATAATAAACCGGAAAAAACCGCGAAGGTAAATCGGGAATTATTAACCTATAAACGTTTGGGGAAGCAATTAAGCCTAAAACGCTTCTCAAACTGGTATACGAGGCTAGATACCAACCTAAACACACAAATAAATAAACAAAGAAGTGAAAAGTGAAATTTAGCAGTAGAAAGTTAAAGAGAAATTGTAATAAGTGATCAAATTAAGCATTTCCAACGAGAAAAAAACAAAGTGAAACAAAATAAGTGACATAAAGTGAAGAAATTTTATGAATGAAAGAAAAGAAAAAAGAAAAAGTTTCGTCAACGCAAACAGACAAATCAATTACGAAGCCGAAGAAATGGAGGCACAATTAATGACATTACAACAACAACTAGAAGAACGTAACAACCAATTGGAGCAGATGGCAGCAGCCTTGCAAAATCTTTCATTCAGGCAAAAGAACACGGAATTTAAGGAGAAACTACTGAAGGAAATAAAATATATGAATCCATTCACGGGAAAAGAGGACGTAACCATAAATTCATTTCTAAGCAGTGTTGAGTATTATCTCAGCAACATAGAAAACGAGGACCAAAGACGAGAAGCTATAAGAATAATTTACTACGAAAAAATACAAGGCGAAACGAAGAATGCTGTGCTAAATATAAATCAAACGGACGACTGGAGAGAAATCAAAAACCAGCTTAAACTACGTTACAAACCGGACCTGGAGCCGACCGAAATATTTCGAAAAATATCTAACGTAAAAAATAATACGGTAAGCGAGTTGAATTTAAAAATCCAAAATGTTAGAAATAAAGCAAACGAATTAAAAATTTATTATTATGATGACAATTGTATAAATCTCGAATGAATAGATGCAATTTTATGCAATACTGTTAAAGAAATGACACAGGGAGTGCTATTGGATAAAATATACGAAGAAACTGAAATTGAAAACATCTTAAATATTATGTCTAGAAGAAGATTTGAAGATTCATGTATTCTTCCGGAATTTAGAAAAAAATCGATATAATCCAAAAAATTTCCAAAATAGTAAAAGAAACCATTCGGTACAAAACTCAAATAAACCAAAATACCATTCAAAGTTTCATGATAATGATTACCGACAGGGCTCAGACCGGTACAGACGACAGACAAATAATGAAAATAAACGATACAACTCTAACAATGACTCCGGACAAAACAGAATACAATCGAATCACGATAACCGCACAGACCAAAACAGACGACAAAATCAGAATTTTGAATCATATAATAATTGGTATAGGCACAATAATTCAGGTCAGTCTAAAAGAAGGGATTTCAATTCATCCAGACAGTCTCGTCAAAACCAAAATAGGTCACCAGAACCTATGGAGGTTGACAATATACAAAACTCCAGAAACATTCATCATTTCAATCAATCAGGTCGAATTTCAGGCCAATATTACCAACAACCGCTCAATACTGAGTCTTCTTATAGTGAAACTGAGAAAATTTCAGAGGTTAATGCAAGTGAAAGTGTTCCGTTTTTTCACAATTAGCCTAGGATCACTTACCGATGATCTCGATTACGATTGACAAAATCAAATATATCGCTCTTATTGATACTGGATCTTCTTTCAGTATAGCCGACGATAAACTAAAAAACTTTAAAAGAATTCAAATAGAACCCTTATATTTCCCTACAATCACTGGTAAAGATGCAATAAATTATGAAATCCACACACCAGCACCGGATGAAATAAAATCACGCCCCGGTGGCATGGTGAGATGGAAAGTAAAAAACCATGTCAATAGAAAATATCAATTCATTTTAGGCATAGATTTACTTAACAATCTCGAAACTTTGATAAATTTGGAAGAAAATTTCATTAAACTAAATGGTCAAGTTATCCATTTCATCAATCAACCCTATCCATCAGATCAAATTTATACCCTAGAAAGAATCATCAGTAACTATCTCAATCGCCTTAAATTAGATCATCTCAACGCAGAAGAATATAGTGAAATCACTAGATTAATAAAACGGTTTGAAAATATTCTTTACAAAGAAGGGGACATTTTGACTACTACTCACAAAATTCAGCACGAAATTACTACCACAACAGAAAATTAGATAAATTCAAAACTATATAGATATCCGCCAAGACACGAAGCAGAGGTCCGTAGGCAGATTAAAGAAATGGAAGAACAAGGTATCATACAAAAAAGCTATTCTAAATACTCTAGCCCTTTAATTGTAGTACCTAAAAAGCGTGATAATTCAGGTGAAACTAAATTCAGACTCGTTGTGGACTACAGAAGACTTAATGAAGTGACTATAGACGACAAATTTCCTCTTCCTAATATCGATTCTATCTTAGACAAATTAGGTCGAGCACAATATTTTTCCACTCTAGACCTTGCAAAAGGCTACCATCATATTTTGGTCCAAGAAAAAGATAGGCATAAAACGGCTTTTGTGACTCCTCGTGGTTTATACGAGTTCATCCGTATGCCTTTTGACTTAAAAAATGCCCCTGCCACGTTTCAGAGGCTGACGAATGAGGTGCTTCGAGAGTATATCAATAAAACCTGTATACTACATCGATGATATTCTCATTTTCAGCACCTTGTTACAAGAGCACATAAAAGCAATCAACGATATTTTCAAATCCACTCAAAATTCAAATTGACAAATGTTACTTTATGAACAAAGAAACCGCGTTTTTAGGGCATATTATAACCAAGGATGGCTTAAAACCCAACCCAGAGAAAATTAGCGTGATTGAAAAAGTAAAATTACCGACCACTGAAAAAGAAATTAAAAGTTTTTTTAGGCCTACCAGGGTACTACTGTAAATTTATAAGAGACTACGCTAAAGTAGCACAACCCATGACAAAGAACCTTCAGAAAAATACCAAAATTAATACAAAAGACCCCAATTATATAGAATCATTTGAAAAACTGAAATCCTTGATCACTTCATCTCCAATATTGAAAATAGCAGACTTTAGTAAACCGTTCCAACTTACAACAGATGCATCAAACTATGCTATAGGCGCCGTACTGTCTCAAGAAGGCCAACCTGTATGTTTTGCATCTCGTACTCTGAATCGTCATGAACGAAACTATTCTGCAACTGATAAGGAATTCCTAGCAATCATGCATTTTGTTAACTATTTCCGACCGTACTTATACGGCAATAAATTCAAAATATTTACCGATCATCAGCCTATCAAATATTTGCACGCTAAGTACCGCGGAAAGGATATGTCACCCAGACACCAAAGGTGGTTGTTGAAATTAGGTGAATATCAGTTTGAAATAGAATACTTAAAAGGACACGAAAACAAAGTAGCTAATTATCTAAGTCGATTAAAACATGACGAGGATGAAGGAAAATCAAATAAAAACGATGGTTCTACAACAAACTCTTTCTCACACTTGGAAATGCTGAGTAACATAGACAAAGACGAAAATAGTACCATAGCAACTATACATTTGGCTGAAGAAGAATTATTAGATCACATCCCGATCAAGGAGAAAATAGTTAATAAATATCGCACCTAAATAATTCTATTAAATAATAAAACTAAGGAATTCGAAAGTATACACAAGAAAAGAATCATATTTATCGCAAAATATGACTTTAACAACCTAGAAGACATATTTAAACGTTACATAAAAAAAGAAATGATAGGAATATACTCCGAACTGGAGGACAATAAATATAACATTGTGCAACAAAAACTAAGAACCATGTACTATAATGATCCACAAGTGAAGTCCATTAGGAGCTCTTTCAGAGCAAAAGACATAGAAACCGAAGTGGAAATAGTCAAACAAATCTCGCTACATCACGTTTGTGAAAGTATACATTCCAGAATATTAGAAACATTCAATGCCATTAGAAACAAAATTTATTACCCTAATCTATTATAGATGATTCCAATAGTTATTAATCAGTGCGACATATGCCAAGCGGTTAAGTATGACCGAAATCCGATAAAACCAAAATTCAATTTCACAGCAACAGCAGACGACATTAATCAAATAATTCACATCGACATTTATCAAATAATGAAAGTTAGTTTTCTCACCACAATAGATACATTTTCTAAATTCGGAGCAGTATATTATCTACCAGACAGAAATAGTGCAACTGTAATAGAAAGACTAGAAGATCATTTTGCGAAAATTGGAAAGCCGAAAAAAATAGTAGCTGGGAATGAGTTTAATGGAGTTTTAATAAAAGACTTCTTACAAAAAGAAGGGGTAACTCTTCATCTTACAAAACCTCACAACCATACGGGCATTGCCAATATCGAAAGACTACAAAATTTCATTGCTGAAAAATTCAGAGTACTAACTTACAATAAGACTAAATTTTCACCTCGACGAATTCTACAACAAGCTGTTAGAAACATTCAATTATCCAATGCACACCATTCGAAGTTCAAACACATAAAGTAGATTTAGAAAAAATATTCTGCGAGCGAAAGAAAAATATATTACGAGATTTAACAAAAAACGTGAAGATTATATTGAAACAAGAACAACAGGATTCGTTAAAAACTACAAAGCGGTCAGGCTAAAACAGCAACCTAAATATAAAAAGGCTAAATTAGAAAATGTCCATCCTGCAAATATAAAAAGAAAAGTAAAGTTTTACGAAGATAATTTTGATAAAAACGATAATAGGACCGAAACTTTTCATACTATCACTAATGAACAACAGCTTACAATCGAGAGAGCATTAGGAGATGGTCCATTGGACGAAGCCCCCATAACCAAATTTCATTTGAACATAACGAGACAAGATATTAAAACTTTGGCAAACAATTCGTGGTTAAATGATAAAATTATAAACTTCTACTTAAATTTAATAGTTGATCGAAGCAAACAACAGGATTCTAATACTCTCCCACGTACTTATACTATGAATACCTTTTTTGTTCCAAAACTTCTGCAAGAAGGCTATAGCTCAGTACGAAGACGGACTCAAAAAGATGACATATTTTCCTATGATATCCTCCTTATACCCGTTCATGTTAACCAAACGCATTGGTGCATGGTTATTATCGATTTAGTGAATAAAACAATTAAATACTATGATTCAATGGGAATGCCTAACCCATCCCTTTTAAATTTATTGGTAGATTACTATCATTGGACAAAAGAGAGCAATCTTTCGACACATCAGAATTTGTTAAAGAAAGTGTTTCAGATATTCCACAACAAACAAATGGATACAATTGTGGTTTTTCGCATGCATGTTTGCTGAGTTTGTCTCAAGAAATCAAAGCATAACATTCACACAAGAACATATGACTTACTTTCGACAAAAAATGGTTCTGGAGATTATGCAAGGCAAATTATTTTTATAAAACACAGCACACTCAAACATTTATTCCTCACATATTACAAATTTAAATTGCAGATATTAACGAAAATATTAGTACTGTTACTTACATTGACACGAAACAACGGAAAACTCAATCTCTGCAGTATTACGGAACAATCGGGATATACAGAAATACAATTCGACCAAGCAGAAATAGTCAGCAAAACCAACCTTATAATTCATGTTATCAACACGCAGGAAATTCTAAATTTAATTCAAGACTTTACTACTAATATACAAAAAAAATGTGGGAAGACGTAATACACTTTTTTGTGCAACCCTTCCTTATCCCAAGTAACAAAACTCGACTATAACACAAATGATGAAAATGTTCAGTGCTGACAATACTTTTTCAATGAAGCAGCAATAAGTTTACCTTAACAAGCTCATACTTAAATCAACTTATCCTTTGAATTTCGTTCTCATCGGAGGATTTCATCGAAAGTTTCAGCGGTTAAACGTTGTTTGAGGCTGCCATCCGAAAAATGTTCAAAACTCGGAAAATTTAAATATTGGTTTCTTATTTTGATCGCAAATGCTTTGCATATGAGTACGTAATTTGAAGCATCTGATGGTGCAATATTTACGAAAATGGCTGATGCTGGTTAGCCTGTGTCAGCAGCAAAACAAAAAAAAATCCAAATCTGCTTCACGTTAAGTTAAACCGAACCAGTAAATTTCGTTTCGATTGAATCACTGCGCTGGAAGGTATACGGGTAAAAAAAATGTTAGGGCTACCACTCTCAAAACTTTTCAAATTTTTAAAACGTTAATATTTGTTGTTAATTTTCATGGCAGGATCATTCCCAATTGCAAATCTAATTACATAATCACTCAGTAAAGAAATTCCACAAAATTACAAAAATGGTCATAGCTGGCAGCCCTTTCATGTTTTTTGTACGAAATTTATGTATGAAATTTACTTCACATTAAGGTCCATTTACTGCATGAACTTCGTTTTGATTTCTACACTGGACCGGAAGTTAAAGGGAAAACAGCTTTATTTCGCTGAGCAAATTTGCAAGATTTATGAGACATAAATCACCACAACTGGCAGCCCTGAACTAGTTTTTCAACAAAATTTTCATTAAATGTTACATAGACTAACATCCAAGTACTGTGTAAATTTTGTTAAAATTTGATGGCTGAATCGGAAGTTATAGGCCAAAAACCTGTTTTTTTTTCTCAGTGATTTTTCAAGATGGTACCACTGCCACAGGGTTGCCCACATTTCAAAATCGCTTCTATCAGACCTGGTCCTAGTTAATACCAACATATCCTGTAAATTTCATTAGGATCGAATTATCCGGTCATCAGCTCTCGTGAACAGAACTTTCGAGTGCTGAAAATAGAGGTTATTTGGCGATGGGTTGCCGTTCTTATGCAAATCGGAATTTTGAAAATTTGATCTTAACATAAAGGACACAGGATAAATTTTATCAAAGATTTGAAGTTTTTGTCAAAAATCAAAAATTTTTCAGGAAGGTCAATGATTTGAAGGATTTTTTTGCCCCAGCCACAAAGTTACCCGCTTTATGCTGAAAATCAATATGTGTCAAATTTTAGTCAACATCAATACGCTCTGTAATTTTCACGATGATCCATTGTTTTTCTTACAAGTATTGACAAATCAAAATTTGAAAAAAAATCCTTGCCTACTTTTAGGCACCCTGCACCCAAACACGGCTCAAAATTTCCAATTCTTTATCATATACAAGCTAAAAACATAATTAGTTTTCATTCCGAATACTTTTCTTTAACAAAAAATTTACACTGCTTGGAAATATAAGAGGTTCCTCAAAATTCCCTAAAA
>OX376372.1:119312468-119405593 GCA_947369275.1 Nemotelus nigrinus | reverse complement strand
CCATCTTGATAAATTACAAAGAAAAAAAACTGCTTTTTGCCCTATGAATTCTGATTCAGTTGCCAGATTTTCATGAAATTGACATAGTAACAGAACCTAAATCTAAACCGTGTTTAGTAGAAATTTGGTTGAAAAATTCGATTGGTGCTGCCAGCTGTGGTAAATGTTGTGTCTTTGGTTTTGAAAATTCGCTCAAGATAATAAAGCTTTTAGTCCTATAACTTCCAATGCAGTCATGAAATAAATACGAATTTCATACAATTAATGGAACCTATTTTAGGAATTATTTAGGCCTAATCTGGTTCAAAAGCCATGATAGGGTTGCCTGCTATTGTTGGTTTTATGTAAATTTGCAATATCTTTATTAAGCAATTTTATCGTAAAATTTTCAAATGGTAATGATATTGTAATTAGACATGGGTAACGCAGCAAATTGGAGGCGTTGATACACTGATACCGACGCCAGCAGTGGTATCAGCGCACTGCGCTGATACCATTGCGCTATGATACCATGGTCTCATTCGCCTATGTGTGATACTCACTGCATTTCTCGGACTCACATACGGCGCTGGCAGCATTGCGCTGATACCATGACGCTATGATACCACGATTGCATCGCTTTTCATAATGTTTACTTAGCGGTTCTTGCTTGAAGTACACATGCAGCCTGTAAAACTCAAGTGGCTTGAGTCGAACCGATCGGGAAAGAAATTATAAGCTGGAATGCTATGGATTTTCCGTTCGAGACAAACTCTCATAAAAAAATTGAATGAATATGCTTTGGCAAGAATTTGAGGTGAACTCATATTTTTGTGCCGCACCGTAGCATAGTGCCAAGCCAAATGGTGTTGGCATTGCAAAGCGGCAGCGCCAACACCATTGATACCGAAGTGCCTTACTGCGCTACTGATACAGACAATCGGTATCAGCGCAGTGGTATCATGGCTAGTGCTTCAACGCCATTGCGCGGCACAGCGCTGCGTTACCCATATCTAATTGTAGAGACAATAAACAGCAAATATTAAGTTTTTCGATTATTTGGAAAATTTTGCAGCTGGTAACCCTTAATTTCTTTATATTCCTATAACGTCGAATGCAGTCATCGGATCGATACGAAATTTGCAGGGTAGATTCATTTCAACGTGAAGCAAATGTGACATATTTTTGGTTTTGATACCGGCAAAAGGTTGCCAGCACGAGTCAGTAGTGCTATTTTTGTATCCATAAATGCTTACAGTTAGTATTTATGCTGGAAACACTTACAATGAAAATAAATAACCAGTGTTTCAATTCCCAAAGTTCTGCAAATTTTTCGGATCGCAGCCCCAAACATCAACTTCAATCACAGTGCTGCAGGCACTGAGCATTTTCTTCATTGATGCTATATGACATGCTGCTTTCAAAGTTTTGTGAAATAAGCAACTGATAACGAGTATAATTAACAAGTGTTTTGTTCTCATATACGTTGAAATTCATGCCTGTGGTAATATCTGAAACCTTTCCACCATATGAGTTATAATGCATTCTTGAGACCAAAGTAAAACGTGGCGTTTGAAACAGTTGCGCTGTAATAAGCAGCTCGTGTGGTAGAATATGCACTCAAAATCTGCACGATTCTTCTACTGTTCTTCGAATATTAGTGTTTCTAGTGATTCAGGTGCGCTTGAGTTTTTTTATGCTTTTGTTTAAAAGGTTGACTTCGATCTTCAAAGAACAGGTCCTGTATCGTTGCCATTGCCGTCTTACGTGATTGCGCCGCTGAATAAGGGCTATTGTGTCCGGACTGATTAAATTGGAATCACCCTTTTCGATTTTTCTGCACGGGGTCGACTCTAGAGCAGATTTCTAAATTAAATTAGTTACATCATTGACAAGATGATCCATCTGTCCAGTACTGGTGAGCGTTTCGAGTTTTAAGGAGCTAACGTTAATTTTACTATCTACTTTGCGACGAAATTGCCTCCAATCCGTGTTCTTAAAAAAAGAGCTTTTGGCGGAGGTTTTTGTTTCATTTAAATGTGTGAAATCTAGGTGAAAACAGGGAGATGAGTAGACGAGAGGGCATGTAAAACAATCGGATCTGAGATAGGGATTTGAATGTAGGCATAATTACGTGATTCATATTGCTTTTAATCTAAATGGCAACTCCCCCGCCTCATGCATTTGTCCTATCATTCCTATATACCTGTATACAGTAATGAGGAGTATAAATTTTATCATTTGGTTTCAGGCAAGTTTCAGTCAACACACATATATCTAGTAAATATTTACTAAGCAAATCTTTAGTTTCCAAGAGTTTGTTCTTCATGCTTTGAGTATTAAATAATAGTAAATTTGTATTAAGCTTACCCAGATAGAAATTTGATAGCAGGCTTAACAATAACATCGAACTGGTCTTCTTTGGTTTTACACTTTGCTAAACTTAGAAAAAGCTCAGACAAAATTTCCAAAAGCTCTTGTGGTGAAAAAATATCACTTGTTTCAATGTTATTGCTTGTTTGCGTAGAAGCGAACGGCAACAGAACGCTCTTGACGACGTCACTATAGAGTGGAATCCCATGACCTGATATCGGTTGAGTGCTTGATGCTTTGGATAAGTGATCTTCCATGCCCTTTCGTTTGGGTTTCTGCTAGTGTCACTGCTGATAGGTAGATTGTGCTTATGGCTAATGGTCTGCGCTTCAGGTATCCGAAATGCTGTGCATGGCTTGTAAGATGCTGCAGCATTACAAGTGTAAGAGCTAGGTGATAATAAAGATGGCTTATTTCTGGTCTTTTGTTGAAGATGTTTCATAATGTGAATGTATTCTTCCCTGTTCTTACAATACTTTGATTTTGCGAAGTGTTTCATTCCACAATTAGAACAAAGAATTTTATCCAACTCTTTGTCAGTAATTAAACAATCAGTGTGCTTATGTTCACCACCACATATCAAGCATTTAGTAGTTACCCAACGATAATCGCTGTAATGCATTCCGGAGGGAATATATGAAGAAAATATTCTTGGTAATGAAAATGTAATGTGCTTGCAAGGGGTTTTCTAAGTGTCCATGGCTGGCCAATGAACATCATTCGAAGAAATAAGGAGAAAAGAACTTGCGAGCATACATCGGCTATAGCTAGTGTGCTATATAAAGCAGAAAAATGAAAATTTCGGAGCATTTCAAATCTTCACGGGTAAGTAAAATGTATGAAAAACAACAGGACCAATTCCCCTAGTAGCAAAAAGAAAGCGCTATTGGAATTTCCAATGAAAGTCCAGGGAAATTTAACATGGTGCTTCGGAAAAATTAGGGGAAAACTGAATTTTGGTGTGAACCTTGGTACTGGCGTGTTGAACAAAATGTCAAAAGTCCCCATCGATTCGAGTGCTGCGTTACTTTTTATACGGAGTCAAAGGTCACCAAAAGGGACTTTACTAAATATCTCAGTAACGGTCGCGTCTTCAGAAAAACAATGAATGACGAAATTCTGCTTAAAAAAATTTTCAACAAAAAAGATTTGATAACTTTTTCTTGTAACCATAACCATTTTTGAGATATATTGATCTAAACATTTGCTACTAACAGTATCCTTTTTCCAAACGGCATGTTGATATTATTCGATTTTGATTACTACTCGGAGTGTTTGTGAGTTTGTGTTTCTATGTTAAAGAAGCGCATGAAAAAAAAAAACATGTTAACAAACTTATCTACCATACTCCAGGGTAGATGGAAAAGTGTGCTAAAAGCATAAGTTTCCTCTTGTATAAATCTTCCCAGCCTAGGACATGCAATGTTAAAAACAAATAAACATGCAAAGGTTCGATCATGCTTCCACGCATTACGCGAAATGCTTACCGAATATATCCGTAAGCATTACTTTTCCCGTTGGGTTGGTGACAATGCGAAGATCCGAGCCCATACATTTGGCATTTCTGCATTGTGTAGGGCCACTATTGCGTTTGGCGTAGTATTCAAATCGCAGTATTGTGTGCATTACAGTTTTGGTTTGACGGATCTGCTGTAGCTTAATATCAGGCTCACAAAACAGAATGTACTTAGTCTGCGAACTCTTGGGTCCCCCTGTGACGAATTTTTACTAATGTTCGAAGAACATTAGTATTAAACTCGTTTCGCCGAAAATTCATATTTCTTTATATATATTCTTATATACAGGTATATATATATATATATATATATATATATATATATATATATATATATATATATATATATATATACATATATATATGTTAAAGGTTGACAGCAATGCGATACACCCTGGTCACTATGATGTGTCAAACGGCTCTTGGTACCGTTGACACGTTTCTATTAGAAATATTCCTACGGCACTATATACCATAAGATAATGAAAGTGTGATCACTTTGGCTTCCAAATCACAACTCATTCTTTATTCATCACTTGATTTAATTTATAGTAAATTTCTTAATTACTACGAAACAATGTATTCTTAATATCTAATGCACCAAGCCAACATAGAATATGCTTACGCTAGCATATTTCATGCATCGAGTAACAATGTCTTTTTAATATTCGAATATGTTTATGCTAGCGTATACAAATTCTCGCGAGACGAAATCTGAATCGTTACACTTATGTGTATAGTTGCAATGCTAGCATAAACAAATTCGGACGTTTGGAATTTTATGAGTTTAGAATTTGATATGGTGCTGTGGCTTGATTACTTAATGCTACATATGATGAGATTTAACATCCTCCCCCGCCTGAATATGATTATTCAGCAGGTCGTGTTGAACCGTGTTCTGGTGGGTTGCTGTGTCCTAGGTGTTGGTACTGGTACTATGTATCTGGTATGCGCTCGGTAGTAGAAGCGAATGATAATGACAATGCAGGAGATGACCACAGCCAGGGTCAAAAGCAATGAAGTGTAGCTAACGGCAACTGGATGGATATCATTCCTTGTAAAAACATATTGTAGTGAGGTGTTGACGTGTAGAATTTGTTTCCTTAGAGTGTCAATATCTCCCGTGTAGCTATCAATTGCACTTAGTTGCAGTTCCGGTATTGCGGAGATTTCAGTGATCAGCTTGGTAATGTTGAAGAGTGGGATGAAGGATTTTCTTGCACTGGAATGGTACACGTTGTGGCTTTGAATCGTGATGAATTGATGCTTGATAGCGCATTGATCCTGAATTTGCAAAATTCCAGTGGCTTGTAATGGGAAATGCGTTGTATTTTGGCCGCAAACGACATAAACGACTATTGGTTCTTTTAGAGCGAATGTCCACTGATTTGGATTTACAAGTTGAATCCACTGTGGTTTGTTGTTGAGCTTCCCAATTCGGCAGGATTTTGGTGAGAGCGAATGTGTTATCATCTCGATTTCGCAAGAACTGACTGAAGATCCCCTTCTGTATACTGGGTGGGTTTGTTTGCATAGATATTCTCCTGAAGATACTAAGATGCATGATCTCTGCTCTACTTCGTTCATTGGGTAATATTGATCACGATGCAAGGTGATCACCAAATATGCAGATGATGGCTGTACGGTGATAAAGGTGTCGTACCACTAGTACTGGAACTGATGTTAGTTTAAACATTTCAAAGTCTTCTACGTCGGCTAAGGGGATGATGATTTTGAATATTGCGTAATCATGCGTAATTGTGCCTGAGATGGTCATCACCTTGAAGTAATTGAGCACAGCTGTTAGGTTAATTGGCAGCCGAAGACCTCGAGGAAGTAATGTTTTGATTGTGGCAAGTTCTTCACTAAGCTGATGCGGAGTGATCAGCATTGGGTTGATTTGTCCGTGATGAGTGTCAGCCAACGTGTCCAATATGCTGGCCTGTATTTGCAGTAACTTGTTGATACTTAGTGTGGCAACGATGCTGATTGTGTTAAAAACTCGTTCCTTTTGACCCTCTTGGGCAATGTTCCGGATATTTTCTTTTATGTCGCCAACCACTTGTCTGATGAGTGCGGTTGATTTCAACTGTTGCCCTTTTACTATGTTCAGGGTTGCATCTAATAGAATCGTCTGCCTTTTAGCTAAACCGCGTAAATGTTGTTGGCCTTGGCTTAGTTGGTCAATGATTTTTGCCATTTCTTGAGCATATGTTGAATCTAATACTCCAAAAAGGGCGTTGGCAACGTTGCCTATGAGGTTAATTGCACCTCTTTTGCTCCTTCTGGCAAGATGACTAGCTTTGAATAATCGATTGTTGGCTGTTAATTGCTCAATGTTTGTCTCTAAGTGCTCGATAGTCGCGTTGCAAAGCGTCGGATGTAGATGGTTCTGGCAAATGTGCTTCATAGTGTGGACGCATTCGCTCAAGAACTCTACTTCCTTCCAATATGACTTCATGTCATAGTATACGACTAGGTTCCACTCGTTGCTCACTAAACTGGTTGCTCCTAAATTTTCAAAATATATTCCAGGATGGTTCTGAAACTTCGTAATATTGATCGGTGAGCAATTGATTGCAGGTACGATTAGTAAGGCCATGAGTACTGTCATTAGCTTTGAACCTGCTATACGCCTGTGTTTTGAAGGTGGCGGCTTGTCATCTTCTGGCGATGATGATAGCGATGGGGACCTTTCTGTGGATTTTGTTGATGTGGCTCCCTCGTCGGATGAATGATCCACTGCTATAGGGAGCGGAGCCAGTTTATGAATGGGACGACAAATAACGCCTCGGCTGGTGCGAATTTCTGCTACTCGTACAAGGCCATCCTTTCCTGCAATCGTCTTAACAATGCGACCCAAGGGCCAACGAAGCGGTGCAATGTTATCCTCCTTGATGAGAACCATTGTATTGACTGGAACGTTTTCTTGGAAAAGCTTCCATTTGTGACGGTATTGTAACTGGTTCAGATATTCTGCTGACCAACGTTTCCAGCAAGAGTTTTTTAATTGCGTCACGAGCTTAAATCGAGAATGAAGTCCATGACTGGTGGATGGTTCTACTTTTTCTACTCCTGTCAAAGGCTCTCCAACCAAGAAATGAGCCGGAGTTAACACAGAGAAATCATTGGGATCTGATGATTCAGGTGTAAGTGGACGTGAATTTAGTATGGTCTCTGCTTCTACCACTATGGTTTCTAGCTCTTCATAAACTAATGAAGCGCCTGCCAGTGTTCGATACAGTAAATGTTTGGCTGATTTTACTGCTGATTCCCATAGTCCACCGAAATGCGGACCTCGTGGTGGTATGAAATGAAACTCAATTCCCTTGGTGCTAAGTGTGCGTTTGATTTTGTCTTGTTCTGATGAATCCTTTAACATGGTTTGTACTTCTTTAAGTTGGTTTTTGGCACCCACAAAATTAGTTCCATTATCACAATAGATATTCTCGCATCGGCCTCGTCGAGCAACGAATCGACGCAAGGCTCCGAGAAAGGCCTCGGTTGTTAAATCTGGTATTACTTCTAGGTGAGTGGCCTTGGTTGCAAAACAGACAAATACTGCAATATATGCCTTTCGGGGCTGCTTGCCACGGATTCTAAAATGTATTTGGATTGGTCCGCAAAAGTCCACTCCGGCATTAGCAAAAGGTTTAGCAGGCTGAACTCTGTGTTTTGGCAAATTGCCCATCATTTGTGAGAGCATTTTTGGTATAAATTTGCTACATCGGAGACATTGGTGTACCACTGACCGTGCTAACATTTTGCCTTTAACGGGCCAGACCCACTGTCGTGCAATAGCCAGGAGTATTTGAGCACCAACATGCATATTTTCCAGATGAATATCATGTAGCAGCGCCTTGGTAAGGCAGTTTGCGTAAGGAAGGACCATAGGGCGCTTTGCATCATATTCTAGTACAGCCTCTTGAAGCCTGCCTCCCACTCTGATGATGCCATGATCGTCTAAAAATGGCGCCAAGTCATTTAACGGACTCAATTTGGATACTTCGTTGAACTGTTTCAATTGTTTCAGTTCTTCTGAGAAGTCTTTCTCTTGAATCAATCGAATTACTGTCTTTTGTGAATGTAGTAATTCAGTTGCAGATAGTTCTTTGGATGCAATTGAGTTGTCTTCCTTCCTTTGAATGCGTGAGATAAAGCGAAGAATGTATCCTAGAATTCGTTGGCAAGCTCTGAATGAATTGCGTCGATTGACTAGTGTCGAAAGCAAGTCCTGGGGCTCATTATGACTCGTGGTGGCGAGGTTTGTGATCTTTGCTTTCTTTTTTTCTTCACCTTGGGTTTGTACCTTTTTTGGGTGGAATACTGGTGGCCATGAATTGCTGCTACCGTGCAAAAATCTAGGACCATAAAACCAGGTCGTGGCGCTGCTCAATGCTTGTGGGGTAAGTCCTCTGGACACGATGTCAGCCGGATTATCCTTCGATGGGACATGTCGCCATTGTTGCTGAGTAGTCAGTTGCTGAATCATCGAAACTCTGTTTGCAACATACACTTGATATGAAGATGACTCTGAATTGATCCATGATAGCACTATCTCAGAGTCAGTCCACAAATATATCGGAATATCTGTTAGCGCCAAATCTGTCTTCAAACGGTGAGCTAATTCAGCTGCAATTTTAGCTGCGCAAAGCTCTAGGCGTGGTAAAGTGATTGTTTTTAATGGTGCTACCCTAGACTTGGCACACAGGAGACGTACAATGGTGATGTTTGATTCGTCGATTGACCTCAGGTAAGCCGCAGCACCATATGCCTTCATGGATGCATCTGCAAATATATGTCATTGCTTTTGTGTTGTCTGCTTGTGCGCATATACATGTCGATCAAATCGTATGGTGTTTAGCATGTGTAGCTTATCACGGAAGTTTTTCCATTCATCCTCCAAGTCTTTCGGAAGAGGTTCGTCCCAGTCAGCTTTGAGAACCCAAAGCCTTTGGACAAACAACTTCGCTGTCACAATTAAGGGCTCCATGATCCCTAGGGGATCATATAACCGGGATATCTCAGAGAATGCCACCCTCTTGGTGACTGGACTCTGGAATCTCCATGTAGTTTTTATGTTAAATTGGTCCTTCATGGGTGACCAAGTCAATCCGATAATATTAATCTTGCTTTCTTTATCGTCACGGAAATCAAGCTCAATTTCCTGGTCTTGTGTGGGTATGTTTTCCAATAGTTGCGGGTGATTGGCACACCATTTTTTCAATGTGAAGCCTGCTGAGCGTAGCAATGAGACTAATTGGTTTTGCATCTGGAGTGTAGTGCTTAGAGAATCGCAGCCCGTGAGACAGTCGTCGACATAAAAGTCGTGGCTCAACACGTGCGATCCCAATGAAAATTTGTCTGATTCATTAGAAGCTAATGTTTTCAGAGTTTTTATAACAAGGTATGGAGCAGATGAAGTTCCATACGTCACTGTGTTTAACTGGAAGCATTTCGGCTTTTGTTCGACATTGCGTTGCCACCAAATCAATTGGTACTTTCTGTCTTCAGGGCTTACTAATATCTGACGATACATTTTTTCGATGTCGGTAACGAATACGTATCGATGAAGCCTGAGTCTAGCAAGAACTGTAAATATATCATCTTGGATATTTGGTCCTTTCGCTAGGACATCGTTCAGAGCAATATTGGTGCTTGTCTTTGCAGAGGCATCAAAAACCACTCGTACTCTTGTGGATGTACTGTCTCTTTTGAATACCGCATGATGTGGCAGAAAATAATATGGCTTTTCTATTTTGTTGGGATCGACTTCTTCCATGTGGCCAAGTTGCTCATATTCTTCCATGAATTTGGTGTAGTCCCTTTTCAGAGCTGGATTCTGACTAAGTTTCCATTGTATAGCTTGGAACCGTCAAAATGCGATATCTCGGGACTCACCCAAACACTCTGGATTCCGATTGAATGGTAATTTTACTATAAAACGACCGTCATCACTCCGTGACACTGTTTGCGTATAGTGTAGCTCACATCGTTGCTCTGTTGAAGTTAGAGAATCCTTTAGTTTATCATTGGATATCCCGAGCCATTCCCACTCAATTTCTTTTAACAATGCTTCTTCTGCTGTTGCCACTCCACATATGCTTTGTGAATTAGACAGCTTCCCTACCTTGCCTGATAGCGTCCATCCAAATATGGTATTTTGCACTATAGGAAGGTGTTTGCCTAGGTGTATCTTCCCTGTCTTCAGGGTTTCGAAATAAATGTCTGCTCCGATGAGCATATCTATTGGACCTGGCTTATTGAATTCAGGATCAGCTAAGCGACAGGATGGAGGCAACTTCCAGTTATGTATGTCGATATGCTCTGATGGCTGTGGTGAAATTATCCGTGGTAGGACGAATGCCTCTATACGTGTCTTGAAATTGTTGATGCATGATTCAAGCATAATATTGACGCGTGCTTTCGAGTGTTGTTTTTGGCTACCAACACCCTCAATATCGACATCGTGAGGAGTTCTTTTTAGTCCGAGCTCTTTGATAATCTTGGAGGTGATAAAGTTCAGCTGAGAACCTGAGTCCAATAATGCTCGACAGGTAATGCTATTATCTCCATTTGTGATTCTTACCATCACTGTGCTGAGGAGAACATAACTCAATGATGTTGCTGTGGCGCTTGTAGCCCTTGCTGTGGAGGACTTAAATGATGATTCCCGCTCATTACCATATGCAGTGGATGAGGATGGGGAACTCGTAGGCTGAGTTGCTGGCGGCTGCTTCTTTTCGATATGCAGCAGACTATTGTGCTTCTTGCCGCAACTCTTACAAGCCCTTGACTGGCATGCTGCTAGCAAATGACCGCTTCCTAAGCAATTCAAACACAAGTTTTGTTGTCTTATTACGCTAATGCGCTGATTTGGCTTTAACTCCAAGAATTTAGGGCAATTGTAAATGCGATGGTCTTCCTTGCACATCTGACATCTCTTCGTTTGTATGGATGTCAATGTTTTTCTAACACTTGATTGAATTTTCACTTGTGAGTCTAGTGGTTCTAGTGCTTGGAAGAGTCTTTCTAGGTACGCTGTTAGTGCGTCGATTGATTGCAGAGCTCTGGGATCTGCTAGACTTTGCTCCCACATGGCCCTGGTGCCTTCATCAAGTTTCAGTGTGATGATGTGCACTAATATTGGGTCCCAATTAGAAATGTCAATTTCCATGCTTTGAAGTGCCAGTAAACACTCTCGAGTGGTGTCGTGGAGGTCCTTTAATCCAGTGGCCTTACTACTCGAAAGTCGGGGCTGTGTCATGAGTCTGTTTAACACCGTTGACACTGTAGTAGATAGAGAATACCGGTTCTGGATATAGACAATGAGGATGAGGATGAGGAGGATGACGTCATAAGCAGGGTCACGAGGCTAGCGAGCACGATGATGTCCCTGATAAGGGGGGTATTCCCCAAGGTCACTGATAAGGAGGTATTCCCTAAAGTCACTGAATAGGAGGTGTTCCCTAAGGTCACTGATAAGGGGAGATAAGAAGGTGTGTTACGCTTCCGTGCTGAGAAGTAGGAGAATGACGTCGATGTGGAGGATGGCATCACTGACGGTGCAAATTATGTGAAGCATGACGCTACGGAGGAGGATGACGATGAAAATTATGTGAAGCATGCCGTTTGGCCTTGACTGTCTTATTAAAATTGGGATGAATAAATATTGAATTTCAAAGCGCCAGCGATTATCGCATAGCGTGTGAATTAATTAGAATTTTATTGATAACAGCAACTGAATTTCACAGATGTTATTTTGTTAATGTTTTTTATAATCATGTTGTGACCTTAACCGTCTTATTAAAATTGGGATGAATGGCTTTGAATATTAAATTTCGCATAGCATTTGAAATAATTAGAATTTGATTGATAACAGCATATGAATTTCACATGAGAAATGTTATTATTTTTTATAGTCATGTGCTTGTGT
Source organism: Nemotelus nigrinus (assembly GCA_947369275.1). Taxonomy (NCBI): domain Eukaryota; kingdom Metazoa; phylum Arthropoda; class Insecta; order Diptera; family Stratiomyidae; genus Nemotelus; species Nemotelus nigrinus. The sequence goes on along the minus strand of OX376372.1, from coordinate 119,393,789 downwards.
CTTTAAATTTAATTATAGCCTATGGGGTGAATGGCTTTGAATTTCGCAACAAGAGAAATGCTAACGTTTTTTATAGCGAAGATGGGGTCATGTGACTTTGATCGTCATAGCGCCGGCGATTGTCGCATAGTGTTTGAAATAATTAGAATTTTATTGAGCGTTTGAAATAATTAGAATGTCAACAAATGAATGAGAAATGTTATTGTTTTTTATAGTCATATGTTTGTGTCTTTGATCGTTTTGATTAAAATTCGAGTGAATGGCTTTGATTTCGAAACATGAGAAATATGACAACAAAGAAATTTCACTTCAATAATGTTATTGTTTTTTATAGTCATATGTTTGTGTCTTGGACCGATTTATTAAAATTGGGGTGAATGGCTTTGATTTCGCAACATGAGAAATGCTAGCGTTTTTTAGCATGCGCGTGATAAGAGAATAGGATATCCGGTGAATGAAAATATTTCAACAATGGTACAGCGTGTAAAAAAAAAGTTTCGGAGCGACAGTGACTATGAAAAAACTTGAGTTTCATTGATAGCAGCAAACGAATTTCGCAATATGAGAAATGCGTTTTTTAGCATGTGCATGATAAGAGAATAGGATTTCCGGTCAATGAGAACTATACGACAATATGATACAGCGTGTAAAAAACAGTGTAGTTGCGTGATAAGAGATTGCTTTAAAAGGAGGCTGTTTGCAAGCATCTACATCAGAAACGTTTAGTGCGAGTGACTGCAAAGTGCTAGTAACAAATATATTCAAAAGTGTTAAAGTGCTAAATTAATCAGCTGGTAAGTACCAATTTTCTATATATATATATATATATATATATATATATATATATATATATATATATATATATATATATATATATATATATATATATATATATATATATATATATATATACATATATATATATATATATATATATATATATATATATATATATATATATATATATATATATATATATATATATATATATATATATATATATATATATATATATATATATATATATATATATATATATATATATAGAGTTAGTGAAAATAGAAGCGTAAAAAAAAATAATGTTGTTGAAATCGGTTAAAATTGTGCCTCTATAGGCCTCTATATAGCCATGTGTATATGGTTGTTTATGTGTGTGTGTGTAAGTGTGTGTGTGTAAGTGTGTGTGTGTCTTGTGTGTGTGTGTGTCTCTGTATGAAAATAATTTGAGCCAGTGAAGCCGATTGGAAATAAAAGAGTAGTTTTCTTCCGCTTCCAGGTTTAAAACGCCCATTTAGCTCGGTAGGCAATAATCGGGATGCTACTGTAAAAAAGCCAAAATAGAAGCAATACAAGCATTCAACGATATCGCAAGATATTTTAAGCCTTGTATTAGCGTAAAAGACTTGGTTACTAACCAACCGTACAAAGTGCTGAATGGTAGCGTGAAGAAAACAAGATTTGGCGAAAAAATTTGTCTTGAATTGGAAGAGAACGTACTGTTCTTGCCTGACCGATACAACAAGCTAATTGGGGAAACGTTGGACATTATAAGCAAAAGTTCATTGTCGATTACATCGAAAGGTCTAGTCAAAAACGGTGCAGGCATATACGATTTACATCTGGTTGATATTGGAAAATCTGTTGAGAAGAACCCAGTCGATGAAATAGAGAAGCCGGTATTTTATGCGAACGAAGAAGACACTATTGACGACACAATTTACTCGCAGTGGAAAACATTGATAGCGCCGGGAGATTCAACATCATCGCGACACATATTTTAATTATTATTATAAATACTCTTTATATTTGATTAAGTATATAATACATTTTTTAAGTATAATCTATAATGTTTGCCTGCCCCAGTTGTAGCAAAAATTTTAACCGATCAGATAATTTGAAGCGTCACATCAAGAGTATACATGAGAGAACGGAATCGATAAGCATATGCAGTATTTGTAAAACTGGGTTTGATAATTCAGGCAATTTGAAAAGACATATAAAGTTAAAACATGTTATAGAGAACTCATCAAGTGCACAAGCCCTCCTAGCTAAAGAGTCATATTGCGAGAGCTCGAATCTTGAGTTGAATGAGTCTATGTCCGAAAATAATCAAGTGGTGCAAGTTCAGCGTACAGCTATCAAAAGAAAGCATGATAATTTTGGTACTATGCATTGCCATATTTGTGAAAAAGACATTATAAAATCATATTTTTAAAACCATCTGAGAAGTAATTTGCATAAAACAAATGTCGATAAAATCAATCATGTTCAAGACGAGAAAGTAATGAAAATTTCACAAGCATTTCCAAGTCGAATAGCCTCATACCAGATTAATAACGAAAATGAGAAATCAAGCATTGAGGAGTTTTTGAGAGGGGAGAATAATTGTTTTAAAGAACTATTGCAAAATCAGTTTCATGAGCTTACTACGGTGAAAGTCAATGTGGAACTGTTTGCAATTTACATTAAATTCGATGTGAACAAAGAAAATAGCTCGAGTGATTTGAAATCTTTTAATACCAAAAATGTTGTAGTTACTATCGGGTGCGAAATTGATAAAGTGTATCAAAATTTTTCGGCTATTATTTTAAAGAAAAGTGAAGAGTTTCAAGAGTGGGATAGTGAATGGGCATTCCAGCAGGTTCTCTACTTACAAGTCAACATTAATAAATATGAGCCATTTCACGGGGGATCTTTTCTACCATTACCAAAAGAAGTTGCCTTGAAAAAAGCATGTGTTAATGTTAAAAACTCTGATGATGCATGCTTTGCCTGGGCTATAGTTTCAGCTTTATATCCTGTTGAACTAAATTGTGACCATGTCAACTCATATCCATATTATTCAAGTGTTTTAAACTTGGAGGGTGCTAGTATGCCGATTTGTTTAAACGATATCCCTATTGTTGAGCAAAATAATGGGATAAGCGTCAACGTTTATGGGTGGAAGGACGGTTCCATTATTGGTCCATTTTATTATTCTAAAAATAGACAAGAGCGACACATAAATTTACTCTATATTGAGGACGATAGTGGTACTAATGGTCATTACTGCTGGATAAAAAATCTGAGCCGATTGGTGAATAGTGGCTTGTCCCGCTACGAGCATAGATCATATTTATGTGGTGGTTGTCTCATAAAATTCACAACTATTGAGCGATACAATAAACATATTGAGCACGATTGCAATAAAATCCGCACAATTCTACCAACAGACGATGATAAAATATTGAAATTTGAAAATTTCGGGAAGCAACTTAAAGTCCCTTTCATAGTCTATGCAGATTTCGAAGCTATATTGCAACCAATCCATTCATGTTCACCTTGCCCTAAAAGTTCATTTACAGAGAGCACTCGTCGGCATTTACCATTCAGTTTTGCATATTACATCAAATGTAGTTATGATTCATCTCTTAACAAACTAGAAATATTTCGGGGTGAAGGATGTGTTGATGTTTTCTTGACTAGGCTGCAGCGTGATGTTGAGAAGATGATCAAAATCTTAAAAAACAATAAGCCAATACAAATAACAGCTGCAGAGGAAACCCAGTTTCTAGCCTCTATATCTTGTCATATATGTGGACAAAAATTTGGACCGGAAATTCAGAAAGTGCGAGACCATTGTCATTTAACTGGAGCATTTCGAGGTGCAGCATGTAATAATTGCAATCTTCTTTATAGAGTGCCCAAGTTCATTCCAATTGTTTTCCATAACTTGAGTGGCTATGACGCCCACTTCATATTTCCAAACTTTGGAGGAGATTCTAATAATATCAGTGTCATTCCCAAAAATAAGGAGAAATACATTTCCTTCACGAAATACATGAGGATCGATGAACAAAACATTGCGCTAAGGTTTATCGACTCATACCGATTCATGAGCTGTAGTTTAGACCAACTTGCCCAAAACCTCAGCAAAGACAAATTTTTCGAAACCCGTCGATATCATCACGACGATGAGCTGCTTGAACTTGTCGTTAAGAAAGGTGTTTTTCCTTATGAGTACATTGATTGTTTCGATAAACTCAACGAGTCATCCTTACCAGCTAAATCATCATTTTATAGCACATTGCAAAATAGCAACATCACCGACGCAGAGTATGACCACGCTCAAAATGTTTGGAGAAAATTCAACTGTCAAACTTTAGGCCAATACTCGGATATATACCTGATCACAGATGTGCTGCTACTGACAGATATATTTGAGGAGTTCAGAAATGTATGCTTGCAGACCTATAAACTTGATCCGGCTCATTATTTCACAGCGCCCTCACTTAGTTGGGATAGTATGCTGAAAAGCACTAAAGTCGAGCTGGAACTGCTGACCGATATTGACATGTACCAGTTTGTAAAGCGTGGGATAAGGGGCGGGCTATGCCAATGCAGTAAAAGACATGCAAGGGCAAATAACAAATACATCTCCCAATATGACTCAAATCTTGCTAGTAACTACATTTTGTATGTGGATGCGAATAATCTTTACGGGTGGGCAATGAGTCAGTACTTCCCTATTAGCGACTTCCGTTGGCTAAATAACCATGAAATTGAGCGCTTGGATGTAATGAATATTGAAGACGATGCTTCTAAGGGCGTCATTTTGTCTGTCGACTTACATTATCCATTAGAACTCCATTCGGCTCATAATGATCTCCCATTTTGCCCAGAAAATCAAGTTCCCCCTCTTGAAACTTCAAAATACAAAAAATTGTTGGCAACTGAATCTGATAAACAAAATTATATTATTCATTATAGAAATTTAAAACAGTGTTTACGGTCCGGGCTCAAATTAGTAAAGATAAACCAAGCATTAGAATTCACTCAGTCACCCTGGCTAAAAACTTATATAGACTTAAATACCGAAATGCGTACAAAAGCCGCAACTGATTTCGAAAAAGACTTTTATAAATTAATGAACAACAGCGTTTTTGGTAAAACGATGGAAAACGTGGACAAGCATGTTGATGTAAAAGTTTCGACCCATTGGGAAAACATTGGCAAGAAAAAAGGGGCAAATTATTATATTAGCAGACCCAACTTTCACAGTAGTAAAGAAATCAATGAGGATTTGGTTCTGATTCAAATGAATCGGGTGAATGTCGAATATAAAAAGCCCATATATACCGGGTTCGCAATTCTTGATTTATCGAAAACACTCATGTATGATTTTCATTATAATTTTATTCAAAAGAAATATAAAGATCGGGCGCAGCTTCTCTATATGGACACAGACTCATTCATCTATGACATTGAAACATCCGATATTTATGAAGACATTAAAAATAACATTAGCTTATTTGATACAAGCAATTATGACATAGATAACCCATATAATATTCCACATGCAAACAAAAAAGTGCTGGGGAAATTTAAGGATGAAAGCCCTCTAGCTCCCATTACAGAATTCATTGGCACTAAAGCCAAATCTTATTGTATAGTTACCGATGAATCATGCATTAAAAAAATAAAAGGAATAAAAAAATCTGTAGTAAATAGAGAAATAGAACCATCAGACTTTCTTAAATGTGCTCAAAATAATAAAATTCAAATGTTTAGCAAAATGTATGTGTTCAGATGTGATAAGCATCTTATTTATACTAGATTAGTTAATAAAGTAAGCCTATCGGGTGATGATGATAAAAGATTTATTATACCTAATTCTTGTAGTACATTAGCATGGGGCAATAGTTTAATAAATAAATACACGTAGCATTATAAGAAAAAATAATGTTTATTATAGATAAGTTCAACAAAATTGTTACAATAAATCATTGTTATTTATCCATGAATTGTGTTCTTTTGTAAATCCTAGCCATTTAACGTAGACTTTGGATCCTTTCGCCTTCAAAACTTTTTCCACTAGGAAATCATTGGGGTATTTTGTTTTGCTCAGCTCCAGTTCATAAAAACAGCCTAGAACCGGGTTTCCTTGGTAGTCCTCAAGTAAGTATGCAGCTGGGCTCGTGAGCTGAACTCGACGAATTTTAAATATTTCAGTTGTCCAGTTTGGTGTGTAGCCCTTCTCAAACAGATGCTTGTATTACTGATGCGTGTTGAGCTAATAAATAGCCCTGTTTAGATTTTAAACAGCCCTGTTGAGCTAATAAACAGCCCTGTTGAGCTTTGCCCTGTTGAGCGATATGCTTTTCCAAGGTTTTCTTTTCGTACCCATCTGCTCAAACAGAGATCTTTATGAAAATTCAATAGGGTTATTAATCATCCCTTTTCATATGTTCATAAGCTTATGATAATACTATATACAATTCTATTAATATATCATATGCTGTTGATAACAAACAAACAATTATATTGTAAGACCTTCATGCGCGTCTGTCCAAACAGCGATGTTTATCAATTCAATACGGCTATTAACCTGTTCAGACTGCCGTTCTTCCCGATTCTCATGGTTTGATAGTTTAGTTAATATTATTTGTATACCGTATATATTCTAACTTTGAATTCATTAAAATCAAGATCTGGCCTAGTAAAGTTACGATGAGTCAACAGTCAGTCTAACCTATGATGGAAAATAATGAACGATATAAAAAAATGTATATTCTTAATTAGCTTAGTATTTTATTGCACCAATATGTGCATTGTTAGAGGTTAATAGCCCTAATAATATTCACTATACTATCAAATCATGAGAATCGGGAAGAACGGCAGTCTGAGCTCATGCAGTCTATTTTCAATAGTAGCGGTGGTAGAGTGCCGAAGAACCTTCAAACAGATGATGGAAAAGAATCTTTCAGCATCTGATGGAAATATATAATATTAATCACTACTCAACATTCAGCATAAAAAAAGCATCGATTGTGGAAAGCTTCAATAGAACTCTGAAAAATCTGGTTTGGAGGCAATTCAGTGCAAATGGTACATATCAATGGGCTAAAAACATAAATGCTTTCACAAATCAGTACAATAAAACTATGCATCGTACGATAAAGATGCGGCCTATTGACATTAACAAATCAAATGAATCCAGCTTACTATCCTCAGCTTTCAATCATACTAAAACTTATGGATGGCCGAAATATAAGGTTGGCGAGCATGTTCGCATCAGTAAATACAAGCATCTGTTTGAGAAGGGCTACACACCAAACTGGACAACTGAAATATTTAAAATTCGTCGAGTTCAGCTCACGAACCCAGCTGCATACTTACTTGAGGACTACCAAGGAAACCCGGTTCTAGGCTGTTATTATGAACTGGAGCTGAGCAAAACAAAATACCCCAATGATTTCCTAGTGGAAAAAGTTTTGAAGGCGAAAGGATCCAAAGTCTACGTTAAATGGCTAGGATTTACAAAAGAACACAATTCATGGATAAATAAGAATGATTTATTGTAACAATTTTGTTGAACTTATCTATAATAAACATTATTTTTTCTTATAATGCTACGTGTATTTATTTATTAAACTATTGCCCCATGCTAATGTACTACAAGAATTAGGTATAATAAATCTTTTATCATCATCACCCGATAGGCTTACTTTATTAACTAATCTAGTATAAATAAGATGCTTATCACATCTGAACACATACATTTTGCTAAACATTTGAATTTTATTATTTTGAGCACATTTAAGAAAGTCTGATGGTTCTATTTCTCTATTTACTACAGATTTTTTTATTCCTTTTATTTTTTTAATGCATGATTCATCGGTAACTATACAATAAGATTTGGCTTTAGTGCCAATGAATTCTGTAATGGGAGCTAGAGGGCTTTCATCCTTAAATTTCCCCAGCACTTTTTTGTTTGCATGTGGAATATTATATGGGTTATCTATGTCATAATTGCTTGTATCAAATAAGCTAATGTTATTTTTAATGTCTTCATAAATATCGGATGTTTCAATGTCATAGATGAATGAGTCTGTGTCCATATAGAGAAGCTGCGCCCGATCTTTATATTTCTTTTGAATAAAATTATAATGAAAATCATACATGAGTGTTTTCGATAAATCAAGAATTGCGAACCCGGTATATATGGGCTTTTTATATTCGACATTCACCCGATTCATTTGAATCAGAACCAAATCCTCATTGATTTCTTTACTACTGTGAAAGTTGGGTCTGCTAATATAATAATTTGCCCCTTTTTTCTTGCCAATGTTTTCCCAATGGGTCGAAACTTTTACATCAACATGCTTGTCCACGTTTTCCATCGTTTTACCAAAAACGCTGTTGTTCATTAATTTATAAAAGTCTTTTTCGAAATCAGTTGCGGCTTTTGTACGCATTTCGGTATTTAAGTCTATATAAGTTTTTAGCCAGGGTGACTGAGTGAATTCTAATGCTTGGTTTATCTTTACTAATTTGAGCCCGGACCGTAAACACTGTTTTAAATTTCTATAATGAATAATATAATTTTGTTTATCAGATTCAGTTGCCAACAATTTTTTGTATTTTGAAGTTTCAAGAGGGGGAACTTGATTTTCTGGGCAAAATGGGAGATCATTATGAGCCGAATGGAGTTCTAATGGATAATGTAAGTCGACAGACAAAATGACGCCCTTAGAAGCATCGTCTTCAATATTCATTACATCCAAGCGCTCAATTTCATGGTTATTTAGCCAACGGAAGTCGCTAATAGGGAAGTACTGACTCATTGCCCACCCGTAAAGATTATTCGCATCCACATACAAAATGTAGTTACTAGCAAGATTTGAGTCATATTGGGAGATGTATTTGTTATTTGCCCTTGCATGTCTTTTACTGCATTGGCATAGCCCGCCCCTTATCCCACGCTTTACAAACTGGTACATGTCAATATCGGTCAGCAGTTCCAGCTCGACTTTAGTGCTTTTCAGCATACTATCCCAACTAAGTGAGGGCGCTGTGAAATAATGAGCCGGATCAAGTTTATAGGTCTGCAAGCATACATTTCTGAACTCCTCAAATATATCTGTCAGTAGCAGCACATCTGTGATCAGGTATATATCCGAGTATTGGCCTAAAGTTTGACAGTTGAATTTTCTCCAAACATTTTGAGCGTGGTCATACTCTGCGTCGGTGATGTTGCTATTTTGCAATGTGCTATAAAATGATGATTTAGCTGGTAAGGATGACTCGTTGAGTTTATCGAAACAATCAATGTACTCATAAGGAAAAACACCTTTCTTAACGACAAGTTCAAGCAGCTCATCGTCGTGATGATATCGACGGGTTTCGAAAAATTTGTCTTTGCTGAGGTTTTGGGCAAGTTGGTCTAAACTACAGCTCATGAATCGGTATGAGTCGATAAACCTTAGCGCAATGTTTTGTTCATCGATCCTCATGTATTTCGTGAAGGAAATGTATTTCTCCTTATTTTTGGGAATGACACTGATATTATTAGAATCTCCTCCAAAGTTTGGAAATATGAAGTGGGCGTCATAGCCACTCAAGTTATGGAAAACAATTGGAATGAACTTGGGCACTCTATAAAGAAGATTGCAATTATTACATGCTGCACCTCGAAATGCTCCAGTTAAATGACAATGGTCTCGCACTTTCTGAATTTCCGGTCCAAATTTTTGTCCACATATATGACAAGATATAGAGGCTAGAAACTGGGTTTCCTCTGCAGCTGTTATTTGTATTGGCTTATTGTTTTTTAAGATTTTGATCATCTTCTCAACATCACGCTGCAGCCTAGTCAAGAAAACATCAACACATCCTTCACCCCGAAATATTTCTAGTTTGTTAAGAGATGAATCATAACTACATTTGATGTAATATGCAAAACTGAATGGTAAATGCCGACGAGTGCTCTCTGTAAATGAACTTTTAGGGCAAGGTGAACATGAATGGATTGGTTGCAATATAGCTTCGAAATCTGCATAGACTATGAAAGGGACTTTAAGTTGCTTCCCGAAATTTTCAAATTTCAATATTTTATCATCGTCTGTTGGTAGAATTGTGCGGATTTTATTGCAATCGTGCTCAATATGTTTATTGTATCGCTCAATAGTTGTGAATTTTATGAGACAACCACCACATAAATATGATCTATGCTCGTAGCGGGACAAGCCACTATTCACCAATCGGCTCAGATTTTTTATCCAGCAGTAATGACCATTAGTACCACTATCGTCCTCAATATAGAGTAAATTTATGTGTCGCTCTTGTCTATTTTTAGAATAATAAAATGGACCAATAATGGAACCGTCCTTCCACCCATAAACGTTGACGCTTATCCCATTATTTTGCTCAACAATAGGGATATCGTTTAAACAAATCGGCATACTAGCACCCTCCAAGTTTAAAACACTTGAATAATATGGATATGAGTTGACATGGTCACAATTTAGTTCAACAGGATATAAAGCTGAAACTATAGCCCAGGCAAAGCATGCATCATCAGAGTTTTTAACATTAACACATGCTTTTTTCAAGGCAACTTCTTTTGGTAATGGTAGAAAAGATCCCCCGTGAAATGGCTCATATTTATTAATGTTGACTTGTAAGTAGAGAACCTGCTGGAATGCCCATCCACTATCCCGCTCTTGAAACTCTTCACTTTTCTTTAAAATAATAGCCGAAAAATTTTGATACACTTTATCAATTTCGCACCCGATACTAACTACAACATTTTTGGTATTAAAAGATTTCAAATCACTCGAGCTATTTTCTTTGTTCACATCGAATTTAATGTAAATTGCAAACAGTTCCACATTGACTTTCACCGTAGTAAGCTCATGAAACTGATTTTGCAATAGTTCTTTAAAACAATTATTCTCCCCTCTCAAAAACTCCTCAATGCTTGATTTCTCATTTTCATTATTAATCTGGTATGAGGCTATTCGACTTGCAAATGCTTGTGAAATTTTCATTACTTTCTCGTCTTGAACATGATTGATTTTACCGACATTTGTTTTATGCAAATTACTTCTCAGATGGTTTTTAAAATATGATTTTATAATGTCTTTTTCACAAATATGGCAATGCATAGTACCAAAATTATCATGCTTTCTTTTGATAGCTGTACGCTGAACTTGCACCACTTGATTATTTTCGGACATAGACTCATTCAACTCAAGATTCGAGCTCTCGCAATCTGACTCTTTAGCTAGGAGGGCTTGTGCACTTGATGAGTTCTCTATAACATGTTTTAACTTTATATGTCTTTTCAAATTGCCTGAATTATCAAACCCAGTTTTACAAATACTGCATATGCTTATCGATTCCGTTCTCTCATGTATACTCTTGATGTGACGCTTCAAATTATCTGATCGGTTAAAATTTTTGCTACAACTGGGGCAGGCAAACATTATAGATTATACTTAAAAAATGTATTATATACTTAATCAAATATAAAGAGTATTTAAAATAATAATTAAAATATGTGTCGCGATGATGTTGAATCTCCCGGCGCTATCAATCTTTTCCACTGCGAGTAAATTGTGTCGTCAATAGTGTCTTCTTCGTTCGCATAAAAAACCGGCTTCTCTATTTCATCGACTGGGTTCTTCTCAACAGATTTTCCAATATCAACCAGATGTAAATCGTATATGCCTGCACCGTCTTTGACTAGACCTTTCGATGTAATCGACAATGAACTTTTGCTTATAATGTCCAACGTTTCCCCAATTAGCTTGTTGTATCGGTCAGGCAAGAACAGTACGTTCTCTTCCAATTCAAGACAAATTTTTTCGCCAAATCTTGTTTTCTTCACGCTACCATTCAGCACTTTGTACGGTTGGTTAGTAACCAAGTCTTTTACGCTAATACAAGGCTTAAAATATCTTGCGATATCGTTGAATGCTTGTATTGCTTCTATTTTGGCTTTTTTACAGTAGCATCCCGATTATTGCCTACCGAGCTAAATGGGCGTTTTAAACCTGGAAGCGGAAGAAAACTACTCTTTTATTTCCAATCGGCTTCACTGGCTCAAATTATTTTCATACAGAGACACACACACGACACACACACACACTTACACACACACACTTACACACACACACACATAAACAACCATATACACATGGCTATATAGAGGCCTATAGAGGCACAATTTTAACCGATTTCAACAACATTATTTTTTTTTACGCTTCTATTTTCACTAACTCTATATATATATATATATATATATATATATATATATATATATATATATATATATATATATATATATATATATATATATATATATATATATATATATGTATATATATATATATATATATATATATATATATATATATATATATATATATATATATATATATATATATAGAAAATTGGTACTTACCAGCTGATTAATTTAGCACTTTAACACTTTTGAATATATTTGTTACTAGCACTTTGCAGTCACTCGCACTAAACGTTTCTGATGTAGATGCTTGCAAACAGCCTCCTTTTAAAGCAATCTCTTATCACGCAACTACACTGTTTTTTACACGCTGTATCATATTGTCGTATAGTTCTCATTGACCGGAAATCCTATTCTCTTATCATGCACATGCTAAAAAACGCATTTCTCATATTGCGAAATTCGTTTGCTGCTATCAATGAAACTCAAGTTTTTTCATAGTCACTGTCGCTCCGAAACTTTTTTTTACACGCTGTACCATTGTTGAAATATTTTCATTCACCGGATATCCTATTCTCTTATCACGCGCATGCTAAAAAACGCTAGCATTTCTCATGTTGCGAAATCAAAGCCATTCACCCCAATTTTAATAAAACGGTCCAAGACACAAACATATGACTATAAAAAACTATAACATTTCTCAAGTGAAATTTCTTTGTTGTCATATTTCTCATGTTTCGAAATCAAAGCCATTCACCCGAATTTTATACAAAACGATCAAAGACACAAACATATGACTATAAAAAACAATAACATTTCTCATTCATTTGTTGACATTCTAATTATTTCATACGCTCAATAAAATTCTAATTATTTCAAACACTATACGACAATCGCCGGCGCTATGACGATCAAAGTCACATGACCCCATCTTCGCTATAAAACACGTTAGCATTTCTCTTGTTGCGAAATTCAAAGCCATTCACCCCATAGGCTATAATTAAATTTAAAGACAAAAGCACATGACTATAAAAAACAATAACATTTCTCTTGTGAAATTCATATGCTGTTATCAATCAAATTCTAATTATTTCAAACGCTATGCGAAATTTAATATTCAAAGCCATTCATCCCAATTTTAATAAGACGGTTAAGGTCACAACATGATTATAAAAAACATTAACAAAATAACATCTGTGAAATTCAGTTGCTGTTATCAATAAAATTCTAATTAATTCACACGCTATGCGATAATCGCTGGCGCTTTGAAATTCAATATTTATTCATCCCAATTTTAATAAGACAGTCAAGGCCAAACGGCATGCTTCACATAATTTTCATCGTCATCCTCCTCCGTAGCGTCATGCTTCACATAATTTGCACCGTCAGTGACGCCATCCTCCACATCGACGTCATTCTCCTATTTCTCAGCACGGAAGCGTAATACACCTTCTTATCTCCCCTTATCAGTGACCTAAGGGAACACCTCCTATTCAGTGACTTTAGGGAATACCTCCTTATCAGTGACCTTGGGGAATACCCCCCTTATCAGGGACATCATCGTGCTCGCTAGCCTCGTGACCCTGCTTATGACGTCATCCTCCTCATCCTCATCCTCATTGTCTATATCCAGAACCGGTATTCTCTATCTACTCACTGTCAATCGCTTGTTTTGATAACGATTGGTGATGATTTGCCATGCCACATCGTAATTTTGATCTACTGCTGCGAGATGCTGTATCAGCCTTGATGGCTCCCCAGATAAACTGCTCTGCAAGTACCACAACTTTTGACATCCAGCTAATGCGCGTCGATGCACCAATTGGGTGAACAGATCCCTAAATTGGGGCCATTTGATATAACTGCCGTCAAACTTGGGTAGCTGAATTTCTGGCAGTCTTATTGTGCTACTGGTGACGGGCACGTCCACATGCTGATTCGATTCAGTGTTTCCCAGTAGCTGAAGACTTGCAGCATTAACTTTGTCTTCCACTGTGCAATATTTATGCAGATCGTACAGGGGTAAACAATCCTCCGTGTCTAAAATGCGACTGTGGAGCTTTTGGATTGAGATCCACTGCTGCTCGATTCGACTGGCTTGGCTTTTTCTAAGTTCTGCACTTCGAGACAGGTAAAGTGGGACCTTTGTCTCCACCACTGCCTCAATACTGTCCAACAGAACATTTATTTGTTTTATCAAATATGGTTCTGATGAGGGGCCTTGCCCAACGCTAATTTCGGGTAAGCTATAAACCTCTTTTGCTGTTGATGGCTCATCAGCAGGCCTTATGGATTGTGCTGCGTCCATCTTTGCCTTGGACTGCATAGCGGTAGCAGTGGCAATCGCTTGCTCGTAGATCGCCTTGATCCCTGTGTAGTAGTCCTCTTTGCAGTACTCATGCGTAAGGTCTGCACCAACGTTTTCAATGAGCTCCGTATCATTTTTCTCAAATCTCTGCCAAAGCTCTTTGAGTCTCTCAATTTTCTCGGAGAGATAGGCAGGAGTCCGCCGGTTCAGTGGATCCTTTTTTAAATTGGTGTATACCCGTCGAATTTCATCTCCAATGCTCTCTTGGATGTTGGCAAGTTGCTCCCAGTCCGACATCTTCTAGAAATTTTACTGGAACAAAGTAACCATGAAATTGAGCGCTTGGATGTAATGAATATTGAAGACGATGCTTCTAAGGGCGTCATTTTGTCTGTCGACTTACATTATCCATTAGAACTCCATTCGGCTCATAATGATCTCCCATTTTGCCCAGAAAATCAAGTTCCCCCTCTTGAAACTTCAAAATACAAAAAATTGTTGGCAACTGAATCTGATAAACAAAATTATATTATTCATTATAGAAATTTAAAACAGTGTTTACGGTCCGGGCTCAAATTAGTAAAGATAAACCAAGCATTAGAATTCACTCAGTCACCCTGGCTAAAAACTTATATAGACTTAAATACCGAAATGCGTACAAAAGCCGCAACTGATTTCGAAAAAGACTTTTATAAATTAATGAACAACAGCGTTTTTGGTAAAACGATGGAAAACGTGGACAAGCATGTTGATGTAAAAGTTTCGACCCATTGGGAAAACATTGGCAAGAAAAAAGGGGCAAATTATTATATTAGCAGACCCAACTTTCACAGTAGTAAAGAAATCAATGAGGATTTGGTTCTGATTCAAATGAATCGGGTGAATGTCGAATATAAAAAGCCCATATATACCGGGTTCGCAATTCTTGATTTATCGAAAACACTCATGTATGATTTTCATTATAATTTTATTCAAAAGAAATATAAAGATCGGGCGCAGCTTCTCTATATGGACACAGACTCATTCATCTATGACATTGAAACATCCGATATTTATGAAGTCATTAAAAATAACATTAGCTTATTTGATACAAGCAATTATGACATAGATAACCCATATAATATTCCACATGCAAACAAAAAAGTGCTGGGGAAATTTAAGGATGAAAGCCCTCTAGCTCCCATTACAGAATTCATTGGCACTAAAGCCAAATCTTATTGTATAGTTACCGATGAATCATGCATTAAAAAAATAAAAGGAATAAAAAAATCTGTAGTAAATAGAGAAATAGAACCATCAGACTTTCTTAAATGTGCTCAAAATAATAAAATTAAAATGTTTAGCAAAATGTATGTGTTCAGATGTGATATGCATCTTATTTATACTAGATTAGTTAATAAAGTAAGCCTATCGGGTGATGATGATAAAAGATTTATTATACCTAATTCTTGTAGTACATTAGCATGGGGCAATAGTTTAATAAATAAATACACGTAGCATTATAAGAAAAAATAATGTTTATTATAGATAAGTTCAACAAAATTGTTACAATAAATCATTCTTATTTATCCATGAATTGTGTTCTTTTGTAAATCCTAGCCATTTAACGTAGACTTTGGATCCTTTCGCCTTCAAAACTTTTTCCACTAGGAAATCATTGGGGTATTTTGTTTTGCTCAGCTCCAGTTCATAATAACAGCCTAGAACCGGGTTTCCTTGGTAGTCCTCAAGTAAGTATGCAGCTGGGCTCGTGAGCTGAACTCGACGAATTTTAAATATTTCAGTTGTCCAGTTTGGTGTGTAGCCTTTCTCAAACAGATGCTTGTATTACTGATGCGTGTTGAGCTAATAAATAGCCCTGTTTAGATTTTAAACAGCCCTGTTGAGCTAATAAACAGCCCTGTTGAGCTTTGCCCTGTTGAGCGATATGCTTTTCCAAGGTTTTCTTTTCGTACCCATCTGCTCAAACAGAGATCTTTATGAAAATTCAATAGGGTTATTAATCATCCCTTTTCATATGTTCATAAGCTTATGATAATACTATATACAATTCTATTAATATAGCATATGCTGTTGATAACAAACAAACAATTATATTGTAAGACCTTCATGCGCGTCTGTCCAAACAGCGATGTTTATCAATTCAATACGGCTATTAACCTGTTCAGACTGCCGTTCTTCCCGATTCTCATGGTTTGATAGTTTAGTTAATATTATTTGTATACCGTATATATTCTAACTTTGAATTCATTAAAATCAAGATCTGGCCTAGTAAAGTTACGATGAGTCAACAGTCAGTCTAACCTATGATGGAAAATAATGAACGATATAAAAAAATGTATATTCTTAATTAGCTTAGTATTTTATTGCACCAATATGTGCATTGTTTGAGGTTAATAGCCCTAATAATATTCACTATACTATCAAATCATGAGAATCGGGAAGAACGGCAGTCTGAGCTCATGCAGTCTATTTTCAATCGTAGCGGTGGTAGAGTGCCGAAGAACCTTCAAACAGATGATGGAAAAGAATCTTTCAGCATCTGATGGAAATATATAATATTAATCACTACTCAACATTCAGCATAAAAAAAGCATCGATTGTGGAAAGCTTCAATAGAACTCTGAAAAATCTGGTTTGGAGGCAATTCAGTGCAAATGGTACATATCAATGGGCTAAAAACATAAATGCTTTCACAAATCAGTACAATAAAACTATGCATCGTACGATAAAGATGCGGCCTATTGACATTAACAAATCAAATGAATCAAGCTTACTTTCCTCAGCTTTCAATCATACTTAAACTTATGGATGGCCGAAATATAAGGTTGGCGAGCATTTTCGCATCAGTAAATACAAGCATCTGTTTGAGAAGGGCTACACACCAAACTGGACAACTGAAATATTTAAAATTCGTCGAGTTCAGCTCACGAACCCAGCTGCATACTTACTTGAGGACTACCAAGGAAACCCGGTTCTAGGCTGTTATTATGAACTGGAGCTGAGCAAAACAAAATACCCCAATGATTTCCTAGTGGAAAAAGTTTTGAAGGCGAAAGGATCCAAAGTCTACGTTAAATGGCTAGGATTTACAAAAGAACACAATTCATGGATAAATAAGAATGATTTATTGTAACAATTTTGTTGAACTTATCTATAATAAACATTATTTTTTCTTATAATGCTACGTGTATTTATTTATTAAACTATTGCCCCATGCTAATGTACTACAAGAATTAGGTATAATAAATCTTTTATCATCATCACCCGATAGGCTTACTTTATTAACTAATCTAGTATAAATAAGATGCTTATCACATCTGAACACATACATTTTGCTAAACATTTGAATTTTATTATTTTGAGCACATTTAAGAAAGTCTGATGGTTCTATTTCTCTATTTACTACAGATTTTTTTATTCCTTTTATTTTTTTAATGCATGATTCATCGGTAACTATACAATAAGATTTGGCTTTAGTGCCAATGAATTCTGTAATGGGAGCTAGAGGGCTTTCATCCTTAAATTTCCCCAGCACTTTTTTGTTTGCATGTGGAATATTATATGGGTTATCTATGTCATAATTGCTTGTATCAAATAAGCTAATGTTATTTTTAATGTCTTCATAAATATCGGATGTTTCAATGTCATAGATGAATGAGTCTGTGTCCATATAGAGAAGCTGCGCCCGATCTTTATATTTCTTTTGAATAAAATTATAATGAAAATCATACATGAGTGTTTTCGATAAATCAAGAATTGCGAACCCGGTATATATGGGCTTTTTATATTCGACATTCACCCGATTCATTTGAATCAGAACCAAATCCTCATTGATTTCTTTACTACTGTGAAAGTTGGGTCTGCTAATATAATAATTTGCCCCTTTTTTCTTGCCAATGTTTTCCCAATGGGTCGAAACTTTTACATCAACATGCTTGTCCACGTTTTCCATCGTTTTACCAAAAACGCTGTTGTTCATTAATTTATAAAAGTCTTTTTCGAAATCAGTTGCGGCTTTTGTACGCATTTCGGTATTTAAGTCTATATAAGTTTTTAGCCAGGGTGACTGAGTGAATTCTAATGCTTGGTTTATCTTTACTAATTTGAGCCCGGACCGTAAACACTGTTTTAAATTTCTATAATGAATAATATAATTTTGTTTATCAGATTCAGTTGCCAACAATTTTTTGTATTTTGAAGTTTCAAGAGGGGGAACTTGATTTTCTGGGCAAAATGGGAGATCATTATGAGCCGAATGGAGTTCTAATGGATAATGTAAGTCGACAGACAAAATGACGCCCTTAGAAGCATCGTCTTCAATATTCATTACATCCAAGCGCTCAATTTCATGGTTATTTAGCCAACGGAAGTCGCTAATAGGGAAGTACTGACTCATTGCCCACCCGTAAAGATTATTCGCATCCACATACAAAATGTAGTTACTAGCAAGATTTGAGTCATATTGGGAGATGTATTTGTTATTTGCCCTTGCATGTCTTTTACTGCATTGGCATAGCCCGCCCCTTATCCCACGCTTTACAAACTGGTACATGTCAATATCGGTCAGCAGTTCCAGCTCGACTTTAGTGCTTTTCAGCATACTATCCCAACTAAGTGAGGGCGCTGTGAAATAATGAGCCGGATCAAGTTTATAGGTCTGCAAGCATACATTTCTGAACTCCTCAAATATATCTGTCAGTAGCAGCACATCTGTGATCAGGTATATATCCGAGTATTGGCCTAAAGTTTGACAGTTGAATTTTCTCCAAACATTTTGAGCGTGGTCATACTCTGCGTCGGTGATGTTGCTATTTTGCAATGTGCTATAAAATGATGATTTAGCTGGTAAGGATGACTCGTTGAGTTTATCGAAACAATCAATGTACTCATAAGGAAAAACACCTTTCTTAACGACAAGTTCAAGCAGCTCATCGTCGTGATGATATCGACGGGTTTCGAAAAATTTGTCTTTGCTGAGGTTTTGGGCAAGTTGGTCTAAACTACAGCTCATGAATCGGTATGAGTCGATAAACCTTAGCGCAATGTTTTGTTCATCGATCCTCATGTATTTCGTGAAGGAAATGTATTTCTCCTTATTTTTGGGAATGACACTGATATTATTAGAATCTCCTCCAAAGTTTGGAAATATGAAGTGGGCGTCATAGCCACTCAAGTTATGGAAAACAATTGGAATGAACTTGGGCACTCTATAAAGAAGATTGCAATTATTACATGCTGCACCTCGAAATGCTCCAGTTAAATGACAATGGTCTCGCACTTTCTGAATTTCCGGTCCAAATTTTTGTCCACATATATGACAAGATATAGAGGCTAGAAACTGGGTTTCCTCTGCAGCTGTTATTTGTATTGGCTTATTGTTTTTTAAGATTTTGATCATCTTCTCAACATCACGCTGCAGCCTAGTCAAGAAAACATCAACACATCCTTCACCCCGAAATATTTCTAGTTTGTTAAGAGATGAATCATAACTACATTTGATGTAATATGCAAAACTGAATGGTAAATGCCGACGAGTGCTCTCTGTAAATGAACTTTTAGGGCAAGGTGAACATGAATGGATTGGTTGCAATATAGCTTCGAAATCTGCATAGACTATGAAAGGGACTTTAAGTTGCTTCCCGAAATTTTCAAATTTCAATATTTTATCATCGTCTGTTGGTAGAATTGTGCGGATTTTATTGCAATCGTGCTCAATATGTTTATTGTATCGCTCAATAGTTGTGAATTTTATGAGACAACCACCACATAAATATGATCTATGCTCGTAGCGGGACAAGCCACTATTCACCAATCGGCTCAGATTTTTTATCCAGCAGTAATGACCATTAGTACCACTATCGTCCTCAATATAGAGTAAATTTATGTGTCGCTCTTGTCTATTTTTAGAATAATAAAATGGACCAATAATGGAACCGTCCTTCCACCCATAAACGTTGACGCTTATCCCATTATTTTGCTCAACAATAGGGATATCGTTTAAACAAATCGGCATACTAGCACCCTCCAAGTTTAAAACACTTGAATAATATGGATATGAGTTGACATGGTCACAATTTAGTTCAACAGGATATAAAGCTGAAACTATAGCCCAGGCAAAGCATGCATCATCAGAGTTTTTAACATTAACACATGCTTTTTTCAAGGCAACTTCTTTTGGTAATGGTAGAAAAGATCCCCCGTGAAATGGCTCATATTTATTAATGTTGACTTGTAAGTAGAGAACCTGCTGGAATGCCCATCCACTATCCCGCTCTTGAAACTCTTCACTTTTCTTTAAAATAATAGCCGAAAAATTTTGATACACTTTATCAATTTCGCACCCGATACTAACTACAACATTTTTGGTATTAAAAGATTTCAAATCACTCGAGCTATTTTCTTTGTTCACATCGAATTTAATGTAAATTGCAAACAGTTCCACATTGACTTTCACCGTAGTAAACTCATGAAACTGATTTTGCAATAGTTCTTTAAAACAATTATTCTCCCCTCTCAAAAACTCCTCAATGCTTGATTTCTCATTTTCATTATTAATCTGGTATGAGGCTATTCGACTTGCAAATGCTTGTGAAATTTTCATTACTTTCTCGTCTTGAACATGATTGATTTTACCGACATTTGTTTTATGCAAATTACTTCTCAGATGGTTTTTAAAATATGATTTTATAATGTCTTTTTCACAAATATGGCAATGCATAGTACCAAAATTATCATGCTTTCTTTTGATAGCTGTACGCTGAACTTGCACCACTTGATTATTTTCGGACATAGACTCATTCAACTCAAGATTCGAGCTCTCGCAATCTGACTCTTTAGCTAGGAGGGCTTGTGCACTTGATGAGTTCTCTATAACATGTTTTAACTTTATATGTCTTTTCAAATTGCCTGAATTATCAAACCCAGTTTTACAAATACTGCATATGCTTATCGATTCCGTTCTCTCATGTATACTCTTGATGTGACGCTTCAAATTATCTGATCGGTTAAAATTTTTGCTACAACTGGGGCAGGCAAACATTATAGATTATACTTAAAAAATGTATTATATACTTAATCAAATATAAAGAGTATTTAAAATAATAATTAAAATATGTGTCGCGATGATGTTGAATCTCCCGGCGCTATCAATGTTTTCCACTGCGAGTAAATTGTGTCGTCAATAGTGTCTTCTTCGTTCGCATAAAAAACCGGCTTCTCTATTTCATCGACTGGGTTCTTCTCAACAGATTTTCCAATATCAACCAGATGTAAATCGTATATGCCTGCACCGTCTTTGACTAGACCTTTCGATGTAATCGACAATGAACTTTTGCTTATAATGTCCAACGTTTCCCCAATTAGCTTGTTGTATCGGTCAGGCAAGAACAGTACGTTCTCTTCCAATTCAAGACAAATTTTTTCGCCAAATCTTGTTTTCTTCACGCTACCATTCAGCACTTTGTACGGTTGGTTAGTAACCAAGTCTTTTACGCTAATACAAGGCTTAAAATATCTTGCGATATCGTTGAATGCTTGTATTGCTTCTATTTTGGCTTTTTTACAGTAGCATCCCGATTATTGCCTACCGAGCTAAATGGGCGTTTTAAACCTGGAAGCGGAAGAAAACTACTCTTTTATTTCCAATCGGCTTCACTGGCTCAAATTATTTTCATACAGAGACACACACACGACACACACACACACTTACACACACACACATAAACAACCATATACACATGGCTATATAGAGGCCTATAGAGGCACAATTTTAACCGATTTCAACAACATTATTTTTTTTTACGCTTCTATTTTCACTAACTCTATATATATATATATATATATATATATATATATATATATATATATATATATATATATATATATATATATATATATATATATATATATATATATATATATATATATATATATATATATATATATATATATATATATAAATATATATATATATATATATATATATATATATATATATATATATAGAAAATTGGTACTTACCAGCTGATTAATTTAGCACTTTAACACTTTTGAATATATTTGTTACTAGCACTTTGCAGTCACTCGCACTAAACGTTTCTGATGTAGATGCTTGCAAACAGCCTCCTTTTAAAGCAATCTCTTATCACGCAACTACACTGTTTTTTACACGCTGTATCATATTGTCGTATAGTTCTCATTGACCGGAAATCATATTCTCTTATCATGCACATGCTAAAAAACGCATTTCTCATATTGCGAAATTCGTTTGCTGCTATCAATGAAACTCAAGTTTTTTCATAGTCACTGTCGCTCCGAAACTTTTTTTTTACACGCTGTACCATTGTTGAAATATTTTCATTCACCGGATATCCTATTCTCTTATCACGCGCATGCTAAAAAACGCTAGCATTTCTCATGTTGCGAAATCAAAGCCATTCACCCCAATTTTAATAAAACGGTCCAAGACACAAACATATGACTATAAAAAACTATAACATTTCTCAAGTGAAATTTCTTTGTTGTCATATTTCTCATGTTTCGAAATCAAAGCCATTCACCCGAATTTTAAACAAAACGATCAAAGACACAAACATATGACTATAAAAAACAATAACATTTCTCATTCATTTGTTGACATTCTAATTATTTCATACGCTCAATAAAATTCTAATTATTTCAAACACTATACGACAATCGCCGGCGCTATGACGATCAAAGTCACATGACCCCATCTTCGCTATAAAAAACGTTAGCATTTCTCTTGTTGCGAAATTCAAAGCCATTCACCCCATAGGCTATAATTAAATTTAAAGACAAAAGCACATGACTATAAAAAACAATAACATTTCTCTTGTGAAATTCATATGCTGTTATCAATCAAATTCTAATTATTTCAAACGCTATGCGAAATTTAATATTCAAAGCCATTCATCCCAATTTTAATAAGACGGTTAAGGTCACAACATGATTATAAAAAACATTAACAAAATAACATCTGAGAAATTCAGTTGCTGTTATCAATAAAATTCTAATTAATTCACACGCTATACGATAATCGCTGGCGCTTTGAAATTCAATATTTATTCATCCCAATTTTAATAAGACAGTCAAGGCCAAACGGCATGCTTCACATAATTTTCATCGTCATCCTCCTCCGTAGCGTCATGCTTCACATAATTTGCACCGTCAGTGACGCCATCCTCCACATCGACGTCATTCTCCTACTTCTCAGCACGGAAGCGTAATACACCTTCTTATCTCCCCTTATCAGTGACCTAAGGGAACACCTCCTATTCAGTGACTTTAGGGAATACCTCCTTATCAGTGACCTTGGGGAATACCCCCCTTATCAGGGACATCATCGTGCTCGCTAGCCTCGTGACCCTGCTTACGACGTCATCCTCCTCATCCTCATTGTCTATATCCAGAACCGGTATTCTCTATCTACTCACTGTCAATCGCTTGTTTTGATAACGATTGGTGATGATTTGCCATGCCACATCGTAATTTTGATCTACTGCTGCGAGATGCTGTATCAGCCTTGATGGCTCCCCAGATAAACTGCTCTGCAAGTACCACAACTTTTGACATCCAGCTAATGCGCGTCGATGCACCAATTGGGTGAACAGATCCCTAAATTGGGGCCATTTGATATAACTGCCGTCAAACTTGGGTAGCTGAATTTCTGGCAGTCTTATTGTGCTACTGGTGACGGGCACGTCCACATGCTGATTCGATTCAGTGTTTCCCAGTAGCTGAAGACTTGCAGCATTAACTTTGTCTTCCACTGTGCAATATTTATGCAGATCGTACAGGGGTAAACAATCCTCCGTGTCTAAAATGCGACTGTGGAGCTTTTGGATTGAGATCCACTGCTGCTCGATTCGACTGGCTTGGCTTTTTCTAAGTTCTGCACTTCGAGACAGGTAAAGCGGGACCTTTTTCTCCACCACTGCCTCAATACTGTCCAACAGAACATTTATTTGTTTTATCAAATATGGTTCTGATGAGGGGCCTTGCCCAACGCTAATTTCGGGTAAGCTATAAACCTCTTTTGCTGTTGATGGCTCATCAGCAGGCCTTATGGATTGTGCTGCGTCCATCTTTGCCTTGGACTGCATAGCGGTAGCAGTGGCAATCGCTTGCTCGTAGATCGCCTTGATCCCTGTGTAGTAGTCCTTTTTGCAGTACTCATGCGTAAGGTCTGCACCAACGTTTTCAATGAGCTCCGTATCATTTTTCTCAAATCTCTGCCAAAGCTCTTTGAGTCTCTCAATTTTCTCGGAGAGATAGGCAGGAGTCCGCCGGTTCAGTGGATCCTTTTTTAAATTGGTGTATACCCGTCGAATTTCATCTCCAATGCTCTCTTGGATGTTGGCAAGTTGCTCCCAGTCCGACATCTTCTAGAAATTTTACTGGAACAAAGTTACGTTGGGCCAATGTAAGCCTTGGTCACGCTATGAATTGCAATTTTGTCAGTGTTGGCCCTGACAACGCCACTGAGATATGTGACTTGGAATCACGTCGGGGTCACCAGAAAATATGTTATGGCGACATGTCTCATCGAAAGATAATCCGGCTGCCATCGTGTCCAGAGGACTTACTCCACAAGCATTGAGCAGCGCCACGACCTGGTTTTATGGTCCTAGATTTTTGCACGGTAGCAGCAAGTCATGGCGACCAGTATTCCACCCAAAAAAGGTACAAACCCAAGGTGAAGAAAAAAAGAAAGCAAAGATCACAAACCTCGCCACCACGAGTCATAATGAGCCCCAGGACTTGCTTTCGACACTAGTCAATCGACGCAATTCATTCAGAGCTTGCCAACGAATTCTAGGATAATTCTTCGCTTTATCTCACGCATTCAAAGGAAGGAAGACAACTCAATTGCATCCAAAGAACTATCTGCAACTGAATTACTACATTCACAAAAGACAGTAATTCGATTGATTCAAGAGAAAGACTTCTCAGAAGAACTGAAACAATTGAAACAGTTCAACGAAGTATCCAAGTTGAGTCCGTTAAATGACTTGGCGCCATTTTTAGACGATCATGGCATCATCAGAGTGGGAAGCAGGCTTCAAGAGGCTGCACTAGAATATGATGCAAAGCACCCTATGGTCCTTCCTTACTCAAACTGCCTTACCAAGGCGCTCCTACATGATATTCATCTGGAAAATATGCATGTTGGTGCTCAAACACTCCTGGCTATTGCACGACAGTGGGTCTGGCCCGTTAAAGGCAAAATGTTAGCACGGTCAGTGGTACACCAATGTCTCCGATGTAGCAAATTTAAACCAAAAATGCTCTCACAAATGATGGGCAATTTGCCAAAACACAGAGTTCAGCCTGCTAAACCTTTTGCTAATGCCAGAGTGGACTTTTGCGGACCAATCCAAATACATTTTAGAATCCGTGGCAAGCAGCCCCGAAAGGCATATATTGCAGTATTTGTCTGTTTTGCAACCAAGGCCACTCACCTAGAAGTAGTACCAGATTTAACAACCGAGGCCTTTCTCGGAGCCTTACGTCGATTCGTTGCTCGACGAAGCCGATGCGAGAATATCTATTGTGATAATGGAACTAATTTTGTGGGTGCCAAAAACCAATTTAAAGAAGTACAAACCATGTTAAAGGATTCATCAGAACAAGACAAAATCAAACGCACACTTAGCACCAAGGGAATTGAGTTTCATTTCATACCACCACGAGGTCCGCATTTCGGTGGACTATGGGAATCAGCAGTAAAATCAGCCAAACATTTACTGTATCGAACACTGGCAGGCGCTTCATTAGTTTATGAAGAGCTAGAAACCATAGTAATAGAAGCAGAGGCCATACTAAATTCATGTCCACTTACACCTGAATCATCAGATCCCAATGATTTCTCTGTGTTAACTCCGGCTCATTTCTTGGTTGGAGAGCCTTTGACAGGAGTAGAAAAAGTAGAACCATCCACCAGTCATGGACTTCATTCTCGATTTAAGCTCGTGACGCAATTAAAAAACTCTTTTTGGAAACGTTGGTCAGCAGAATATCTGAACCAGTTACAATACCGTCACAAATGGAAGCGTATCCAAGAAAACGTTCCAGTCAATACAATGGTTCTCATCAAGGAGGATAACATTGCACCGCTTCGTTGGCCCTTGAATCGCATTGTTAAGACGATTGCAGGAAAGGATGGCCTTGTACGAGTAGCAGAAATTCGCACCAGCCGAGGCGTTATTTGTCGTCCCATTCATAAACTGGCTCCGCTCCCTATAGCAGTGGATCATTCATCCAACGAGGGAGCCACATCAACAAAATCCACAGAAAGGTCCCCATCGCTATCATCATCGCCAGAAGATGACAAGCCGCCACCTTCAAAACACAGGCGTATAGCAGGTTCAAAGCTAATGACAGTACTCATGGCCTTCCTAATCGTACCTGCAATCAATTGCTCACCGATCAATATTACGAAGTTTCAGAACCATCCTGGAATATATTTTGAAAATTTAGGAGCAACCAGTTTAGTGAGCAACGAGTGGAACCTAGTCGTATACTATGACATGAAGTCATATTGGAAGGAAGTAGAGTTCTTGAGCGAATGCGTCCACACTATGAAGCACATTTGCCAGAACCATCTACATCCGACGCTTTGCAACGCGACTATCGAGCACTTAGAGACAAACATTGAGCAATTAACAGCCAACAATCGATTATTCAAAGCTAGTCATCTTGCCAGAAGGAGCGAAAGAGGTGCAATTAACCTCATAGGCAACGTTGCCAACGCCCTTTTTGGAGTATTAGATTCAACATATGCTCAAGAAATGGCAAAAATCATTGACCAACTAAGCCAAGGCCAACAACATTTACGCGGTTTAGCTAAAAGGCAGACGACTCTATTAGATGCAACCCTGAACATAGTAAAAGGGCAACAGTTGAAATCAACCGCACTCATCAGACAAGTGGTTGGCGACATAAAAGAAAATATCCGGAACATTGCCCAAGAGGGTCAAAAGGAACGAGTTTTTAACACAATCAGCATCGTTGCCACACTAAGTATCAACAAGTTACTGCAAATACAGGCCAGCATATTGGACACGTTGGCTGACACTCATCACGGACAAATCAACCCAATGCTGATCACTCCGCATCAGCTTAGTGAAGAACTTGCCACAATCAAAACATTACTTCCTCGAGGTCTTCGGCTGCCAATTAACCTAACAGCTGTGCTCAATTACTTCAAGGTGATGACCATCTCAGGCACAATTACGCATGATTACGCAATATTCAAAATCATCATCCCCTTAGCCGACGTAGAAGACTTTGAAATGTTTAAACTAACATCAGTTCCAGTACTAGTGAACGACACCTTTATCACCGTACAGCCATCATCTGCATATTTGGTGATCACCTTGCATCGTGATCAATATTACCCAATGAACGAAGTAGAGCAGAGATCATGCATCTTAGTATCTTCAGGAGAATATCTATGCAAACAAACCCACCCAGTATACAGAAGGGGATCTTCAGTCAGTTCTTGCGAAATCGAGATGATAACACATTCGCTCTCACCAAAATCCTGCCGAATTGGGAAGCTCAACAACAAACCACAGTGGATTCAACTTGTAAATCCAAATCAGTGGATATTCGCTCTAAAAGAACCAATAGTCGTTGATGTCGTTTGCGGCCAAAATACAACGCATTTCCCATTACAAGCCACTGGAATTTTGCAAATTCAGGATCAATGCGCTATCAAGCATCAATTCATCACGATTCAAAGCCACAACGTGTACCATTCCAGTGCAAGAAAATCCTTCATCCCACTCTTCAACATTACCAAGCTGATCACTGAAATCTCCGCAATACCGGAACTGCAACTAAGTGCAATTGATAGCTACACGGGAGATATTGACACTCTAAGGAAACAAATTCTACACGTCAACACCTCACTACAATATGTTTTTACAAGGAATGATATCCATCCAGTTGCCGTTAGCTACACTTCATTGCTTTTGACCCTGGCTGTGGTCATCTCCTGCATTGTCATTATCATTCGCTTCTACTACCGAGCGCATACCAGATACATAGTACCAGTACCAACACCTAGGACACAGCAACCCACCAGAACACGGTTCAACACGACCTGCTGAATAATCATATTCAGGCGGGGGAGGATGTTAAATCTCATCATATGTAGCATTAAGTAATCAAGCCACAGCACCATATCAAATTCTAAACTCATAAAATTCCAAACGTCCGAATTTGTTTATGCTAGCATTGCAACTATACACATAAGTGTAACGATTCAGATTTCGTCTCGCGAGAATTTGTATACGCTAGCATAAACATATTCGAATATTAAAAAGACATTGTTACTCGATGCATGAAATATGCTAGCGTAAGCATATTCTATGTTGGCTTGGTGCATTAGATATTAAGAATACATTGTTGCGTAGTAATTAAGAAATTTACTATAAATTAAGTCAAGTGATGAATAAAGAATGAGTTGTGATTTGGAAGCCAAAGTGTTCACACTTTCATTATCTTATGGTATTAAGAGCCGTAGGAATATTTCCAATAGAAACGTGTCAACGGTACCAAGAGCCGTTTGACACATCATAGTGACCAGGGTGTATCGCCTTGTTGTCAACCTTTAACATATTTTCTGGTGACCCCGACGTGATCCTAAGTCACATATCTCAGTGGCGTTGTCAGGGCCAACACTGACAAAATTGCAATTCATAGCGTGACCAAGGCTTACATTGGCCCAACGTAAATTTGTTCCAGTAAAATTTCTAGAAGATGTCGGACTGGGAGCAACTTGCCAACATCCAAGAGAGCATTGGAGATGAAATTCGACGGGTATACACCAATTTAAAAAAGGATCCACTGAACCGGCGGACTCCTGCCTATCTCTCCGAGAAAATTGAGAGACTCAAAGAGCTTTGGCAGAGATTTGAGAAAAATGATACGGAGCTCATTGAAAACGTTGGTGCAGACCTTACGCATGAGTACTGCAAAGAGGACTACTACACAGGGATCAAGGCGATCTACGAGCAAGCGATTGCCACTGCTACCGCTATGCAGTCCAAGGCAAAGATGGACGCAGCACAATCCATAAGGCCTGCTGATGAGCCATCAACAGCAAAAGAGGTTTATAGCTTACCCGAAATTAGCGTTGGGCAAGGCCCCTCATCAGAACTATATTTGATAAAACAAATAAATGTTCTGTTGGACAGTATTGAAGCAGTGGTGGAGAAAAAGGTCCCGCTTTACCTGTCCCGAAGTGCAGAACTAAGAAAAAGCCAAGCCAGTCGAATCGAGCAGCAGTGGATCTCAATCCAAAAGCTCCACAGTCGCATTTTAGACACGGAGGATTGTTTACCCCTGTACGATCTGCATAAATATTGCACAGTGGAAGACAAAGTTAATGCTGCAAGTCTTCAGCTACTGGGAAACACTGAATCGAATCAGCATGTGGACGTGCCCGTCACCAGTAGCACAATAAGACTGCCAGAAATTCAGCTACCCAAGTTTGACGGCAGTTATATCAAATGGCCCCAATTTAGGGATCTGTTCACCCAATTGGTGCATCGACGCGCATTAGCTGGATGTCAAAAGTTGTGGTACTTGCAGAGCAGTTTATCTGGGGAGCCATCAAGGCTGATACAGCATCTCGCAGCAGTAGATCAAAATTACGATGTGGCATGGCAAATCATCACCAATCGTTATCAAAACAAGCGATTGACAGTGTCAACGGTGTTAAACAAACTCATGACACAGCCCCGACTTTCGAGTAGTAAGGCCACTGGATTAAAGGACCTCCACGACACCACTCGAGAGTGTTTACTGGCACTTCAAAGCATGGAAATTGACATTTCTAATTGGGACCCAATATTAGTGCACATCATCACACTGAAACTTGATGAAGGCACCAGGGCCATGTGGGAGCAAAGTCTAGCAGATCCTAGAGCTCTGCAATCAATCGACGCACTAACAGCGTACCTAGAAAGACTCTTCCAAGCACTAGAACCACTAGACTCACAAGTGAAAATTCAATCAAGTGTTAGAAAAACATTGACATCCATACAAACGAAGAAATTACAGATGTGCAAGGAAGACCATCGCATTTACAATTGCCCTAAATTCTTGGATTTAAAGCCAAATCAGCGCATTAGCGTAATAAGACAACAAAACTTGTGTTTGAATTGCTTAGGAAAATGTCATTTGCTAGCAGCATGCCAGTCAAGGGCTTGTAAGAGTTGCGGCAAGAAGCACAATAGTCTGCTGCATATCGAAAAGAAGCAGCCGCCAGCAACTCAGCCTACGAGTTCCCCATCCTCATCCACTGCATATGGTAATGAGCGGGAATCATCATTTAAGTCTTTCACAGCAAGGGCTACAAGCGCCACAGCAACATCATTGAGTTATGTTCTCCTCAGCACAGTGATGGTAAGAATCACAAATGGAGATAATAGCATTACCTGTCGAGCATTATTGGACTCAGGTTCTCAGCTGAACTTTATCACCTCCAAGATTATCAAAGAGCTCGGACTAAAAAGAACTCCTCACGATGTCGATATTGAGGGTGTTGGTAGCCAAAAACAACACTCGAAAGCACGCGTCAATATTATGCTTGAATCATGCATCAACAATTTCAAGACACGTATAGAGGCATTCGTCCTACCACGGATAATTTCACCACAGCCATCAGAGCATATCGACATACATAACTGGAAGTTGCCTCCATCCTGTCGCTTAGCTGATCCTGAATTCAATAAGCCAGGTCCAATAGATATGCTCATCGGAGCAGACATTTATTTCGAAACCCTGAAGACAGGGAAGATACACCTAGGCAAACACCTTCCTATAGTGCAAAATACCATATTTGGATGGACGCTATCAGGCAAGGTAGGGAAGCTGTCTAATTCACAAAGCATATGTGGGGTGGCAACAGCAGAAGAAGCATTGTTAAAAGAAATTGAGTGGGAATGGCTCGGGACATCCAATGATAAACTAAAGGATTCTCTAACTTCAACAGAGCAACGATGTGAGCTACACTATACGCAAACAGTGTCACGGAGTGATGACGGTCGTTTTATAGTAAAATTACCATTCAATTGGAATCCAGAGTGTTTGGGTGAGTCCCGAGATATCGCATTTCGACGGTTCCAAGCTATACAATGGAAACTTAGTCAGAATCCAGCTCTGAAAAGGGACTACACCAAATTCATGGAAGAATATGAGCAACTTGGCCACATGGAACAAGTCGATCCCAACAAAATAGAAAAGCCATATTATTTTCTGCCACATCATGCGGTATTCAAAAGAGACGGTACATCCACAAGAGTACGAGTGGTTTTTGATGCCTCTGCAAAGACAAGCACCAATATTGCTCTGAACGATGTCCTAGCGAAAGGACCAAATATCTAAGATGATATATTTACAGTTCTTGCTAGATTCAGGCTTCATCGATACGTATTCGTTACCGACATCGAAAAAATGTATCGTCAGATATTAGTAAGCCCTGAAGACAGAAAGTACCAATTGATTTGGTGGCAACGCAATGTCGAACAAAAGCCGAAATGCTTCCAGTTAAACACAGTGACGTATGGAACTTCATCTGCTCCATACCTTGTTATAAAAACTCTGAAAACATTAGCTTCTAATGAATCAGACAAATTTTCATTGGGATCGCACGTGTTGAGCCATGACTTTTATGTCGACGACTGTCTAACGGGCTGCGATTCTCTAAGCACTACACTCCAGATGCAAAAACAATAAGTCTCATTGCTACGCTCAGCAGGCTTCACATTGAAAAAATGGTGTGCCAATCACCCGCAACTATTGGAAAACATACCCACACAAGACCAGGAAATTGAGCTTGATTTCCGTGACGATAAAGAAAGCAAGATTAATATTATCGGATTGACTTGGTCACCCACGAAGGACCAATTTAACATAAAAACTACATGGAGATTCCAGAGTCCAGTCATCAAGAGGGTGGCATTCTCTGAGATATCCCGGTTATATGATCCCCTAGGGATCATGGAGCCCGTAATTGTGACAGCGAAGTTGTTTGTCCAAAGGCTTTGGGTTCTCAAAGCTGACTGGGACGAACCTCTTCCGAAACACTTGGAGGATGAATGGAAAAACTTCCGTGATAAGCTACACATGCTAAACACCATACGATTTGATCGACATGTATATGCGCACAAGCAGACAACACAAAAGCAATTACATATATTTGCAGATGCATCCATGAAGGCATATGGTGCTGCGGCTTACCTGAGGTCAATCGACGAATCAAACATCACCATTGTACGTCTCCTGTGTGCCAAGTCTAGAGTAGCACCATTAAAAACAATCACTTTACCACGCCTAGAGCTTTGCGCAGCTAAAATTGCAGCTGAATTAGCTCACCGTTTGAAGACAGGTTTGGCGCTAACAGATATTCCGATATATTTGTGGACTGACTCTGAGATAGTGCTATCATGGATCAATTCAGAGTCATCTTCATATCAAGTATATGTTGCAAACAGAGTTTCGACGATTCAGCAACTGACTACTCAGCAACAATGGCGACATGTCCCATCGAAGGATAATCCGGCTGACATCGTGTCCAGAGGACTTACCCCAAAAGCATTGAGCAGCGCCACGACCTGGTTTTATGGTCCTAGATTTTTGCACGGTAGCAGCAAGTCATGGCCACCAGTATTCCACCCAAAAAAGGTACAAACCCAAGGTGAAGAAAAAAAGAAAGCAAAGATCACAAACCTCGCCACCACGAGTCATAATGAGCCCCAGGACTTGCTTTCGACACTAGTCAATCGACGCAATTCATTCAGAGCTTGCCAACGAATTCTAGGATAATTCTTCGCTTTATCTCACGCATTCAAAGGAAGGAAGACAACTCAATTGCATCCAAAGAACTATCTGCAACTGAATTACTACATTCACAAAAGACAGTAATTCGATTGATTCAAGAGAAAGACTTCTCAGAAGAACTGAAACAATTGAAACAGTTCAACGAAGTATTCAAGTTGAGTCCGTTAAATGACTTGGCGCCATTTTTAGACGATCATGGCATCATTAGAGTGGGAGGCAGGCTTCAAGAGGCTGCACTAGAATATGATGCAAAGCACCCTATGGTCCTTCCTTACTCAAACTGCCTTACCAAGGCGCTCCTACATGATATTCATCTGGAAAATATGCATGTTGGTGCTCAAATACTCCTGGCTATTGCACGACATTGGGTCTGGCCCGTTAAAGGCAAAATGTTAGCACGGTCAGTGGTACACCAATGTCTCCGATGTAGCAAATTTAAACCAAAAATGCTCTCACAAATGATGGGCAATTTGCCAAAACACAGAGTTCAGCCTGCTAAACCTTTTGCTAATGCCGGAGTGGACTTTTGCGGACCAATCCAAATACATTTTAGAATCCGTGGCAAGCAGCCCCGAAAGGCATATATTGCAGTATTTGTCTGTTTTGCAACCAAGGCCACTCACCTAGAAGTAGTACCAGATTTAACAACCGAGGCCTTTCTCGGAGCCTTACGTCGATTCGTTGCTCGACGAGGCCGATGCGAGAATATCTATTGTGATAATGGAACTAATTTTGTGGGTGCCAAAAACCAACTTAAAGAAGTACAAACCATGTTAAAGGATTCATCAGAACAAGACAAAATCAAACGCACACTTAGCACCAAGGGCATTGAGTTTCATTTCATACCACCACGAGGTCCGCATTTCGGTGGACTATGGGAATCAGCAGTAAAATCAGCCAAACATTTACTGTATCGAACACTGGCAGGCGCTTCATTAGTTTATGAAGAGCTAGAAACCATAGTGGTAGAAGCAGAGGCCATACTAAATTCACGTCCACTTACACCTGAATCATCAGATCCCAATGATTTCTCTGTGTTAACTCCGGCTCATTTCTTTGGTTGGAGAGCCTTTGACAGGAGTAGAAAAAGTAGAACCATCCACCAGTCATGGACTTCATTCTCGATTTAAGCTCGTGACGCAATTAAAAAACTCTTGCTGGAAACGTTGGTCAGCAGAATATCTGAACCAGTTACAATACCGTCACAAATGGAAACGTATCCAAGAAAACGTTCCAGTCAATACAATGGTTCTCATCAAGGAGGATAACATTGCACCGCTTCGTTGGCCCTTGGGTCGCATTGTTAAGACGATTGCAGGAAAGGATGGCCTTGTGCGAGTAGCAGAAATTCGCACCAGCCGAGGCGTTATTTGTCGTCCCATTCATAAACTGGCTCCGCTCCCTATAGCAGTGGATCATTCATCCGACGAGGGAGCCACATCAACAAAATCCACAGAAAGGTCCCCATCGCTATCATCATCGCCAGAAGATGACAAGCCGCCACCTTCAAATCACAGGCGTATAGCAGGTTCAAAGCTAATGACAGTACTCATGGCCTTACTAATCGTACCTGCAATCAATTGCTCACCGATCAATATTACGAAGTTTCAGAACCATCCTGGAATATATTTTGAAAATTTAGGAGCAACCAGTTTAGTGAACAACGAGTGGAACCTAGTCGTATACTATGACATGAAGTCATATTGGAAAGAAGTAGAGTTCTTGAGCGAATGCGTCCACACTATGAAGCACATTTGCCAGAACCATCTACATCCGACGCTTTGCAACGCGACTATCGAGCACTTAGAGACAAACATTGAGCAATTAACAGCCAACAATCGATTATTCAAAGCTAGTCATCTTGCCAGAAGGAGCGAAAGAGGTGCAATTAACCTCATAGGCAACGTTGCCAACGCCCTTTTTGGAGTATTAGATTCAACATATGCTCAAGAAATGGCAAAAATCATTGACCAACTAAGCCAAGGCCAACAACATTTACGCGGTTTAGCTAAAAGGCAGACGACTCTATTAGATGCAACCCTGAACATAGTAAAAGGGCAACAGTTGAAATCAACCGCACTCATCAGACAAGTGGTTGGCGACATAAAAGAAAATATCCGGAACATTGCCCAAGAGGGTCAAAAGGAACGAGTTTTTAACACAATCAGCATCGTTGCCACACTAAGTATCAACAAGTTACTGCAAATACAGGCCAGCATATTGGACACGTTGGCTGACACTCATCACGGACAAATCAACCCAATGCTGATCACTCCGCATCAGCTTAGTGAAGAACTTGCCACAATCAAAACATTACTTCCTCGAGGTCTTCGGCTGCCAATTAACCTAACAGCTGTGCTCAATTACTTCAAGGTGATGACCATCTCAGGCACAATTACGCATGATTACGCAATATTCAAAATCATCATCCCCTTAGCCGACGTAGAAGACTTTGAAATGTTTAAACTAACATCAGTTCCAGTACTAGTGGTACGACACCTTTATCACCGTACAGCCATCATCTGCATATTTGGTGATCACCTTGCATCGTGATCAATATTACCCAATGAACGAAGTAGAGCAGAGATCATGCATCTTAGTATCTTCAGGAGAATATCTATGCAAACAAACCCACCCAGTATACAGAAGGGGATCTTCAGTCAGTTCTTGCGAAATCGAGATGATAACACATTCGCTCTCACCAAAATCCTGCCGAATTGGGAAGCTCAACAACAAACCACAGTGGATTCAACTTGTAAATCCAAATCAGTGGATATTCGCTCTAAAAGACCCAATAGTCGTTGATGTCGTTTGCGGCCAAAATACAACGCATTTCCCATTACAAGCCACTGGAATTCTGCAAATTCAGGATCAATGCGCTATCAAGCATCAATTCATCACGATTCAAAGCCAGTGCAAGAAAATCCTTCATCCCACTCTTCAACATTACCAAGCTGTTCACTGAAATCTCCGCAATACCGGAACTGCAACTAAGTGCAATTGATAGCTACACGGGAGATATTGACACTCTAAGGAAACAAATTCTACACGTCAACACCTCACTACAAGATGTTTTTACAAGGAATGATATCCATCCAGTTGCCGTTAGCTACACTTCATTGCTTTTGACCCTGGCTGTGGTCATCTCCTGCATTGTCATTATCATTCGCTTCTACTACCGAGCGCATACCAGATACATAGTACCAGTACCAACACCTTGGACACAGCAACCCACCAGAACACGGTTCAACACGACCTGCTGAATAATCATATTCAGGCGGGGGAGGATGTAAAATCTCATCATATGTAGCATTAAGTAATCAAGCCACAGCACCATATCAAATTCTAAACTCATAAAATTCCAAACGTCCGAATTTGTTTATGCTAGCATTGCAACTATACACATAAGTGTAACGATTCAGATTTCGTCTCGCGAGAATTTGTATACGCTAGCATAAACATATTCGAATATTAAAAAGACATTGTTGCTCGATGCATGAAATATGCTAGCGTAAGCATATTCTATGTTGGCTTGGTGCATTAGATATTAAGAATACATTGTTGCGTAGTAATTAAGAAATTTACTAAAAATTAAGTCAAGTGATGAATAAAGAATGAGTTGTGATTTGGAAGCCAAAGTGTTCACACTTTCATTATCTTATGGTATTAAGAGCCGTAGGAATATTTCTAATAGAAACGTGTCAACGGTACCAAGAGCCGTTTGACACATCATAGTTACCAGGGTGTATCGCCTTGTTGTCAACCTTTGACATATTTTCTGGTGCATTAGATATTAAGAATACATTGTTACTTAGTAATTAAAAAATTTACTATAAATTAAGTTAAGTGATGAATAAAGATTGAGTTGTGATTTGGAAGCCAAAGTGTTCACACTTTCATTATCTTATGGTATTATAAGCCGTTCACACTACACTCTAAATCAAGAAGATTTAGAAGCTGTCAAAATTATTCAGGTAAGCGTTCATACTACCCGACGTGATTTAGAATGAGGAGATTTAGAGAGAGAAATGTCATTCGAATTTAAGTGTACAATTTTTTTTGCGTGAAGGTTGTTGAAAATGGTGCAGAAACTTGCAAGAGCATTATCTATTCATTTTGTACAACTCAAATTTTCCGTTTTTGTTCAGTTTTCTTTATTTTGGACCGAAATTCGAATGACATTTCCTTCAAATCTATCGTGCCTCTCACGGATGGAATTCAGCGCGCTCTGAGAACAATTCAGCCGGGAAAAATTCACAATAGTACCTGATTTGTACTTGATTAACTCTAAATCTACTTGATTAACTCGGTCGGAAACCGAAAAAAATGTATGGGTAATCAGGTAGATTTAAGTTGATTTAGCTCTAAAGCGATCAGCTGATCGAAATCGCCTGATTTAGAGTCTAGTGTGAACGGGCTATTAAGAGCCGTAGGAATATTTCTAATAGAAACGTGTCAACGGTACCAAGAGCCGTTTGACACATCATAGTGACCAGGGTGTATCGCCTTGTTGTCAACCTTTAACATATTTTCTGGTGATGTGTCGCATAAACAAATAATTCGGAAGTTTGGAATTTTATGAGTTTAGAATTTGATATGGTGCTGTGGCTTGATTACTTAATGCTACATATGATGAGATTTAACAATATATATATATATATATATATATATATATATATATATATATATATATATATATATATATATATATATATATATATATATATATATATATATATATATATATATATATATATATATATATATATATATATATATATATATATATATATATATATATATATATATATATATATATATATATATATACATATATATATATATATATATATATATATATATATATATATATATATATATATATATATATATATATATATATATATATATGTATATCAGTAAAATGATTTTCCGAGTTAATCTCTGGAGTGGCCGATCAAACAAGTGCTCGAAAAATGCTGGGAATTTAACATCGAAGTCCACCAGATTTTCGTGGACTTTAAAGAAGCATATGACAGTATTGACCGAAACATACTGTACAAAATAGTCCTATACTTCGGCATCCCGGCAAAACTAGTCCGACTGACCAAAATGACGATGACGTCGACAGCATCACAAGTCAGAATCAACAACAGTCTGACTGACGCTATTGACAAAAATGTCAGACTAAAGCACAACAATAGCATCAGCGTGTAATTTAGTTTTTAGACGAAATTTTCTCGAACCTGACACAATTGCTATCATGCCAAGAAACGGCTATCGAGGTGTAGATTGTCAATCAAAAAAGGCACTACAGTGGTTGATATGGGAAGAGAATCAACGTCAAATAAAAGTTTTACATTCAGCTAAGCAAAGAGAAGCAGTTATAAATGGCGTTAAAGTAGATGGTTTTTGCCCTGAAACCAATCAGGTATTTAAATTTCATGGCTGTTATTATCATGGATATCCTGTATGCTTAACTCATGCTCGCGATCGCCCTTTACACGATGACCCCATGGATACCTTAAATCAGCGATATGAAGGAACAGCAGCAAGAACTGAACGTCTATGCGCACACGGGTACGAAGTAATTGAAATGTGGGAATGTGAATTCGATAGGCTTTTGAAGATGAACAGTGAAATGAACTTTTTGAAAAACCATCCTCTCATGGTAAACACGCCATTGAATCCTCGTGATGCCTTCTATGGAGGGCGCACAGGAAATGCTTTCATGTATTACAAATGCAAATCAGGAGAGAAAATAAAGTATATTGATGTTTGCTCTCTGTACCCGTGGGTTTGCAAAAATGGTAAATTTCCAATTAAGCACCCTAAATTGTATATTGGAAATATTGACTGCTCTGAAATAAATTTTGAAAAAAACCGAAGGCTTAATTAAATGCAAGATATTACCTCCACAATATTTACACCACCCCGTTCTCCCTGTCAAACAAAATAACAAACTTATGTTTACATTATGCCGTACTTGCGGGGAAGAAAGAAATCAAAGCCAACAATGCCTACATTCAGAGGATGAAAGGGTTTTGATAGGAACATGGGTAATTGATGAAGTCAAGATGGCACTATGTAAGGGATATAAATTAGTGGAGACGTATGAGATATGGAGCTACAAAATTGAGCAATATGACAAATTAGCACGCTCTGGTGGCTTGTTTACAGAAATGATGAATAAGTTTATTAAAATGAAACAACAAGCATCGGATTGGCCTAGTAAATGCATTACAAAAGATGAAAAAGAAAAATATGTTCAAGATTTTCTTAAGAACGAAGGAATAAAGCTGGAGTTTGATCATATTAGCAGCAACCCGGGG
Organism: Nemotelus nigrinus; assembly: GCA_947369275.1. Lineage (NCBI taxonomy): Eukaryota > Metazoa > Arthropoda > Insecta > Diptera > Stratiomyidae > Nemotelus > Nemotelus nigrinus. The sequence continues at coordinate 119,354,263 of OX376372.1, read as the reverse complement.
CTAAGATCACTAGCTAAACTTATCCTTAACTTCTTTTGGGGGAAATTTGGTCAGCGCGAAAACCAGCCAAAGACAAACATAATAAATAGTCCAGCGGAGCTCTATGCTTTATTAACCAACCCTGCAACTGAAGTATATCATCTACTCCCAGTCAACGAAGAAACTCTGGTCGTCAATTGGTATTACAAGGAAGAAGCTGCCGATACTCTTTCAACTGTTAATGTTTGTATAGCAGCATATACTACCGCTCAAGCTCAGTTGAAATTATATAGCTATCTGGAGCAACTTGGTGAGCGGGTCTTATACTATGACACTGATTCTGTCATATATATTAGCAAAGATGGCGAATATGATCCGCCAATAGGAGAGTTTGTAGGTGATATGACAGATGAACTGGAGTGCTACGGTTTGGGTAGTTACATAACTGAATTTGTGAGTGGAGGACCGAAAAACTATGCATATCAGATTTTCAACACAAAGGACCACTCCATCAAAACCGTGTGTAAGGTAAAAGGCATCCGTTTAAATTTTGAAACATCCAAATCTGTTAACTTTGATGCAATAAAAAACATGATATTGAACCCTGGAAACGATAAGCCTATACACATCCTGTCACAGAACATTCATCGTACTGAATTCAGAGAAGTTATTACTGTCCCCGAAGTTAAAAAATATGAGCCTACAGCCGACAAACGCAAATTTCTGGAAGACAACAGTTCCATACCATATGGATTTAAAAAACAATGTTTGTAGTTATAAAAAAATATGTATTTTGCTTATAATTTGGAAATAAACTTTTTTTCGTTTGTTTTGAAATGGCTTTTTAATTTTTGCAAAGTTGGAACTGTTTTTAAAACCTTACATCAAGAAAAAAAAATCCCTATTTTTACAGAGACATTCAAGTGTAGATACACAGATTCCAGCTATCAAAAAGCCGTTTGTTTTTGGCTTAAGCTCGGTTTCGTTTAGAGTTAAAAGTACCAAATCATAGAAAGGCAATAACATATCAGTTTCAGTAGAAATTCGCACAAACATCTTTTTTGATTCTACGCATGTGCAAACAGTTATATTGAAACCATTTTTAAATTAACCACGCACACATACCCAGCATACATGTTTCATAGAAGAATGTCAGTAGCCAGCTTATATTAGATATAAGTTACACATAAATAACTTAATTTTTAAAGGAATTCCATAAAAAGTATTTTTCTGTTTGAATCAATATTCAACCAAAGATACCACATGCATGCATTCATATGTATATTAGCATCAATCAGACCGTAGATGTATCCTCATCTTCCACATATTACTATTGGATAAGGCAGGTATAGTTTGCATGCGTTTTGCTTACACATGGTCGATAGCCGATTACGTTAACTTTACCTGCATCTACTGCTTCATGAGCTCCTGGTAGATTAAATTCGAAATTCACTCTAGAGACTTGAGAAAAGTAACCGGTATTTCAAACTCAAACAACTCGCACGTGTAAATTTCCAAGTCATTCGTATGTATATTAATAGCATTCAGAACGTTTCGCCTCATTATACATGCCTTATATGTTTTTAATGCATGACCGTCGATGAGTAAGTGATGTCTACTTATATCTATATGTATACTCATATTCCACATATTGCTAGTGGATAAGGCAGGTATAGTTTGTCATGCGTTTTGTTCTACTGCTTCATGAATACCTGGTAGGTTAAATTCAAAAAATAACATATCGTGTCCCCCTTCATCAAAATAATAATTTGGAGTTCCCGTGACGTCATCAGTATACCAGTAGAGATTTCCAGTGACATCACCAGCTTGAGACGAAAGAATCCCTGAATGTTCCCACAGTCATCAAAATTTTCCCAGGTTCCAATTATCAAAGGTCATTGACCTCTTTCAACTTAACGAAATATCAAAATGGGGATTCCCCTTATGACGTCACACGGCAACAAACCGGTTTCAGAGGTCATCTCAAGGTCATCAGAAAAAGTTCCACGGTCATCAGAATTTCCCCCCTAGGTTCCAATTATCAAAGGTCATTGCCCTCTTTCAACTTAACGATATATCAAAATGGGGATTCCTCCTATGACGTCACACGGCAACAGACTGGTTTCAAAGGTCATCTCAAGGTCATCAGAAAAAGTTCCCACGGTTATCAGAATTTTCCCGGGCTCAACCGCCATAATACCTACTATTTCGTCAACTTTATTTTTGCAAAAATTATTTTGTACGGAATAATAGGTATATTTAAAGTATCACTAAAATGACCACCAGCGCCAAAGGGTTGAAGATGATTAACTTTTTGTGAAACCTGGCACTATTCTGCTACACACCAATGTGTCCTGAAAATTTCAGTTCAATCGGATGGCGCGTTCCTGAGATCTTTTCACTGAAAATTTATATATATATATATATATATATATATATATATATATATATATATATATATATATATATATGTATATATATATATATATATATATATATATATATATAGAGAGATATATATATATATATATATATATATATATATATATATATATATATATATATATATATATATATATATATATATATATATAGAAATATGAATTTTTGGCCAAAGTTATTTTAATACTAATGTTCTTCTTCGAACATTTGTAAAAATTCAAGCGAACCTGAGCCGCTAGAAATTAATATACGATGAACAGAAGAAGAATCGGACAGAATTTGAGTGCATATTCTACCACACGTGCTCCAACCTGTTTCGAGTGCAAAATCACTTTGATATTAACAATGCATTCAAACTCATAGGGTCGAAAGTATTTCAGGAATTTCAAGATTTAGGAAAGCCAAACACTGCAATACTATAAAAGCAGTATAACAAAACATGAACAAAAAAATGCATAGTACTTGCAACACTTTACCAGCACTGCAACTAAAAGTCTCCCACAATGGTCTCCCGTCAAAATCAAATAACTCTTTCGATTTTATCCGATGGTTTCGTTGAAAGTCACAGGGTCAGAAAGATGTTTAAGGTCAAAAGACGAAAGATATTTGGAACCAAAAAATTTATAGAGCTTGGAAAACAGACATTGGTAACTTATTTTCATTGGTTAACGTTCGCGATCTTAGTATTTATTGATGAAAAATTAGCAAATAACGCTTCGCGCTGGCAACCCTTTGCTGGTATCAAAGACAAAAATATATAACACCTGCCTCACATTGAAATCAACCTACTCTGCGAATTTCGTTTTGATCCGATGATTGAATTGGAAGTTATACGGGTACAAAAAAATTAAGGGTTACCAGTCGCAAAAGCTTTCAAATTTTCGAAAACTAAATACTTGTTGTTTATTGTCACTACAAGATCATTACCGTTTCAAGATTTTACGATAAAATCGCGTAATAAAGATATTGCAAACAAATACAAAATCAACAATAGCTGGCAATATCATAATGCTTTTTTTTACCAGATTTTTTCTGAGTAATGCCTATAATAAGTACCATATATCACATGAAATACGTTCTGATTTCATGATTGCATTGAAAGCTATAGGGCAAAAAGCTTTATTTTCCTGAGCCAATTTTCAAAACCCAAGACACAAAATTAATAAAGCTGGCAGCACCAACCGACATTTTTAATCAAATTTCTACCACACACGTCGTCGTCGTCGTCGTAGAACTACAGCCCTTCTCGGGCCTTGGCTTCTCACAGGTGACGCCTCCAGTTGTCTCGGTCTAATGACCGCGTCCTCCAATTTCGAAAACCGAGCAGCTTTGCGCAGTCTTCGTCGACAGAGTCAGACCAGCGATTTCTGGGTTTTCCGTCGAATACCTTCTAAGGTACTCGATGCTCGTCCATTCGGTGCACGTGACCAGCCCATTGCAGCTTCCGCAGTTTAATTATTATAGCAACCTCTGGTTCGTCAAAAATCTCGTAACACTCGTGGTTGTACCTTATCCGCCATTGGCCGCACTCTTGTTTAGCTCCAATTATACGCCTGAGGACTCGTCTTTCGAAGGCGTTCAACATATTTGCGGATGCTTGGGTAAGGGTCCAAGTTTCACATCCATAGCACAAAACAGGTCTTATTATTTATTTGCAAACTTAGAGCTTCGTCTTCCTGTGTATGCAGCTGGGCTTCAGTAGGGCCAGAACGGAGTAGAAAGTTTTATTAGCGAGCTGTATTCTCTGTTTAATTTCATCAGTTTCACTGCTTTTCGTTGTCAATTTTGAGCCTAAGTATATAAATTCGTCCACATTTGCTAAATTATATTTGTCCATAATTATATTTCGTCTAATAGAGGTCTTCTTTCTGTTTGCGTCATGATTTTTGTTTTCGTCTGATTGATCTTCAGGCCTACTTCTTTGGCTTCCTGGTCAAGTTTCAACAGGAGTTTTTTGGCGGATGTAAAGGAACGTGACAAGATGTTATTGTCATCCGCGTAGGCCACTAATTGGTTCGACTTATACAGAAGCGTACCCCCTGAGTCGACAGAACTCTTCCCTATCACGTACTCAAGTGCTAGGTTGAGCAACAGAGGGGCCAACCCATCTCCTTGCTTTAGTCTGACATTTTTGTCAATAGCGTCAGTCAGACTGTTGTTGATTCTGACTTGTGATGCTGTCGACGTCATCGTCATTTTGGTCAGTCGGACTAGTTTTGCCGGGATGCCGAAGTATAGGACTATTTTGTACAGTATGTTTCGGTCAATACTGTCATATGCTTCTTTAAAGTCCACGAAAATCTGGTGGACTTCGATGTTAAATTCCCAGCATTTTTCGAGCACTTGTTTGATCGGCCACTCCAGAGATTAACTCGGAAAATCATTTTACTGATATACATATATATATATATATATATATATATATATATATATATATATATATATATATATATATATATATATATATATATATATATATATATATATATATATATATATATATATATATATATATATACATATATATATATATATATATATATATATATATATATATATATATATATATATATATATATGTATATCAGTAAAATGATTTTCCGAGTTAATCTCTGGAGTGGCCGATCAAACAAGTGCTCGAAAAATGTTGGGAATTTAACATCGAAGTCCACCAGATTTTCGTGGACTTTAAAGAAGCATATGACAGTATTGACCGAAACATACTGTACAAAATAGTCCTATACTTCGGCATCCCGGCAAAACTAGTCCGACTGACCAAAATGACGATGACGTCGACAGCATCACAAGTCAGAATCAACAACAGTCTGACTGACGCTATTGACAAAAATGTCAGACTAAAGCAAGGAGATGGGTTGGCCCCTCTGTTGCTCAACCTAGCACTTGAGTACGTGATAGGGAAGAGTTCTGTCGACTCAGGGGGTACGCTTCTGTATAAGTCGAACCAATTAGTGGCCTACGCGGATGACAATAACATCTTGTCACGTTCCTTTACATCCGCCAAAAAACTCCTGTTGAAACTTGACCAGGAAGCCAAAGAAGTAGGCCTGAAGATCAATCAGACGAAAACAAAAATCATGACGCAAACAGAAAGAAGACCTCTATTAGACGAAATATAATTATGGACAAATATAATTTAGCAAATGTGGACGAATTTATATACTTAGGCTCAAAATTGACAACGAAAAGCAGTGAAACTGATGAAATTAAACAGAGAATACAGCTCGCTAATAAAACTTTCTACTCCGTTCTGGCCCTACTGAAGCCCAGCTGCATACACAGGAAGACGAAGCTCTAAGTTTGCAAATAAATAATAAGACCTGTTTTGTGCTATGGATGTGAAACTTGGACCCTTACCCAAGCATCCGCAAATATGTTGAACGCCTTCGAAAGACGAGTCCTCAGGCGTATAATTGGAGCTAAACAAGAGTGCGGCCAATGGCGGATAAGGTACAACCACGAGTGTTACGAGATTTTTGACGAACCAGAGGTTGCTATAATAATTAAACTGCGGAAGCTGCAATGGGCTGGTCACGTGCACCGAATGGACGAGCATCGAGTACCTTAGAAGGTATTCGACGGAAAACCCAGAAATCGCTGGTCTGACTCTGTCGACGAAGACTGCGCAAAGCTGCTCGGTTTTCGAAATTGGAGGACGCGGTCATTAGACCGAGACAACTGGAGGCGTCACCTGTGAGAAGCCAAGGCCCGAGAAGGGCTGTAGTTCTACGACGACGACGACGACGTGTGTGGTAGAAATTTGATTAAAAATGTCGGTTGGTGCTGCCAGCTTTATTAATTTTGTGTCTTGGGTTTTGAAAATTGGCTCAGGAAAATAAAGCTTTTTGCCCTATAGCTTTCAATGCAATCATGAAATCAGAACGTATTTCATGTGATATATGGTACTTATTATAGGCATTACTCAGAAAAAATCTGGTAAAAAAAAGCATTATGATATTGCCAGCTATTGTTGATTTTGTATTTGTTTGCAATATCTTTATTACGCGATTTTATCGTAAAATCTTGAAACGGTAATGATCTTGTAGTGACAATAAACAACAAGTATTAAGTTTTCGATTTTTGAAAGCTTTTGCGACTGGTAACCCTTAATTTTTTTGTACCCGTATAACTTCCAATTCAATCATCGGATCAAAACGAAATTCGCAGAGTAGGTTGATTTCAATGTGAGGCAGGTGTTATATATTTTTGTCTTTGATACCAGCAAAGGGTTGCCAGCGCGAAGCGTTATTTGCTAATTTTTCATCAATAAATACTAAGATCGCGAACGTTAACCAATGAAAATAAGTTACCAATGTCTGTTTTCCAAGCTCTATAAATTTTTTGGTTCCAAATATCTTTCGTCTTTTGACCTTAAACATCTTTCTGACCCTGTGACTTTCAACGAAACCATCGGATAAAATCGAAAGAGTTATTTGATTTTGACGGGAGACCATTGTGGGAGACTTTTAGTTGCAGTGCTGGTAAAGTGTTGCAAGTACTATGCATTTTTTTGTTCATGTTTTGTTATACTGCTTTTATAGTATTGCAGTGTTTGGCTTTCCTAAATCTTGAAATTCCTGAAATACTTTCGACCCTATGAGTTTGAATGCATTGTTAATATCAAAGTGATTTTGCACTCGAAACAGGTTGGAGCACGTGTGGTAGAATATGCACTCAAATTCTGTCCGATTCTTCTTCTGTTCATCGTATATTAATTTCTAGCGGCTCAGGTTCGCTTGAATTTTTACAAATGTTCGAAGAAGAACATTAGTATTAAAATAACTTTGGCCAAAAATTCATATTTCTATATATATATATATATATATATATATATATATATATATATATATATATATATATATATATATATATATATATCTCTCTCTATATATATATATATATATATATATATATATATATATATACATATATATATATATATATATATATATATATATATATATATATAAATTTTCAGTGAAAAGATCTCAGGAACGCGCCATCCGATTGAACTGAAATTTTCAGGACACATTGGTGTGTAGCAGAATAGTGCCAGGTTTCACAAAAAGTTAATCATCTTCAACCCTTTGGCGCTGGTGGTCATTTTAGTGATACTTTAAATATACCTATTATTCCGTACAAAATAATTTTTGCAAAAATAAAGTTGACGAAATAGTAGGTATTATGGCGGTTGAGCCCGGGAAAATTCTGATAACCGTGGGAACTTTTTCTGATGACCTTGAGATGACCTTTGAAACCAGTCTGTTGCCGTGTGACGTCATAGGAGGAATCCCCATTTTGATATATCGTTAAGTTGAAAGAGGGCAATGACCTTTGATAATTGGAACCTAGGGGGGAAATTCTGATGACCGTGGGAACTTTTTCTGATGACCTTGAGATGACCTCTGAAACCGGTTTGTTGCCGTGTGACGTCATAAGGGGAATCCCCATTTTGATATTTCGTTAAGTTGAAAGAGGTCAATGACCTTTGATAATTGGAACCTGGGAAAATTTTGATGACTGTGGGAACATTCAGGGATTCTTTCGTCTCAAGCTGGTGATGTCACTGGAAATCTCTACTGGTATACTGATGACGTCACGGGAACTCCAAATTATTATTTTGATGAAGGGGGACACGATATGTTATTTTTTGAATTTAACCTACCAGGTATTCATGAAGCAGTAGAACAAAACGCATACAAACTATACCTGCCTTATCCACTAGCAATATGTGGAATATGAGTATACATATAGATATAAGTAGACATCACTTACTCATCGACGGTCATGCATTAAAAACATATAAGGCATGTATAATGAGGCGAAACGTTCTGAATGCTATTAATATACATACGAATGACTTGGAAATTTACACGTGCGAGTTGTTTGAGTTTGAAATACCGGTTACTTTTCTCAAGTCTCTAGAGTGAATTTCGAATTTAATCTACCAGGAGCTCATGAAGCAGTAGATGCAGGTAAAGTTAACGTAATCGGCTATCGACCATGTGTAAGCAAAACGCATGCAAACTATACCTGCCTTATCCAATAGTAATATGTGGAAGATGAGGATACATCTACGGTCTGATTGATGCTAATATACATATGAATGCATGCATGTGGTATCTTTGGTTGAATATTGATTCAAACAGAAAAATACTTTTTATGGAATTCCTTTAAAAATTAAGTTATTTATGTGTAACTTATATCTAATATAAGCTGGCTACTGACATTCTTCTATGAAACATGTATGCTGGGTATGTGTGCGTGGTTAATTTAAAAATGGTTTCAATATAACTGTTTGCACATGCGTAGAATCAAAAAAGATGTTTGTGCGAATTTCTACTGAAACTGATATGTTATTGCCTTTCTATGATTTGGTACTTTTAACTCTAAACGAAACCGAGCTAAAGCCAAAAACAAACGGCTTTTTGATAGCTGGAATCTGTGTATCTACACTTGAATGTCTCTGTAAAAATAGGGATTTTTTTTTCTTGATGTAAGGTTTTAAAAACAGTTCCAACTTTGCAAAAATTAAAAAGCCATTTCAAAACAAACGAAAAAAAGTTTATTTCCAAATTATAAGCAAAATACATATTTTTTTATAACTACAAACATTGTTTTTTAAATCCATATGGTATGGAACTGTTGTCTTCCAGAAATTTGCGTTTGTCGGCTGTAGGCTCATATTTTTTAACTTCGGGGACAGTAATAACTTCTCTGAATTCAGTACGATGAATGTTCTGTGACAGGATGTGTATAGGCTTATCGTTTCCAGGGTTCAATATCATGTTTTTTATTGCATCAAAGTTAACAGATTTGGATGTTTCAAAATTTAAACGGATGCCTTTTACCTTACACACGGTTTTGATGGAGTGGTCCTTTGTGTTGAAAATCTGATATGCATAGTTTTTCGGTCCTCCACTCACAAATTCAGTTATGTAACTACCCAAACCGTAGCACTCCAGTTCATCTGTCATATCACCTACAAACTCTCCTATTGGCGGATCATATTCGCCATCTTTGCTAATATATATGACAGAATCAGTGTCATAGTATAAGACCCGCTCACCAAGTTGCTCCAGATAGCTATATAATTTCAACTGAGCTTGAGCGGTAGTATATGCTGCTATACAAACATTAACAGTTGAAAGAGTATCGGCAGCTTCTTCCTTGTAATACCAATTGACGACCAGAGTTTCTTCGTTGACTGGGAGTAGATGATATACTTCAGTTGCAGGGTTGGTTAATAAAGCATAGAGCTCCGCTGGACTATTTATTATGTTTGTCTTTGGCTGGTTTTCGCGCTGACCAAATTTCCCCCAAAAGAAGTTAAGGATAAGTTTAGCTAGTGATCTTAGCCCCGGGTTGCTGCTAATATGATCAAACTCCAGCTTTATTCCTTCGTTCTTAAGAAAATCTTGAACATATTTTTCTTTTTCATCTTTTGTAATGCATTTACTAGGCCAATCCGATGCTTGTTGTTTCATTTTAATAAACTTATTCATCATTTCTGTAAACAAGCCACCAGAGCGTGCTAATTTGTCATATTGCTCAATTTTGTAGCTCCATATCTCATACGTCTCCACTAATTTATATCCCTTACATAGTGCCATCTTGACTTCATCAATTACCCATGTTCCTATCAAAACCCTTTCATCCTCTGAATGTAGGCATTGTTGGCTTTGATTTCTTTCTTCCCCGCAAGTACGGCATAATGTAAACATAAGTTTGTTATTTTGTTTGACAGGGAGAACGGGGTGGTGTAAATATTGTGGAGGTAATATCTTGCATTTAATTAAGCCTTCGGTTTTTTTCAAAATTTATTTCAGAGCAGTCAATATTTCCAATATACAATTTAGGGTGCTTAATTGGAAATTTACCATTTTTGCAAACCCACGGGTACAGAGAGCAAACATCAATATACTTTATTTTCTCTCCTGATTTGCATTTGTAATACATGAAAGCATTTCCTGTGCGCCCTCCATAGAAGGCATCACGAGGATTCAATGGCGTGTTTACCATGAGAGGATGGTTTTTCAAAAAGTTCATTTCACTGTTCATCTTCAAAAGCCTATCGAATTCACATTCCCACATTTCAATTACTTCGTACCCGTGTGCGCATAGACGTTCAGTTCTTGCTGCTGTTCCTTCATATCGCTGATTTAAGGTATCCATGGGGTCATCGTGTAAAGGGCGATCGCGAGCATGAGTTAAGCATACAGGATATCCATGATAATAACAGCCATGAAATTTAAATACCTGATTGGTTTCAGGGCAAAAACCATCTACTTTAACGCCATTTATAACTGCTTCTCTTTGCTTAGCTGAATGTAAAACTTTTATTTGACGTTGATTCTCTTCCCATATCAACCACTGTAGTGCCTTTTTTGATTGACAATCTACACCTCGATAGCCGTTTCTTGGCATGATAGCAATTGTGTCAGGTTCGAGAAAATTTCGTCTAAAAACTAAATTACACGCTGATGCTATTGTTGTGGCTTCTATAAACGGATCCACACTGCATTCATGTATCATCATTTTCCTGAATTTCAGACATGCTTCTGTTAAAATTTGTACATCGCTAGTGCAATATTCAAGTAAATCCCGCTGCATATCAAACTCATCGTTTTTGTGGTCCTCGTACCATTTGAGAAATACTTGGCGTTCTTCAATTTTCATGGTATCTGGGGCATAATACTCTTTCCCTGGGAGTGGACCAATGTAATTTTCATTTTGCACGGTGTTAAATAGGTGCGGGAAATAGTCCTTTTTATAGGCAGGCGATAAATCAAAAGCTTTCGGTAATTGAGAAAGAGCCATAGGGAAATAGTTCAAAGAGTCTATGAATTTTATATTATCCACTTACATCATAATGATTTTTGTACCGCGCATTATTAAGTTCGGCTTTAAATCAGTTTTTTCAAATAAATACTTTAATACAAATTGGTGGTCAAATGCTTGTCCGTTATGTGCGATTACAATCACCTTTTTAAATTTCTTCCGAACATCCATTAAATTCTTCATAAAGTTATCAATTACATTTTCTCTGTATAATATAGTCTGTAGCCGCATTTTTGACAAAAATATAGTCTTTTTTCTTCAAGGCATAAATCACAACGTTTAGCAAAGACACATAGATTTGGCTCATGTTTTTTAATTTCTCCTATGGATTTTTTATCAAAAAATTTTTCTCCTAGTTTTGCTTCTTGACGCGTTTCTAAATCATAGAAAACGAAAAGAGTATCTTTGTCCGATATTTTGCGATAATCTTTTGGAATAAAGCACAAATGTTCTTGTTGCACATGTTTATTGCATACTTTGCAGAACACTTCGTTACAGATATGGGATCTGCTAGCGCGATAAGTTTTTAAGCATTCCATACATCGTTTGATTTCACTGCAAACACTGTTTTTCCCTAATTATGAAGGGTTGATGTGGTTTTGGTAGCAATACTGCCCTCTAAAGCTACGATTACAATCTTCGCAAAAAGTTTTTGATCCAATTTTAGGGCACGCTGGAGATTGTTGACAGCACGGGCAGCTTCCCCCACATCTGTGATAGTTCTTATTGCTATAAGGAACATGACAATTTACACAATAGTAACTGCAGCAAAATGCTGCTGTCAGAGAGGTAATAACATTATAGTGTCCGTCATGGTATAGTAAATTTAAATGTTTTCCCTCTGTGACTCCTTCAAACATTACATCTCGCCCATTACTTCCATATCGATACACTATGATTTTGTAGTTTTTCAGGTGGCTTTGAAACTGTTGTAGCTCTAAAATACCAGAACCCTCAATAGGTATAATAATTTTTGATCTCTCCAAAAGCTCAGCAGCCTGCTTCGTCTGCATTTTTCCAATATCTCTTCGAACTTTTCTATAATCAGGATTTTTATCAGCATAAGATAGCGCCACCACTAGTGCTCGTGGCAAACATAGATTATCCTTATTGTTTATCGTCACTATACCTCTTCTTAAAGCACACGCTTCAGAAAACGTGTTATATTTTCGAGCTCGATTACTTCCTTTACCTTTAGGTAAGTGAACTGTTGTAATTTGTACGCAAAATGTATCGGTGTTCAAGCCCTCAGAATTACTCTGAAATATTTTTGAAATTAATCCCCATACATCTTCCATAAAAACGGTAGATGCGGGCCTAAATTTCATCCATCTGGGTCCTCTTTCTTTGAAACTGTCCCCGCCAAAAGTTATCCCTATCATGTCATCTGGATAAACTCCCTCAGTAGAGTATTTGATTATATCTTCAACGGCATCTTTAATCCACTATACTTCATCAGTATTTTTCGGTGGTGCAGCTATGTTGAACTCTATTCGTCGACCTTTCAAATTAAAACGCTTCACGTGCACTAAGAACTCTTTTTTGATAAAGAAAACTTCGACATTTCCGCGGAGCTAAGTGATTCGACTGATTGCTGCGACTTTCGATTGAATAATGACTAGTCGGGATCATGTTGCTGTATTTATAGTAAATTTCATGAGCGATAGACATTTTATCATATAATATAATTTTAAAAAGTAAGAGCACTAAATGGTCAATTTAACCGAATGTCAAATTATGATTTATTTTAACACTGATTTTACACCGCATTCGGCCACCACTGCGTGGATTCGTCATTCGAAAAACAATACCAGTTCAGTACCAGTTCAGTACTAGTTCAGTACCAGTTCAGTACCAGTTCAGTACCAGTTCAGTACCAGTTCAGTAACAGTGCAGTGCCAACAGGGCTGTTTATTAGTTCAACACGGGTGTTTTTCAGGTCAACAGGGCTGTTTATCAGCTCAACTGAGCTGTTTACCAATTAAGTGAGCAGTATATCAGTTCAAAGATGATGATAATCGCAGGCACCATGTCCTTATTGATTTTCTTATTTATTCCTCTAACTCCTCTCATTCCTCCTCCTCCTCTTTCGCGTTAGTACCGACACATATTTATCATTCCAACGCCCATCCTCTTCATCCTCTTGATCATTTGTGACGTCATCGTGCTCCTCTTTCCTTCTCTTAGGTGTCGGCTTCAAAAGTGCTCCTTCGCATACAGCGAGAAAAACAATGGACTTTTTGAGAAATAATTTTGGTGAGAACATAATTTCACGTTTTGGACCAGTAAATTGGCCGCCTAGATCGTATGATATCACACCTTTATATTATTTTCTTTAGGGCTATACAAAGTCTCTGGTCTTCAGGGGATAAGTCAGTTTCAATCGACGCTTTGGAGGCCAAAATTACTCGTGTCATTCACGAGATACCGGTCGCTATACTAGAACGCGTCGTCCAAAATTGGACCGTCAGGTTGGATCATTTATGGCGTAGTCGCGATCATTATGCGAATGAGATAATCTTTAAAAAGTAAATGTCATAGATTGTTCTTTAGACTCATAGTAAAATTTTTACTATAAAATTCAACTTTATGACTTTTACTTAAGATTAAAAACCAAACATCATAAATAATCACCCTATTTATAATTTTATTAATAAACCGTACGCTGCTGATAACAAACCAATAAAATTATGTTCTCCAACAATTAGATTAATCATGGTTAAGGCCAAAGATCTAATCTGAAGCTGAAATTTGACTACAATACTATTAAAAAGCCCATGCTGATAACAATAACAATTCTACAATATGCAGATAACACAAAATCGTCACCAAGGTCAAATATCAAGTATGATTTTATTAATATGTGTCATGCTGATAACAAAAAAAAAACCATTTTTGAAATAAATGTGTTGAAAGCTTTTGTAAAAAGTTAAAAATAACAAAAGCAATAACAAAAGAAAAAAAAAACAGCAGCAAAAATATTTGTTTAACTTTTTTTTAATTTTTATAAATTTTTTGAAAGTTTTAAATAAATGTTTTGCATGCTTTTGTAAAAGTAGAAATAATATTATGTACTTCGAAATAAAATCAAAAAAAAATAATATAAACTGTTTTTTGTAATTTAATTTTCATAAGAAACCCTAAACATAAATAATATATTTCGATACCAAATAATAAATAACAATTTATCTTAAATAGTTGTTGGTTTGTTTTATTTTAAAATAAAAGATTTTGAAAAGTTAAAAGATAGACTTGAAATGCAACTATTTTTTTTTTTAATAAAGTCATGAGTTGATGTACATAATTAAACAGAGTTTTATAACGGAACCGTATGCACCTGCACATATGCACTTACATGTCTCTTCTAAGCAATTTTTATATCCGTCTTAATTTTTTTTAAAAAATTAATTATTCTCTTCTTTCTTTTCGAACGATTTATTATATTCAATTAAAGTTTATGTACAAACAGCGTATGTTTAAATTGAAGAATCATGCGTAATATATGTAGCTACGATTTGTATTTTGGACACAGTAAAATTCGAAATCAGCGATGTGATATACGTTCATTAAGTATCAAGCTATCATAAAGTTAATTCTTGCAGATAAAACACTCTGTAATCAATAAAACTGTGACCCTCATCGAATATACAAGCACAAAAAAAAAATTCGCATATGCATTCGCGGCAATCAGCTTACATAGCTTAAATGAAATAAAGAAAAAAAAAAGATTCATGCATGTGTTGTTGCCATGTCACAGCCGTTCTGTTGAATCAGCATGAGCTGGTTTGTTTACCAACAAAAATGCTTTCATTCGCTTTATCATGTAGTCATCTTATAACCACAGCTAGAGTCCAGATTTGTGATTACACTCATGGCTTAGTGGGTAGGGCGTCTGTTTTACGTTCATGAAACCATGAGTTCAAATCCTTGTGGAATCAAAAGATTTTCATTTAACACTTATACGTAAGTGGCTAGAGGAAGACTCTTTAATATCCAATTAGATTGGAATTGAAAAAATCAACTAGCTCGCTATTCGGAAGTGTGTTACAATGAGGAAAGTATTACTATGAGCGTAGATGGCATAGTTCCAGGTCTCCGGACCCATACCTCCGCCTTTCAGGTAGACTGAAGAGACTTGTCTCTTCGAAAGGGGTAGGTACCTTGAAAGTAATACGAGTACGCTAACTGTAACACGAATCCACGCAGTGGTGGCCGAATGCGGTGTAAAATCAGTGTTAAAATAAGTCATGAAAATTTCCTTGGATGTCGTATGAAGTTTTTACAATTTATATGCTTATATATCACTGCAATTTTGACATTAGGTTAAATTGACCATTTAGTGCACTTACTTTTTAAAATTATATATGATAAAATGTCTATCGCTCATGAAATTTACTATAAATACAGCAACATGATCCCGACTAGTCATTATTCAATTGAAAGTCGCAGCAATCAGTCGAATCACTTAGCTCCGCGGAAATGTCGAAGTTTTTTATCAAAAAAGAGTTCTTAGTGCACGTGAAGCGTTTTAATCTGAAAGGTCGACGAATAGAGTTCAACATAGCTGCACCACCGAAAAATACTGATGAAGTATAGTGGATTAAAGATGCCGTTGAAGATATAATCAAATACTCTACTGAGGTAGTTTATCCAGATGACATGATAGGGATAACTTTTGGCGGGGACAGTTTCAAAGAAAGAGGACCCGGATGGATGAAATTTAGGCCCGCATCTACCGTTTTTATGGAAGATGTATGGGGATTAATTTCAAAAATATTTCAGAGTAATTCTGAGGGCTTGCACACCGATACATTTTGCGTACAAATTACAACAGTTCACTTACCTAAAGGTAAAGGAAGTAATCGAGCTCGAAAATATAACACGTTTTCTGAAGCGTGTGCTTTAAGAAGAGGTATAGTGACGATAAACAATAAGGATAATCTATGTTTGCCACGAGCACTAGTGGTGGCGCTATCTTATGCTGATAAAAATCCTGATTATAGAAAAGTTCGAAGAGATATTGGAAAAATGCAGACGAAGCAGGCTGCTGAGCTTTTGGAGAGATCAAAAATTATTATACCTATTGAGGGTACTGGTATTTTAGAGCTACAACAGTTTCAAAGCCACCTGAAAAACTACAAAATCATAGTGTATCGATATGGAAGTAATGGGCGAGATGTAATGTTTGAAGGAGTCACAGAGGGAAAACATTTAAATTTACTATACCATGACGGACACTATAATGTTATTACCTCTCTGACAGCAGCATTTTGCTGCAGTTACTATTGTGTGAATAGTCATGTTCCTTATAGCAATAAGAACTATCACAGATGTGGGGGAAGCTGCCCGTGTTGTCAACAATCTCCAGCGTGCCCTAAAATTGGATCAAAAACTTTTTGCGAAGATTGTAATCGTAGCTTTAGAGGGCAGTATTGCTACCAAAACCACATCAACCCTTCATAATTAGGGAAAAGCAGTGTTTGCAGTGAAATCAAACGATGTATGGAATGCTTAAAAACTTATCGCGCTAGCAGATCCCATATCTGTAACGAAGTGTTCTGCAAAGTATGCAATAAACATGTGCAAAAAGAACATTTGTGCTTTATTCCAAAAGATTATCGCAAAATATCGGACAAAGATACTCTTTTCGTTTTCTATGATTTAGAAACGCGTCAAGAAGCAAAACTAGGAGAAAAATTTTTTGATAAAAAATCCACAGGAGAAATTAAAAAACATAAGCCAAATCTATGTGTCTTTGCTAAACGTTGTGATTTATGCCTTTAAGAAAAAAGACTATATTTTTGTCAAAAATGCGGCTACAGACTATATTATTACAGAGAAAATGTAATTGATAACTTTATGAAGAATTTAATGGATGTTCGGAAGAAATTTAAAAAGGTGATTGTAATCGCACATAACGGACAAGCATTTGACCACCAATTTGTATTAAAGTATTTATTTGAAAAAACTGATTTAAAGCCGAACTTAATAATGCGCGGTACAAAAATCATTATGATGTAAGTGGATAATATAAAATTCATAGACTCTTTGAATTACCGAAAGCTCTTTCTCAATTACCGAAAGCTTTTGATTTATCGCCTGCCTATAAAAAGGACTATTTCCCGCACCTATTTAACACCGTGCAAAATGAAAATTACATTGGTCCACTCCCAGGGAAAGAGTATTATGCCCCAGATACCATGAAAATTGAAGAACGCCAAGTATTTCTCAAATGGTACGAGGACCACAAAAACGATGAGTTTGATATGCAGCGGGATTTACTTGAATATTGCACTAGCGATGTACAAATTTTAACAGAAGCATGTCTGAAATTCAGGAAAATGATGATACATGAATGCAGTGTGGATCCGTTTATAGAAGCCACAACAATAGCATCAGCGTGTAATTTAGTTTTTAGACGAAATTTTCTCGAACCTGACACAATTGCTATCATGCCAAGAAACGGCTATCGAGGTGTAGATTGTCAATCAAAAAAGGCACTACAGTGGTTGATATGGGAAGAGAATCAACGTCAAATAAAAGTTTTACATTCAGCTAAGCAAAGAGAAGCAGTTATAAATGGCGTTAAAGTAGATGGTTTTTGCCCTGAAACCAATCAGGTATTTAAATTTCATGGCTGTTATTATCATGGACATCCTGTATGCTTAACTCATGCTCGCGATCGCCCTTTACACGATGACCCCATGGATACCTTAAATCAGCGATATGAAGGAACAGCAGCAAGAACTGAACGTCTACGCGCACACGGGTACGAAGTAATTGAAATGTGGGAATGTGAATTCGATAGGCTTTTGAAGATGAACAGTGAAATGAACTTTTTGAAAAACCATCCTCTCATGGTAAACACGCCATTGAATCCTCGTGATGCCTTCTATGGAGGGCGCACAGGAAATGCTTTCATGTATTACAAATGCAAATCAGGAGAGAAAATAAAGTATATTGATGTTTGCTCTCTGTACCCGTGGGTTTGCAAAAATGGTAAATTTCCAATTAAGCACCCTAAATTGTATATTGGAAATATTGACTGCTCTGAAATAAATTTTGAAAAAAACCGAAGGCTTAATTAAATGCAAGATATTACCTCCACAATATTTACACCACCCCGTTCTCCCTGTCAAACAAAATAACAAACTTATGTTTACATTATGCCGTACTTGCGGGGAAGAAAGAAATCAAAGCCAACAATGCCTACATTCAGAGGATGAAAGGGTTTTGATAGGAACATGGGTAATTGATGAAGTCAAGATGGCACTATGTAAGGGATATAAATTAGTGGAGACGTATGAGATATGGAGCTACAAAATTGAGCAATATGACAAATTAGCACGCTCTGGTGGCTTGTTTACAGAAATGATGAATAAGTTTATTAAAATGAAACAACAAGCATCGGATTGGCCTAGTAAATGCATTACAAAAGATGAAAAAGAAAAATATGTTCAAGATTTTCTTAAGAACGAAGGAATAAAGCTGGAGTTTGATCATATTAGCAGCAACCCGGGGCTAAGATCACTAGCTAAACTTATCCTTAACTTCTTTTGGGGGAAATTTGGTCAGCGCGAAAACCAGCCAAAGACAAACATAATAAATAGTCCAGCGGAGCTCTATGCTTTATTAACCAACCCTGCAACTGAAGTATATCATCTACTCCCAGTCAACGAAGAAACTCTGGTCGTCAATTGGTATTACAAGGAAGAAGCTGCCGATACTCTTTCAACTGTTAATGTTTGTATAGCAGCATATACTACCGCTCAAGCTCAGTTGAAATTATATAGCTATCTGGAGCAACTTGGTGAGCGGGTCTTATACTATGACACTGATTCTGTCATATATATTAGCAAAGATGGCGAATATGATCCGCCAATAGGAGAGTTTGTAGGTGATATGACAGATGAACTGGAGTGCTACGGTTTGGGTAGTTACATAACTGAATTTGTGAGTGGAGGACCGAAAAACTATGCATATCAGATTTTCAACACAAAGGACCACTCCATCAAAACCGTGTGTAAGGTAAAAGGCATCCGTTTAAATTTTGAAACATCCAAATCTGTTAACTTTGATGCAATAAAAAACATGATATTGAACCCTGGAAACGATAAGCCTATACACATCCTGTCACAGAACATTCATCGTACTGAATTCAGAGAAGTTATTACTGTCCCCGAAGTTAAAAAATATGAGCCTACAGCCGACAAACGCAAATTTCTGGAAGACAACAGTTCCATACCATATGGATTTAAAAAACAATGTTTGTAGTTATAAAAAAATATGTATTTTGCTTATAATTTGGAAATAAACTTTTTTTCGTTTGTTTTGAAATGGCTTTTTAATTTTTGCAAAGGTGGAACTGTTTTTAAAACCTTACATCAAGAAAAAAAAATCCCTATTTTTACAGAGACATTCAAGTGTAGATACACAGATTCCAGCTATCAAAAAGCCGTTTGTTTTTGGCTTAAGCTCGGTTTCGTTTAGAGTTAAAAGTACCAAATCATAGAAAGGCAAAAACATATCAGTTTCAGTAGAAATTCGCACAAATATCTTTTTTGATTCTACGCATGTGCAAACAGTTATATTGAAACCATTTTTAAATTAACCACGCACACATACCCAGCATACATGTTTCATAGAAGAATGTCAGTAGCCAGCTTATATTAGATATAAGTTACACATAAATAACTTAATTTTTAAAGGAATTCCATAAAAAGTATTTTTCTTTTTGAATCAATATTCAACCAAAGATACCACATGCATGCATTCATATGTATATTAGCATCAATCAGACCGTAGATGTATCCTCATCTTCCACATATTACTATTGGATAAGGCAGGTATAGTTTGCATGCGTTTTGCTTACACATGGTCGATAGCCGATTACGTTAACTTTACTTGCATCTACTGCTTCATGAGCTCCTGGTAGATTAAATTCGAAATTCACTCTAGAGACTTGAGAAAAGTAACCGGTATTTCAAACTCAAACAACTCGCACGTGTAAATTTCCAAGTCATTCGTATGTATATTAATAGCATTCAGAACGTTTCGCCTCATTATACATGCCTTATATGTTTTTAATGCATGACCGTCGATGAGTAAGTGATGTCTACTTATATCTATATGTATACTCATATTCCACATATTGCTAGTGGATAAGGCAGGTATAGTTTGTATGCGTTTTGTTCTACTGCTTCATGAATACCTGGTAGGTTAAATTCAAAAAATAACATATCGTGTCCCCCTTCATCAAAATAATAATTTGGAGTTCCCGTGACGTCATCAGTATACCAGTAGAGATTTCCAGTGACATCACCAGCTTGAGACGAAAGAATCCCTGAATGTTCCCACAGTCATCAAAATTTTCCCAGGTTCCAATTATCAAAGGTCATTGACCTCTTTCAACTTAACGATATATCAAAATGGGGATTCCTCCTATGACGTCACACGGCAACAAACCGGTTTCAGAGGTTATCTCAAGGTCATCAGAAAAAGTTCCCACGGTCATCAGAATTTTCCCGGGCTCAACCGCCATAATACCTACTCGAAATAAATTTTGAACGTGTTTTACATGTGAATCGGATAAATTTTTGGAATTTTTTAACCCCATGTGTGCGCTGGGTGCCTAAAAAGAGAACGGGAAAACTTGAAAATTTTTAAATTGCGATAACTTTTGACAGAGGTATTCAATCATTACGAAATTTCCAGGGCATATTGGTAAAATTTTGTTGTAGATTTGCGTAGCCTTCAATGAGCGTGCTGGCAACCCTGAAGCTAGGGCAGCCACTGAAGGTGAAAACCTCCAAATTATCGTCTCTCTTGAAAAAATGCCGCTTCTTCAAAAAAAAGCCACTCATATGTAAATCTTGTGCTTTGTTTACATAGACAAAAAAAAATTTTATATGGTATAACGGGTACGCCTGGTAGCCCTTGCCCAATTTACCTATATTTTAAGCATCAAAAACTTCTGTTCACGGAAACTCACGATCCGATGAGCAAAATTAATTGAAATTTACAGACCGTATTGGTCTTAAATAGGACTAGGTCTGATAGAAGTGATTTTGAAATGTGGGCGATTCTGTGCCAGTGGTGCCATCTTGAAAGATCAATTAAAATAGATAACTGCTTTTAGCCCTATAAATTCTTATTCAATCGTTCCATTTTGACGCAATTCATACAGTAGCTGGACCTTATTTCAAACCGCGTTTGGTAGAAATTTTGTTGAAAAATTTGGTTGGAGCTGCCAGCTATGATATTTTTGGTGTCTTAAATTTGAAAAAATAAAAATTTTGAAGTGAAAACATTCAAACCATCGATTATCCTAAAAATGTCCGTTTCTTACAATAAAACCAATATGTATACAAATCTTATGCTATATCTACACGTTCAAAGTAAAGCTTTGGAAATTTCATGTCGGACAAGAACGATAACCCTTTCCCAGTTAACATATATTTTTAGCATCAAAAACTTCTGTTCACGGGAACTCATGAATCAATAATCAGATACAATTGAAATTTACAGAATGCATTGCACTTAAGTAGGACCAGGTCTGATAGAAGCGATTTTGAATTGTAGGCAACTCTGTGCCAGTGGTGCCATCTTGAAAAATTACAAAGAAAAAACACTGCTTATGCCCTATGAAATGTGAATAAGTTACCAGATTTTCATGAAATTGACACAGTAGCTGAACCTTACTCTAGACTCTATTTGATAGAAATTTGGTTGAAAATTCGATTGGTGCTGCCAGCTATGGTAATTTTTGTGTCTTTGGTTTTGAAAATTCGCTCAGGAATATAAAACTTTTTGCCCTATAACTTCCAGTGCAGTCATGAAATCAATACGAATTGCATACAATTAATGGAACCTATTATAGACATTATTCAGGCCAACTTTGGTTGAGAAGCCACGGTAGGGTTGCCAGCTATTGTTATTTTGTGTTTGTTCGCAATATCTTTATTAAGCGGTTTATCGTAGAATTTTCAATTGGTAATGATATTGTAGCGACAATTAACAGCAAATATTAAGCTTTCAATTATTTGAAAAAACTCGCTGCAGGTAAATCTTAATTTCTTTATACTCCTATAACTTCGAATTGAATATAACAACGTGAAGCAGATGTGATATATTTTTGGCTTTGATTCTGGCGAAAGGTTGTCAGCACGAGTCGGTTGTGCTACTTTTGTATCAATAAATGCTTACAATTAGTATTCATACCGGAAACATTTACAATGAAAATAAATAACCGATGTATCCCAAAGTTCTGCAAATTTTTCGGATCGCAGCCCCAAACACCAACTTCAGTTACAGTGCTGCAGGCACTGAGCATCTTCTTCATTGATGTTATATGATATGCTTCTTTCAAAATTTTGTGAAATAAGCAACTGATAACGAATATAATTAACCCGTGTTTTGCTCTCATAAACGTTGAAATTCATGCCAGTGGTAATATCTGAAACCTTCTACCATATGAGTCATAATGCATTCTTGAGACCAAAGTAAAACGTGGCATTTGAAACAGTTCGGCCGTAATAAGCAGCTCATGTGGTGGAATATGCACTCAAAGCCTGCACGATTCTTCTACTGTTCTTCGAACATTAGTGTTTCTAGCGGTTCAGGTGCGCTAGAGTTTTTATTACTAAAAGCAGTGAAATTATCACATTTAAATCTTTATGATTATTACATTTATCTAAATGATTCCTCCTGAAGCGAAACTTGAAGTAAGTTATGGTGTTAGCCATGTCTACTTCGATATTCAAGCGGTGAAAGTGCAAAGAAGCACAATGCTAGCTTGGAAAATATTTTTAACCCTAAACGGAGCTATGCAGTCTTTACCAAATGACTTTTTGAGTTTTAAGCTCCGTATTAGCAGTATAAGCTCAGCCGGTTTTCAGGGAAAAAGGGTATGAAATGAATACACTGTTTTGCAATCGCTGCGGTTCTTTGATCACAAATAAAAACAGAAGTAGTTTGATATTTGAAAAAGGTATCTGACAGGCATTTATTGAAATGCCATAGCTTGTTGCAACCTTATCCAAGTTGAAAAATCAGCTCACCCCAATCCTTATTTTTTCCCTGGCAGACTGTGATTTTAACACTTTTGTTCAGAAAGTGCACTCTCTTTTTTATTTTTGGATCCCTTGTTCTTTGCCAATATCACCTGAATCAATTTCTTTCATTTACAATGAGTTTGATGTGGGAAGCTAGTAATCTATCTGGCCGAGAGATATGAACTTTCAGGGTGAATCTTTTAAATGCTTTTGCATTTGTGAGTTGATGGTAAGGACCAGTTTATCAATTGTATTTGAAAGTAGTAATTCAGATAAAGTGGAAACGGAATTGCGAAAAAGTACTGGAGAGAACTCCGGTATTGCGTCTAGCTGGTTTTTGAAATTTAATATTTAAATTTTACTTCCCTGTTGAATGATTATGACAAGGTAATTGAAAAATTTACGGGCAAGTGTGGTGAAGACAGCTCATGGAAAGTCATTGGCTGATTAAAGTGTATGATTTCATCGCTGAGAATTATATCTAAAGTAGAGCACCTTCCTCTTGTTGGATAGTAAGTTGCTTCAGTAGGACGATATGCAAGCAAGAAGCAAGATTCATTCAACTCTTCTTACAGTATTTTCCTGGTTTTACTTGAAGTGAAACAGTTCCAAGCTATGTGCCGAGTGTTGAAATCAGACTCGCAAAAAGTTTCAAAACAACCATTTAATATCACACTGGAAGCTATCAAGTTTTACATCCAATATCTAGCATTGTCCCGAAAAAATAAGTGAAAACTAATTTTGCGATAAAAGACAAAATATAAATGGGAATAGCTTCAATCACTTTTAGTTAAGGAATCGGCAAGAGGTATGTTTTCTTTGTGACGATTGCTACTAAACATCCAGTTTGCTGCAATCTACTGAGGCAATTAAGTTAGAATTTAGGCAAATATGTCTTATCACTAGGTCTAAGCCACGTTTTTGTGATCATTAGAATGTCAATTTTTTATAACGCATAAAATCAATGGTTTCCGCAACTTTATTCTGAATATTTTCTCATTATTTGGCAATATTATATAAAAATCGACAAAAAACTTCTAAAACTACACTGTAGTTGCTGTTGCTTCGATGTGAATCCAGAATGTCTTACGATAAAATTCGTCGACAGCTCAATCAATTGTTTGGAAATAAACAGCTGATTTGTTCAGTATTATTTTAATTTTCTTGGAAAAAAAAGACAATATGAGCTGTGTTCGAACCAGTGCACAAGTGTGAATTTTGACTGCCAGTTTTTATCAGTGTTTAAATTTTTGGACTACTATACCCATTTCTTAAGTTAACAAGTGCTGTGTTAATACTACAAAAAAATCCGTCTGTAGAGCAAAAAAGACCGGCGAGAGAAGACTCTCAGTCCGGAACTTTACTGCGAGATTCCCTAAAACGCACAAAAACCCATCACCAGCCGGCAATGGCTAACGGTAACCAGTTTCAATTACTGGATAAGGTCAATCTAAGTGATGTCACTAAACCTGGAGTTCAGCAGCCCCAGGAAAACAAGATAAAAGTGCCGCCGATAACATTTATAGAGTTTCCAAGGGATACAATCATAGCAATAATGGTTAAAATAGCAATAATGAATTCCCAAATCAAGAACGTATCGATAGGCAGAAGACTGTTTGTTCAATCCTTATAAGATTACGAGAAACTACATAGTCATCTCTTAAGAACCAAAGTGAAGTTCTTCAGCCATCGTAGAGCAGACTTTCGCCCGACTAAAATTCTACTATCAAGATTGCATGATGTACCCTGAGGAGAATTCCTGAAGTACCTCAGAAAGCATGCAAATATTAAATGTTTGGACATCACAAAACTCGAGCGCATCACAACCGCTAGAAAACTAATTTTCGAAGAAATATTCTTTGAGTGACAAAAACATGTGGAAAGACGTAATACACTTTTTTGTAGAATCATATCAACCATTCCTTACCTCAAGCAACAAAACTCAACTATAACACAAATGTTGAAAATGTTCAGTGCTGGCAACACTTTCCCAACGAAGCAGCAATAAGTTTACCATAACAAGCTCATACTTAAATCAACTTATCCTTTGAATTTCGTTCTCATCGGCGGATTTCATCGAAAGTTTCAGCGGTTAAGCGGTGTTTGAGGCTGCCATCCAAAAAATGCTCAAAACTCGGAAAATTTAAAAATTTGGTTTCGTATTTTTATCGCATATGCTTTGCATATGAGTATGTTATTTCAAGCATCTGTTGGTGCACTGTTAACGAAAATGGCTAATGCTGGTTACCCTGTGTCAGCAGTAGAGCAAAATATATACCAAATCTGCTTCACGTTAAGTTAAACCCAACCAGTAAATTTCGTTTC
Organism: Nemotelus nigrinus; assembly: GCA_947369275.1. Taxonomy (NCBI): domain Eukaryota; kingdom Metazoa; phylum Arthropoda; class Insecta; order Diptera; family Stratiomyidae; genus Nemotelus; species Nemotelus nigrinus. Next base: position 119,328,605 of record OX376372.1, on the reverse strand, counting down.
GATTGAATCACTGCACTGGAAGCTATACGGGTAAAAAGAATTTTAGGGTGGCCACCCTCAAAACTTTTCAAATTTTTAAAGCGTTAATATTTGTTGTTAATTTTCATTGCAGGATTATTCCCATTTGCAAATCTAATGACATAATCGCTCAGTAAAGAAATTCCACAAAATGACAAAAATGGTCATAGCTGGCAGTCCTTTCATGATTTTTGTACGAAATTCCTACGACATTTGGTTCACATTAAGGTCCATTTACTGCATGATCTTCCTTTTATTTGCTGAGCAAATTTGCAAGATTTATGAGACAAAAATCACCATAGCTGGCGGTCCTATTCTAATTTTTCAACAAAATTTTCACCAAATGTTAGAAAGAGCAAGGTCCAAGTACTGTTTGAATTTTGTTAAAATCTGATGGCTGAATCGGAAGTTATAGGCCAAAAAAGCTGTTTTTTTCTCATTGATTTTTCAAGATGGTACCACTACCACAGGGTTGCCCGCATTTCAAAATCACTTCTATCAGACCTGATCCTAGCTAATACCAACATGTCATGCAAATTTTATTATGATCGGATTATCCGGTCGTCAGTTCTCGTGAACAAAACTTTCGATTGCTGAAAATAAAACTAATTTGGTGATGGGTTGCCGTTCTTGTGCAAATTGGAATTTTCAAAATTTCAATTTGACATGATGAACAAAGGTTAAAATTTATCAATGATTTGAATTTTTTCTCAAAAAATCAAAAATTTTAGAGGAGGGTCAATGATTTGAAGGATTTTTTTCAGGAGCCTGCCGTTGCTACAGGGTTACCTGCAATATCTTGAAAATCCATTTGTGTTTAATCTTAGCCAACATCAATACGCTCTACGAATTTCACGGTGATCCAATGTTTTTGTCAAAAGTAATGACAAATCAAAATTTGAAAAAAAATCCTTGCCTACTTTTAGGCACTTAGCACCCACACGCGGCTCAAAAATTCCAATTCTTTACCATAAGCAAGCTTAAAACATAATGAGTTTTCATTCTCAATACTTATTTTCAACAAAAATTTACACTGCTTGGATATATATATATATATATATATATATATATATATATATATATATATATATATATATATATATATATATATATATATATATATATATATATATATATATATATATAAATATACATATATATATATATATATATATATATATATATATATATATATATATATATATATATATATCAGTAAAATGATTTTCCGAGATAATCTCTGGAGTGGCCGATTCGATTGAGCTGAAATTTTCGGAGAATGTAGCTATACATAATAGGTAGGTCCACGACTTTCTCAAATTCAGATATCCTAAATTTTTTGGCGGCGGCGAGCGTTTTAGTGAATTTTCAGGTACTCCTATATATCAAAGCAGTGTAAATTTTTGCTAAAAAAAGTATTGAGAATGAAAACTTATTTTGTTTTAAGCTTGCTTATGGTAAAGAATTGGAATTTTTGAGCCGCGTGTGGGTGCTAAGTGCCTAAAAGTAGGCAAGGATTTTTTTTCAAATTTTGATTTGTCATTACTTCTGACAAAAACATTGGATCACCGTGAAATTCGTAGAGCGTATTGATGTTGGCTAAGATTAAACACACATGGATTTTCAAGATATTGCAGGTAACCCTGTAGCAACGGCAGGCTCGTGAAAAAAATCCTTCAAATCATTGACCCTCCTCTAAAATTTTTGATTTGACAAAAAATTCAAATCATTGATAAATTTTAACCTTTGTTCATCATGTCAAATTGAAATTTTGAAAATTCCAATTTGCACAAGAACGGCAACCCATCACCAAATTAGCTTTATTTTCAGCAATCGAAAGTTCTGTTCACGAGAACTGACGACCGGATAATCCGATCATATTAAAATTTACAGGACATGTTGGTATTAGCTAGGATCAGGTCTGATAGAAGTGATTTTGAAATGCGGGCAACCCTATGGTAGTGGTACCATCATGAAAAATCAATGAGAAAAAAACAGCTTTTTTGGCCTATAACTTCCGATTCAGCCATCAGATTTTAACAAAATTCAAACAGTACTTGGACCTTGCTCTTTCTAACATTTGGTGAAAATTTTGTTGAAAAATTAGAATAGGACCGCCAGCTATGGTGATTTTTGTCTCATAAATCTTGCGAATTTGCTCAGCAAATAAAAGGAAGATCATGCAGTAAATGGACCTTAATGTGAACCAAATGTCGTAGGAATTTCGTACAAAAACCATGAAAGGACTGCCAGCTATGACCATTTTTGTCATTTTGTGGAATTTCTTTACTGAGCGATTATGTCATTAGATTTGCAAATGGGAATAATCTTGCAATGAAAATTAACAACAAATATTAACGCTTTAAAAATTTGAAAAGTTTTGAGGGTGGCCACCCTAAAATTCTTTTTACCCGTATAGCTTCCAGTGCAGTGATTCAATCGAAACGAAATTTACTGGTTGGGTTTAACTTAACGTGAAGCAGATTTGGTATATATTTTGCTCTACTGCTGACACAGGGTAACCAGCATTAGCCATTTTCGTTAACAGTGCACCAACAGATGCTTGAAATAACATACTTATATGCAAAGCATATGCGATAAAAATACGAAACCAATTTTTAAATTTTCCGAGTTTTGAGCATTTTTCGGATGGCAGCCTCAAACACCGCTTAACCGCTGAAACTTTCGATGAAATCCGCCGATGAGAACGAAATTCAAAGGATAAGTTGATTTAAGTATGAGCTTGTTATGGTAAACTTATTGCTGCTTCGTTGGGAAAGTGTTGCCAGCACTGAACATTTTCAACATTTGTGTTATAGTTGAGTTTTGTTGCTTGAGGTAAGGAATGGTTGATATGATTCTACAAAAAAGTGTATTACGTCTTTCCACATGTTTTTGTCACTCAAAGAATATTTCTTCGAAAATTAGTTTTCTAGTGGTTGTGATGCGCTCGAGTTTTGTGATGTCCAAACATTTAATATTTGCATGCTTTCTGAGGTACTTCAGGAATTCTCCTCAGGGTACATCATGCAATCTTGATAGTAGAATTTTAGTCGGGCGAAAGTCTGCTCTACGATGGCTGAAGAACTTCACTTTGGTTCTTAAGAGATGCCTATGTAGTTTCTCGTAATCTTATTAGGATTGAACAAACAGTCTTCTGCCTATCGATACGTTCTTGATTTGGGAATTCATTATTGCTATTTTAACCATTATTGCTATGATTGTATCCCTTGGAAACTCTATAAATGTTATTGGCGGCACTTTTATCTTGTTTTCCTGGGGCTGCTGAACTCCAGGTTTAGTGACATCACTTAGATTGACCTTATCCAGTAATTGAAACTGGTTACCGTTAGCCATTGCCGGCTGGTGATGGGTTTTTGTGCGTTTTAGGGAATCTCGCAGTAAAGTTCCGGACTGAGAGTCTTCTCTCGCCGGTCTTTTTTGCTCTACAGACGGATTTTTTTGTAGTATTAACACAGCACTTGTTAACTTAAGAAATGGGTATAGTAGTCCAAAAATTTAAACACTGACAAAAACTGGCAGTCAAAATTCACACTTGTGCACTGGTTCGAACACAGCTCATATTGTCTTTTTTTTCCAAGAAAATTAAAATAATACTGAACAAATCAGCTGTTTATTTCCAAACAATTGATTGAGCTGTCGACGAATTTTATCGTAAGACATTCTGGATTCACATCGAAGCAACAGCAACTACAGTGTAGTTTTAGAAGTTTTTTGTCGATTTTTATATAATATTGCCAAATAATGAGAAAATATTCAGAATAAAGTTGCGGAAACCATTGATTTTATGCGTTATAAAAAATTGACATTCTAATGATCACAAAAACGTGGCTTAGACCTAGTGATAAGACATATTTGCCTAAATTCTAACTTAATTGCCTCAGTAGATTGCAGCAAACTGGATGTTTAGTAGCAATCGTCACAAAGAAAACATACCTCTTGCCGATTCCTTAACTAAAAGTGATTGAAGCTATTCCCATTTATATTTTGTCTTTTATCGCAAAATTAGTTTTTACTTATTTTTTCGGGTCAATGCTAGATATTGGATGTAAAACTTGATAGCTTCCAGTGTGATATTAAATGGTTGTTTTGAAACTTTTTGCGAGTCTGATTTCAACACTCGGCACATAGCTTGGAACTGTTTCACTTCAAGTAAAACCAGGAAAATACTGTAAGAAGAGTTGAATGAATCTTGCTTCTTGCTTGCATATCGTCCTACTGAAGCAACTTACTATCCAACAAGAGGAAGGTGCTCTACTTTAGATATAATTCTCAGCGATGAAATCATACACTTTAATCAGCCAATTACTTTCCATGAGCTGTCTTCACCACACTTGCCCGTAAATTTTTCAATTACCTTGTCATAATCATTCAACAGGGAAGTAAAATTTAAATATTAAATTTCAAAAACCAGCTAGACGCAATACCGGAGTTCTCTCCAGTACTTTTTCGCAATTCCGTTTCCACTTTATCTGAATTACTACTTTCAAATACAATTGATAAACTGGTCCTTACCATCAACTCACAAATGCAAAAGCATTTAAAAAATTCACCCTGAAAGTTCATATCTCTCGGCCAGATAGATTACTAGCTTCCCACATTAAACTCATTGTAAATGAAAGAAATTGATTCAGGTGATATTGGCAAAGAACAAGGGATCCAAAAATAAAAAAGAGAGTGCACTTTCTGAACAAAAGTGTTAAAATCACAGTCTGCCAGGGAAAAAATAAGGATTGGGGTGAGCTGATTTTTCAACTTGGATAAGGTTGCAACAAGCTATGGCATTTCAATAACTGCCTGTCAGATACCTTTTTCAAATATCAAACTACTTCTGTTTTTATTTGTGATCAAAGAACCGCAGCGATTGCAAAACAGTGTATTCATTTCATACCCTTTTTCCCTGAAAACCGGCTGAGCTTATACTGCTAATACGGAGCTTAAAACTCAAAAAGTCATTTGGTAAAGACTGCATAGCTCCGTTTAGGGTTAAAAATATTTTCCAAGCTAGCATTGTGCTTCTTTGCACTTTCACCGCTTGAATATCGAAGTAGACATGGCTAACACCATAACTTACTTCAAGTTTCGCTTCAGGAGGAATCATTTAGATAAATGTAATAATCATAAAGATTTAAATGTGATAATTTCACTGCCTTTAGTAATAAAAACTCTAGCGCACCTGAACCGCTAGAAACACTAATGTTCGAAGAACAGTAGAAGAATCGTGCAGGTTTTGAGTGCATATTCCACCACATGAGCTGCTTATTACGGCCGAACTGTTTCAAATGCCACGTTTTACTTTGGTCTCAAGAATGCATTATGACTCATATGGTAGAAGGTTTCAGATATAACCACTGGCATGAATTTCAACGTTTATGAGAGCAAAAGGCGGGTTAATTATATTCATTATCAGTTGCTTATTTCACAAAATTTTGAAAGAAGCATATCATATAACATCAATGAAGAAAATGCTCAGTGCCTGCAGCACTGTAACTGAAGTTGGTGTTTGAGGCTGCGATCCGAAAAATTTGCAGAACTTTGGGAATTGAAACATCGGTTATTTATTTTCATTGTAAATGTTTCCGGTATGAATACTAACTGTAAGCATTTATTGATACAAAAGTAGCACAACCGACTCGTGCTGACAACCTTTCGCCAGAATCAAAGCCAAGAATATATCACATCTGCTTCACGTTGTTATATTCAATTCGAAGTTATAGGAGTATAAAGAAATTTAGGGTTACCTGCAGCGAGTTTTTTCAAATAATTGAAAGCTTAATATTTGCTGTTAATTGTCGCTACAATATCATTACCAATTGAAAATTCTACGATAAAATCGCTTAATAAAGATATTGCGAACAAACACAAAATAACAATAGCTGGCAACCCTACCGTGGCTTCTCAACCAAAGTTGGCCTGAATAATGTCTATAATAGGTTCCATTAATTGTATGCAATTCGTATTGATTTCATGACTGCACTGGAAGTTATAGGGCAAAAAGTTTTATATTCCTGAGCGAATTTTCAAAACCAAAGACACAAAAATTTCCATAGGTAGCAGCACCAATCGAATTTTTCAACCAAATTTTTATAAAACAAAGTTTAGAGTAAGGTTCAGCTACTGTGTCAATTTCACGAAAATCTGGTGACTTATTCACATTTCATAGGGCAAAAGCAGTGTTTTTTCTTTGTAATTTTTCAAGATGGCACCACTGGCACAGAGTTGCCTACAATTCAAAATCGCTTCTATCAGGCCTGGTCCTACTTAAGTGCAATGCATTCTGTAAATTTCAATTGTATCTGATTATTGATTCATGAGTTCCCGTGAACAGAAGTTTTTGATGCTAAAAATATATGTTAACTGGGAAAGGGTTATCGTTCTTGTCCGACATGAAATTTCCAAAGCTTTACTTTGAACGTGTAGATATAGCATAAGATTTGTATACATATTGGTTTTATTGTAAGAAACGGACATTTTTAGGATAATCGATGGTTTGAATGTTTTCACTTCAAAATTTTTATTTTTTCAAATTTAAGACACCAAAAATATCATAGCTGGCAGCTCCAACCAAATTTTTCAACAAAATTTCTACCAAACGCGGTTTGAAATAAGGTCCAGCTACTGTATGAATTGCGTCAAAATGGAACGATTGAATAAGAATTTATAGGGCTAAAAGCAGTTATCTATTTTAATTGATCTTTCAAGATGGCACCACTGGCACAGAATCGCCCACATTTCAAAATCACTTCTATCAGACCTAGTCCTATTTAAGACCAATACGGTCTGTAAATTTCAATTAATTTTGCTCATCGGATCGTGAGTTTCCGTGAACAGAAGTTTTTGATGCTTAAAATATAGGTAAATTGGGCAAGGGCTACCAGGCGTACCCGTTATACCATATAAAATTTTTTTTTGTCTATGTAAACAAAGCTCAAGATTTACATATGAGTGGCTTTTTTTGAAGAAGCGGCATTTTTTCAAGAGAGACGATAATTTGGAGGTTTTCACCTTCAGTCGCTGCCCTAGCTTCAGAGTTGCCAGCACGCTCATTGAAGGCTTCGCAAATCTACAACTAAAGTTTACCAATATGCCCTGAAAATTTCGTAATGATTGAATACCTCTGTCAAAAGTATCGCAATTTAAAAATTTTCAAGTTTTCCCGTTCTTTTTTAGGCACCCAGCGCACACATGGGGTTTAAAAATTCCAAAAATTTATCCGATTCACATGTAAAACACGTTCAAAATTTATGTCGTCAACTTTATTTTTGCAAAAATTATTTTGTACGGAATAATAGGTATATTAAAAATATCACTAAAATGGCCACCGGCGCCAAAGGGTTGAAGATGATTAACGTTTTGTGAAACCTGGCACTATTCTGCTACACACCAATGTGTCCTGAAAATTTCAGTTCAATCGGATGGCGCGTTCCTGAGATCTTTTCACTGAAAATTTTTATATATATATATATATATATATATATATATATATATATATATATATATATATATATATATATATATATATAGAAATATGAATTTTTGGCCAAAGTTATTTTAATACTAATGTTCTTCTTCGAACATTTGTAAAAATTAAAGCGAACCTGAGTCGCTAGAAATTAATATACGATGAACAGTAGAAGAATCGGACAGAATTTGAGTGCATATTCTACCACACGTGCTCCAACCTGTTTCGAGTGCAAAATCACTTTGATCTTAACAATGCATTCAAACTCATAGGGTCGAAAGTATTTCAGGAATTTCAAGATTTAGGAAAGCCAAACACTGCAAAACTATAAAAGCAGTATAACAAAACATGAACAAAAAAAATGCATAGTACTTGCAACACTTTACCAGCACTGCAACTAAAAGTCTCCCACAATGGTCTCCCGTCAAAATCAAATAACTCTTTCGATTTTATCCGATGGTTTCGTTGAAAGTCACAGGGTCAGAAAGATGTTTAGGGTCAAAAGACGAAAGATATTCGGAACCAAAAAATTTATAGAGCTTGGAAAACTTAGACATTGGTAACTTATTTTCATTGGTTAACGTTCGCGATCTTAGTATTTATTGATGAAAAATTAGCAAATAACGCTTCGCGCTGGCAACCCTTTGCTGGTATCAAAGACAAAAATATATAACACCTGCCTCACATTGAAATCAACCTACTCTGCGAATTTCGTTTTGATCCGATGATTGAATTGGAAGTTATACGGGTACAAAAAAATTAAAGGTTACCAGTCGCAAAAGTTTTCAAACTTTCGAAAACTAAATACTTGTTGTTTATTGTCACTACAAGATTATTACCGTTTCAAGATTTTACGATAAAATCGCGTAATAAAGATATTGCAAATAAATACAAAATCAACAATAGCTGGCAATCCCATAATGCTTTTTTTTACCAGATTTTTTCTGAGTAATGCCTATAATAAGAACCATATATCACATGAAATTCGTTCTGATTTCATGATTGCATTGAAAGCTATAGGGCAAAAAGCTTTATTTTCCTGAGCCAATTTTCAAAACCCAAGACACAAAGTTAATAAAGCTGGCAGCATCAACCGACATTTTTAATCAAATTTCTACCACACACGTCGTCGTCGTCGTCGTAGCACTACAGCCCTTCTTGGGCCTTGGCTTCTCACAGGTGACGCCTCCAGTTGTCTCGGTCTAATGACCGCATCCTCCAATTTCGAAAACCGAGCAGCTTTGCGCAGTCTTCGTCGACAGAGTCAGACCAGCGTTTTCTTGGTTTTCCGTCGAATACCTTCTTAGGTACTCGATGCTCGTCCATTCGGTGCACGTGACCAGCCCATTGCAGCTTCCGCAGTTTAATTATTAAAGCAACCTCTGGTTCGTCAAAAATCTCGTACAACTCGTGGTTGTACCTTATCCGCCATTGGCCGCACTCTTGTTTAGCTCCAATTATACGCCTGAGGACTCGTCTTTCGAAGGCGTTCAACATATTTGCGGATGCTTGGGTAAGGGTCCAAGTTTCACATCCGTAGCACAAAACATGTCTGATTATTTATTTGCAAACTTAGAGCTTCGTGTTCCTGTGTATGCAGCTGGGCTTCAGTAGGGCCAGAACGGAGTAGAAAGTTTTATTAGCGAGCTGTATTCTCTGTTTGATTTCATCAGTTTCACTGCTTTTCGTTGTCAATTTTGAGCCAAAGTATATAAATTCGTCCACATTTGCTAAATTATATTTGTCCATAATTATATTTCGTCTAATGAAGGTCTTCTTTCTGTTTGCGTCATGATTTTTGTTTTCGTCTGATTGATCTTCAGGCCTACTGGTCAAGTTTCAACAGTAAAGGAACGTGACAAGATGTTAATGTCATCCGCGTAGGCCACTAATTGGTTGGACTTATACAGAAGCGTACCCCCTGTGTCGACAGAAATCTTCCCTATCACGTACTCAAGTGCTAGGTTGAGCAACAGAGGGGCCAACCCATCTCCTTGCTTTAGTCTGACATTTTTGTCAATAGCGTCAGTCAGACTGTTGTTGATTCTGACTTGTGATGCTGTCGACGTCATCGTCATTTTGGTCAGTCGGACTAGTTTTGCCGGGATGCCGAAGTATAGGACTATTTTGTACAGTATGTTTCGGTCAATACTGTCATATGCTTGTTTAAAGTCCACGAAAATCTGGTGGACTTCGATGTTAAATTCCCAGCATTTTTCGAGCACTTGTTTGACTCTGAAGAGCTGATCCCGAGTTGATCGACCAGACCGAAAGCCTCCTTGGTACTCCCCAAAGACCTTTTCAGCGTATACATTTATTTTATTTTTACTAATGTTCGAAGAACAATAGTATTAAACTCGTTTCGCCGAAAATTCATATTTCTATATATATATATATATATATATATATGTTTATATATATATGTTTATATATATATATATATATATATATATATAGATATATATTTATATTTCTTTATATATATATATATTATATATATATATATATATATATATATATATATATATATATATATATATATATATATATATATATATATATATATATATATATATATATATATATATATATATATATATATATATATATATGCATATATATATATATATATATCTATATATATATATATATATATATATATATATATATATATATATATATATATATATATATATATATATATATATATATATATATATATATATATACATATATTATAGGGAGTAGTATATTTCTTCCTAATAAAAAATTAATTTGAAATAAATGTTCTTAGTTTTTAAAATATATATTTGATGTTATCATAATAAAAGGAGAATACTTACTTAGCCTACTTTGAATATATATAATTTTGTTGTGTATTGAAGTGTAAGGTGTTTGTGGAATGTGGATGTGTAATTGTGTTATTATGTGTTCCCACACTACTCCCCCCCAAGTGTCAGGATGACGCTGAGGTCGAGGAGGCTGAGTAGCGTGGTTTCTTAGCCTTGGCAACTACCTGTACGGGACCAAGATGGACGATGGCCAGCTCTCGTTCATTTGCTTGACCGGACTGCCGGAATTAATGTATATGTAATCAATGTATGTACAATGTATATACATACACACATACATACACACATATATATACATATACACACATATATACACATGTGTGCATATACATATATATACGTATACACATATATATACACACATATACACATACATATATATATACACATATATATACGTACATATATATACATACATATATACATATATGTACATACACATATATACATACTAGTGATGGGTAAAACCAGCACACTTTACTGTGCTAGCACACTTCGCACACCACACTTAAGTGTGCTAGCACTGTGCTCCCAGCACTGACACAGTGCCGCACATTGACACAGTGCCGACACACTGACACAGTGACGACACACTAGCACAGTGATGACACACTAGCACAGTGCCGGCACACTGACACAGTGCTGACACATTAGCACAGTGGCGACACACTGACACTGCCAGCACACTGACACTGCCGACACACTGACACAGGGCCGACACACTGACACAGGGCCGACACACTGACACAGTGCCGACACACTGACACTGCCGGCACACTTGTACTGGCAGGCACACTCCACGGGAACGAATGCTGTACGAGTGGCGTTGAATTTGCCCATTAATATGATGTGCTTCGGTAACAAGGCGTTGTTTGCATTACAGAATGTGTACACATTTTGCGGTTTCGAAAGCATTAGCTATTGAATGCATTAGCTGATGAATGAGATAATTAGGGAACGCAAAAAGGCAGATAAGATTTGTTATTCGTATATTTTCTGGGTGAAAGTTTTGATTTTGAGTACACTACCGATGAGTTGTGTTTTTTTATATGCTGCGGACGTCTTCAAACGGGATGAAAGTTTAAACACAGACACAAATACGTTTACTTGCGGTACATATGAAAGAAATGCTTTCACGTTGAAAATATTTGTGGAAAATAGGTTTTGAGCAGATAGAAGGGTTTTGTCGTAACATGTAACGATAAAATGATAGCGATAAAATGATCTGCTGCAGATAGAAGGTTTATGGTAAGTAGTGCTATGTTTTTAAATATTCAAATATTAAAGGAGTTTTTAGGGCAAAAGTAGCTGAAATCGGCCAATTTTGGGTTAGAGTGATTTCGGACATAACGGGCCAAGACCTATTGCTGTGATACAAAGATTTCGGTTTTGTAGGGGAGTAAGGGGTTTTTTGGCCATAGTTTGGCAAAAACTGCCGTTACCACGGTTTCGATGATTGAACGTGGTCGGAGAGTACAGTAGTGATATTTTAAGGACGAAAAAATGTTTGATAGGGAAAATTGGGCAAAACCGTCCAATTTTCCAAATTTTTTTTTTTTTGTCTAGCATGAATTCGGGGACTTTTCTGAGTTGTTTGGAGCGAAATTTCCATACAAGTTTGGGGAAAAGCGGCCTAGTTTCGAAGATACGGCAAAAGTAGCTGAAATCGGCCAATTTTGGGTTAGAGTGGTTTCGGACATAACGGGCCAAGACCTATTGCTGTGATACAAACATTTCGGTTTTGTAGGGGAGTAAGGGGTTTTTTGGTCATAGTTTGGTAAAAACTGCCTTTACGGCGCTTTCGATGATTGAACGTGGTCGGAGAGTACAGTAGTGATATTTTAAGGACGAAAAAAATTTTTGTTAGGGGAAATTGGGCAAAACCGTCCAATTTTCCGAAAAAAAATTTTTTTGTCCAGCACAGCCGGAGAAGCCAACTATCGAACCAAAGAGGATCTGAACCTTTTCCTACTTAGCACTTTTAGTGCTACTTTCAGTTTTTCCAGACAGTTTTCCGGCGGATTTCATGTTGCCGTATCTTCGAAACTAGGCCACTTTTTCCCAGGCTTGTACGGAAATTTCGCTCGAAACTACTCAAAAAGGTCCCCGAATTCATGCTGGACAAAAAAAAATTTTTGGGATATTGGACAGTTTTGCCCAATTTCCCCTAACAAAAATTTTTTTCGTCCTAAAAATATCATTATTGTACTCCTCGACCACGTTCAATCATCGAAAGCGCCGTAAAGGCAGTTTTTACCAAACTATGACCAAAAAACCCCTTACTCCCCTACAAAACCGAAATGTTTGTATCACAGCAATAGGTCTTGGCCCGTTATGTCCGAAACCACTCTAACCCAAAATTGGCCGATTTCAGCTACTTTTGCCGTATCTTCGAAACTAGGCCGCTTTTCCCCAAACTTGTATGGAAATTTCGCTCCAAACAACTCACAAAAGTCCCCGAATTCATGCTAGACAAAAAAAAAATTTGGAAAATTGGACGGTTTTGCCCAATTTTCCCTATCAAACATTTTTTCGTCCTTGAAATATCACTACTGTACTCTCCGACCACGTTCAATCATCGAAACCGTGGTAACGGCAGTTTTTGCCAAACTATGGCCAAAAAACCCCTTACTCCCCTACAAAACCGAAATCTTTGTATCACAGCAATAGGTCTTGGCCCGTTATGTCCGAAATCACTCTAACCCAAAATTGGCCGATTTCAGCTACTTTTGCCCTAAAAACTCCTTTAATATTTGAATATTTAAAAACATAGCACTACTTACCATAAACCTTCTATCTGCAGCAGATCATTTTATCGCTATCATTTTATCGTTACATGTTACGACAAAACCCTTCTATCTGCTCAAAACCTATTTTCCACAAATATTTTCAACGTGAAAGCATTTCTTTCATATGTACCGCAAGTAAACGTATTTGTGTCTGTGTTTAAACTTTCATCCCGTTTGAAGACGTCCGCAGCATTTAAAAAAACACAACTCATCGGTAGTGTACTCAAAATCAAAACTTTCACCCAGAAAATATACGAATAACAAATCTTATCTGCCTTTTTGCGTTCCCTAATTATCTCATTCATCAGCTAATGCATTCAATAGCTAATGCTTTCGAAACCGCAAAATGTGTACACATTCTGTAATGCAAACAACGCCTTGTTACCGAAGCACATCATATTAATGGGCAAATTCAACGCCACTCGTACAGCATTCGTTCCCGTGGAGTGTGCCTGCCAGTACAAGTGTGCCGGCAGTGTCAGTGTGTCGGCACTGTGTCAGTGTGTCGGCCCTGTGTCAGTGTGTCGGCCCTGTGTCAGTGTGTCGGCAGTGTCAGTGTGCTGGCAGTGTCAGTGTGTCGCCACTGTGCTAATGTGTCGGCACTGTGTCAGTGTGCCGGCACTGTGCTAGTGTGTCGTCACTGTGCTAGTGTGTCGGCACTGTGTCAGTGTGTCGGCACTGTGTCAGTGTGTCAGTGTGCTGCCGACACACTTATAAAGTGCCGCACTCGCACAGCACACCGAAGTGTGCTAGCACACTGTGCTAAGCACGCACAGGTGCTGCCCATCACTAATACATACATACACACATATATACACACACACACATACATACATATACATACATACATAAAATAAGCACATACATACATACATACACATATACATATATATACAATATATGTAAATATGTATACACAACGTATTAAGTTAATTATACTACAAGCAACAAAACACGACAAACCTTTTCATTTCCAGAACACGCTATTTATAGCAACCAAGCACACACCAACGCAGCCAATGTTCGTGGAACGCTTTCTGATAATGCTTTTTTATGTCATTTTTCTATGTCGTTTTTTTCAAACAGGCTCCCGTAAAAGTATGTTCCATACTAAAACTGTTTTTAGCCTTATGAATTCTGATTTAGTTACCAGATTTTCATGAAATTGACACAGTAGCTGAATTTTACTCTCAGCCGTGTATGGAATGTCTTGGAATGTCAGATCGCTAAATAAACCTGGTGCTGTAAAAGAATTATTATTACAGGCCACTCAGTACAAATTAAACGTGCTGGCAGTCCAGGAAATGAAATGGATTGGTAGCGAGATTCAAGACATGAGGGGCCCTATTCTGAGAGTCACCTCACATGACAAATGAGGTGACGCTCATGATTTCGTATTCTGAGAGTCACGTGAGGTGTTGTTATTTCACCTCAAGTGACGTTTTCGATCTGTTGGCTATTCTGAGAGTCACGTGAAGTGACGAGCGTCACGTGAGGAGAGATTTTTAGTCATTCAATAATATCAAGTGACTGCGAGCACAAGTGTACTAGAATTTGAGATTTTTCACAAGACGAAGAATAATTTTGACGAATTTTAGACCATTTATGGAAAAAAAGTAAGTACATTTTATTACGTACATTTTATTACGTAAAAATACTCCTGAAAACCGGAATGAAGCAAACATTCAAATATTCTTCATAAATACAGAACTTTCCGTAATTACGAAATGTACATGCCCGAGTCTGACAGTCAACCTTTTATGTACAGGCTACATGAGTCCTACCATTTATGACACTACTCCTAATAAAACCGTTTTTCATATCCACCGTTACATTTTCATCATCCTTACATATTTAAAGTCTGTTCCCGTACTACGATTAATTGCAATTAATTGCAATGAAGCGTACTAAAACGGAGTACAAAAAACGGCTTCATTGCAATTAATCGCAATTAATTGTAGTACGGGAACAGACCTTTAATCTTGCATATACCTGTTCTAGCATACCTGTTCCACTTGTACATATCCTCCTCTTTTTTAATTTCACAAATCATTTGCTTACCCTTGGAAATTCCCTGTTTGCATTTGCTTGATTTCCAATTAAACTGAAATTTTGTTTAAAATATATTTTACTTCCTTCAAAGTATGCCGCGCTCTAGTGATTTGAAGGGAAGGAAATATTTTTTATGCATGCCAAAATATTCGGTGCTACCAAGCCGTCCCCCATCTAAGTAGAGACCGCGCATGACACTGCTTAACTTCGACGATCGGCCAAGAATCGGTCGATGTCAGTGTGCTATGGACGTGGTAGATATCGAACGATGATAAATTTCAATTGGGTGATAAATTTCAAACGCTCAAGCGTTGCCATTTAAACGCATATTCGTATTCACCTCACCTAGAGTCACGTCACGTGACTCTCAGAATACCGATTCGTAGGTGACGTGACTTTCCAAGTGACGTGAGATCTTCTGTGAGATGACTCTCAGAATAGGGCCCGAGATCGCACACAATATTCAAGAGTGCAAAGCCTGGAGGAGGCTGTAAATTTGGAGTGGCATTCATTGTGGATAGGGAGTTCAAGCCACATGTTATGGGCTTCAAGGCAGTAAGCGAACGATTGTGTACGATTCACCTCAAAGCAAAATTCTTTAAAATATTGCTGATCTTTCACACCCCGATAGAAGAAACAGACGAAGAAACGAAAGACGCATTCTATAACCAATTGGAAAAGCTATTCGACTCATTGCCCTCAAACGACGTCAAAATAATACTTCGCGACTTCAATGCTTAAGTCGGGAATGAAGAAGTACATCGAGGAACAACTGAAGGGCACAGTCTCCACGATATAACTTACGACAACGGCCAACGCCTGATTGACTTTGCATGTAGTATGGATATAGTCATAAGTTCGACATGCTTCCCACATCGACGCATTCACAAAAGAACATGGGCATCACCAGATGGCAATGCCTTAAACCAAATTGACCATGTCC
>OX376372.1:119291688-119312268 GCA_947369275.1 Nemotelus nigrinus | reverse complement strand
CAACATTCTTGGCGCCACGAGGTGCATGTGTAATCATAAGCAGATTATTTAAGCATGAGGGGCTGGAGGGCGTCTCGAATCAATGATAACTAAGGATTTCCCGGTAACAATTAATCTAAAACGCAGGTACTTGGCTCATCCATGTGTCAACGAAGGAATTAAGTATATGTCCGATGAGAAATTAGTAACGGGGTGGTCTGCACCGAGGTCTTGCTGTCGTGGCGACAACGTAGCATCGATTTACCACCGCAAAATACCTCGCCATATTTTTTATCCTGGATATGCGATGATGTCAAACATTTTTTATGACTAATATACTAAGGCCGCGTTTCCAATGCTGGAGTGAGCTTTCGCCGAATCTCAAATTCGAGCTGGCCTGTTCCCAATGATGGACTTTCGAAATTCGAAAATTGTCATGACATTTTGTGCTTTGAAAACTCAAAGCTGTAGCACTCATCGCTAGTTAGGGGGCATTTTATGAAGAACTAATATAATCGGAATTTTTTCTAGATTCCTTGAAAACAAACGATTAAATCGATCAAATTAGCTAGTAATTTGTATAATATATATAATAATTTGTAATACATATGTTATATAAATAATAAATTAATATATTATATAAATCAATAATTTGAATGTTCGCTTGGAGTTTAAATACGATAAATTCACTTTAAGAACTCGGCCGCGTTTCCACTGCTGGCTTGGAGTGTAATATATCTGCCTACGCATTAGCTGTCATGAACTAAAGTTACCCTTTTAAGATTTCTTTATTTGTTGATCGTTCAAAATCGACTGAACTTATCCTGCGAGATTTTGTATCAGGAATTTCTGTAGGAATAAAATGAGTGGACAGTAATCAGTGCTGCCAACCTTAATTATATCGAAGCCATGATTTTGGGACAGGTTTGGGTGAAGGTAAAAGTACGTTTGGAGTTGAATGTGCAGATGGAAGTAACTGAGATGAGCGTATTAATGTCATGGAAAATTACTCTTGGTAATTTACTAATTTCCAGTATTTTTGCTGAGCAAAAAGCACCCTACGTCACTTTGAATCCAACATCTAGCTAACAATGGCGCTTAGATGATGCGAATTACTTTGGATGAAAAAAATTAAACCATGCCCAAATTACTTGGCTAGGATGCACATGACACCATGGCCAAGGAATTTATTACAATTCGATCAAGAAAGGTCGAATCATTTACCATTTAGATATGTGTAATGTGCTGAAGCTTGCAAGGAATACTTTAGCAGATTTTCAGATTATCATTGATGCTGAACATTAAGTAGGTCTGTAGCAGATAGATTTGACTTTCTTCGAAAGGCACGTAATAATATATGTTTATGGTATGTACTATTATGATATATAAAAGTAATATAAAATTCTAATGTAGAATAATCATGTATAACAATTTTTTTTCAATCGATGTATTATTGATTGTGTTTTTTAAAGGCAAACTATTCTCATTTATTCCGTGAATTTAATTTTCAGCAGTATCATTGTCTTTATCAAGGGCTATATTTGCTTCACCTTAAAATATCAAAAACTCTGGTAACGTTAATGGAACGTAATAATTATAACATTTCACTTGAAATTTTGAGGAGGCAAAATTTAAACATTTTTAAATACCGCATTTTATTCTTGACCCCCATTAGAAAAAAGGCAAATTGAAATCGCATACGCCTTTGGTTTGTCCATTTGCCGGCAATGCCTACTCCAACTTCACAACTTTCAACACATGAAATCATTCGAATTTGAGTTTCGAAGGTACAAAGACATCTGTCGTAACATATATTTGAATTTAATTTTCAATAAATATTTTTATCACAGATGAGTTATGAATTTGTTTCATTATTGATTTCAATGCACAAATCATTCATTCAACTGTATTTTCTATGACACTATCTTTTTTTAACGCGGAAAACAACACTTTACACTTCATTTTAAAAAGAGCTTTCAGCAACGCTTTCGATTGGAAAGTAGTGAATTTAAAAATTCGAAAATGTCCGAAAAGCTTCGCGCTGGAGTTGAAATAGGTCCCACTCTAGAGTTCAACTACAGATTTTAGAGATTGATTAGAGAGAGAGGAAGATATGTGAAAGTGCATGAGAGCAAAAGTGTACGCAAACACATTTCACTCCAAGCCAGCATTGGAAATGCGGCTTAATGATATTGATTATATTTCCTATAGTTAATATCCCAATGATATAAAACGTGTTTCTTATAATTGGTATGCTAATGATATGGAAACATTTTTTTTTGTAAAACTTCCTGTGTATAATGCTCGACCTATGAAATACATATGTACTTATCAATCGTCATACGATTATACAGATTGCATGCTAATATAAGCAGAGTACATATGATGGAATACCTCTTGTATACTGGTCGGGGTTTTTTTTGTTTGATCAATAGCCACCCACACAAAATTATTTGAGACAAAAATGCGCATTTTTGTAGGGGAATAGCATGTTTCCATAAAAACGACGGGCAATGTTGGCCGCTGGAATTGTGGGATATAGTCTCAATTGAAGATGTTTAATTTATCTCACAGTTTGAAATATAAATAGCGATAACTTACTGTTGGCACCCGCTTGAAAAAAAAAATATGTCCTGACAAACTTTATTTTTGGTAGCTTAATTATAGATTGCATTATTTTTTTTTGAGGAAATATAGCTCGAAGCTCGAGATAAACACTAAGATTTGTATCAAAATATGGTAGGAATAACCTCACATTTTACATGTTTTTATAATTTCACGAGCATAACCTCTGGGGTATTCTGAAGCGTAACATACAGAAATACACCATCACATCAAAAGTGGCGTTAAAAACAAGCAACCTTACCCTATAAGTAACAATTGAAGACTGACAAAATATTTTCAACAATTTCTCAAATACCCTATTTCCTGGAATTTGCACGCCAGATTTTTTATGACTCTTCAAAGAAGATCGTTTATCGCTGTTATTATTGTTTGGACAAAGCAGTATCGTAAATATAAAAACAAATTATCAATTTTAACACACGTTTCAAATTACATGTGTTTTGAAGGGGTGCCTAATACTTTTGGCCAAGGCTGTATATATATATATATATATATATATATATATATATATATATATATATATATATATATATATATATATATATATATATATATATATATCTATATATATATATATTTATATATATATATATATATATATATATATATATATATATATATATATATATATATATATATATATATATATATATATCATCAAAAAATTCCAGTGAGATAATCTCGGAAACGCGCCATCCGATTGAGCTGAAACTTTCAGAATACATTGATGTATATTTCGAATAGGTCTAAGTCTCACTAAATGTCAATTATCTTTATTCCTTTGGCGCCGGCGGCCATTTTAGTGATATTTTTAATATACCTATTATTCCGTACACAAATAATTTTTGGAAAAATAAAGTTAACGATATAAATTTCGAACGTGCTTTACATGTGAATCGGATAATGTTTTGGAATTTTTTAACCCCATGTGTGTAATGGGTACCTAAAAAGAGAACGGGAAAATTTGAAAATTTTTAAATTGCGATAACTTTTGACAGAGCTATTCCATCATCACGAAATTTTCAAAGCGTATTGGTATTGTTTAGTTGTAGATTTGTATAGCTTTTGATGAGCATGCTGGCAACTCTGTAGCCGGGGCAGGCACTGAAAGTGAAAACCTCCAAAACATCGTCTCTCTTGAAAAAATACCGTTTCTTCAAAAAAAAGCAACTCATATGTAAATCTTGTGCTTTGTTTACATAAACAAACAATAAAATTTGATATGGTATAACGGGCACGCCTGGTAACCCTTGCCCAATCTACCTATATTTTTACCATCAAAAACTTCTGTTCACGGAAACTAACGATCCGATTAGCAGAATTAATTGACATTTGCAGAATGTATTGGTCTTTAATAGGACCAGGTCTGATAGAAGTGATTTTGAAATGCGGGCGATTCTGTGCCAGTGGTGCCATCTTGAAAAACCACTAAAAAAGATAGCTGCTTTTAGCCCTATAAATTCTGATTAAATCGTTCGATTTTGACGAAATTCATACAATAGCTGGACCTTACTTCAAACCACGTTTGGTAGAAAAAATCGGTTGGAGCTGCCAGCTATGATAATTCTGGTGTTTTAAATTTGAAAAAATCAAAATTTGGAAGTGAAAACATTCAAACCAACGAATATCCTAAAAGTTTCCGTTTCTTACAATAAAACCAATCTGTATACAAATCTTATGCTTTATCTACACGATCAAGGTTAAACTTTGGAAAACTCATGTCGGACAAGAACGGTAACCCTTTCCCAGTTAACCTATATTTTTAGCATCAAAAATTTCTGTTCACGGGAACTCACGAACCAATAATCAGATACAACTGAAATTTACAGGATGCATTGGACTTAAGTAGGACCAGATTTGATACAAGCGATTTTCAATTGTGGGCGAATCTGTGCCAGTGGTACCATCTTGAAAAATTAAGAGAAAAAAAACTGCTTTTTGTCCTATTAAATGTGAATAGGATACCAGATTTTCATGAAATTGACAAAGTAGCTGAACCTTACTCTAAACTCTGTTTGATAGAAAATTGATTGAAAAATTCGATTGGTGCTGCCAGCTATGGTAATTTTTGTGTCTTTGGTTTTGAAAATTCACTCAGGAAAATAAAACTTTTTGCCCTATAACTTCCAGTGCAGTCATGAAATCAATACGAATTTCATTCAATTAATAGAACCTATTATAAACATTATTCCGGCCAAATTTGGTTGAAAAGCCACGAACCCAGATATTGTTAGTTTTGTGTTTAATTGCAATATCTTTATTAAGCGGTTTTATCGTAAAATTTTCAATTGTTAATGATATTGTAGTGACAGTAAAGAGCAAATATTAAGCTTTCAATTATTTGAAAAAACTCGCTGCATGTAACCCTAAATTTCTTTATGCTCATATAACTTCGAATGTAACTAAACAACGTGAAGCAGATGCGATATATTCTTGGCTTTGATACTGGCAGAACGTTGCCAGCACGAGTCAGTTTTGCTATTTTTGTATCAATAAATGCTCATAGTTAGTATTCATACCGGAAACATTTACAATGAAAATAAATAACCAATGTTTCAATTCCCAAAGTTCTGCAAATTTTTCGGATCGCAGCCCCAAGCACCAACTTCAGTTACAGTGCTGCAGGCACTGAGCATTTTCTTCATTGATGTTATACGAGATGCTGCTTCCAAAATTTTGTGAAATAAGCAACTGATAACGAATATAATTAACCCGTCTTTTGCTCTCATAAACGTTGAAATTCATGCCGGTGGTAATATCTGAAACCTTTCCACCATATGAGTTATAATGCATTCTTGAGACTAAAGTAAAATGTGGCGTTTGAAACAGTTTGGCCGTAATAAGCAGCTCATGTGGAGGAATATGCACTCAAAACCTGCACGATTCTTCTACTGTTCTTCGAACATTAGTGTTTCTAGCGGTTCAGGTGCGCTAGAGTTTTTTTGATTTGAATTCGCCTCTTGAATGGCAGTAGCCATTCTATTTTTGAACCTTAGCACTCTGGGTTCTGGATTTCGGTTCTGAGTTGTGCTTAGGCACATTAATTCATCAATTCGCTACAAATGGCACCCAACGTGGGACCCGAAAACTTGTTTTTGGGTTACCCACCAAAGTGAGAAAATATTTATGAGCTTCGGCTCATACTCCCCTCAAGACTTTACGTCTTAAATCCCTAAATTTCCATTCTCTTTAGCAGGTCTAAGAATCGCCTCCTTTGCGATTCCATATTACTTCATTCGAAAGAACAAACCCTTTTAAATTAAGAACTGCACTGCTCGCTCTTTCCCAATAGCCGCAAACATCCTTCCTCATCCTATCCTATTAGAGTAATTCCCTTGTAGTTTACCTTTTTGGGTAGCTTCCCTTTGTGTTTGTCTCTTCGAGCTTTTTGGCTCTCGGTGCAACCCGGAGGTTGGCCTTGGATAACAGGTTTTGGTGGTTTACCGCCAATCCTGTCCAGGTCATCCGAAGGGCCCCTGCCCCACTTTATGTCGGGAAGCTATCCCAAACCATTTTGATTTGTTGTTTTGACCCAGGTTCTGCTTTTGGCTCGAGTTTGGTTCAAGCTGTAGTGGATTACGTGAGGTTGGCGAGGCGCCACCTACACGTCCCTGCAGCTTGGCCAGACTTGGACCATTGGCTGGATCTGAGTCAAACAGCAACTTTGCTGTTTTTGATCCCCTAACTCTTCTCTTCTCATTGGAATTTTGGAGGAGGCGGGCAGACCTCCAAAATGGGCGTTTCCATTTGGGAAGCGACCCTAACCAATAGCTTTTCAAAATTCATAATAATTAATTATTCAAATTCATCACTGTTGCTTAAAAATAAAATAAAATCAAAAAAATCTTTTTTGGATCAGCCAGCCAACTTGCGAGCCTGTGGGAGGGTCTTCGTGGGTGTAACCCAATGGGAGGGCCAAATTTTAATAAAAAACCTTGATATAAAAACTTTTTTATAATTGCAAATAAGAGCAATTAATCAGATAATTTTTCAAATTAGTGTATTACGAAGTAATACAAATAGTGTATTACGAAGCTAATTCTTTCGTCACTATTTTCAATGTTTTGACACGTTTTAACGTGCAAGATACAAATTTTAATAAACTCTTTAAATCTTTGACACATTTTAACGTGCAAGATACAAATATAAATAAACTTTTTAAATCTTTGACACGTTTTAACGCGCAAGATACAAATTTCAATAAACTTTTTACTAATGTTCGAAGAACATAAGTATTAAAATCGATTCGGCCAAAAATTCATATTTCCATATATATATATATATATATATATATATATATATATATATATATATATATATATATATATATATATATATATATATATATATATATATATATATATATATATATAAATATATATATATATATATATATATATATATATATATATATATATATATATTTATATATATCATCTAAAAATTTCAGTGAGATAATCTCGGGAACACGCCATCCGATTGAGCTGAAACTTTCAGGATACATTGGTGTATATGCAGAATAGGTCCAAGTCTCACTAAATGTCAACGATCTTTAACCCTTTGGCACCGGCGGCCATTTTAGTGATATTTTTAATATACCTATTATTCCGTACACAAATAATACTCGCAAAAATTAAGTTGACAAAAACAATTTCGAACGTGTTTTACATGTGAATCGGATAATGTTTTGGAATTTTTAAGCCCCATGTGTGCGCTGGGTGCCTAAAAAGAGAACGGGAAAATTTGAAAATTTTCAAATTGCGATAACTTTTGACAGAGCTATTCAATTATTACGATATTGAACGAAATTATTACGAACAGAACGTATTGATATTATTAAGTTGCAGATTCGTGTAGCTTTTAATGAGCGTGCTGGCAACCCTGTAGCCAGGGCAGATACTCAAAGTGAAAACTTCCAAATCATCGTTTCTCTTTAAAAAATGCCGCTTCTTCAAAAAAAGCCACTCATATGTAAATCTTGTGCTTTGTTTACATATACAAATAAAAAGTTGATATGAAATAACGGGCACGCCTGGTAACTTCTGCCCAATTTACCTATATTTTTAGCATCAAAAACTTCTGTTCACGGAAACTCACGATCCGATAAGCATAATTAATTTAAATTTGCAGAATGTATTGGTCTTAAATAGGACCAGGTCTGGTAGAAGTGATTTTGAAATGCGGACAATTCTGTGCCAGTGGAGCCATCTTGAAAAATCACTAAAAATGATAACTGCTTTTAGCCCTATAAATTCTGATTGAATCGTTCGATTTTAACGAAATTCACACAGTAGCTGGACCTTACTTCAAACCACATTTATAATTTGGTGGAAAAATTCGGTTCGAGTTGCCAGCTATGACAATTTTGGTGTCTTAAATTTGAAAAAATCAAAATTTTCAAGTGAAAACATTCAAACCATCGAATATCCTAAGAAATGTCCGTTTCTTACAATAAAATCAATCTGTATACAAATTTTATGCTTTATCTACACGTTAAAAGTTAAACTTTGGAAATTTCATGTCGGACAAGAATGGTAACCCTTTCCCAGTTAACCTTTATTTTTTGCATCAAAAACTTCTGTTCACGGAAACCCACGAACCAATAATCAGATACAATTGAAATTTACAGAATGCATGAACTTAAGTAGGACCAAATCTGATAGAAGCGATTTTGAATTGTGGGCAATTCTGTGCCAGTGGTGCCAACTTGAAAAATTACAAAGAAAAAAAACTGCTTTTGCTCTATGAAATAATTATAAGTTACCAAATATCAATGACAACTGATAACGAATATAATTTTCATAATATTGACGCAGTAGCTGAACCTTACTTTAATCTCTGTTTGGTGGAAATTTGGTTGAAAAATTTGATTGGTGCTGCCAGCTATGGTAGTTTTTGTGTCTTTGGTTTTGAAAATTCGATCAGGAAAATAAAACTTTTTGCCCTATAACTTCCAGTGCAGTCATGAAATCAATACGAATTTTATACAATTAATAAAACTTATTATAAGCATTATTCAGGCCAAATTTGGTTGAAAAGCCACGAACCCAGATATTGTTGGTTTTGTGTTTAATTGCAATATCTTTATTAAGCGGTTTAATTGTAGAATTTTCGAATGGTAATGATATTGTAGTGACAATAAACAGAAAATATTAAGTTTTCGATTATTTGAAAAAACTCGCAGCAGGTAACCCTAAATTTCTTTACACTCTTTTAACTTCGAATGTTATTAAACAACGTGAAGCAGATGTGATATGTGCTTGGCTTTGATACTGGCAGAAGGTTGCCAGCACGAGTCGGTTGTGCTACTTTTGTATCAATAAATGCTTACAGTTAGTATTCATACCGGAAACATTTACAATGAAAATAAATAACCATTGTTTCAATTCCCAAAGTTCTGCAAATTTTTCGGATCCCAGCCCCAAACACCAACTTCAGTTACAGTGCTGCAGGCACTGAGCATTTTCTTCATTGATGTTATACGAGATGCTGCTTTCAAAATTTTGTGAAATATGCAACTGATTACGAATATAATAAACCCGTCTTTTGCTGTCATAAACGTTGAAATTCATGCCAGTGGTAATATCTAAAACCTTCCACCATATGAGTTATAATGCAAATTTGAGACCAAAGTAAAACGTGGCATTTGAAACAGTTTGGTCGTAATAAGCAGCACATGTGGTGGAATATGCACTCAAAACCTGCACGATTCTTCTACTGTTCTTCGAACATTAGTGTTTCTAGCGGTTCAGGTGCGCTAGAGTTTTAAATCTTTGACACGCTTTAACGTGCAAGATACAAGTTTAAATAACTTTTTAAATCTTTGACACGCTGTAACGTGCAAGATACAAATTTAACTAAATTTTGTCTCAATCTTTGACACGTTTCAACGTGCAAGATACAAATTGATATTCTATAGTTAGTCACGTGTTTACGTTCCACGCCAATGCCTTTAGCCAGAAGTCTGGAGGATTGTCCGGCGTCCGGGTGGAGGAGGAGTTCTCCATTTGCCGGCAGGGGTATGCGCGTGACAGCCCAGTGGTAACGACGTCGTGTGGGCATCATTTCCATCGATGGCTGAACGAAAGCCCTGAATGTCCGTTGTGCCGTGGAGCACTGCGCCTTCCCCTGGTTGCTGGACAGATTCCCCCGACGGGAGAGACAATGGCAAAGGGAGCTCGTCCCAAGTCCCCAAAAGGTGGAGTGAGAACGCGGAGGATGGATCGCCACGAGGAAGTGCTCTGCAAAAACATCTTTCGAGGCCCGAACGGAGAGGAGGGAATGGGTCAGTCGCCCGATTCAAACGCGAAAACTCCGCCAACAGCCAAAGATTCCACTACCGCCTTGGGAGTTCGTTCCATAGCGCAGGAGGAGCTAAGCACTTTTCAGCGGCAGCTGATTGAACTACAACATAGCATGCGGCTGTTGTTGGATCGCGGGGCTGACCGGATACTTCCTTCGTCAACCACCGATGGTGCGTCGCCCCGAGTGGATACAAGGGTGCGCTCCTTCGTGGCGGTCCAGAGGCCATCAAACCTCAGCCCTCCGCAACGAGACCCCCGTGATGGTGCAGCACCTCGCGGAGGCCCTCGAAATATTCATGATGACCGACTGTCATCAGAGCGTATAACAACGATAATGGCCTGTTCGAATTTGTCATTAAGCGGCCAGACTGGAAGCATGCCAGTAGAAACATTCCTATATCGGGTCAATGCCCTAACCCGTCAGCAACTCCAAGGGGACTTCCGTGCTGTCACTCGACATATGGACAGCTTGCTGAAAGGTGTTGCCGAAGAGTGGTTCTGGCAGTTCCACCCGGAAGCCGAAAATTTTGATTGGTACTCCCTGCGAGATGCAATTTGGTGGGAATTCAAAGATTTGGCCTCCAACAGTGAGGGGATGAGACGAATCCGCCAGCGCCGACAGAGGGTTGTTGAGTCCTTCGACGAATTCTATCAAGATGTCCGTCGCTTGGCCGGCAGTCTCCCTTTCCCCCTTAATGATCACGATCTTCTTGATATCGTGCAGAGGAACATGCTCCCGGAGTTGCAGTGGCAGTTGGTGGATCGCCATTTCACTAGCACACAGTAACTCTGTGAGCATGTAAAACGGAGAGAGCGTTTGACGAAGGCTTTAGGACAGCCAGAGAGATTGTACGGGACTCGTCGCCATCTGTTGGGACTGACGGATTCACAGAATTGTGAGTGAGCTGGATGAAGGACCGCTGGATCCAGCTGAAACTTGCTCTGGAGCGCTAGGAATTTCTGCGGCTGCAGCTCTGCCTATCGACTGGAACTGCAGAAAGGTGGGGCATAAATTTGAAGACTGTTTGGAGAAGCGGACGGTGTTTTGCTACGGCTGTGGTAAAGCGGATACATATAAGCCGAGCTGTACCAACTGCATACAAAAAACCAGAGCACTGGGAGCACCGAACAAGACCTCGAGCCTCCCTTTACGCAGAACTCCTCCACCACGTTCCAGCAGGTAGGCGGTGAAGCAGCCGCAGCCTCTAGAAGGGACAACCTTGTCACGTGCCCCGGCAACCTTCGGCCAGCTCACTTTCACCATCCTCAGCAAAATACTCATTTCACTCCCGGACATCCCCGCCCGCTTGCTTTTCAACCTTATCATTTGCGACTACGGAAGTACACAGTGGTGAGAAACCGAGTTTTTAAGACCGAAACTTTACAATTTTCCACCGATCGTATGAGACGGAAACGCTCAACGTTGAGGATGAGACATTATTATTCTTGCTTTCGACGTTTGCGTTATGAACTTAATTGTGCGACCTTGTTGGACGTTTCCTCGGGTGACGTCCAACCGTATGTACAGGTCCTGCTATTTGGTCAATCAACATCAGGCTTAATCGATACGGGAGCTTCTGTGAGCGTGATGGCGGCTGGCTTGGCTAGAGCCTTCATCGAGGGGAATTCTTTCTCCTGGAAAAGAGTTTCTCTCGGCTTGAAGACCGCAGATGGCACCCATCACCAAGCCGTAGGCCGCGTGTCCGCCGAAATTACGTTCCGAGGGCTCACGAAGACGTTGACGCTCTGGATCATTCCCACTCTCAGCCAGAATCTCTATCTGGGAGTGGATTTCGTCCGGCTATTCGCCTTGGCCGCAGACCTGTTCGCACCGGCCCAGCAAGTCGACACAGTGACCAGCCTCGACGAACTCGACGATCGCACCCACTCTCTAACACCGGAGCAGCGTCGCAGACTTAACTCTGTGATTGCTAGTTTTCCGTCGTTCGCTGTAGAGGGTCTGGGAAAAACCGCGCTAATCCAGCATGAGATCGACACTGGCAGTCAGAAACCATCTGTTTGATTGGTTTCTGACTGCCAGTGTCGATCTCATGCTGGATTAGCGCGGTTTTTCCCAGACCCTCTACATTTTTCAGTTTCGCCGGCTGTCGAGAAGCTCCTATATAAGGAGCTGGACTGCATGCTAGCGCTGGGTGTGATCGAAGAGTCGAAGAGCGCCTGGTCATCACCTGTGAAACTGGTGGTAAAACCATCAAAGGTACGCCTGTGCCTGGATGTGAGGAAGGTGAACTCGGTCGCAGTGAAAGACGGCAACCCCTTGCTTCTTATAGATGGCATATTAAGCAGACTTCCAAAGGCCACTTACATCACGGGCCTGAATCTGAAAGATGCCTTCTAGCAGATTCCTTTGGAAGAGAAGTCTAGAGCGGACGGCTTTCACTGTGCCCAGGCGACCCTTGTACCAATTTGTCGTAATGCCGTTTGAATTGTGCAATGCGCCCCAAACGATGTCACGACTTATGGACAAAATAATTCCTCCGCATCTAAAACACCAAGTTTTTGTATATTTGGACGACTTGCTGGTGGTTACGGAGACATTTGATGAACACATGGGGGTACTCCATCAGGTCGCATTCCTCTTGAGACAGAATGGCCTCACCATCAATGTGCAAAAGAGCAAATTTCTCTTGAGAGAAGTGAAGTATTTTGGCCACATTGTTGATAAGGGCACGATTAGAACGGATCCCGACAAGGTGAAGTCCATCATGGACTTCCGCTTCCCTCAACGACGAAACAAATTCGTAGATTTTTGGGAATCTGTGGCTGGTATCGGCGCTTCGTCAGAGAGTATGCGTCTTTTTCGACTCCGCTGACAGACATGCTTTCCAAGCGGAGTCAGTTTGTGTGGAACGATGAGAGGCTAAACACTTTCAGGCAACTGAAACTCAGCCTTGCTTCAGCCCCAGTGTTGCACAGCCCCGATTTCAACAAGCCGTTCAGTCAAGATGGAGTAGGGGCTGTGCTGGTGCAACGCACAGAAGATGGAGCTGAAGCCCCCATCGCCTACATGTCTCACAAGCTGAATCCCGCTCAGCGAAATTACACCGTCACTGAGCAAGAATGTCTGGCAGCGGTGCTGGCAATCAAGAAGTTCCGTTCCTACGTGGAAGGTCATGAATTCGAAGTCGTGACCGACCATGCTTCCCTAAAATGGCTAATGCACCAGCCAGATCTAAATGGTCACTTAGCCCGGTGGGCCCTTAAACTTCGAGGGTTCAACTTTACCGTCGTCCACCGAAAGGGAAGCCAAAATGTAGTGCCGGACTCCTTGTCGCGCATGTTCTCTGCCGATGCGCTAACGCCAGCGGAGAGCGATGAGACTCCGGTGGAGCTGGACCTGACTTTGCCGCATTTCAAAAGCTTTTCCTATATGGAGCTAGCGGCGAAAGTCAATGCAGAACAACATCAACTGCCGGACCTAAAAGTAGTAGATGGATTCGTTTACAAGCGTACTGACAATGCAACCGGAAACGGACTTCAAGAGCAATAGGCCTGGAAGTTGAGGGTGCTGTCCGAGATGACGGCAGAATTAGTGAAGAGAGCTCACGATCCACTCTTGAGCGCGCATGGTGGCATGGCCAAAACCCTCGGCCGATTACGGCAATGGTTTTGTTGGCCCAAAATGTCCACTCAAGTCAAAGAATATGTTGGATCATGCATCACACGCAAGACCACCAAAACTCCTTCACACACTTTCGACCACCAATGACAACTCAGTCCGTTCCCGAGCGCATATTCCAGCGCTTGTATATCGACATCATCGGTCCCTACCCTAGGTCCAGGTCTGGCCACATTGGAGCGTTCATCGTTCTCGACCACCTTTCGCGATTCCCTATTATCGAGCCGCTTTGGAAATTTACTGCGAAAGCAGTAGTAGACATCTTGCGGAAGAGGGTATTTAACCTTTTCGGAGTCCCAGAAACCATAGTCAGTGACAATGGCGTACAATTTCGGTCAACCTTATTAAAGGCACTGCTAGAGGAATTCGGGATCAGCCACACTCTGACCGACGTGTACTCACCACAAGCTAATGCTTCAAAAAGGCTAAATCGATCGATAATTACTGCAATCCATCGCAGAAGGATTGGGACGCCAAACTTTCTGATATCACTTGTGCTCTGCGTTCAGCATCACACGCTGCCATAGGAACTTCCCCCTATGCCGCTGTCTTCGGGCAACCCATGGTAACCCATGGCCAAACCTATGCCCCCCTCCGTCAAATACACCTTTTGGAGGAGCCTGACAACACCCTGTCACCTTCGGATCATCTCGCAAACGTTCGGCAACGAATTCGCGCCCTCACCACCAAAGCCCAGGCCCGCAATGCTAAGGCATATAATTTTCATTCCCGGGTGGTATCTTGCCAACCGGGCGACCCAGTCTTAAGGCGCAACTTCCGGCAAAGTGACGCAGCCGCGGACAACAATGCAAAGCTGAGCCGGAAGGTCTTACCTAGTAAGGTAATTAAGAAGATCGGCGGGGCGTTCTACCAGCTAGCCGATCAAAATAGACGATCAGTAGGCGTCTTTCATGCGAACGACATCACCAAGTGAGTAGCCCACTGGATCACTTGTTCGCGTTAGAATACCAAATATTATTTGGGATCGTCCATTTGTGCCTATCTCAGGTGTCACTCCTGGCCTAATTGGAAAGTATCTAGAGATGTTCATATTGCTCACCATTTCCTCTGTTAAAGATACTTCCACCCTTGATCCAGTCAACGTAGTTCACGACATTCTCCCAACATACCCCTCTCAATTTGATATTTATTCACTTGGTTCACATTTTGTTTTCTCATAAGGGTTTGGATAATTGGATGATATAATTCACGAGGTTTCTCTTTGGCTCCATCGACACAACCATTTTCCATGCGGTCTGATTCCCCGCGATCGTTAAAGCCATTTTCACCACCACGACCACCACCCCGACCTCCACGGCCACACCATCCACCTCTATCGTCATCTCGTTCACCCCAATCACCGTCTCGATCACATTCGCCAAATCTACCGCCCTTGTCGCCACCATCTCGTCCGCCTCTACCACCTCTGAATCCGCCCCGTGTATTTTCACGAGTCCCATCATTTTCGCTGTCCTCGAACCTATTCCTGCCGCCACCAAATCCATTTCTCTGACCGTCCCTGTCACCCCTCTTATAGCCGCCATCGTCTTCGTTGTTTCGATTGAATCCTCTGCCACCGCCGTAACCTCCACCGTTTCTATTTCCTTCTCGTCTTCCTCTGTTACCTCTGCCACGTCCACCACGTTGTACTCCTTATCAGTTCCATCACCGAAGATTGGAACTTTGATTTCGTTGCAACAATCGAGCAAGGATTAAATTCACTTTTTTTTTACTATTTTTCCTCGCTTACTTTGAAAATATTCGTAAATTTACTAATAACTCAGATCTATAATTCCCCATCTAACTCCCTTTCTCTTAATTAAGAGACCTAATCCTTACTCCTGAGAGTTACTTTGGGACAGATATCCTTCAGTTCTTTTCTCTCGGTTTTCCTCGTGAAAATACCTGTGTTGTAGCATTCGCCTATCAGAATCCCATCTTCGATATGTGCTCGACATGTGCATGGGCACGTGTAAAAATCCCCTTAACCATCAATATTCCATTTTTTTCTCCATAAGGAATATCAAAACGCCATCAGCTCGGGGATTCTACCGAGTCCAATAACAAGAGTGCTTTGGTATTTCCGGAGCTCATCCCCAGCTAATATTAATTACTGGCAATTCCAAAGAATGTCGCTACTGCGAGCGTGAGAAAATGTTCATGCAATCGAACATTGTATGAGGCAGCAATAGGTTTCCGAGCAAATTCTGGGAACCTGAACTGAATGAAAATCGCCAGGAAAAATTGATGGACTGTGATGGCAGTTGCAGTTGAGGAGTCAAGGAGAGCGCTTGAAAAGTGTTTGATCGCGTTCGGAGTTGAGAATGGAAATTAAATGACAATCAAATTGGATATCAACGTGTGAATCTTGGTCCGTACGATTTGCTAAGTGTAACTATTCAGAAAACTTTTCAATTTTTCGCTGGTGAATATATCGTATATATCGTGTAACTTAAGATCCCAAATCCCAGTGATGAACTGTGACCAAACTTCCCCTGAATTGATTTATGCAGATCGTGTAGTCAAACCTAGAATCGACAAAGTTACAATGACGAATGGGAGTCAAAATGCACTTTAGTAATATTGCGTGGCAAACCCTCGTTTAAATTATTTATCTTCTGTGTTACTTAATTAGTGAATATAATTAAAATCTCGCAGATACTGTGAGGGTTAGGTGGAAAACGTGGCAAACAAGGGAAGCTTTAACACTGTGGAGCTTTCAAATGAAAAGTTTGCGATTCTGAACGCACTTATGATTTGTTTTGCCTGAAGGAAAGTGTATAATGAGCAAATGAGAATCAAATAGTGCTCCTCCCTAATATACACTACGGAAAATATCTAAGAAACCCGATCTGTTATTGATATTCATCAGAGGATGAAATATTTACTGGAATATTGTTCCTCGGGCTGTAGAATTCTTCGGGCCTTGAAGTACGTGGATGTTTATGTCCAGTTTGGTGCGAGTGAAATGCTTTAATATAACCTAACTTGATCGTGAAAGTAATCAAATCGTTGAAGATGAGTTCTAATGACTTCGATGTTGATTTGTTCTAGCAGCTGCTTAAATGGTCAGTGGTTGGTTAAATGTTGTAAAATAGGGGCGATCTGGAGCGGTAACGACCAGTTTAAGAGTTTATTCGGACTTTCTTTGTACGGGCACGGGAGGATTTGGTTTTCTTGGGAGTTGCCAGGTATGCCATTTAGTTACAGGTTCACGGGATACATAAGTTAATGCAACCGTATGGTAATGAGCACCTCTACGAGAGATCTCATTGTGGGTGATGTGTTCTCGTCAGCCGATTACAACATTCTTGGCGCCACGAGGTGCATGTGTAATCATAAGCAGATTATTTAAGCATGAGGGGCTGGAGGGCGTCTCGAATCAATAATAACTAAGGATTTCCCGGTAACAATTAATCTAAAACGCAGGTACTGGGCTCATCCATGTGTCAACGAAGGAATTAAGTATATGTCCGATGAGAAATTAGTAACGGGGTGGTCTGCACCGAGGTCTTGTTGTCGTGGCGACAACGTAGCATCGATTTTACCACCGCAAAATACCTCGCCATATGGATATGCGATGATGTCAAACATTTTTTATGACTAATATACTAAGGCCACGTTTCCAATGCTGGAGTGAGCTTTCGCCGAATCTCAAATTCGAGCTGGCCTGTTCCCAATGATGGACTTTCGAAATTCGAAAATTGTCATGACATTTTGTGCTTTGAAAACTCAAAGCTGTAGCACTCATCGCTAGTTAGGGGGCATTTTATGAAGAACTAATATAATCGGAATTTTTTCTAGATTCCTTGAAAACAAACGATTAAATCGATCAAATTAGCTAGTAATTTGTATAATATATATAATAATTTGTAATACATATGTTATATAAATAATAAATTAATATATTATATAAATCAATAATTTGAATGTTCGCTTGGAGTTTAAATACGATAAATTCACTTTAAGAACTCGGCCGCGTTTCCACTGCTGGCTTGGAGTGTAATATATCTGCCTACGCATTAGCTGTCATGAACTAAAGTTACCCTTTTAAGATTTCTTTATTTGTTGATCGTTCAAAATCGACTGGACTTATCCTGCGAGATTTTGTATAAGGAATTTCTGTAGGAATAAAATGAGTGGACAGTAATCAGTGCTGCCAACCTTAATTATATCGAAGCCATGATTTTGGGACAGGTTTGGGTGAAGGTAAAAGTACGTTTGGAGTTGAATGTGCAGATGGAAGTAACTGAGATGAGCGTATTAATGTCATGGAAAATTACTCTTGGTAATTTACTAATTTCCAGTATTTTTGCTGAGCAAAAAGCACCCTACGTCACTTTGAATCCAACATCTAGCTAACAATGGCGCTTAGATGATGCGAATTACTTTGGATGAAAAAAATTAAACCATGCCCAAATTACTTGGCTAGGATGCACATGACACCATGGCCAAGGAATTTATTACAATTCGATCAAGAAAGGTCGAATCATTTACCATTTAGATATGTGTAATGTGCTGAAGCTTGCAAGCATTGATGCTGAACATTAAGTATGTGGCGACTAGCCGAGAAGAAGACGAGCTTCGATATCTGACCACGAGAGGCGTTGAAGAGCAGGAGAGAAGGAGAACGTGAAGACGAGGAGTACGACTGAAACCGCCATGATAAGCAGATCAAACACGAGAACGTACTTTGTATTATATGTGAATTATTGGATTAAGTAATAAAATAGGATTGTGCCTTGTGAATAATTGTTTCTGTTAATTAAAGCAGTGCCAAATCCTACAAGTAGGTCTGAAGCAGATAGATTTGACTTTCTTCGAAAGGCACGTAATAATATATGTTTATGGTATGTACTATTATGATATATAAAAGTAATATAAAATTCTAATGTAGAATAATCATGTATAACAATTTTTTTTCAATCGATGTATTATTGATTGTGTTATTTAAAGGCAAACTATTCTCATTTATTCCGTGAATTTAATTTTCAGCAGTATCATTGTCTTTATCAAGGGCTATATTTGCTTCACCTTAAAATATCAAAAACTCTGGTAACGTTAATGGAACGTAATAATTATAACATTTCACTTGAAATTTTGAGGAGGCAAAATTTAAACATTTTTAAATACCGCATTTTATTCTTGACCCCCATTAGAAAAAAGGCAAATTGAAATCGCATACGCCTTTGGTTTGTCCATTTGCCGGCAATGCCTACTCCAACTTCACAACTTTCAACACATGAAATCATTCGAATTTGAGTTTCGAAGGTACAAAGACATCTGTCGTAACATATATTTGAATTTAATTTTCAATAAATATTTTTATCACAGATGAGTTATGAATTTGTTTCATTATTGATTTCAATGCACAAATCATTCATTCAACTGTATTTTCTATGACACTATCTTTTTTTAACGCGGAAAACAACACTTTACACTTCATTTTAAAAAGAGCTTTCAGCAACGCTTTCGATTGGAAAGTAGTGAATTTAAAAATTCGAAAATGTCCGAAAAGCTTCACGCTGGAGTTGAAATAGGTCCCACTCTAGAGTTCAACTACAGATTTTAGAGATTGATTAGAGAGAGAGGAAGATATGTGAAAGTGCATGAGAGCAAAAGTGTACGCAAACACATTTCACTCCAAGCCAGCATTGGAAATGCGGCTTAATGATATTGATTATATTTCCCATAGTTAATATCCCAATGATATAAAACGTGTTTCTTATAATTGGTATGCTAATGATATGGAAACATTTTTTTTTGTAAAACTTCCTGTGTATAATGCTCGACCTATGAAATACATATGTACTTATCAATCGTCATACGATTATACAGATTGCATGCTAATATAAGCTCAGTACAAATGATGGAATACCTCTTGTATACTGGTCGGGGTTTTTTTTTGTTTGTTCAATAGCCACCCACACAAAATTATTTGAGACAAAAATGCGCATTTTTGTAGGGAAATAGCATGTTTCCATAAAAACGACGGGCAATGTTGGCCGCTGGAATTGTGGGATATAGTCTCAATTGAAGATGTTTAATTTATCTCACAGTTTGAAATATAAATAGCGATAACTTACTGTTGGCACCCGCTTGAAATAAAAAATATGTCCCGACAAATTTTATTTTTGGTAGCTTAATTATAGATTGCATTATTTTTTTTTGAGGAAATATAGCTCGAAGCTCGAGATAAACACTGAGATTTGTATAAAAATATGGTAGGAATAACCTCACATTTTACATGTTTTTATTATTTCACGAGCTGAATTTTCGCCTCGTTACCGAAAACGAAACTGTTATATATATATATATATATATATATATATATATATATATATATATATATATATATATATATATATATATATATATATATATATATATATATATATATATATATATATATATATATATATATATATATATATATATATATATATTTATATATATATATATATATATATATATATATATATATATATATATATATATATATATATATATATATATATATATATATATATATATGATTAAATAATAATGAATTCATATATAAAAAAAACCATTGGCCTTCTTATTTGGCGTAAGCTCAGGAGGACTTTTTTTTGCAGGTTCGCGATGGCTTGGCTGGCCTTACAGTAAAATCAGTTTCACTTTAAAAGAGGGAGGGATACTGGCCAAACCATTAGTTCAATGGTTTTAACTTTTTGTTTTGGTCGAACATGGCCAGTGTCAGAGGGTGGAGAACCAAAGACCATCGGGGTCAGGGCTCCATCACCATCGGGGGCCCGGGGCTGTCTGCCTCACCTGGGTTCCTTTGAGAAGAGAAACAGTGTTTTTTCCCCCTTTTTCATCCTCAAAATTTTCATCTTCTGGCTCCGTGTGTTGTCACGAGCACTTGGTTTGCTTAGTCAGTCCATGTTGCAGAGTCACGAGTAGTGTCCTTTACGGACCTATGCCCACTTTTCCCTGGGTATTTGTTACATACCAGTTTGCGGCTACACTATAACGACGGATGAAATTATA
>OX376372.1:119281688-119289188 GCA_947369275.1 Nemotelus nigrinus | reverse complement strand
TAGTTGTAGATTTGTATAGCTTTTAATGAGCATGCTGGCAACTCTGTAGCCAGGGCAGGCACTGAAATTGAAAACCTCCAAAACATCGTCTCTCTTGAAAAAATACCGTTTCTTCAAAAAAAAGCAACTCATATGTAAATCTTGTGCTTTGTTTACATAAACAAACAATAAAATTTGATATGGTATAACGGGCACGCCTGGTAACCCTTGCCCAATTAACCTATATTTTTACCATCAAAAACTTCTGTTCACGGAAACTCACGATCCGATTAGCAGAATTAATTGACATTTGCAGAATGTATTGGTCTTTAATAG
Source organism: Nemotelus nigrinus (assembly GCA_947369275.1). NCBI lineage: Eukaryota > Metazoa > Arthropoda > Insecta > Diptera > Stratiomyidae > Nemotelus > Nemotelus nigrinus. The sequence continues at coordinate 119,288,873 of OX376372.1, read as the reverse complement.
GACCAGGTCTGATAGAAGTGATTTTGAAATGCGGGCGATTCTGTGCCAGTGGTGCCATCTTGAAAAACCACTAAAAAAGATAGCTGCTTTTAGCCCTATAAATTCTGATTAAATCGTTCGATTTTGACGAAATTCATACAATAGCTGGACCTTACTTCAAACCACGTTTGGTAGAAAAATTCGGTTGGAGCTGCCAGCTATGATAATTCTGGTGTTTTAAATTTGAAAAAATCAAAATTTGAAAGTGAAAACATTCAAACCAACGAATATCCTAAAAGTTTCCGTTTCTTACAATAAAACCAATCTGTTGTTGCGGAACAGCTGTGAACAGCCGCCACCACAACAGAAATTGTAGCCTGACCTGCTACCCTCGCGTGACTTTGCGGTGCCGGCTAGTCACCGGTGTCGTGGGTGTAGTGAGGGGCAGGTCAAGCCCTAGCTGAGTCACGCATTTTCAGGAACTTGGACAACCTATTGTTGGATAACTATGGGAAGGGGGGAAAAAGGAGCCCATTTTCATCTACGGTTCCACTGAACCTAAGGGATTGGAATTATCACTGCATAGTCAACCGTTCAAAAACAAAAACACCAAAAATTAAGGAAATAAAAACAATCAACTCATATAATATCGAAATCAAAATTTAAAATATATTCAAATGCATAATTACAAAATAATAATTCCCACAGTTAATTAATCATTGATTAAGAAATTCAAACAAGCAAAAATAAATAAAACTTCAAATTAAAACTTTAACTAAATCAATAACTAAATAATTATATCAAGTAAATACAACAACGATAACACTATTTAGAAAATGAAATCGAAATTTTTTTAGTGAATTAAGAAAAAAAAATACTTTACTAAATGAAATTCATATGAAAACAAGAAAATCCATTTAAAAAAAATCTATGCAAAAAAACTTAACATTGTTAATAAGATAAAATAACATTACTTACCAGTGAGATCCACCACGGTACCGTTGCTGGAACCACTGTAAAGCTTTTTCAATTATTTAATTTAAATGTTAGCTTATTGCAAATTAGCAATTAATTTTTATCTCAATTTAAAATAAGTGGGCAAACAAAAAAAAAAATCTACAATTTTCTTCGGCTTCTATTCTCGTTTCATTGTCATATCAAAAGTGTCGTAATCGCCACTGTATGCGTCTCACTTCTCAAAATATATTGAAATATACATACGATCCAGTAACCAATTCTATACATTCCCTCCGTTAATTCTCCCATTTGGGTACCAAGCCCGATCATCAAATCAGTTTTGAAATTTATAGAAGCGTTCCTCTGCTAATTTCCGAATTGTTCGGTAAGGGTAATACGAATCGAACTCATGGGTAACATTTTCAATTTGCGGCACAAAGAAAAGCCGAGTAGCAAAAGACAAAATAGCACCAATCCGTATAATTCCCAATTTCACTAGATATTCCTTTTCTCTAAATTTAATCGTGTTCTCAGTTTCAATGATGACATGAGCATCTTCTATTGTGATCATGCAAACTTTAAAAACTCAACAAGAACTCAATGGTCGCCGAGCACTCTTCCAGACACGATACTGTTTTAAGTCACGGACCTATCAGACCCTCTTGTTCAGTTACTTTAACACTTCGAAGATCCGATACACCGTTCAAACACTGTGAAGTTCACTCCATCAACTTTCACTAAACTCCAGCACGCTAATCTTCTTTTCTAACAAATGATTGTCCAGAATTTTGCACGCACGCACAAACTGCAGTTATGGTTTTCATTTTTATCTATATTTCTTTAGAAACTCGCGCAAAATCTTCACGACCAAGACACCACGGTTCTTTCACTCTAATTCCCCAATCCGCCTTCCGTTCAAAATTTCTTTACACTCCAACTTTCACGGTCCAGTGTCCAAGACAACCTCCTCCATCGTTAGGCTGCTTTCACAGGATGGAAATTCCCACGGTGACAGCCACCGCTGCCGCCGCGAATCAGCACTCAAACCTCACTTCTCTAGCTGAAATTCCCACGGCAAAATTCCTACGGCGGCAGCCACCGCTGCCGCCGCGAATCAAATCTCAAACCTGACTCCTCATCAGTCAGCATCTCAAATCGATCGCTCAGCGATCCGCCACGTACCGTTACCGACAGCCGTTATCAGCTTTCCATCTGTTGCACCGCACACGCAGCCAACACCCAACAATATCAGTTTCATTGGCTTGATAACGCAGCTGATCCAAGTTTCATTGCAAATCAGCTGCGATCAGGCCAGTGAACCCAATGCAATGCAATGCAACATTCAACAATCAAACGCATATACATAGCCTGTTTTTGGATGGCTATGCAATGCACTTGACTATCGAATGCAGCATTGCATTCGCAATATTTGTAGTTGTGTGTGCGCGTGGCGGCGGCAACGCTGTTCCGTAACAATCGTGGGGACGACCCAGACCCTGAGATCTCATCCGGCCGGGCAAAAGATAAGAAAAAAAAAACAAATAGAAGAAAGAAAATAAAAGACAAAAAGTAGAAAAAAAAATGTTATAACTTGATAACAAAACTAACTAATTACTACTCCTTACCTTAATGTCCTTACGTCTTTCCAAAGTCGACCATTCCTTTGGAAAGAGGTAATGACTCCTATAAATAAAAATTAACCTGCTTGTAAACCTATTCATTGCATCCTTCCAAAGCTAACAGGTCACTGAAGCCTTGAAAGGAGGCAATGATACCTAACTCTAAACCTTAACGCTATTCATTATGTCATCTCAAAGTCTATGCCCTTTGAGATGAGATAATAATGTAAAAAAACAAAATAAAGAAAATAAATTAAATACTAACCTAAACATTGCATCCTCCCAAAGCCAACGCCCCGTTGACGTTAAGAGGAGACAATAATACCTAAAATTATATTAATGTAAAAACATATCATTCCATCTCGCCAAAGCTAATAACGGGGTTAAGCTTTGTCGAGAGGCAATAATAGTTGAAAAGAAACCTAATGTTAATCATTATATTTTTGCAAAGTTAACCCATAAACTTTACAAGAAGATAATAATTCCTACAGCTAACTTAGTTCAAAATAACCTGTCTATTGTGTCTCACCAAAGCTGCTTGATTAGAACAACTTTGGAGAGAGACAATAGCGTACCTAACCTAATCTTACTCCTTCAGGTGAAACCATCATTGTGTCTTCCCAAAGCGTTACAAGTCCCTTTGAGAAGAGAAAATAATGCCACACTACACGCTAAACCTAACTAAACTAAAATAAAATTATAAAACTAAACTAATAAGGTTTAAAAAAAACAAATAAAAAACAAAAGACTTAATTATAACCCGTGAATTGAGATACTCAGGACCCATGCTGATGATGAGGCAATGGGGCCGTCCCAGCATCGTAAGCCGCGATGGAAACAGGCTCGAGTCGGACAGGTGTCAGAACCGGTAACGCGGAATGTTAATGCCACTAGAGGGAAGGAATATTTGCAGCGGAGAGGCTAGCGCTTCTAGAAGTGCAACTATTTCCAGAGTGGAGACTCCCAAATACTACGCTCAAGAGTATAGTTTTAAAAAAATTCCCGAAATAAACAGGATCTAATATGCATTATAAAAACAGATCCAATAAAAAAATAAGGCAACTAAAAGTATAGGAAAAAAAATAAACCAATTTTGAAATCCAAAATATTTCAATCATTAATAAGAAGAGAATATCCAAATCCCAACGATGGTAAAAGATATCAAAATTAGATTGACCCTAACTCAATTTAAAAAAAATATTCACTAAAACCCAACAACCAACCAAATATTCCAAACTAAGCTTTACTCAAATCAACTGACAGCTACACTAATATCCAAGTAATTGACTAAATCGAAACTCGCAAAATCAAAAACAACTTATTTGAAAAAACTTCAGGAAGCTTAACCTACCAAAAAAAAAAATCGAAAAAAAACTAAATGAAGCAAGGAAAACAACTGAGCTACTGAGCCGCATACAATAGATAACTTTTAAAACAAATCAAATTGATCAAATGAATAAATAAAAACCAAAATCGAGAAGAACATTGTTCATACGAATCTAGGCTCAGTGAAACCAAGGGTCAGTGGGCAGTTAAGGATGGGAAGAAAGGTATAAAAGTTGGAAAAGGAAAATAAAAACAAAAGGATGGAGGAAAGATGAACCATGATTCCGGGTGGAGCAACCCAGAAGATGGCGGAAGGGAACACCCAATTCAAAATAGATGACCTATTGTCATCGACAGCTACTGCTGGATATGGGGTCCACAAGGCATCAACGGAATCACCCCAACCTGATGAGAGTGCAAAGGCGCCACTCAATTCAAAATACTTAGTCAAGCTAAGCGACTCGCAGACGAGGATATGAGTGACGCTCAACCCCCATCAGGTCCAGAACCACAGCACAATCTTCCTGTTCAAAACACTTGACACACACAACAGCTGAATAGGCGCCACTGTTGTGGTAGCGACCATTCACAACGAAAGAAAGTAAAGGAAAAAAACTTGAAAATTACGCGAAAAGAAAAAAAATTATTGCACAATGTAAATCCAATATGAATGATCTGATGAGAAATCCAATTACGGCCAAAGAAATAAAAAAAAAATGGCTGAGGCAACCAAGTGCTCCCGGGAACAAGTGTCACCCCAGCCTACCAGATCATTCATTCGGAGCATGATAAGGTGAAAATTCAAAAAAAAATTAACGGAAAATGAACTAAAATAAAAAAATCAAATACAAGCTAAAACTAATAAAATTCCTCAAAATCTAAAGCAATTGTTAGCGCTGTTTAAACTACACGAAATAATAACGAAAATGTACTAAAAAACTAAAACCGATATAAATTGCTATTTCTTGGGCGCCATTTGTTGCGGAACAGCTGTGAACAGCCGCCACCACAACAGAAATTGTAGCCTGACCTGCTACCCTCGCGTGACTTTGGGGTGCCGGCTAGTCACCGGTGTCGTGGGTGTAGTGAGGGGCAGGTCAAGCCCTAGCTGAGTCACGCATTTTCAGGAACTTGGACAACCTATTGTTGGATAACTATGGGAAGGGGGAAAAAAGGAGCCCATTTTCATCTACGGTTCCACTGCACCTAAGGGATTGGAATTATCACTGCATAGTCAACCGTTCAAAAACAAAAACACCAAAAATTAAGGAAATAAAAACAATCAACTCATATAATATCGAAATCAAAATTTAAAATATATTCAAATGCATAATTACAAAATAATAATTCCCACAGTTAATTAATCATTGATTAAGAAATTCAAACAAGCAAAAATAAATAAAACTTCAAATTAAAACTTTAACTAAATCAATAACTAAATAATTATATCAAGTAAATACAACAACGATAACACTATTTAGAAAATGAAATCGAAATTTTTTTAGTGAATTAAGAAAAAAAAAATACTTTACTAAATGAAATTCATATGAAAACAAGAAAATCCATTTAAAAAAAATCTATGCAAAAAAACTTAACATTGTTAATAAGATAAAATAACATTACTTACCAGTGAGATCCACCACGGTACCGTTGCTGGAACCACTGTAAAGCTTTTTCAATTATTTAATTTAAATGTTAGCTTATTGCAAATTAGCAATTAATTTTTATCTCAATTTAAAATAAGTGGGCAAACAAAAAAAAAATCTACAATTTTCTTCGGCTTCTATTTTCGTTTCATTGTCATATCAAAAGTGTCGTAATCGCCACTGTATGCGTCTCACTTCTCCAAATATATTGAAATATACATACGATCCAGTAACCAATTCTATACATTCCCTCCGTTAATTCTCCCAATTGGGTACCAAGCCCGATCATCAAATCAGTTTTGAAATTTATAGAAGCGTTCCTCTGCTAATTTCCGAATTGTTCGGTAAGGGTAATACGAATCGAACTCATGGGTAACATTTTCAAATTGCGGCACAAAGAAAAGCCGAGTAGCAAAAGACAAAATAGCACCAATCCGTATAATTCCCAATTTCACTAGATATTCCTTTTCTCTAAATTTAATCGTGTTCTCAGTTTCAATGATGACATGAGCATCTTCTATTGTGATCATGCAAACTTTAAAAACTCAACAAGAACTCAATGGTCGCCGAGCACTCTTCCAGACACGACACTGTTTTAAGTCACGGACCTATCAGACCCTCTTGTTCAGTTACTTTAACACTTCGAAGATCCGATACACCGTTCAAACACTGTGAAGTCCACTCCTTCAACTTTCACTAAACTCCAGCACGCTAATCTTCTTTTCCAACAAATGATTGTCCAGAATTTTGCACGCACGCACAAACTGCAGTTATGGCTTTCATTTTTATCTATATTTCTTTAGAAACTCGCGCAAAATCTTCACGACCAAGACACCACGGTTCTTTCACTCTAATTCCCCAATCCGCCTTCCGTTCAAAATTTCTTTACACTCCAACTTTCACGGTCCAGTGTCCAAGACAACCTCCTCCATCGTTAGAAAAAAATCTTATGCTTTATCTACACGATCAAGGTTAAACTTTGGAAAACTCAAGTCGGAAAAGAACGGTAACCCTTTCCCAGTTAACCTATATTTTTAGCATCAAAAATTTCTGTTCACGGGAACTCACGAACCAATAATCAGATACAACTGAAATTTACAGGATACATTGGACTTAAGTAGGACCAGATTTGATACAAGCGATTTTGAATTGTGGGCGAATCTGTGCCAGTGGTGCCATCTTGAAAAATTAAGAGAAAAAAAACTGCTTTTTGCCCTATTAAATGTGAATAGGATACCAGATTTTCATGAAATTGACAAAGTAGCTGAACCTTACTCTAAACTCTGTTTGATAGAAAATTGATTGAAAAATTCGATTGGTGCTGCCAGCTATGGTAATTTTTGTGTCTTTGGTTTTGAAAATTCACTCAGGAAAATAAAACTTTTTGCCCTATAACTTCCAGTGCAGTCATGAAATCAATACGAATTTCATTCAATTAATAGAACCTATTATAAACATTATTCCGGCCAAATTTGGTTGAAAAGCCACGAACCCAGATATTGTTGGTTTTGTGTTTAATTGCAATATCTTTATTAAGCGGTTTTATCGTAAAATTTTCAATTGGTAATGATATTGTAGTGACAATAAAGAGCAAATATTAAGCTTTCAATTATTTGAAAAAACTCGCTGCATGTAACCCTAAATTTCTTTATGCTCAT
>OX376372.1:119266688-119276688 GCA_947369275.1 Nemotelus nigrinus | reverse complement strand
CTTGGGAGTTCGTTCCATAGCGCAGGAGGAGCTAAGCACTTTTCAGCGGCAGCTGATTGAACTACAACATAGCATGCGGCTGTTGTTGGATCGCGGGGCTGACCGGATACTTCCTTCGTCAACCACCGATGGTGCGTCGCCCCGAGTGGATCCAAGGGTGCGCTCCTTCGTGGCGGTCCAGAGGCCATCAAACCTCAGCCCTCCACAACGAGACCCCCGTGATGGTGCAGCACCTCGCGGAGGCCCTCGAAATATTCATGATGACCGACTGTCATCAGAGCGTATAACAACGATAATGGCCGGTTCGAATTTGTCATTAAGCGGCCAGACTGGAAGCATGCCAGTAGAAACATTCCTATATCGGGTCAATGCCCTAACCCGTCAGCAACTCCAAGGGGACTTCCGTGCTGTCACTCGTCACATGGACAGCTTGCTGAAAGGTGTTGCCGAAGAGTGGTTCTGGCAGTTCCACCCGGAAGCCGAAAATTTTGATTGGTACTCCCTGCGAGATGCAATTCGGTGGGAATTCAAAGATTTGGCCTCCAACAGTGAGGGGATGAGACGAATCCGCCAGCGCCGACAGAGGGTTGTTGAGTCCTTCGACGAATTCTATCAAGATGTCCGTCGCTTGGCCGGCAGTCTCCCTTTCCCCCTTAATGATCACGATCTTCTTGATATAGTGCAGAGGAACATGCTCCCGGAGTTGCAGTGGCAGTTGGTGGATCGCCATTTCACTAGCACACAGTAACTCTGTGAGCATGTAAAACGGAGAGAGCGTTTGACGAAGGCTTTAGGACAGCCAGAGAGATTGTACGGGACTCGTCGCCATCTGTCGGGACTGACGGATTCACAGAATTGTGAGTGAGCTGGATGAAGGACCGCTGGATCCAGCTGAAACTTGCCCTGGAGCGCTAGGAATTTCTGCGGCTGCAGCTCTGCCTATTGACTGAAACTGCAGAAAGGTGGGGCATAAATTTGAAGACTGTTTGGAGAAGCGGACGGTGTTTTACTACGGCTGTGGTAAAGCGGATACATATAAGCCGAGCTGTACCAACTGCATACAAAAAACCAGAGCACTGGGAGCACCGAACAAGACCTCGAGCCTCCCTTTACGCAGAACTCCTCCACCACGTTCCAGCAGGTAGGCGGTGAAGCAGCCGCAGCCTCTAGAAGGGACAACCTTGTCACGTGCCCCGGCAACCTTCGGCCAGCTCACTTTCACCATCCTCAGCAAAATACTCATTTCACCCCCGGACATCCCCGCCCGCTTGCTTTTCAACCTTATCATTTGCGACTACGGAAGTACACAGTGGTGAGAAACCGAGTTTTTAAGACCGAAACTTTACAATTTTCCACCGATCGTATGAGACGGAAACGCTCAACGTTGAGGATGAGACATTATTATTCTTGCCTTCGACGTTTGCGTTATGAACTTAATTGTGCGACCTTGTTGGACGTTTCCTCAGGTGACGTCCAACCGTATGTACAGGTCCTGCTTTTTGGTCAATCAACATCAGGCTTAATCGATACGGGAGCTTCTGTGAGCGTGATGGCGGCTGGCTTGGCTAGAGCCTTCATCGAGGGGAATTCTTTCTCCTGGAAAAGAGTTTCTCTCGGCTTGAAGACCGCAGATGGCACCCATCACCAAGCCGTAGGCCGCGTGTCCGCCGACATTACGTTCCGAGGGCTCACGAAGACGTTGACGCTCTGGATCATTCCCACTCTCAGCCAGAATCTCTATCTGGGAGTGGATTTCGTCTGGCTATTCGCCTTGGCCGCAGACCTGTTCGCACCGGCCCAGCAAGTCGACACAGTGACCAGCCTCGACGAACTCGACGATCACACCCACTCTCTAACACCGGAGCAGCGTCGCAGACTTAACTCTGTGATTGCTAGTTTTCCGTCGTTCGCTGTAGAGGGTCTGGGAAAAACCGCGCTAATCCAGCATGAGATCGACACTGGCAGTCAGAAACCATCTGTTTGATTGGTTTCTGACTGCCAGTGTCGATCTCATGCTGGATTAGCGCGGTTTTTCCCAGACCCTCTACATTTTTCAGTTTCGCCGGCTGTCGAGAAGCTCCTATATAAGGAGCTGGACCGCATGCTAGCGCTGGGTGTGATCGAAGAGTCGAAGAGCGCCTGGTCATCACCTGTGACACTGGTGGTAAAACCAACAAAGGTACGCCTATGCCTGGATGTGAGGAAGGTGAACTCGGTCGCAGTGAAAGACGGCAACCCCTTGCTTCTTATAGATGGCATATTAAGCAGACTTCCAAAGGCCACTTACATCACGGGCCTGAATTTGAAAGATGCCTTCTAGCAGATTCTTTTAGAAGAGAAGTCTAGGGAGCGGACGGCTTTCACTGTGCCCAGGCGACCCTTGTACCAATTTGTCGTGATGTCGTTTGAATTGTGCAATGCGCCCCAAACGATGTCACGACTTATGGACAAAATAATTCCTCCGCATCTAAAACACCAAGTTTTTGTATATTTGGACGACTTGCTGGTGGTTACGGAGACATTTGATGAACACATGGGGGTACTCCATCAGGTCGCATTCCTCTTGAGACAGGGTGGCCTCACCATCAATGTGCAAAAGAGCAAATTTCTCTTGAGAGAAGTGAAGTATCTTGGCCACATTGTTGATAAGGGCACGATTAGAACGGATCCCGACAAGGTGAAGTCCATCATGGACTTCCGCTTCCCTCAACGACGAAACAAATTCGTAGATTTTTGGGAATCTGTGGCTGGTATCGGCGCTTCGTCAGAGAGTATGCGTCTTTGTCGACTCCGCTGACAGACATGCTTTCCAAGCGGAGTCAGTTTGTGTGGAACGATGAGAGGCTAAACACTTTCAGGCAACTGAAACTCAGCCTTGCTTCAGCCCCAGTATTGCACAGCCCCGATTTCAACAAGCCGTTCAGTCAAGATGGAGTAGGGGCTGTGCTGGTGCAACGCACAGAAGATGGAGCTGAAGCCCCCATCGCCTACATGTCTCACAAGCTGAATCCCGCTCAGCGAAATTACACCGTCACTGAGCAAGAATGTCTGGCAGCGGTGCTGGCAATCAAGAAGTTCCGTGCCTACGTGGAAGGTAATGAATTCGAAGTCGTGACCGACCATGCTTCCCTAAAATGGCTAATGCACCAGCCAGATCTAAATGGTCACTTAGCCCGGTGGGCCCTTAAACTTCGAGGGTTCAACTTTACCATCGTCTACCGAAAGGGAAGCCAAAATGTAGTGCCGGACTCCTTGTCGCGCATGTTCTCTGCCGATGCGCTAACGCCAGCGGAGAGCGATGAGATTCCGGTGGAGCTGGACCTGACTTTGCCGCATTTCAAAAGCTTTTCCTATATGGAGCTAGCGGCGAAAGTCAATGCAGAACAACATCAACTGCCGGACCTAAAAGTAGTAGATGGATTCGTTTACAAGCGTACTGACAATGCAACCGGAAACGGACTTCAAGAGCAATAGGCCTGGAAGTTGAGGGTGCTGTCCGAGATGACGGCAGAATTAGTGAAGAGAGCTCACGATCCACTCTTGAGCGCGCATGGTGGCATGGCCAAAACCCTCGGCCGATTACGGCAATGGTTTTGTTGGCCCAAAATGTCCACTCAAGTCAAAGAATATGTTGGATCATGCATCACACGCAAGACCACCAAAACTCCTTCACACACTTTCGACCACCAATGACAACTTAGTCAGTTCCCGAGCGCATATTCCAGCGCTTGTATATTGACATCATCGGTCCCTACCCTAGGTCCAGGTCTGGCCACATTGGAGCGTTCATCGTTCTCGACCATCTTTCGCGATTCCTTATTATCGAGCCGCTTTGGAAATTTACTGCGAAAGCAGTAGTAGACATCTTGCGGAAGAGGGTATTTAACCTTTTCGGAGTCCCAGAAACCATAGTCAGTGACAATGGCGTACAATTTCGGTCAGCCTTATTAAAGGCACTGCTAGAGGAATTCGGGATCAGCCACACTCTGACCGACGTGTACTCACCACAAGCTAATGCTTCAAAAAGGCTAAATCGATCGATAATTGCTGCAATCCATCGCAGAAGGATTGGGACGCCAAACTCTCTGATATCACTTGTGCTCTGCGTTCAGCATCACACGCTACCATAGGAACTTCCCCCTATGCCGCTGTCTTCGGGCAACCCATGGTAACCCATGGCCAAACCTATGCCCGCCTCCGTCAAATACACCTTTTGGAGGAGCCTGACAACACCCTGTCACCTTCGGATCATCTCGCAAACGTTCGGCAACGAATTCGCGCCCTCACCACCAAAGCCCAGGCCCGCAATGCTCAGGCATATAATTTTCGTTCCCGGGTGGTATCTTGCCAACCGGGCGACCCAGTCTTTAGGCGCAACTTCCGGCAAAGTGACGCAGCCGCGGACAACAATGCAAAGCTGAACCGGAAGGTCTTACCTAGTAAGGTAATTAAGAAGATCGGCGAGGCGTACTACAAGCTAGCCGATCAAAATAGACGATCAGTAGGCGTCTTTCATGCGAACGACATCACCAAGTGATTAGCCCACTGGATCACTTGTTCACGTTAGGATACCAAATATTATTTGGGATCGTCCATTTGCGCCTATCTCAGGTGTCACTCCTGGCCCAATTGGAAAGTATCTAGAGATGTTCATATTGCTCACCATTTCCTCTGTTAAAGATACTTCCACCCTTGATCCAGTCAACGTAGTTCACGACATTCTCCCAACATACCCCTCTCAATTTGATATTTATTCACCTGGTTCACATTTTGTTTTCTCATAAGGGTTTGGATAATTGGATGATATAATTCACGAGGTTTCTCTTTGGCTCCATCGACACAACCATTTTCCATGCGGTCTGATTCCCCGCGATCGTTAAAGCCATTTTCACCACCACGACCACCACCCCGACCTCCACGGCCACCCCATCCACCTCTATCGCCATCTCGTTCACCCCAATCACCGTCTCGAGCACATTCGCCAAATCTACCGCCCTTGTCGCCACCATCTCGTCCGCCTCTACCACCTCTGAATCCGCCCCGTGTATTTTCACGAGTCCCATCATTTTCGCTGTCCTCGAACCTATTCCTGCCGCCACCAAATCCATTTCTCTGACCGTCCCTGTCACCCCTCTTATAGCCGCCATCGTCTTCGTTGTTTCGATTGAATCCTCTGCCACCGCCGTAACCTCCACCGCCTCTATTTCCTTCTCGTCTTCCTCTGTTACCTCTGCCACGTCCACCACGTTGTACTCCTTATCAGTTCCATCACCGAAGATTGGAACTTTGATTTCGTTGCAACAATCGAGCAAGGATTAAATTCACTTTTTTTTTACTATTTTTCCTCGCTTACTTTGAAAATATTCGTAAATTTACTAATAACTCAGATCTATAATTCCCCATCTAACTCCCTTTCTCTTAATTAAGAGACCTAATCCTTACTCTGAGAGTTACTTTGGGACAGATATCCTTCAGTTCTTTTCTCTCGGTTTTCCTCGTGAAAATACCTGTGTTGTAGCATTCGCCTATCAGAATCCCATCTTCGATATGTGCTCGACATGTGCATGGGCACGTGTAAAAATCCCCTTAACCATCAATATTCCATTTTTTTCTCCGTAAGGAATATCAAAACGCCATCGGCTCGGGGATTCTACCGAGTCCAATAACAAGAGTGCTTTGGTATTTCCGGAGCTCATCCCCAGCTAATATTAATTACTGGCAATGAGCTCGGAACCATGAAATTGTTGCTGTTGAATTTGGTGGAATTTTCGAGCCACCGCGACTCGAACTGTTCGCTACGACGACTTTGTTGGTGGTCGGCATGAAAAGCCACTAACAAAAACCATAGACCCATTGCTCGCACCCCATCCAAAGAATGTCGCTACTGCGAGCGTGAGAAAATGTTCATGCGATCGAACATTGTATGAGGCAGCAATAGGTTTCCGAGCAAATTCTGGGAACCTGAACTGAATGAAAATCGCCAGGAAAAATTGATGGATCACAGTCCAGGCAGTTGCAGTTGAGGAGTCAAGGAGAGCGCTTGAAAAGTGTTTGATCGCGTTCGGAGTTGAGAATGGAAATTAAGTGACAATCAAATTGGATATCAACGTGTGAATCTTGGTCCGTACGATTTGCTAAGTGCAACTATTCAGAAAACTTTTCAATTTTTCGCTGGTGAATATATCGTATATATCGTGTAACTTAAGATCCCAAATCCCAGTGATGAACTGTGACCAAACTTCCCCTGAATTGATTTATGCAGATCGTGTAGTCAAACCTAGAATCGACAAAGTTACAACGACGAATGGGAGTCAAAATGCACTTTAGTAATATTGCGTGGCAAACCCTGGTTTAAATTATTTATCTTCTGTGTTACTTAATTAGTGAATATAATTAAAATCTCGCAGATACTGTGAGGGTTAGGTGGAAAACGTGGCAAACAAGGGAAGCTTTAACACTGTGGAGCTTTCAAATGAAAAGTTTGCGATTCTGAACGCACTTATGATTTGTTTTGCCTGAAGGAACGTGTATAATAAGCAAATGAGAATCAAATAGTGCTCCTCCCTAATATACACTACGGAAAATATCTAAGAAACCCGATCTGTTATTGATATTCATCAGAGGATGAAATATTTACTGGAATATTGTTCCTCGGGCTGTAGAATTCTTCGGGCCTTGAAGTACGTGGATGTTTATGTCCAGTTTGGTGCGAGTGAAATGCTTTAATATAACCTAACTTGATCGTGAAAGTAATCAAATCGTTGAAGATGAGTTCTAATGACTTCGATGTTGATTTGTTCTAGCAGCTGCTTAAATGGTCAGTGGTTGGTTAAATGTTGTAAAATAGGGGCGATCTGGAGCGGTAACGACCAGTTTAAGAGTTTATTCGGCCTTTCTTTGTACGAGCACGGGAGGATTTGGTATTCTTGGGAGTTGCCAGGTATGCCATTTAGTTTCACGGGATACATAAGTTAATGCAACCGTATGGTAATGAGCACCTCTACGAGAGATCTCATTGTGGGTGATGTGTTCTCGTCAGCCGATTACAACATTCTTGGCGCCACGAGGTGCATGTGTAATCATAAGCAGATTATTTAAGCATGAGGGGCTGGAGGGCGTCTCGAATCAATAACTAAGGATTTCCCGGTAACAATTAATCTAAAACGCAGGTACTGGGCTCATCCATGTGTCAACGAAGGAATTAAGTATATGTCCGATGAGAAATTAGTAACGGGGTGGTCTGCACCGAGGTCTTGCTGTCGTGGCGACAACGTAGCATCGATTTTACCACCGCAAAATACCTCGCCATATTTTTTATCCTGGGTATGCGATGATGTCAAACATTTTTTATGACTAATATACTAAGGCCGCGTTTCCAATGCTGGAGTGAGCTTTCGCCGAATCTCAAATTCGAGCTGGCCTGTTCCCAATGATGGATTTTCGAAATTCGAAAATTGTCATGACATTTTGTGCTTTGAAAACTCAAAGCTGTAGCACTCATCGCTAGTTAGGGGGCATTTTATGAAAAACTAATATAATCGGAATTTTTTCTAGATTCTTTGAAAACAAACGATTAAATCGATCAAATTAGCTAGTAATTTGTATAATATATATAATAATTTGTAATACATATGTTATATAAATAATAAATTAATATATTATATAAATCAATAATTTGAATGTTCGCTTGGAGTTTAAATACGATAAATTCACTTTTAGAACTCGGCCGCGTTTCCAATGCTGGCTTGGAGTGTAATATATCTGAACTAAAGTTACCCTTTTAAGATTTCTTTATTTGTTGATCGTTCAAAATCGACTGAACTTATCCTGCGAGATTTTGTATCAGGAATTTCTGTAGGAATAAAATGAGTGGACAGTAATCAGTGCTGCCAACCTTAATTATATCGAAGCCATGATTTTGGGACAGGTTTGGGTGAAGGTAAAAGTACGTTTGGAGTTGAATGTGCAGATGGAAGTAACTGAGATGAGCGTATTAATGTCATGGAAAATTACTCTTGGTAATTTACTAATTTCCAGTATTTTTGCTGAGCAAAAAGCACCCTACGTCACTTTGAATCCAACATCTAGCTAACAATGGCGCTTAGATGATGCGAATTACTTTGGATGAAAAAAATTAAACCATGCCCAAATTACTTGGCTAGGATGCACATGACACCATGGTCAAGGAATTTATTACAATTCGATCAAGAAAGGTCGAATCATTTACCATTTAGATATGTGTAATGTGCTGAAGCTTGCAAGGAATACTTTAGCAGATTTTCAGATTATCATTGATGCTGAACGTTAAGTAGGTCTGTAGCAGATAGATTTGACTTTCTTCGAAAGGCACGTAATAATATATGTTTATGGTATGTACTATTATGATATATAAAAGTAATATAAAATTCTAATGTAGAATAATCATGTATAACAATTTTTTTTCAATCGATGTATTATTGATTGTGTTATTTAAAGGCAAACTATTCTCATTTATTCCGTGAATTTAATTTTCAGCAGTATCATTGTCTTTATCAAGGGCTATATTTGCTTCACCTTAAAATATCAAAAACTCTGGTAACGTTAATGGAACGTAATAATTATAACATTTCACTTGAAATTTTGAGGAGGCAAAATTTAAACATTTTTAAATACCGCATTTTATTCTTGACCCCCATTAGAAAAAAGGTAAATTGAAATCGCATACGCCTTTGGTTTGTCCATTTGCCGGCAATGCCTACTCCAACTTCACAACTTTCAACACATGAAATCATTCGAATTTGAGTTTCGAAGGTACAAAGACATCTGTCGTAACATATATTTGAATTTAATTTTCAATAAATATTTTTATCACAGATGAGTTATGAATTTGTTTCATTATTGATTTCAATGCACAAATCATTCATTCAACTGTATTTTCTATGACACTATCTTTTTTTAACGCGGAAAACAACACTTTACACTTCATTTTAAAAAGAGCTTTCAGCAACGCTTTCGATTGGAAAGTAGTGAATTTAAAAATTCGAAAATGTCCGAAAAGCTTCACGCTGGAGTTGAAATAGGTCCCACTCTAGAGTTCAACTACAGATTTTAGAGATTGATTAGAGAGAGGAAGATATGTGAAAGTGCATGAGAGCAAAAGTGTACGCAAACACATTTCACTCCAAGCCAGCATTGGAAATGCGGCTTAATGATATTGATTATATTTCCTATAGTTAATATCCCAATGATATAAAACGTGTTTCTTATAATTGGTATGCTAATGATATGGAAACATTTTTTTTTGTAAAACTTCCTGTGTATAATGCTCGACCTATGAAATACATATGTACTTATCAATCGTCATACGATTATACAGATTGCATGCTAATATAAGCAGAGTACAAATGATGTAATACCTCTTGTATACTGGTCGGGGTTTTTTTTGTTTGATCAATAGCCACCCACACAAAATTATTTGAGACAAAAATGCGCATTTTTGTAGGGAAATAGCATGTTTCCATAAAAACGACGGGCAATGTTGGCCGCTGGAATTGTGGGATATAGTCTCAATTGAAGATGTTTAATTTATCTCACAGTTTGAAATATAAATAGCGATAACTTACTGTTGGCACCCGCTTGAAAAAAAAAATATGTCCTGACAAACTTTATTTTTGGTAGCTTAATTATAGATTGCATTATTTTTTTTTTGAGGAAATATAGCTCGAAGCTCGAGATAAACACTAAGATTTGTATAAAAATATGGTAGGGATAACCTCACATTTTACATGTTTTTATTATTTCACGAGCTGAATTTTCGCCTCGTTACCGAAAACGAAACTGTTATATATATATATATATATATATATATATATATATATATATATATATATATATATATATATATATATATATATATATATATATATATATATATATATATATATATATATATATATATATATATATATATATATATATATATATATATATATATATATATATATATATACATATATATATA
>OX376372.1:119254552-119266488 GCA_947369275.1 Nemotelus nigrinus | reverse complement strand
ATAGATTTATAATAATAGATTTATTGAGTATATTATTTATTATATTATTGGACTTGAACATAATCTGCCCCTCGTTCAACTTTCGTATACTTCAAAGTTAGCGACATCGTGCGCTTGAACTGGTGGCGTCACAGACCCTGTTAGTGGTTGATTGCTGTTGGTGGTGGGTTGATTCCTCTTGCATGGATGTAGTTTCTGGCACGATCCGGATTCCCACAGGAGGATGACAACGCAGAATCCGGCTAATGTTACACCAAAATAGCTAACTGTAAGATGGTGGAATGTCGGAGCTTCAACATCGTTTGGCAGTTCTAAGTTCGCGGGCAGGGATTCTCAATTTCAGCTGTATTTGCCTAGTACGAGTAGTTCATCTTTATCGACGGCTGTGTTGGAGGACGATAAACTGTGAAGTTGATTCCCATCTTAGAATATGAGAAACGATCGTGGCTACTATGTTCGTGATGACTAGAAATGGATAGTGTTTTCGTATTTTATGACTCGTAGCAGCCCAGACCCTTGGATGGTGGCTGATAAAGATCTTCCTTCGCAGACGGCATGAAATGTTATGGGTTGTTTAGTTGCAACAATCCAGTCGTTCTTGTTGGAAAGCTGCTGCCAGTATTCATAAGTATCAATGTTTTTTTACCTTGCATTCCGCTTGCACTTGGAAGGTGGTTGAATACGTTCAGTTCGCATTTACCGGTTTCAGAGCCTTTATGATAAATAGGTCGTCGTTGCTCACAAAGAGAAGTGGTTTTTTTAGGACCCGGCAGTTACTTAGTTCTTGAGTACTCATCACATAATAATTGTCACGATGTAGGTTGATAGCAAAGACTGATGACGATTTCTGTATTGCTATCAAGGTTTCGTTTGCTAAAACTGGAATCGGTATCAACTTAAAGACATCGAATACGTCAGAAGAAACCAGTGGTATCTTTAGCTGAAAGAGAACGTTATTATCCTGAATCCAGCTATGAGTTGTCATCAACCGGTAGATTGCTGAAGAGTCTGCTGGATCTACGGGTATATGGTATGATGGTGGGAGCTAGCTCTTAATTAGATGAAGTTCTTGTGCTAATCGATCAGGAGTCAGTAGCTTAGGATTGATTTTCTGGTGGTGTGCATCAATCAGAACTTCTGCAAGGGCACCTTGAATTTGGTTGATGTTTGCCATAATCATCATTACTTCAATGGCTATGAACTGGAAGTCATCAATTACTCCTTTAGTTACGCTGTTCTTAAGTTGATCAATCTTCCAGACTCTGAAACCTTTTTTGAGCTGCTGTTTGGTCTCGTCTCATTATATTCATCGTAGCGTCAATAATTGATGTCTGGTTTTTCAACATGTCTACCAAATAATCTTCGTTCCTCTTTACAGCATCTATGGTTTTTGTCATGTCCCTTGCGTATTCTTCGTCTAAAATACCGAACAGCGAACTGGCAACATTTCCAATTATACTAAAAGCACCTCGTTTAACTCGATGCGACTGTAGAAGGCTATTCTCTTTGGAAATTTCTGTTGGCATTTGATCGAATTGAGAAATTATCGAACGACATGATGTGTGGTTCCACTGATTTCGGCATTAAACTTCTAGCATTTGAATTCCTTTTCTCAATATCTGGCATTCTTCCCAGTAGGGTTGAAAGTCATAATATATAATGAGCTTCCATTCATGTGATATCAAGTTCATTACTCCGATGTTGTCAAAATGTATGCCTGGAGAATTTGCGAAGTTTTCTACGTCGAAAGGTTGTTCGAGTGGAGCTGTTGTTGTCACCAGCAGGGTTAGGCATGCAATGAGCAAGGTGACTATTGCAGAGCCGAGCATTAGTTTCGCTTTTCTTTTTACTGTCGGGTCGTTTGCTTCTCTGGTTTGATTATGATGGTTTTGTGACCTGTGAGCTTCTTTAGTAGTGGTTTGTGCAGGAGCTGGGTTTTTGCCTGTTTCCAAGTTATTTTCTACAAGGGTTGAAGAATTCTCAACGTTCTCGACAGGGAGTGGTGCTAAGCGGTGAATTGCTCTTTTCAGAAGTCCTTCCGCTGTTCGTACCTCCACAACACGAACCTTCCCATCGTTGCCTTGATAAACTTGTTCGACTCGTCCAAGAGGCCATTTTAGAACAGGAACATAATCTTCTTTCAGAAGTACCATTGTGCCCGGTTTCACATTGTGAGACTGGTGTTTCCATTGTGCTCTCTGCTGTAGTTGCTGAAGATATTCTGTCCGCCATCGCTGCCAGAATTCTTCCTTCAACTGGATGATTTCGTGCCATCTATCACTTAACACGTTGAATGCGTTGAACACAGCTCCCGTGTCCATATCTACATTATAGCCACGCTGTCGACACGGGAGTCGTGTTCATGCAAGTTTATTAGCCAAACAATCGACACCAGCGCTGTGCTTATAAGCAATAGGTCTGTTCGCGTACCTTCAGTCACTGAATTTTCCTGAATCAATTTCATGAAAAGTATGAAAACGCTCTCATTGGATTTCCTCAAAATTGACAAACAAAAGTGTTAGTTGTTGGTTTTTGGGAGAAGAATACTGATTATAAAGTCATCCTAAGCGATGATAAATTATCGCCACAAAAATATTCATCCTTCATAATAACATTACGCCAAAAACCGTTTGACAATTTTCACTATTTTTCAGTAGCTCAGACCATACTGAAAGTTACTGAAAGAGGGGAAATTATCAGTTTTCAGTAAAACGGAGTACAAAAACGGTTTCATTGCAAATAATTGCAATTAATCCTAGTACGCGAAAAGACCAATTAGGTCTGTTCGCGAACTTTCAGTCTCTGAATTTTACTGAATTTTCCGGAATCATGTGGTGGGGGAAAATCAGGAAAAGTACGAAAACGTTCTCATTGAATTTCGTGAAAATTGACAAACAAAAGTGTCAGTTGTCGGTTTTTGGGAGAACAATAGTTATTATAAAGTCATCCTAAGCGGCGATAAACTATCGCTACAAAAATATTCGTCCTTCATAATAACATTACGCCGAAAACCGTTTGACAGTTTTCAGTATTTTTCAGTAGCGTACTGAAATTTACTGAAAGAGGGGAAATTTTCAGTTTTCAGTAAAACGGAGTACAAAAACGGCTTCATTGTAATTGATTGCAATTAATCGTAGTACGCGAACAGACCTAATATATTTGCAAAGCTCCACACGTGACTGTTGGCACGTGTGAAGCTTTGCAGAATTCCCGATAGGTGCGTTTACACGGAAAAATTTTCGCGATGTTATTGTAAAAACATTTTTTACTGTTCCCAAATAGAAACCGTATAATATACGCCACTTTGCATGTTGCCTTGTGACTGTTTACACGTGTGAAGCTTTGCAAAATTCCCGTTAGGTGCGTTTACACGGAAAAATTTGCGCGATGTTTTTGTAAAAAACATTTTTTACTATTCCCAAATAGAAACAGTATAATATACGCCACTTTGCATGTTGCCTCGTGACTGTTTACATGTGTGAAGCTTTGCAGAATTCCCGTTAGGTGAGTTTACACGGAAAAATTTGCGCGATGTTTTTGTAAAAACATTTTTTACTGCTCCCAAATAGAAACCGTATAATATACGCCACTTTGCATGTTGCCTTGTGACTGTTTACACGTGTGAAGCTTTGCAAAATTCCCGTTAGGTGCGTTTACACGGAAAAATTTGCGCGATGTTTTTGTAAAAACATTTTTTACTATTCCCAAATAGAAACAGTATAATATACGCCACTTTTCATGTTGTCTCGTGACTGTTTACACGTGTGAAGCTTTGTAGAATTCCCGGTAGGTGCGTTTACACGGAAAAATTTGCGCGTTGATTTGTAAAAACGTTATTTACTGTTCCAAAGTAGAGACAGTATAATATAACTTTGTTTAGCTTTCACTTTTTTAAATAAATTTGGGGGCTGTGCTACAATGGATTTTCCGTCTACTTCAAAAAAAGCAAGATTGCAAGCCCCAATGGATGAGAGCGAAGATAGTGACTTTGACGATATTGTATATGACAGTGATATTATTAGTGAATCGGACCGAGAAAGTGATAGTGATTCGAACAACAAAAGCATTGCACCAGATTGGTCATATTCTCGGGAGCCTGCTACACACATTCCGTTTTGTGCTACACCAGGAATAAAAGTTCCACTGAAGGGTTCTAATCCTATAGACTATTTCCCTTTAATTGCTGATGATACTTTTTACAGTCTGATTATCAACCGATCAAATGAATATGCTGTCGAAATACTTGGTCGATCATTAGGTAGTAGAAGTCGTATCACTCAGTGGAAAGACATTATAGTTGAGGAGTTAAAAATATGGCTAGGGCTAGTATTTCATATGGAAACAATACGTTTGAATCGGATAAGCAATTATTGGAAGAAGGATTACCTTTTCAAAATGAATATATTTTCATAGTTTATGTCTAGAGATAGGTTTTTTTCTCATAATGAGAGTTGGGTGTTCCTGTGTTAAAAGAAATAAAATTCTTTTAATTTCCAATAGTAAGAACTTTATTCTATTAAGTTATAATAGGAACACTTCAATTCTGATAAAAAAACTTTAATTAATTTTACAACGTTATAATTGTACAGAACGAACACAACCTATATGTTTTAACAATCTTTTCAACAACCTATTTTCCATTTTTTTACATTGACATTTTTAAACTTAGCCTACTTGATTTGTGAATTTTGATGTAGTGTGTATGATGTCCAGTAGTGTGGGTAGTAGTGAATGTGAGAATGTTAAGTGTAGGTGTTTGTGTATCCACAATACTCCCCTGCCAGCGTTTTACGCGTTATCGCGAGGCGTAGGAGAGTGGCACCTTTGTGGTTCGCCCAGCTAGAGAGACGTACGGAGCGAATGTAACTTTCCTCGCTGGTCTCTTTTTGGGAGCTGGAGGCAGTAATGGTGCAGTCGAGGTTGCCGATGCTTGTTGGTTTCTGGAAGAATTTTCGACAGGTTCCGTAGAGGATGACGTGTAACAAGGCTTAAGCCTATTAATAGAAACGTTGACGGATTTGTTTCTGATTTCCAGAGTGTAATAATTTGTATGTCTGGCTAGGACTTTGAAAGGACCGTCGTACGGCGGAATGAGTGGTGGACGAACAGAATCGACTCTGACGAAGACGTGTGAGCAAGAGTCGAGTTGCTTGAAGATGAATATCTTCGGTGATGTTGAGCATCAACCGGTCGAAGTTTTGCCATTGTAGCCGTTAGTTCGGAGGCAAAGTCTGTTTGGCTAATCTTCCTAGGATTTTCTTGAAGAAAATCACTAGGAAGACGCAGGTTTTCTCCGTACAGGAGTTGTGCCGGTGATGCTGTGAATTCTTCTCGGATTAGAGATTGTAATCCAAGAAGAATTATAGGTAGTGTTCTAGTCCAAGAAACATCGTTGTGAGCCATGATAGCCGATTTAAGAGTACGATGCCATCTTTCTAAGAAACCGTTGGCCTGAGGGTGGTACGCTGTGGTACGATTGCGTTCGCAGCCCAAGACTCGACCAAGCTCAGCATGGAGCGCTGACTCGAATTGTCTGCCCTGGTCGGTGACAATGTATTGGGGAACTCCAAATCTAGCAATGCAGGTGCTTAGTAAAGCAGTAGCACAGTCATTGGCAGTAATGCTGGCTAAAGGAATTGCTTCAGGCCAACGTGTGAAACGGTCGATTATGGTGAGACAATAAGTGTATCCCTGCGAGTGTGTTAGGGGACCAACTATGTCGATGTGAATGACCTTAAAACGTTCGAAGACCGTAGGAAAGGTCGATACAGGTTTGCTCACATGTCTGGTTATCTTGCATTTTTGACAAGATATACATTCTCGGGCCCAAGTGGCAATGTCCTTGTTCATCGAAGGCCAGAAGAATTTAGTTGCAATGTGCTTTCTTGTAGCACGAATACCAGGGTGAGCGATATTATGTTCTGAGTTGAACACCTGTTTCCTGAACGCGTGAGGAATATAAGGTCGTATGGTTGGGCCAGACACTTCACAAAAAATGTCGACGTTGGTGCCATTTATTTGTTATTTATTTATTTATTTATTTATTTGTTATTTATTTAGTTATTTATTTGTTATTTATTTATTTATTTGTTATTTATTAATTTGTAATTGATTTATCTTGTTAATTATTTTATTTAATTTTTCGTTTTATTTCTATTTACTCGTAATTTCCAATTTTGTTTTTTTACTGTTTATGTTACTTGTACCTTGCTTGGTTGAGAAATAAAATAAAAATAAAATAAATATTGGTTGTTTTTTTAAAAGAAATTTAGAGTCCTTTAGAATCTTCTGAAACTTTGCATCCGATGCTTGGGACGAGGCGATTGCAGCAAAGTTGAGAGTACTGGGAAGAATGATTTCTTCTAGACGAGAGAGTGCGTCAGCAACAACGTTGTTGCAACCAGAGACATGCCGAATGTCAAAAGTGAACTCACTTATATAACTTAGATGTCTAAGTTGACGAGATGTGGCCTTTTCTGGCTTTTGTTTAAAAGCAAAAGTCAGTGGTTTGTGGTCGGTGTATAGTGTAAACCTTTGGGCCTCCAAAAAGTATCGGAAATAACGAATGTCCTGATAAGCCGCTAAGAGTTCGCGGTCGTATGCACTATTCTTTCTTTGTGCGTCGCTTAATTTGGCCGAGTAAAAACCAAGGGGTTGCCAAGAGCCTTGACATTTTTGCTGCAGAGCAGCCCCGATGGCGGAATCGGAAGCGTCTACGAATAGACCAAGCTCGGCGTTTGAGGTCCTTTCCGGACTAGATAGAGGATAGGATAGATAGATAGGATAGAGTGGCTTCTGTAAAACGAGTCTTGACTTGGTCGAAAGCTCTGCTAGCTTCTATTGACCCGTCAATTGTCTTAGCACTATCTTTCTTGGAGCCACAAAGATAGGCGTTGAGTGGTTGCTGCATCTCAGCTGTGTGAGGAAGAAAGCGACGATAGAAATTGACCATCCCCAAAAATCTTCTTAGGTCTTTAACCGTCTTGGGGAGTTGAGCTGTAGATATTGCTCAACCCGATCTGGGGAGGGCTTAATGCCTTTCGGCGAAACCTCATGACCTAAGAATTTAATTGAAGGTCGAAGGAAATGGCATTTCTCCATATTGATTATAAGACCATGGTCTGCTAATGTTTTGAAAATTTGTTCTAAGTGAACAAGATGCTCTTCTTCGGAAGTCGAAGCTACCAAAATGTCGTCGAGGTAAATAAAACAGAATTTTAGTCCGTATAGCACTTCATGGATGAAGCGTTGGAACGATTGTGCCGCATTGCAAAGTCCGAAAGTCATTCGTGTGAACTCAAAGAGTCCGAAAGGTGTGCAGATGGCGGTCTTTGGAATATCGTTCGGCTCGACTGGAATTTGATGGTAGGCCTTAGTCAGGTCTATGGTGGAAAAGATTTTTTTGCCAGATAATTCATGGTTATGGCGTTTAGGCGTCTGTAATCGCCGCAAGGACGCCATTCCCCATTAGCCATTCCCCATTAGTAGCGGAGAAGACCAGCTGCTGTTTGAGGGGCGGCAAATTCCCTGCTGTAGCATGAAATCGAATTCTTTCTTAGCCACCGCGAGCTTATCTGGTGCAAGTCGACGTGGTCTCGATACTATTGGAGGGCCTGTGGTCAAAATGTAGTGTGTCACCTTGTGTTTACAGGGTTGTGAGAACCCTGTGTTGACCGTGATGGCATGGTATTTGTTGAGAAGGGCATGTATCCGTGGATCGGAGGTTTGCTCAAAGAAAACACTTAGTTTTAGACCTTTGTACGAAGTGTACGTGCCTTTCGATGAAAGAGAAGTAAAAGGATCCACAAGGATGGCATTCGCCAAGTTGACGACTGGCCCATAGTGGCAGAGGAAGTCTGCGCCTAAAATGGGTCTAGAGACATCGGCAATGATAAAATCCCATGAAAACTCACGACGGAGTCCCAGATCTAATTTGATCACCTTTCGTCCATAGGTGTTGATGGTCGACTGGTTTGCCGTGGCAAGTCGCATACCAGAATTTGGAAGTTTTCCGGTAGCAGGTACTGGAAGCACCGAAATATCTGCGCCTGTGTCAATCAAGTAGTGTCGTTTAGACAAGTTGTCATGAATAATTAGACGACGGCTAGGTTACAAGTCGCGTTTTCTTACCGTCTGAAGAGAACAGCGACTTAGTTTTTTGGTTCAGATGAACCAGCCTTGAAGGCGCATGGAGAGATGCATTTTAAAGCCTTGGAGCCGAATTTGAAGTGATACCAACAAATACCAGTCCCTCGTGACTGGCTTCGGCGACGTGGCTGTGAGCGAGATCTCCCTTGGGACCTCGAACGCGATCGCAATTGCTGGTGGACGAGCCTCGTGAGGGCAGCAACCTGTTTTGTCAAAGCGGCCACTTCTGACTGCTGGGGGGGAACGGCGACTGAGCTTACATGTGGCGTGACAAAAACCTCCGCTATTTTGTCCGCCGTCTCCGCCAACTTGCTCAGGCTGGCCTCCGGAGAGCAGGCTAAAATAGCCTGAGTCTGCTCCGGAAGCCGCTGCAGCCAGAGGGTCCTCAAAAGGTCGTCCCCAACCGCGGAACCTCCCAACTGCTTCATATCACGAAGCAGCTGGGAAGGTTGTCTATCGCCTAGGGTAAGATTCCCCAACAGGTGCTTAAATTTTGACGAATCACAAAGCCGCGATATAAGCGCCCTCTTGAGGATCTCGTAAGGCGTGTGAGGATCCGGGCTCGCGACCACGTCCCTGACCACCTTCAGCTCCGCCGAACCCAGCGAGGAGATCACATAGTGGTATTTGTTCTACGAGCCCCTAATACCTGCTTTTGCGAATTGGCTCTCCAGTTGGGAGAACCACAAAGCTGGCTCATCTTGCCAAAACGCGGGTGGTTTGACGGATGTTGCAGAAATTTCGGGACCGAATGACACGCCTGAGGGAACCGCATCCTCATTGCCCAACGACATTATACACGGAGTTACGCGACGGAACGAACGAAACGCGGCAGAAAAATATTGTGGCTGAAAAGTGTGTAAATAAATCTATAGTGGTGTCGTAATAATTTAAAAATTTTAAAAATTTGGTATTCCTGTATTAAAAGAAATAAAATTCTTTTAATTTCCAATAGTAAGAACTTTATTCTATTAAGTTATAATAGGAACACTTCAATTCTTACAACGTTATAATTGTACAGAACGAACACAACCTATATGTTTTAACAATCTTTTCAACAACCTATTTTCTATTTTTTTACATTGACATTTTTAAACTTAGCCTACTTGATTTGTGAATTTGGATGTAGTGTGTATGATGTCCAGTAGTGTGGGTAGTAGTGAATGTGAGAATGTTAAGTGTAGGTGTTTGTGTATCGACAAGAGCATTGCATTTAAATAGCAACAATGAAAATACTTCAAGCCTCGATAAAATAAAACTCCTAATAAATATTTTCAATGAACGAATGAACATTATATATGTTCCCAAACAACATTTATCGATTGACGGATCGTAAGTTTTGTGGCGTGGAAGACTAATATTTCGGCAATATATGAAAGGCAAAAAATCGAGATATGGTGTCAAACTATATATACTTGCGGAGTTTTGCGGTTTGGCTTTAAAACTAATTATCTATGGTGGATCTGCGGATGAAGAGTTGGGAGGCAGAAATCACACTCAAAAAGTTGTAATGAAACTAATCGAAGGCTGAACAGGAATCGGACATTCCCTTTTCATGGATAACTATTATACCAGCATGGAACTTGTGGAAAACTTATTGGAAGAAAAAACTTTCGTCACAGGAACTTTGAGGATAAATAGGAAAGGCAACCCTGAAAATGTTGTGAGGAGAAATCTAAAAAGTGGTGAAAGTGTTAGCCAATATAAGAAAACAGGAATTTATGTGACTAAATGGAAAGACCGCCGAGAAACCCTAACAATATCATCGGAATTTGACGGTGAGATTATTAACACCACAAATAGACTTGGAAAACACTTGGCAACACTTGGCATTTGCCAACGACTTGGCAAATGCCAAGTATGGTAGCCGAGTATAATAAATTCATGAAAGGTGTAGACTTTCACGATCAAATGTTAGCCTATTACCCATGCCAACGTAAAACTCTTCGATGGTATAAGAAATTGGGCATTCATATATTTCAGTCAATTTTATTGAATATTTACTATTTATATGTTCCTGAAAAGCCAAAAATTTCATTGTATGACTTCAGGCTATCAGTAATAAAAAATTTACTTGGACCACCCCCATCTATTTTACCCCAACAACCCAGAACAAAACTTCATTTGCCAAGATTCTGTGATAAGGATGATAGGGGCAACACGAAAAGGCGACGATGCAAATATTGCTGGCAAATTACTAACAAACGAAAAGCGTCATTATTTTGCTGCCATGATTGTCCAGAAACTCCTGGCTTATGTTTAGAACCATGTTTCAAACTTTTTCATAACTACTAGTATTCTAGGTTATTTGTATGATAGTTCTTTATTATATTAGTAGGTAAACAAAAAACAGTCTTGTATTTACTATTTATAATTCTGTTATATTTTTGAAAATAAATTTTTTTGTGAGTATTTTTATGTATCCTGCGAGCGTACATGCACCCCGAACCGTTCATTTTTTGGTTCAGCATGCCACTTTCACATTAGCGCTGTTTTTCCTTTTTTTCTCGAATACACTAGCACTCGAACATAACTTTATCGAATGCCGTACTGCCAATATAAAAACAATGCATTTGTTCACATGGCGTTAAAGCGACCCTAGCTTTTTTCGTACGACGGGCATTCGAGAAAAAATTGTGTCCAAAAAAATTAAATTTTCTAGTGCATGAGAGCCGTTAGTAAACTGATTTTCGAAGAAATTGTTTTTGAGTGACAGAAAAATGTGGAATGACGTTATACACTTTTTGTATTATCAAGTCAACCATTCTTTATCCAAAGCAACAAAACCCAAATATAACAAAAACGTTGAAAATGTTTAGTGCTCGCAACACTGTCCAATGCAGCAGCCATAGGTCTGCCATAACAGGCCCATGCTAAAATCAACCTAACCTTTGAATTTCGTTTTCAGCCGGGGATTTAATTCAAAGTTTCAGTCATAAAAAGATGTTTGGGGCTACCATACGAATAATTTCCAAAACTGCGAAAATTGAGACATTGGTCGCTTGTTTTTATTATTAATGCTTTGCATATTAGTATATTAGAGAAACATTGTTTGGTGCAATATTTACGAAAATATCTGGTGCTGGTAACACTGTGTTAGCACCTCAGCGAAAGATATACCAAATCTGCTTGAACCCACCTGGTGAATTTCGTTTCGTTCTGATCACTGCGCTAGAAGTTATAGGGGTGAAAAGAATTTTACGGTTACCACACGTAAATCTTTGAAAATTTTTGAAACCTAAAGATTTGTTGTTGATTGTCATTGTAGGATCATTCCCATTTGAAATTTTAATGACAAGGCCGCTTTGAAAAGATTTGTCCAAAACTTACGAAATTCGCCATAGGTGGCAATGAAATTCCTACAGAATTAGACTAACAGTAAGGTTTATTTATCACATGAATTTCATTTTGATTTCGGTACCGCATCAGAAGTTATCGGCAAAACTTCTATTTTGCTGAGAAAATTTGCAATATTTAGGAAACAAAAATTGCAAAAGCTGGCAGCCCTATACTAATTTTTCAGCCAATTTTCAATCAAATTTGTTTTGCCACAGGGTTGCCCGTATTTCAAAATCGCTCTTTCATCCTAGTTCTAGCTAATATCAAGATCGTTCTGTAAATTTTATATTCATTGGCTTGTCATGTCGTCAGTTCTCGTGAGCAGAAATGTTGAGTGCTAAAATAGAGGTAATCTGGTAATGGGTTCCCGTTTTTGTGCAATGCGGAATTTTGAAAATATTAATTTTTGACCTTTGGACAAAGGTAAAAATTTATCAATAGTTTGGGTT
>OX376372.1:119159552-119249552 GCA_947369275.1 Nemotelus nigrinus | reverse complement strand
GCATGTGTTGGTAAGTGTGTGATTTCGTTTTTCTTTTGTGGATTACAATCATGATTTACTAGTATATTGAAATTTTTATTGTTTGTGACGGTAATTATTCCAAGTGATATTTCTGTAATGTTTACTTTATCATTCTGAATTTCTGAACAGTTTGTTAAGTGCATGATGCATTCATCTTTTAGAGGTATAAGGTTTTTTGAATATTTTGTATAGTAGTACAATGAATTATTGCATTTGAGATATGTATTAATATTAGTGAGTAGTTCATAATTGTTGTGATTTGGTATAGGTTGTATGGAATATTTTGTACATGTTTCTTCTAAATAATGAGGTATTATAATGATAATTATAATGTTGGTAGGTTTTAATATTATATTACATTGTATATTGCTTAATTGATCAAGCGTTATATTAAATTTATCAATTTCTGAATCTTCTAAAATATATCTGCTTAAGTAATTAGTTTTTGACATTAAAATTATTTCCTTAATTTTTTCTATGCTTTCATTTATTAAATTCACATCGTATTCTATGTTTTTGATATATTCTGTTTCTATGAAGTGTTTATTTAGTTGTTCGAATTTTTTGTTCATTTCATTTACATAGGTGGAAATTTTTTTAAAGTTTGTGGATGCTTCATTTACAAGTTGTTTAATTTGCTCGTTAAGTTTGTTGTTTTGAGCGACTATAATGTTTTGGTTTTTTAGTAGGTTTTGTTGATTATTTTCTACTTTTTCAATGGCATTAATTATATTTTCTCTATCTTCGTTGTCCATTACTCCGCCAAACCATTTTAAGAATGAGCCATATGGATTGAAAATTCCTCTTTTTGCTTTTTTGTTTATTGGTTCTGTACAGTCTGTTTTTATACTAGGGGGACAATATTCAGAGTTCAAATGTCTATAACCGTTTTGTATTTCATTTTTTCTTTTATTAATTAGTAATATAGCTTTTTCTTCCATTTCAGTCATATTTGTATCGTAATTTATATCGTTATATAATTCATATAACTGTAAATCTATTTTGTATTTTTGATTAAGATCAAGTGAATTTATAATATGTTTTATATTTTCTGCCCTTGATTTTCCTAGGTTAATTTGATCTTTGTTCAATTTATTTGTGAATAGATATTTATTTTCAAACTTATGTTTTACTGGATTAGGATCTGAAATTGTGGAATATGGATTGAGAGTTTTGATTTCGTGTTTTAAGTGTTTAATTAAAAGTCTTAATCTGAGAATGTTTGGATGAT
Organism: Nemotelus nigrinus; assembly: GCA_947369275.1. Classification (NCBI taxonomy): domain Eukaryota; kingdom Metazoa; phylum Arthropoda; class Insecta; order Diptera; family Stratiomyidae; genus Nemotelus; species Nemotelus nigrinus. Next base: position 119,248,300 of record OX376372.1, on the reverse strand, counting down.
CAAAGTTTTCATTAATTAGGTTTAAATTTTTTATGATTATGTTATAGGCTGTTTCATAATGTGTAATGTTAACATTATGGAAAATATAGCTTTTATGTGTTATAAGATTAATTTCTTCCCTTTTTATAGTTATGAATTCGTTTCCATGTGTCAAATCAATTATTTCCATTTGCTTTGCTGATGTTGCTAGTATCCACAGTGTTATTATTTGTATTTTTATAGCCAGATGCATTTCTGGAAACAGATGAAATACAATGATTATTTTGATATTTCTTTTTTCTTAAGTGTAGTTGTTTATGATAGTTTTTCTGTTTCATTTCTCGGGTTTTGATTTTAGCTCGAGGTTTTAGTTTGTGCGTTTTTATTTTTATATAATCTGGATTTATTTCTACTGATTTACGTTTTTTATTGTGATATTCTATTAGTTTGGTCTTGTATTCGATTAGATTTTCATAGACTTGTTCTTTGTTTGCCTGATTATGATGCACCTTGATTGGAGGTTCTTTGGTTGCTGTATGTGAGGTTGTATTATATATTTTAAGGATTTTTGTGATAGGATTGTATAATTTTAAATCTTCCTCTTCTTCTTGTCTGAGGGTATAAATTCGTAGATTTTCATTTAGTGTGTTGTGAAAGGATTCTATATCAGAATTTCCTGTTTTATAGGATGGTGAGCAAAAATGATATTCAATGTTATTTTCTCCGAACCAGTCTATTGTTTTTTGACAGTTGATTGCGCTTTCGGTGTCTGTTATTATCTTAATTGGTTTTCCCATTCTATCAATAATGTCTGTTAATGCTGTATTAATGTCGTTCCATTGTCTACTTTTTAATTTAACAAGGCTAACGTATTTACTAAATTTATCTATACATGTTAAGTAAAAGTTATCTTTATTTTGAAACCAAATATCAATGTGGTAGATTTGATTAGGTTTTACGGGTGTTTCTGTTAATTTAAAGGGTTCCTTAATTGGATTTCTCTCATATTTGCCTTTCATGCAAATTGTACAGTTGTTAATGTATTTTGTTATTTTCTCTTTTAAATTTGGAAAGTAAAATTGTCTTCGTAGAATGTCATATAGTTTATTTATTCCTAAATGATTTAGTTTTTTGTGTGCTAATGCTATTTCTTCTGATATTTCTTCAACTGATAGATCTAATAGATAATAATTACATTTTAAGTAGTTTACATTGGGATTATCTTTTTTCCATTTGACATAAACATCTTGAAACGTTTTGTATATTTGAATGTCTGATATATATATTCCAACATTTCCCTTTTCTGGTGAATGATTTTTTAATATATATTCATAAGTTTTGTCGTCAGGTGAATGATATGACAATATTATCCTTTTTTTATTATTTTGTAGTCTAATAACCTTTGCTGAATTAATTTTATGTTTTTTAAGAATGATTTGAGTTTTAAAGGCGTTCAGGGGTTTTTCTGAAATGAAAATATATTCTGTATTGTCCTCGTTTGCAGTATGTTGTGTGGCATGCTCTGAGGTATTCTCGGTGTTATTTTGTGTGATTACTTCGCTATTATTTAAATGGTGAATTTCTACTCGGTATTTTAATGGTTTATGATCTGTTTGCAAATTGAATTTAACGCCATACAGGTAGGGTCTAAAGTATTTAGTGGCCCATATGATGGCTAATAGTTCTTTTTCTATTGTAGAATATCTTGTTTCACTTTCGCATAGTGTTCTTGATGCAAAGGCAATAGGGTGTCCGAGTTGTGATAGAACAGCTCCTATAGCATATTGTGATGCATCAGTAGTAAGGGTGAATTGTTTTGAAAAATCTGGATATTTAAGTATGGGTTCATTTTGCAAATATGATTTTAATCTGAGAAATGAATTAATATATTCTTTGTCGTTGATATTAATTTTTTTATTCTTTTTTAAATAAATGGTCATTGGTTTTGCAATTTTCGCATAATCCTTTATGAATTTTCTGTAGAATCCAGTTAGTCCTAAAAAGGATTTGATTTCTTTTTGGGTTTTAGGTATAGGAAATTTTTTTATTGCAACTACTTTGTTTGGATTAGGTCTGACTCCTTCTGTTGTAATAATGTGTCCTAAGAATTCCGTTTCTTTTTTTAAAAATTCGCATTTGTCCAGTTGTATTTTCAAATTTGCTTTTTCCAGTATTGAAAGTATAGTTTTAAGTGAATTTATATGTTCAGTTAATGATGTACTGAAAATGATAATGTCATCCATGTAGACACAACAAATTTTATTAACATAATCTCCCAAGATATCGTTCATAAGCCTTTGAAATGTACTAGGTGCATTCTTTAAACCGAATGGCATTCTCATGAACTCGTAATGTCCATTTTCGGTGGAAAATGCTGTTTTATGTTGGTCTTCTGCCGCAATTTCTATTTGGTGAAAACCTTTTGCTAAATCTATTGTTGAAAAATATTGGCATCTGCCTAGTTTATCTAAAATTTCGTTTATAACAGGGATTGGATATTTATCATCTGTAGTTACATTATTCAATTTTCTATAATCGATTACAATACGGAATTTTCTTTTACCGCTTGCGTCCATTTTTTTTGGAACAACCCATATTGGTGAATTATATGGAGAATTTGATTTTTTTATAATTTTTTGATCTAACATTTCTTGTATTTGTCTATTAACTTCGTCTCGGTAAATTATTGGGTATCTATAACTTTTAGTGTATATTGGTTGGTTGTCTGTAAGTTTTAATTGATGCTTTATTTGATTTGTAAATGTGAGATTTTGGTTTTCTTTATAAGACATACGCTTTAGTTGTTTTATTAGGGTTGATAACTGATATTTCTCTTCGGAGTTTAAATGATCCATTCTAATGTTGTTAGTCTCTTTAAATTCTGGTGTTTTTTCTTGTATTGAACATATTTCTTCTGGAATATTGTAGTCAGTTTCTAATGGTAGAATTTGATTATTTAGTTTAATTGTTTGGTGGGAATAATTAATTATAGCGTTGTTTTCTATTAGTACATCGTTTCCTATAATACCGTCATAATTGGATTCAAAATTTACGATAAGAAGTTCAATTGCTTTTTTCAATTTTAAATTTTGGAATGAAGTTACTGTTATTTTATGATTAATTTGTGATTCTCCATGTAATGTTTTTATTGTTATTGTGGGTATATTATCTACTCCACTACAATTATTAGGAATAAATTTTTCCTTTATAAGACTGCGGGATGCTCCCGAGTCAATTAGTAACTTAAGGCTTTGATTGCCTATTGTAGTTACTTTAATACATGGTAAACCTGGTCCGAGGCCATTATTTAAAAATTTATAATTTCTCCAAAATTTTGCGAAGTACTTGGCTCTGATTTTGAAATAGGGTGATGGATTTGTGCCTTAGTTTTTATTTTTGAATTTCCTCCATCCTTAGAGGGATCGTTGACTTCAACGATGTTATTATGCCTGTAAGTGGCTGAATTATCAATTTCCATTGGTTCTGGTGCTTGTTGATTATTATAATTTTTGTTATTATTATAAGGGTAGTTTGGGTTTGCATAATATGGTTGTTTGTAATTTCTATCTCTAGGTGCATTATATGAACGTGGTTGATAATGATTTTGATTTGTAGGGGGATTATTATTATTTCTATAATCATTTGTGTTGTATTTATGATGATTATAGTTACTGCTATGCTGTGTATTGTAACTATGGTTGTTTGGTCGATTTTTATTATTTTGATAATTGGTATTTTTATTATGTTGGTTTTTATTGGGGTGATTTTTGTTGAAATTACTTTTATTTCTATGATCTTGGAAATGTAAATATCCTGCCTCTACTAGTATAGAGAATGCTCTATTTATAGTTACAGGTTTTTGAGTAGCAATTATGCCTCTCAATGGTTCCGGTAAATTGTCACGAAATATATCTAATGCCATACTATTATTGGTATTTATAATTTCATTTTGCTGAACTAAATTTAAATTTTCGTTTTTGATTTTATTATTTAAATGGTATAAACATGTCATCATGTAATCATAGTATTGGGAAAGGTTGGTGAATCTAGCGTTAACAAGTTTTTCGTATAGTTGACTTTTGCTTCTAGGGTTATCGAAATATTGAATTAGTAATGTTTTAATTGATTCCCAGTTATTTGTCTGGTGAGCATCTATTCTTTCTTTTGCTTTTCCAATTATTTTAGATCTAATTATGTTTTGAATAGCTATTTTTACAGGTGTTTCAAGAGTTTCTATAATAGGTAATATGCTGTCTATAATTAAAATAAAGTTGTGTAGATCTCGCTGGTTTCCATCGTATGTGGGAAGTGCTCCTAACAGGTTGAATGCTCTTTTTTCGTTCATCTCGTTTACTTTGCGTGCTTCTTTGCGTGCTTCTTCTTCTTCTGCCATTTTTAGTATTATAAGTGTACTTACTGTATTGGTTTCTGATTCTGATTCTGATGAGCTGCTATGTCTCCCTCGTCCACTTGACATCAATTTGTGTGTAGTTTGTTGTTAACGTGTCTTTTTTAATAACTTTTTTAGTTATTATAATTGTTATGCTGAATCAGTACTTTGTACAGTTCAGCGAGCGAATTCTCGGAAAATTCTGCTCGTTCCCAATGCTAAGGGTTTTTTATATTAGTATATTAGCGTTACGCTGTAAGTGTTTATGTTTTTAATAACTTTAGTTAGTTATTTTTAGACTGAATCAGTACTTAGTACAGTTCAGTGAGCGAATTCTCGGAAAATTCAGCTCGAACCCAATGCTAAGGGTTTTTTAGTGTTTTTATATGCACTGTAAGTTTTTAATAACTAAGATTAGTTATTATATTTGTTAAGCTGAATCAGTACATTTGAAGTGTACAGTCCAGCGAGCGAATTCTCTTAAAATTCTGCTCGAACCCAATGCTAAGGGTTTTTTAGTGTTTTTTTTTTTAGTGTTATAATTACACTGTTTTCACTGTTTTTAAATTTTTACCGACTGCGCCAGTTAACTTCTCGTGGTCGTTTTTAATATAAATCAATTAAACACTGGTTTGACTACCCTTCACATATTCATTTATTCAAAGTTTTGTATACAAAAATGAAACTCCGTTTATTTTATAATGGGTTCTAAAGAGTACGATGAGATTGTCATCGTCTCTTATTAGAACCCTATCTTTCTTCACACACACTACCTTTATCATTATGTGTTTGAGTTTCTTAGTTTTTCGTTCACTTTCACTTTTAACCTTTTTTAGTTTTTACACATTCCCTTTTTATGGGTTTTTATTTTTACCAACCAATACTGGATGAATCTGAATTGATTAACTGACTGAATTGAAACTGAATTTATTAACTGACTGGAACTGAATTTATTAACTGACTGGAACTGAATTTATTAACTGACTGGAACTGAATTTATTAACTGACTGGAACTGAATTTATTAACTGACTGAATTGAACTTATTAATCGATTGAAACACACTTATATATGGTTTTAACTGCTGAGGTTGCAGAAATTGCTAAATGCGATTTCTGTAACCTGATCTGAGCAATTTCGCTTTGATCTTAAAAATTCCGATTTGGGTTGATTTGATAAACATTCTAAGGTAAACATTTTTGTCTTGAGGAGATATGTTTATATGAAGATTGTTATGATGGTTGCAGATAAGAAGTATTGAATTTGTTTTGAAAGATATTGATTTATTCTATCGTCGGATAAAGATTTAGACCGGATGTCGGTACTTGAGGGTTAGGTGCTGACGGTGCCATAACTGCACGTGTGCAGTTAACGCATCGTTTTATCACTCCTCGGGCAATAGCTTTGCCCTTAATAGGCCAAAAACGCTGCCTAGTCTTGGCTAGCAACGCTAATTATCCAACGTGCAGATTTTCATTGTGTATGGTGGTCATCAGTAGCTTTGTAAGAGGATGATCACACGGCAAAACCATTGGATACTTAGTGTCATACGGCAGATCAGCTGCTGCTAAGCGACCTCTTACTTGTAAGATTCCTTCCTTATCCAAGAATGGTGTATAGTCAAGCAGGCGACTGTTCCTATCAACTTTATTGTGTTTCGTCAAATGCTGAATTTCTTCGTCAAGTCTTGAATGTTTTACATATTCCGAATGATAACTTGAATTGCGTTATCCTGTTGCATCGTTGATTGAGCTGGTGGCCCATTACTTTGATGCTTGAATGTAAGCATATAAGCTACTATCCTCTGTAAGCGACGGAAGGAGCTATGATGATCGATGGTGTCGATTATGTTGTCTTCTCTTAAGGGGTTATTCTACTGTTAAATGGGTAAAAAGCAGTATCATTTTAAAAGTGTTGTAAAAAAAAAACTATTAGATTTATCAATGAAAAATTTTGCATGCATCTTTATTAACAAAAAAAGTATAAAATCGCATAGTTGAATTTTCCAATAAAACAAAATGGCGGCTTTATGTATGCAATTGATGGAGCGCGCGCTGATGGCCAGAGTCGATTGCGCGGCACATTGCCCAGGTCGTCCAGGTGATCTGCAATCAATTTAACGATGAAATTCTATTAGTTTAGCTACAAACATACAAAGTGAACCTAAATTGAGCCATAAAAATTGAAATTTGGTTATTTGGGAGCACTTTTTTCATCGAAAAAAACGTCCAAAATCGAGCATGCTATTTTCCAACACTTGCCAAATCGCGAAAATTTAATATTTATGTCTCAATTTAGGTTCACTTTGTGTGTTTTTAGCTAAACTTATAGAATTTCATCGTTAAATTGATTGCAGATCACCTGGACGACCTGTGCAATGTGCCGCGCAATCGACTCTGGCCGTCAGCGCGCACTCCATCAATTGCACACAGAAGCCGCCATTTTGTTTTTTTGAAAAACTCAACTATGCGACTTTATACTATTTTTGTTAATAAAGATGCATGCAAAATTTCAAATTGATATCTTTAATAGTTTTTTTTATACAACACTTTTAAAATGATACTGCTTTTTACCCGTTTAACAGTAGAATAACCCCTTAAGGGGGGAGATACATGTAACTGCTAAAAATAAAATCGATTTTTTTTATTACATCAAAATGTTTGAAATGCTCTTAAAATAAACCAAACAAGTTTTGAAGCGATATTCGTATTAGTTCTCGAGTTATAGTCAGTTAAAGGCAGCGTAGCGTTCCCCAGGTCGGTGGAGCTTTAAAACTTTAAACGCGTTTTTCTCAAAGTAGTACTTTTTCAACTGCCGTACAAGATATCTCAAAAAATATTGAATCGATCCGGCTCAAATTTATACCACATCTACAAAAGAGTATTATCTCCTCGTTGAACCTAAATGTTATTGTAATTTCAGAAAAATAATTTGTTTATTAATGTTTAAAGTGTGATTTTTTTGAAAAATAATCGATTTTTATGTTTAATCTAAAATTAATGTAAAAATTTAAAATATTTTTATAAATTTTATTGGTTCACCTATGAATTACATATTTCATTAACATATTTTTTTCTCTCTGAATGTTGCAAGTTCCCCGGAAAAGGCGTTAAGTTGTACGAGGCAGTTTTTGATGTTTTTTTTTAAAAAAAGATTTTCATTTACTGTGAGACATGTATTTTAAGGATTTAATATTAAACATTTTCTGAATGAACAATATATATATTTTGATTCAATCTGAAATTAGCAATTTTTTTTCGATTTTACATGTATTTCCCCCCTTAAGTTCCCTTTTATAATTATGGCTTTGGTTTTGACTATAACTATTATGGTTCCTATATGTGCTTTAGTAGTTTCTTGGACAGTTGCTATTGCTTGGGCAGTTGCTATAATTATTATTCAATTTTCGATGTATATTGTTTTTAGTAATTTTCGAAGAAAATTAGTGTTAAACTCGTTTCGCCGAAATTCATATTTCTATATATATATATATATATATATATATATATATATATATATATATATATATATATATATATATATATATATATATATATATATATATATATATATATATATATATATATATATATATATATATATATATATATATATATATATATATATATATATATATATATATATAAATATGTATATATATATACATATATACATATATATATATATAAATATATATATATATATATATATATATATATATATATATATCTATATATATATATATATATATATATATATATATATATATATATACATATATATATATATATATATATATATATATATATATGTATATATATATCAGCGGCAAAATGGTTAATAGAGATAAAAATGGTTAATAGAGCAGGGTCATAGAGATAATCTGCAAAATGGTTAATAGAGATAATCTCTGGAGTGGCCGATTCGATTGAAGCGAAATTTTCGGAGAACGTAGATGTATATAGTAGGTAAATCCATAATTTGTTAGAATTAAGATATCCTAAATATTTTGGCGGCGGCGCGCGTTTTGGGGAACTTTCAGGTACTCCTATATTTCCAAGCAGTGTAAATTTTTGTTAAAATCAATGTTTGGGAACGAAAGCTTATTGTGTTTTAAGCTTGTTTATGCTAAAACAAATTGGAAATTTTGAGCCGTGTGTGGGTGCAGAGTGCCTAAAAGAAGGCAAGGATTTTTTTTCAAAAGAAGGCAAGGATTTTTTTTCAGGCAAGGATTTTTTTTCGTGCAAACTACAGAGCGTATTGACGTAGACTAGGACTTAACACACATGGATTTTAAAGATTGTGCGGGCAAACCTGTAGCTTTAGCAGGCTCCTGAAAACAAATCTTTCAAATCATCGACCTTCCTGAAAATGTTTTGATTTTTGACAGAAATTTCAAAGCTTTGATAAATTTTATCCTTTGTTCTTCATGTCAAGTTAAAATTTTCAAAATTCCGATTTGCACAAGAACGGCAACCCATCACCAAATTACCTCTATTTTCAGCAGTCGAAAGTTCTGTTCACGAGAACTGACGACCGGATAATTCGAGCATAATGAAATTTACAGGACGTGTTGGTATTAGCTAGGACCAGGTCTGATGGAAGTGATTTTGAAATGCGGGCAACTCTGTGGCAGTGGCACCATCTTGAAAAATCACTGAGAAAAAAAAACAGCTTTTTGGCCTATAACTTCCGATTCAGCTATCACATTTAAACAAAATTCACACGATATTTGGACCTTATTTTAAAAAAAAATTGCTGAAAAATTAGAACAGAGTTGCCAGCTATGGTGATTTTTGTCTACCAAATTTTGCAAACTTGCTCAGCAAAATAAAGCTTTTTTCCCTAAAACTTCCTTGCCAGTAATGAAATCAAAACGAACTTGATGCATTAAATGGACCTGATTGTGAACCAAATTTCGAGGGAATTTCGTACAAAAACCATAGAAGGGCTGCCACGTATGACCATTTTTGTAATTGTGTGGAATTCCTTTACTAAGTGATTATATCATTAGATTTGCAAACCGGAATCACCCTTCAATGAAAATTAACAACAAATATTAACGCTTTAAAATTTGAAAAGTTTTGAGGGTGGTAACCCTAAAATTCTTTTCACCCGTATAACTTCTAGCGCAGTGATTCAATCGAAACGAAATTTACTGGTTGAGTTAAACTTAACGTGAAGCAGATTTGGTATATATTTTGCTTTGCTGCTAACACAGGGTAACCAGCATTAGCATTTTGTGTAAATATTGCACCAACAGATGCTTCAGATTACGTACTCATATGCAAAGCATTTGCGATAAAAATAAGAAGCCAATTTCCAAATTTTCTGAGTTTTGAACATTTTTCGGATGGCAGCTTCAAACAACGTTTGACCGCTGAAACTTTCGATGGAATCCTCCGATGAGAACGAAATTCAAAGGATAAGTTCATTTAAGTATGAGCTTGTAATGGGGAACTTACTGCTGCTTCGTTGGAAAAGTGTTGCCAGCGCTGAACATTTTCAACATTTGTGTTATAGTTGAGTTTCGTTGCTTGGGATAAGGAATGGTTGATATGATTCTACAAGAAAGTGTAAAACGTCTGTCCACATTTTATTGTCACTTAAAGACAATTTCTTCGAAAATTAGTTTTCTAGCGGTTCTGATGCGCTAATTTTTACTAATGTTCGAAGAACAATAGTATTAAACTCGTTTCGCCGAAAATTCATATTTCTTTTATATATATATATTTATGTATATATATTTATATATATATATATATATATATATATATATATATATATATATATATATATATATATATCAGCAAAATGATTGAGGGCAATAATCTCTGGAGTGGCCGATCCGATTGAGCTGAAATTTTCGGAGAACGTAGATGTATATAGTAGGTAGGTCCATATCTCAAATTTTTTGGCGGCGGCGAGCGTTTTAGTGAATTTTTTGGAACTCCTATATTTCCAAGCAGTGTTACTTTTTGTTAAAGAAAAGTATTGCAAATCAAAACTAATTATGTTTTTAGCTTGTTTATGATAAAGAGTTGGAAATTTTGAGCCATGTGTGGGTGCAGAGTGCCTAAAAGTAGGCAAGGAATTTTTTTCAAATTTTGATTTGTCATTGCTTGTAAGAAAAACAATGGATCATCGTGAAAATTACAGTGCGTATTGATGTTGACTAAGATTTGGCACATATAGATTTTCAGCAGAAAGCGGGTAACCCGGTAGCTGTGGCAGGCTGCTGAAAAAAAATCCTTCAAATCATTGAACTTCCTGAAAAATTTTTGATTTTTGACTAAAATTTCAAATCTTTGATAAATTTTATTTTTTGTCCTTCATCTAAAGATAAAATTTTCAAAATTCCGATTTGCACAAGAACGGCAACCCATCACCAAATTACCTCTATTTTCAGCACTCGAAAGTTCTGTTCACGAGAACTGACGACCGGATTATCCGATCCTAATGAAATTCACAGGACATGTTGGTATTAGCTAAGACCAGAAAAAATCAAGAAAGGGCTGCCAGCTATGACCATTTGTGTAATTTTGTGGAATTTCTTTACTGAGCGATTATGTCATTAGATTTTCAATTGAGAATAATTCTGCAATGGAAATTAACAACAAATATTAAGGTTGGAAATGTTTTTGCGGGATGATTAAAATTGAACAACTTTTTATTAACATTAAAAATTTTAATCTACATTGAAAATTCTATTTTGACAAAGTGGTTTCGAAAGTATGCACTGCTTCTCATCAGACACCAGCACACAGTGCATACTTGACTGGCGTGACCACTTGCAGGTGGAAATCATTACATTTTCATTTATGCTAGTTGTGACAAATTTTAACATCTCCGACTTATATCCATGGATATAATTTTACTTAGTAAAGGTAATTGAATTTGATCACGGTTCCCTTCTTGTCTATAAATCAGCATAGACAACGTATATCATTTCTACAGCATCGAAGCCGAGCATATTGAAACGGGAAACTTCGATCGTTTTGCGGAATCAGCCTCCGAAAGCAGAATCAAATTGGAAATGTTTTTGCGGGATGATTAAAATTGAACAACTTTTTATTAACATTAAAAATTTTAATCTACATTGAAAATTCTATTTTGACAAAGTGGTTTCGAAAGTATGCACTGCTTCTCATCAGACACCAGCACACAGTGCATACTTGACTGGCGTGACCACTTGCAGGTGGAAATCATTACATTTTCATTTATGCTAGTTGTGACAAATTTTAACATCTCCGACTTATATCCATGGATATAATTTTACTTAGTAAAGGTAATTGAATTTGATCACGGTTCCCTTCTTGTCTATAAATCAGCATAGACAACGTATATCATTTCTACAGCATCGAAGCCGAGCATATTGAAACGGGAAACTTCGATCGTTTTGCGGAATCAGCCTCCGAAAGCAGAATCAAATTGGAAATGTTTTTGCGGGATGATTAAAATTGAACAACTTTTTATTAACATTAAAAATTTTAATCTACATTGAAAATTCTATTTTGACAAAGTGGTTTCGAAAGTATGCACTGCTTCTCATCAGACACCAGCACACAGTGCATACTTGACTGGCGTGACCACTTGCAGGTGGAAATCATTACATTTTCATTTATGCTAGTTGTGACAAATTTTAACATCTCCGACTTATATCCATGGATATAATTTTACTTAGTAAAGGTAATTGAATTTGATCACGGTTCCCTTCTTGTCTATAAATCAGCATAGACAACGTATATCATTTCTACAGCATCGAAGCCGAGCATATTGAAACGGGAAACTTCGATCGTTTTGCGGAATCAGCCTCCGAAAGCAGAATCAAATTGGAAATGTTTTTGCGGGATGATTAAAATTGAACAACTTTTTATTAACATTAAAAATTTTAATCTACATTGAAAATTCTACTTTGACAAAGTGGTTTCGAAAGTATGCACTGCTTCTCATCAGACACCAGCACACAGTGCATACTTGACTGGCGTGACCACTTGCAGGTGGTAATCATTACATTTTCATTTATGCTAGTTGTGACAAATTTTAACATCTCCGACTTATATCCATGGATATAATTTTACTTAGTAAAGGTAATTGAATTTGATCACGGTTCCCTTCTTGTCTATAAATCAGCATAGACAACGTATATCATTTCTACAGCATCGAAGCCGAGCATATTGAAACGGGAAACTTCGATCGTTTTGCGGAATCAGCCTCCGAAAGCAGAATCAAATTGGAAATGTTTTTGCGGGATGATTAAAATTGAACAACTTTTTATTAACATTAAAAATTTTAATCTACATTGAAAATTCTATTTTGACAAAGTGGTTTCGAAAGTATGCACTGCTTCTCATCAGACACCAGCACACAGTGCATATTGTGCACAGTGCAATGATTTCCACCTGCAAGTGGTCACGCCAGTCAAGTATGCACTGTGTGCTGGTGTCTGATGAGAAGCAGTGCATACTTTCGAAACCACTTTGTCAAAATAGAATTTTCAATTTAGATTAAAATTTTTAATGTTAATAAAAAGTTGTTCAATTTTAATCATCCCGCAAAAACATTTCCAATTTGATTCTGCTTTCGGAGGCTGATTCCGCAAAACGATCGAAGTTTCCCGTTTCAATATGCTCGGCTTCGATGCTGTAGAAATGATATACGTTGTCTATGCTGATTTATAGACAAGAAGGGAACCGTGATCAAATTCAATAACCTTTACTAAGTAAAATTATATCCATGGATATAAGTCGGAGATGTTAAAATTTGTCACAACTAGCATAAATGAAAATGTAATGATTTCCACCTGCAAGTGGTCACGCCAGTCAAGTATGCACTGTGTGCTGGTGTCTGATGAGAAGCAGTGCATACTTTCGAAACCACTTTGTCAAAATAGAATTTTCAATGTAGATTAAAATTTTTAATGTTAATAAAAAGTTGTTCAATTTTAATCATCCCGCAAAAACATTTCCAATTTGATTCTGCTTTCGGAGGCTGATTCCGCAAAACGATCGAAGTTTCCCGTTTCAATATGCTCGGCTTCGATGCTGTAGAAATGATATACGTTGTCTATGCTGATTTATAGACAAGAAGGGAACCGTGATCAAATTCAATTACCTTTACTAAGTAAAATTATATCCATGGATATAAGTCGGAGATGTTAAAATTTGTCACAACTAGCATAAATGAAAATGTAATGATTTCCACCTGCAAGTGGTCACGCCAGTCAAGTATGCACTGTGTGCTGGTGTCTGATGAGAAGCAGTGCATACTTTCGAAACCACTTTGTCAAAATAGAATTTTCAATGTAGATTAAAAATTTTTAATGTTAATAAAAAGTTGTTCAATTTTAATCATCCCGCAAAAACATTTCCAATTTGATTCTGCTTTCGGAGGCTGATTCCGCAAAACGATCGAAGTTTCCCGTTTCAATATGCTCGGCTTCGATGCTGTAGAAATGATATACGTTGTCTATGCTGATTTATAGACAAGAAGGGAACCGTGATCAAATTCAATTACCTTTACTAAGAAATATTAAGGCTTTAAAAATTTGAAAAGTTTTGAGGGTGGTAACCCTTAAAAATGTTTCATCCGTTTAACTTCCAGTGCAGTGATTCAATCGAAACGAAATTTAATGGGTGGGTTTAACTTAACGTGAAGCAGATTTATTATATTTTTTGTCTTGCTGCTGACACAGGCTAACCAGCATTAGCCATTTTCGTAAATATTGCACCAACAGATGTTTCAAATTACGTTCTCATATGCAAAGCATTTGCGATAAAACTTAGAAACCAATTTTTAGATTTTCCGATTTTTGAACATGTTTCGCCTCAAACAACGTTTAACCGCTGAAACTTTCGATGAAAACCTGCGATGAGAACGAAATTCAAAGGATAAGATGATTTAAGTATGAGCTTGTTAAGGTTAACTTATTGCTGTTTCATTTGGAAAGTGTTGCCAGCACTGAACATTTTCATCATTTGTGTTATAGTTGAGTTTTGTTGCTTGGGATAAGGAATGGTTGTACAAAATAGTGTATTACGTCTTTCCACATTTTTTTTTCACTCAAAGACAATTTCTTCGAAAATTTGTTTTCTAGCGGTTCAGGTGCGCTAGAGTTTTTGTTTTATTTACATTGAAAATTTTATTGTGACAAAGTAGTTTCGAAAGTATGCACTGATTCTCATCAGACACTAGGACACAGTGCACACTTGGCTGATGTGACCACTTGCAGTTGGAAATCAATAACAAAACACGTACACTTGACTTCTGAATTGCAAGTCATTTATTCTACATGTTGTCTCTGAATTTATACACTAAATTTTATTTGTGATTTGCTGACACCTGAATTCACATGGGAAAGTAATTTTGCTATTCGGAAAGAATTAAATCATTTCTGACGATGCGTGGAGACAGTGGTCACCGATTCACAACCACAAGGTAAAATGTGATACGATGGGTTTCGTTTCCATCGTTGGCATTTATCGCATTCTAATGTGCTCGTCGTGGTAAGATGTGCATACGCGTAAATTCAGTTATCCGATCTGTCGCAGTTTATTTGGACTGGTCACGCGGTAAAGGTGACTGAACATCTTCCGCCACCTTGAATTCTCGTGCAAGAGCTTCAACGTCTAATGTAGTTTTTGTTTTCCGCTTATGTTAGTTTTAATGACGATGACTGTATTTAATATGCAATACGCAATTATTGCTAAGAGGGACCCTACACGATCAATATGGATCGTGATATTTGGATCATGATAATCAAGTAAATATTGATGGAATAATACAAATGCCTACACGTTCAATCGGATCACACGTCAGTACGCCAGGTAATCTCGTGTGGTGTAGACGTTTGCGAATTAATATTTGCAAAATGAGTGATATAAACAAAACAAATGCATCCGAAGCAATAAAAAACTCTAGCGCACCTGAACCGCTAGAAAACTAATTTTCGAAGAAATTATCTTTGAGAGACAAAAAAAATGTGGAAAAACGTAATACACTTTTTTTTAGAATCATATCAACCATTCCTTGTTCAAAGCAACAGAACTCAGCTATAACACATATGATGGATATGTTCAGTGCTGGCAACATTTTATCAACGAAGCAGCAATAAATTAACCTTCACAAGCTCATACTTAAATCAACTTATCCTTTGAATTTCGTTCTCATCGGAGGATTTCATCGAAAACTTTAGCGGTTAACGTTGTTTGAAACTGCCATCCAAAAAATGTTCAAAACTCGGAAAATTTAGAAATTGGTTTCTTAGTTTTATTACAAATGTTTTGCATATGAGTATGGTATTTGAAGCATCTGTTGATGCAATAGTTACGAAAATGGCTAAAGCCCGTTACCCTGTGTCAGCAGCAAAGCAAAATATATACCAAATCTGCTTCACGTTAAACAAAGCCCAACCAATAAATTTCGTTACGATTGAATCACTGCGCTAGAAGTAATACGGGTGAAAAATTTTGTAGGGTAACCACCCTCAAAACTTTTTAAATTTTTAAAGCGTTAATATTTGTTGCTAATTTGCATTGCAGGATCGTTCCCATTTGCAAATCTAATGACATAATCGCGCAGTGAAGAAATTCCAAAAATTTACAAAAATGGTCATAGCTGGCAGCCCTTTCATAATTATGGTACGAAATTCCTATGACATTTGGCTCACATTAAAATCTATTTTTTGCATAAACTTCATTTTGATATCATGACTGCACAATTTCTTCGAAAATTTGTTTTCTAGCGGTTCAGGTGCGCTAGAGTTTTTGTTTTATTTACATTGAAAATTTTATTGTGACAAAGTAGTTTCGAAAGTATGCACTGATTCTCATCAGACACTAGGACACAGTGCACACTTGGCTGATGTGACCACTTGCAGTTGGAAATCAATAACAAAACACGTACACTTGACTTCTGAATTGCAAGTCATTTATTCTACATGTTGTCTCTGAATTTATACACTAAATTTTATTTGTGATTTGCTGACACCTGAATTCACATGGGAAAGTAATTTTGCTATTCGGAAAGAATTAAATCATTTCTGACGATGCGTGGAGACAGTGGTCACCGATTCACAACCACAAGGTAAAATGTGATACGATGGGTTTCGTTTCCATCGTTGGCATTTATCGCATTCTAATGTGCTCGTCGTGGTAAGATGTGCATACGCGTAAATTCAGTTATCCGATCTGTCGCAGTTTATTTGGACTGGTCACGCGGTAAAGGTGACTGAACATCTTCCGCCACCTTGAATTCTCGTGCAAGAGCTTCAACGTCTAATGTATTTTTTGTTTTCCGCTTATGTTAGTTTTAATGACGATGACTGTATTTAATATGCTGGACTAATATGCTTTCTACAGCATTAAAGGGAAAAAAGCTTTATTTTGCTGAGCAAATTTGCAAGATTTAGGAGACAAAAATCACCATAGCTGGCAACTCTATTCTAATTTTTCAGCCAAATTTTCATCAAATGATATCTAAAGTAATATCCAAAAATTATGTGAATTTTGTTTAAATTTGATGGCTGAATCGGAAGTTAAAGGCCAAAAAGCTGTTTTTTCTAAGTGATTTTTCAAGATGACACCACTACCACAGGGTTGCCCGCATTTCAAAATTACTTCTACCAGACCTGGTTCTAGCTAATACCAACATGTCCTGTGAATTCCATTATGATCGGATAATCCGGTCGTCAGTTCTCGTGAACAGAACTTTCGAGTGCTGAAAATAGAGGTAATTTAGTGATGGCTTGCCGTTCTTGTGCAAATCGGAATTTTAAAAATTTTAAATTGACATGATGCACAAACGTTAAAATTTATCAATGATTTGAATTTTTTGTCAAAAATCAAAAATTTTTCAGGAGGTTCAATGATTTGAAGGATTTTTTTTCAAGAGCCTGCCGCAGCTACAGATTTACCCGCGCTATCTTGGAAGTCCATGTGTACTAAACTTTAGTCAACATCAATCCGTTCTGCAAATTTCACGATGATCCAATGTTTTTGTCAGAAGTAATGACAAATCAAAATTTATCCCTTAATCATTTTGATGATATATATATATATATATATATATATATATATATATATATATATATATATATATATATATATATATATATATATATATATATATATATATATATATATATATATATATATATATATATATATATATATATATATATATATATACGAGTATAAAGAAATATGAATTTTCTGCGAAACGAGTTTAATACTACTTTTCTTCGAAAATTAGTAAAAATAGCAATCGGTTTAAAAAAGAAGGTAAAGCGAAAGCAATGGATGAAAGAGTGGCTTCGAAATCATGAAAAATATTCTCATTTAAATTTGTTGGACGAAATACGTCTGCATAGAAATACTGAAAGCTTCGAAAAATACTTTAGAATGCCTGAGGAATGTTTCGATCATTTTTGGTGAATCTCCATATATCTCGAAGCAGGGCACAGCAATGAGAAACTGTACATCAGCTAAAGAAAAACTTGCTTTGACAATACAGTATCTGGCATCCGGAAGATCTTTCCAAAATCTTCTATTTTCGACTATAATGTCCCCACAGTTGATTAGCCAGGCTATAATGGATACCTGCACTGCAATAATACATGCGCCAGGACCCTACATAAAGGTAAAAAGACAATTATTTCGTGTTAATTATGGTTTTTATTAAATTGTGGAGCTTTCTTACAAATAATTAGCTGAGAAGGAAAACCGGTAATAGGCAAAGATTCCGATCAAAAATCACTATGTGAAAATTCTGGAAGCTTCACATTAACATCAGTGTTTTCAACAGATTTGATGACCGGTTGGGAATCGATGAGGTTATTGTGGCGAGCTATTGAGGCTCCAGAATCGTCACATAGGGATGTTGGATAACTGTTCATGATATGTTCACTTGAAGCTGTTGCGCTATTGGTATTAATAATTGATGGGCATGGTGAATATTGTTGAAAAGAGTATGTTGGGGAATATACCAGCGGCACTTAAAATGTCTTCCTCCATTACCAATTAACTGAATACGGAAGAAAGTTTATTGACCGATTGACTAAACGTTCAATATTTATCGCAATCCAACTACATTGATTGATGGTTTTCAGAATATCCGGATATTTTTGCGATTCGTATCGTGATCCATGAACACAGCACCCTACACGGTCAATACTCTGTATCGCGATGCAAATATCACGATCCATATTGATCATGTGGGGCCCCTCTAAGATAAGTAGCAAGCTGACATAGTTTACGATGTAATTGTGAGTGTCGTGGGATGAAATGGGTTCCAGTAATTCGGTTGCCATCTGCTGTTGTAATCTGGAACTTAGTGTGTCAAATGTTGACTTGTTAAATGACCAATTTAAGTGTGTGTAGATATTTGAGTTGGCTGTTGCGTACCCTTGAAGTTCGGTATACTCTGAAAGATTCATCATTGGTGTCAGTGTAAAGTTCATCTTGTTCAGAAATTCAGAATGATTCGTGATGATGATTGCTCCTTGAGTCTGACCCTAATTTTAAAATGCCACTTTCTTCAATCCGTTCGTTGTATATCGAGTGTTTGCACACAATATTGAGTGTTTGTTTGCGTTTTATAGAAAAAATATAATTGTTGAATTCTTCCAATTGAATCTAATGGTCCTTGGCAGTTACAGACTGCACATTACATGAAGATGAAACATTAAATTGATGTGTCAAAAGAGGTATTTCACATTTGTTGGCAGCAGATTGAATAGTGTAGACTGGATGCCGTTGGTAAAAAATAAAATAGTCCGTATCGAAGTGCTGATATCTGTTTCTGTCATATTCTGATAGAGGATAGTACTTGTCTCTGTGTAGGGTAACTGCGAGATAATCTGTAGACGGTTGTATTTGTATTGAACCATTCTTGAACTTTGTTGGCACCGGATGAATTCTGAGTAATTGATATTGTTCGGAGCTCAATAGCGGAATTTTTATATCAAAGATGATGTTATTATGTGTAGTTCTGGTCCTAACTATGGTGGCATTGTGGTGATTTTTCGGAGACGAGTACGATTTGATTTCCAGGTATATAATCTCTGATGACCTGGATTTGTTTATGTAATTGTGAGGCATTTAGCAGCAATGTGTTAATTTTACCATGGTATAAGTTGGTAACTATTCGCAGCAATGTATTCTGCATATTCGTAAGATGTGTTTTTAGCACTGACGTTTGAAGGGCGACAGAATTCAAAATTTGGTTGTTTTCTTCAATTTTAAGTATTTTTACTTGAAGATGTTGAATTTGATCATCGATGAACTTAAACTGTTGATGTATCTGATCAGTGCTTTTCTTGAACGTATTGAGCTTGCCTTCAATGATACTTGTTTGATTTTTTAGAAGTCCAAGCAAATAATTTTCATTGCGTTTTATCTTATGGATGTCTGCTTCATATTTCGCGACAAAGTCTTCATCTAAAAACCCAAACAACAAATGAGCTGCAGTTCCAACTATGTTTAAAGGTGCTCGTTTTCTTCTCGACCTTTTTAGGACATGCTGGTACAGAAGCTCGTTTCTCTCTTCAATTTCTATATATAAATGTTTAAATTGAGATACTACTGCATTGCAATAATGAGTTAGATTAAGTAACGTATCTTTGCTGCCACACACTTCTACCAATTTGATGATAGATTTGGCTAAACCATTATACTCTGTCCAATACCTAGACAAATTGTTGTAAGTCACAATCTTCCAAGTGTCGTGTGTGAGTTTGACCTTCCCAACTTCCTTGAAAAAGATCCCAGGACTGTTTTTGAAAGGAATGATCTTTATATGTGCATTCAATGCAGAACCTGCTGCTTGTTCCAATATGGGAAACACCTAGACAACACAAAGAAGTGTTTGAAGCAGCATACTCCTTCCTTTTTTACTAATGTTCGAAGAACATTATTATTAAAATCGATTCGGCCAAAAACCCATATTTCCATAAATATATATATATATATATATATATATATATATATATATATATATATATATATATATATATATATATATATATATATATATATATATATATATATATATATATACATATATATATATATATATATATATATATATATATATATATATATATATATATATATATATATATATATAGATTTGAATTATATATATACGGCACGTAGGTTGAGCCAGCTGAATATTTTCAGTCCATTACATTCAGGACTCAAATGCTCATGCTTCCAGATAGTCATGTCATTAGTCAAAACTTTTCATAAAAGAGAGGGGCGATTATTCTCCCTTCCTGTGCTTTGTTCAGCACGTAGCCAAGAATGTCTCGAGAAAAGTAAAGCCACAGTCAAGTTCAGACGTGAATATCGAGAAGTGTTATGCGTTGAAAGAAGGTAAATATAACTTTTTTACTGTAGTTTTACTTCTACTTTAATATTCTGGTTGAATTATGAACATGCGGATTCATTGTGAAAAAAATTAGCGTCATGCCGAAATCGCATCGATGCACGTAGGTTGCGCCACTTTTAGGCACGTAGGTTGAGCCACTGTGAAATTATTAGACGCTGCATATTTTGATCAACGACAAGCGACTACTTCGGTGGAATTACCCTTGGACGAAGAAGAACAACACCGCATTTGTGATTCGACTGGCGAAATGAATATGGCAGTACATGAAAAAGCACCTTCTTCAGAGCCATCGACATCGGCTGCAGCATCAATCATTTCCCGAGCTGAAAGTTTGTCTACGTTGCTCAGTGATATTGGGCCACTTCAACAGGCTACGCCGAAGAAGAAATCAAACTGCGGCCGTACGCCGCTGAAAAGTGCTGTGCTAACGTCACCAGATTTCGTTGCTAATCTCAAGAAGAAGAAGCAGAAAAGTGATGCAGTAAAGAAAAAAAAAAGAAGAAAAATCAAGGAAGATGTGGACTTCTGCATGATTTGTATGAAGGATTTGCCAGCCAAGTTGACAAAGAACAACTCCATCCAATGCAACAAGTGCGAACGACCATTTCACTTAGTGTGCTAATATGACCCGCAGTTATTATACATGCAAGAACTGTAACTCGGATGACGAAAATGAATAAATTAAAATATTTCGAACTTTACCCCAATTTCGTTATTTATTTATTTTTTTTTTCCAATTTTTTCACTTATGTTCATCATTTATTTTCAGAAATACCTTTACAACAAATGTTTAGGCAAGAAACAATAAAAATTGTGTGGATTAATTAACTTTGGTTGGGTTTTAAAACAAGAGTTTGGACTGGCTCAACCTACGTGCCATTTTTTTTGGTGCCAAATATTGTACTTTTCGAAAATTGCCTATACAATTTTTATTTTTGATTGAAATCCATTTCTGTAAAAACTAATGTATAGACCATGATATTAGCTTTCCAACGGTATATAACTTTACGCTCTAACTTACCAGGGTGGAAAATGGCAACCCCAAAATGAAACTATGATCAACCTACGTGCCTCTCCCCTATATATTGTTTGGTACTTGACCAAAGTACACCAAACTCATGAAAAACCAATCGAATATTCTTTCGCACTAAGCAAATTTAACAATTCAATCATAATTGTAAATTAACCTTTGTTCATATATTAAGTCAGCAAATGTACAAATTGTATTGCAATTATTAACATGTAAGCAAACTAAATAACGTATAAAAAACAAAGCATATGTACAATAAATGTCAGTTGTCGTTCAGAATATTGGGAATATAAGCCTTTTATTTTCGACTGTTCTTGGTTAGGCTGCCAGAACTTCCCGAACTATTCTTACAAGCTACCAAAGACTTCAAAGAAGATTCCGCATACTTCAGAGTAGCAACCAAATTACCCAAACAAGTAATTAAAATCTTCAAAGTTTTTCAGATCACTCTAACAAGGTTTCATCACACACCTGAACATTAGTCCGTCGAGCCGGATCTTGGATTGGATCATCGCTCAACATGGCATATGCAGCAGACGTAAAGCAGAAACTGAACACGGAGGCTGTTCAACGTATCATCGGCAATCACAAGAAAGACAGTGCAAGCCGCTACAGTGTTGCCTATTTCGAGATTCGTCTGGAGAAGTTACGAGACGCATGGAAGGAATGCGAGAAGCAGCATGCCGAAACGCATTGCCACTGGAGCCACAATTCAGAACTTTTAGGCACGTAGGTTGAGCCACTGTGAAATTATTAGACGCTGCATATTTTGATCAACGACAAGCGACTACTTCGGTGGAATTACCCTTGGACGAAGAAGAACAACACCGCATTTGTGATTCGACTGGCGAAATGAATATGGCAGTACATGAAAAAGCACCTTCTTCAGAGCCATCGACATCGGCTGCAGCATCAATCATTTCCCGAGCTGAAAGTTTGTCTACGTTGCTCAGTGATATTGGGCCACTTCAACAGGCTACGCCGAAGAAGAAATCAAACTGCGGCCGTACGCCGCTGAAAAGTGCTGTGCTAACGTCACCAGATTTCGTTGCTAATCTCAAGAAGAAGAAGCAGAAAAGTGATGCAGTAAAGAAAAAAAAAAGAAGAAAAATCAAGGAAGATGTGGACTTCTGCATGATTTGTATGAAGGATTTGCCAGCCAAGTTGACAAAGAACAACTCCATCCAATGCAACAAGTGCGAACGACCATTTCACTTAGTGTGCTAATATGACCCGCAGTTATTATACATGCAAGAACTGTAACTCGGATGACGAAAATGAATAAATTAAAATATTTCGAACTTTACCCCAATTTCGTTATTTATTTATTTTTTTTTTCCAATTTTTTCACTTATGTTCATCATTTATTTTCAGAAATACCTTTACAACAAATGTTTAGGCAAGAAACAATAAAAATTGTGTGGATTAATTAACTTTGGTTGGGTTTTAAAACAAAAGTTTGGACTGGCTCAACCTACGTGCCATTTTTTTTGGTGCCAAATATTGTACTTTTCGAAAATTGCCTATACAATTTTTATTTTTGATTGAAATCCATTTCTGTAAAAACTAATGTATAGACCATGATATTAGCTTTCCAACGGTATATAACTTTACGCTCTAACTTACCAGGGTGGAAAATGGCAACCCCAAAATGAAACTATGATCAACCTACGTGCCTCTCCCCTATATATTGTTTGGTACTTGACCAAAGTACACCAAACTCATGAAAAACCAATCGAATATTCTTTCGCACTAAGCAAATTTAACAATTCAATCATAATTGTAAATTAACCTTTGTTCATATATTAAGTCAGCAAATGTACAAATTGTATTGCAATTATTAACATGTAAGCAAACTAAATAACGTATAAAAAACAAAGCATATGTACAATAAATGTCAGTTGTCGTTCAGAATATTGGGAATATAAGCCTTTTATTTTCGACTGTTCTTGGTTAGGCTGCCAGAACTTCCCGAACTATTCTTACAAGCTACCAAAGACTTCAAAGAAGATTCCGCATACTTCAGAGTAGCAACCAAATTACCCAAACAAGTAATTAAAATCTTCAAAGTTTTTCAGATCACTCTAACAAGGTTTCATCACACACCTGAACATTAGTCCGTCGAGCCGGATCTTGGATTGGATCATCGCTCAACATGGCATATGCAGCAGACGTAAAGCAGAAACTGAACACGGAGGCTGTTCAACGTATCATCGGCAATCACAAGAAAGACAGTGCAAGCCGCTACAGTGTTGCCTATTTCGAGATTCGTCTGGAGAAGTTACGAGACGCATGGAAGGAATGCGAGAAGCAGCATGCCGAAACGCATTGCCACTGGAGCCACAATTCAGAAATTGTTAGCTCATATATGACAGACTACTCGAATTTGGAGGAGTTAGTTTTGGATTACGTGACGTTCTTCAAAGCTAAATTACACGAGTTTTACCAGCCAGCTTCGATTCAGCCAACGTCTGCAGCAATCCACGACTCTCTCAAGCTTGAGCGAATCAAGGTTCCATCATTCGATGGAAACTATTCGAAGCGGTGTTCGTTCCGGGATCTATTCCAGAGTATAGTTCACACGAACAGCTAATTGGCGCCGGTGCAGCAAATGCAGTATTTACGGAATACCATGCGTGGGGATGCGGAAGCATTAATCCGGCATCTTAGTGTCACAGACACTAATTACGAAGTAACGTAGACTTTGTTAAGTGAACGGTACGACAACGATCGTGCCATTGCACAAGAAGCAATCCAGAGCTTGTTTATTATCCGCACAATGGCACCGAACGAACATCATGGACTTAAACAGTTGCTTGATACTACGAACCAATTCTTGGCAAGTATCAAGTAACTAGAAATAAATGAGTTTGATCTCATGACGATTTTCATTTTAAATTGTAAGATTGATGACGACGTTCGTTCAGAATGGCAAAAAAACTCAGCGTCAACAACGATATGCCATCATTGGATTCATTCCTTGAATTCATTAAACAGCGTTTTGTCATGCTAGAAGCGTTAGTGATGACTCGCAAAAATAAACTGAGCAAGGTCGAAAAGCGACCATCAGTGTCAGCACACACTTCTCATATAACAAAACATATGAGTTGCGTTTTGTGTCAGGGGCCACATAGTCTCGTTCAATGCGAGCAATTTCGTAAAGTGAAAGATAAGCGGACTATTGTGGCAACACATAAATTATGCTCCACTTGCTTGAGCAAAAATCACAAATTGAACCAATGTCCATCGAAGCGACAATGCAAAATATGCAACAAACGGCACAACACGTTGCTACATGGAGAGATTTTGGATCCCGCCGTTCTGAGTCATCACATCAACGGAAAAAGCTCTTCAAAACAAGTACTGCTGGCGACGGTGTTAATGAAGGTAAAGTCCATATCTGGAGTATTCATTTCATTACGCGTGCTATTTGACTCAGGCTCACAAAGTTCCTGCATAAGCGAATCTGCAGTTCAGCTACTAGGGATCCCTCGCAAACATGCGAAATTTCAAATAAGTGGGATTGGAAGTACAACTGGACCTACGACCAAAGGAATCGTGAAAATAGAAGCGGCAGTAAGATATTTAGATGGCGAAAAAGAAATAATAGAAATAAACCCTTACGTGCTATTCACGGTTACTACTCCATTGCCATCGGAGCCCATCAAACTGGAGCTACCCGATGGCATGACACGATTGGATCATGCTGATCCACTGTTCAACCAACCTTCAGCTATTGATGTTCTTATTGGAGCTGATACGTATAATTTATTCATGCTACCAGGCACCAAAATAGGGCATCCCTGTGCACAGCAGACAAAACTAGGATGGGTTTTAATTGGTGCCACACAATGCACTACTAAAAATCCAAAATTATCTTCTCACGTGTGCTCAGAAGATTTAGATGAGCTGTTGCAAAAATTTTGGGAGATCGAAGAGCTGTCATCCAAAAAATCATTTTCACACAACGAGAAATTGGCAGAAGAAATGTACCAGCAAACAGTATCACGGGAGGTGAGTGGCAAATACATTGTTAACTTGCCATTTGAACCCCACGCTGATATAGCCAATTTGCGTCAGTCAGAAAAAGTCGCATTTATCAGGTTTAGGCAACTTAAGAAGCGACTTCAACAGAACAAAGTCCTATGCGAGAAGTATGCCAATTTTATGAAAGAGTATCTTGATTTGGGTCATATGCAACTTGTTCCTTACCATAACATTAAAACGCCTGGAGCATATTACCTACCTCATCATGCCGTTTTGAAAGATAGCAGTTCAACGAACATACTTAGGGTGGTGTTCAATACATCCCAAAAAACACCACAAGGGAAGTCATTAAACGACCTGTTGCTGGTTGGCCCTAGTATTCAAAACAACATTTTACACATACTAATGCGTTGGATGCAGCATAAGTTCGTAATGATGGCAGATATCGAAAAGATGTATCGCCAAATCTGGATAGCTGATGTTCATCAAAATCATCAACGGATATTGTGGAGATTCGACCCTCGCAAACCTATCCAGCATTAGCAGTTGAAATTAGTTACTTATGGAACTGCAAATGCTCCATTCTTGGCAACAAGGACGCTCCATCAGTCAGCACTAGATGATAGATGTTTATATCCAGAGGCTGCAAATGCTTTGCTGAGCGACTTCTACGTAGATGATGTCTTAACTGGGTCTGATAATTTAATAGACCTAGAAAATCTCCAGAGAGATTTGCGACACCTGTTGGCTGGAGGTGGATTTCATCTACGAAAATGGGCCTCTAATCATCCGCGCCTTTTAACGTCAATCCCAGTTGAAGATCAAGAAATTAATGTGCTCCTTGATATAACAACAACAGAGAATATCAAAACATTAGGACTTCAGTGGCATCCAGTAAAGGACGAATTCACATTCGATCTTCAAAACATTTCTACTGACGGAATTCTTACCAAAAGGAGCATACTTTCAGAAATAGCAAAACTTTTTGACCCGCTGGGATGGCTGCAACCCTGTATCATTGTCGGCAAAATAACAATGCAGAAACTTTGGCTATCTAAATGCCACTGGAATGAATCTCTTGATCCAGCACTTATACAAAATTGGCTTGAGGTACGCAATGATTTAATATCATTGAAAACACTTAACATTCCCAGGTGGATTGGGTCCTCCAACAACAACAAAATTGAACTTCATGGATATTGTGATGCTTCCTGTAACGCTTACGCTGCAGTCGTTTATTTAAAAGTGTGGAGCACTACTAACACTAAAGTTCAATTATTGGCAGCGAAATCGAAAGTTGCTCCGCTTAAAACGATATCGATCCTGAGGTTGGAGCTGTGTGGAGCTGTTTTACTGGTCAAATTGATGAAACAAATTGCTCAAGCACATAATTGGCAACACGTGCCGAAATGTTATTGGACGGACTCCACTATTGTGTTATCATGGTTACACAGCAGTCCGTCAAAGTGGAAGGTATTCGTCACAAATCGAGTGAGTACAATTCAACAAGAAAGTTCACCCTGTAACTGGTATCACGTGGACACGCGCAGTAATCCAGCAGACTTAACCACGAGGAGAATTACACCAACTCAGTTACTATCAGCAAACTTGTGGTCCAGAGTGGTTGAAAGTACTTACTAGCGATTGGAAGTTACCCGTATACCCGACACAAGTGAATTTGGAAGACGAGGAACGGAAAATTTCGCTAACCACATTTTTTACTGCACCGGAGCCTGAAATCCTCGCCAGATTTTCAAACGTAACGAAACTGTTTTGAGTCGTTGCATGTAGCCGTCGCTTTGCTAATAACACGATGAAAGCAGGACCAAAATTATCTCGTCCTTTTACAATAGCTGAATTAAAATCGGCTGAAACAATATGTATACGATTGAGCCAGCAACATGCGTTTTCATCCGAAATAGACGCAGTAAGGAAAAATAAAGAAGTTCCACAAAGCAGTAACATCAGAGCACTTTGTCCATGGATCAGTCCTGAGGGAATCCTCAGGGTAGGGGGAAGAATTCACCTTGCAATGGTAGGCGAAACCATGAAACATCCAGCCATAATTCCAAAGGGTACATTAGGGAAGCTGCTCATGCAAAAAGCTCATAAGGAGACATTACATGGAGGAGCACAGTTAACACTTGCTACTTCACGACTGCAGTATTGGATCGTCAGTGGACATTCCGTAGCTATAAAGAAACAGTCCATAAGTGTCTAACATGCTTTAAACTAACAGCAAAACCAAAAGAGCAACTTTTTGGGAATCGACCACGTTCAAGAGTTCAACTTGAAAAACCATTCATGGAAACCGGTTTGGATTACGCAGGCCCAATCACCATGAAATGGAACAATGGACGAGAAGCCAAGACGACGAAAGCATACATTGCAGTATTCGTTTGCATGGCAACCAAGGCTTTTCATTTAGAGCTTGCTAGTGATCTATCCGCAAAAACATGCATTGCAGCCATAAGGCAATTCATTGCTCGACGATGTAAATGTCGAACAATTTTTAGCGATTGCGGTACAAACTTTATTGGAGCAAATAAAAAGCTCAGACAAGAATACAGCAAAGTATTAAAAGAAATCAGTTCTGAATTGGTCAACAAGGGTATACAGTGGAACTTCATACCTCCCGGGAGTCCTCATTTTAGAGGACTCTGGGAAGCAGGTGTAAAATCTATGAAACGACACTTATTGAAGACAATCGGAAGTCAAATTTTTAACGTAAAAGAGCTTAACACTCTATTAGCACCAATAGAAGCTTGTTTGAACTCGCGACCTTTAACTGACGTCAGCATTGATCACTCAGATCCACTCGCATTAACACCTGGACACTTTTTAACTGGCAGTAATATGTTCGAAATTACCACTGATCTCGCTAAAATGAAACACACAGTGATCAACTAGTGGAAACTAATCCAGTTCATGAAACAATCCCTTTGGTGGCGTTGGAGCCAATAATATCTCTAGAAGTTACAACATTGACCTAAATGGTTGAAACAGCAACCCAACGTTCAGATTGGAGATTTAATATTAGTAAAGATGGATAACTTTCCATCACTTAAATGGCCACTTACCAGAGTGGTGGCAACTCACCCAGGTCCAGACGGTTTAGTAAGAGTTGTCACACTGAAAATGAATGGTAAACTCACCAAATGACCAATTACTAAAATTTGTCCGTTACCATTCAACCATCAAAAGGAAAAAGACAACCCAACAACGCACTCCACGGATACCAAAGTTATTGTGGACCTTACTGAACCAGAGGCTAACAGAATGGCAGACCCGGCTGAGATTATCACCCCTCCAGAAACCAAGAAACGAAGAGTAGCGCATATACCAACTAGCAGAACCCCTGTAATCATGGCTCTCTTCACCGCTTTGATGATATTTGGAATCGGGTCACACGCTACTGTAAACGTGACGCAGTTACCAGCAGGACTGTATACCGAACATGCAGGCCTAGCCAACATTGAACGTGGATCACTGCATATACATATTAGATTGCCTTGGAAACAAAATAAATAAAGATCAAATCACACTAACACATGTGTCCAACCGTGTAGCAGATATGTGAAAAAAGGGTTAAGGATATCAAAGGAGATCAATTGCGAAAGTTTAGTATCACATATACATGAACTGAACGAAGACATTCAGCAAAAAAATACTAAACTGCGATACATGAAGACTCGTACTAAAAGAGGATTATTAGGACGTATGCTCACTGCCGTGTTTGGAGTCAATGATGAAATAATAGCAGATGTGAACACTCTCGAAGAAAATCAAAATACAATGAAAAAGGCTCTGTCTCATGAAGGGAAAATTATTCTGCAAACATAACATCATAAACATAACATCTACTCGAGTCGATGCACAACTACAGAGATTTACAGATCAGCTCAACCAAGGATTAAATCGTATTAACGACTATTCGCGTTGGTATAAAATAACAGATCACAACAAAATAAACTTACATTTTTTGAGTACTTACCAATGCGCGCTTAACTATATTCAAGAATTATTTAACAGATATTCAACAATTTAAAACTCAGTGTATACAAAAACTGGCCTTTGGGAGTTTATAAAAATAGCTGAACTAGAAGCCACTATTAATAAAACTCAATCAGCTTTACCACCTCATCTGTCCGTCTTACATACAACAACAGATCATCTCCTAATTATTCCTGGTGAACAATATTTGGATATTTTTTCGAATCTTAAAATTTTACCTTATGAGAATTCCCGTTCAAATCAAAAACACTAAAGCAAGTTCAGTTCACCAATTTATTCAATTGTTAATATTTCAAATACACCTTCTAGTTTCAAATTCTAAAACTTTCTATTTGCGGTTAATTACTACGGTTTCAACGACATGATTTCAAAACTCTAACTAATTTCTAATTTCGAAAACGAATTTTAATGCGAACGGTTTCAAGGTTGACGATGTACTTCACTTTTATTTCAAATTTCTATTCTAACTTTAACTTTTGAAAAATAACTGGATATTGAAAATTTCGGTACATTCCATCTTTTGAACAATTACTGGTTTTAAATTTCCAATAACCAATTTTACATTTTAAACACAGCATTAAAGTTTTCCAATCAGCTGTCTGCCTCCCATCTGCTGTTGCCGTTGTCAAGGTTACAGCGTCAATTCATTATTGAACATCCTCCCCCCGCTGGTCCGACTGGATCAGGATTACCACCTATAAATACATGCTTAGTAATGTTTTACATCGATATTGAATTACCGATCATAGATTCCTTGTTGATACATTGGTCCGTTAAGCATAAGCGTTTATAGTCCAGAAAAATTATGGAATACCGGAGTCGAGAACCATACGTTAAAGATGTTAGTGTTGCCTGTGGCATTTACTCCGAACAGACACATCCAGCAGCCAAGGGTTATATTAACGTGGCGTCCTGACTCACCACCTCGAACAAAAGATTGGAAGGAATTTAGGGAACAGGGTTTGGTATGGTATAAAGACGTTGAACAGAGATTGAGATAACTATGCACTCTAACTCTTCCGATTAGAAAATGAGCTGGAGTGAGCACTTCAATGTCTGTGGGGTCATCTGATAAAGGGTATAAAGGCCGGGAGTTGATGCATGCTTCAATTTTTACTAACACGGTCGACATTTCCTCAAAAGCTAATGCTGCTCCTCCAACAATTCGACGTAAGTGGTGTTTAATCGACTTCACTCCGGCCTCCCACAGTCCACCAAAATGTGGAGAAGCAGGAGGGTTGAAATGCCAAATGATATTTTCATTGGCGAGTACTTCTGCAGCATAATGATTGTTTCCTTTCACGATGCGTCGCAATTCCGCGCAAGCTCCGATGAAATTAGTACCGCAGTCACTATGTATGTGGTTACAAAGTCCTCGACGTCCCATAAATCGACGCAGTGCTGCGAGAAATGCTGCTGTAGTCAAACCACTGACGAATTCAATGTGAATAGCCTTGACTGCTAGACATATGAATATTGCGATGTATCGCTTGTATAGTTTGTATCCACGTCCTCGTCTGTCGCGATATTCAATTGGACCGCAGTAATCGACACTCGTATGCATGAATGGACTGGACATATTTACTCTAGGTGCTGGTAAGCTTCCCATCAATTGGGTTAATATTTGCGGCTTTGCCCGGAAACATTTTACACATTTGCGTATTTCCCGCTTAATAGTATTACGAGCGTCTAAAATCCAATACCATCTTCTAATCATATTCAACATCAGCTGCGTTTGTCCATGTAAAGTGTTTTGATGCGTTTGATGAATTGATAATTCCACTAATTTTCCTCTTTTAGGTAGAATGATTTGATGCTTAGCGTCGTATGGCAAAGTTGCGTTGTTTAACCGTCCTTCAATTCTCAATATTCCAGTACCATCTACAAATTGCTGAGAAGGCTGTTGTTTCCAATGACCTTTCCATTTCGTAACGTCGAGATTTCTTTTCCAAATTCCTTTGATTGAGTGTATCTTAACCAGAAGTTAAACGATTGCTGTAATTCGATTGTTGTTAAATGTCCGCTATAATTAGATTGTTTCGATATGTGTGCGAAGAAACGGAAGCAATAGGCTGTTACTCGTATCAAACGAGACAAAGTTGAAAAGGTATATAACAAAGTGTCGAGGTCTGGGCTACATTCATTAACAACATGGACTAACAGTGTATTTTTGCATTCCAGTTTAGTATTCCAGGAACAGGTACTGCGGGGCCAATTACTAGAATCCTGAGTCAACCAACTGGATCCATGCCACCACAAATTATTGTCGAAGATTTCAGAAGCATGGATTCCGCGGAATGCTAAATCAGCGGGATTTTGATTGGATGGAACATGACGCCAAGGAGTATTCCCAACGTGGTTCAAAATTTCCGTGGTTCGATTGGCGACGAAAACTGTCCATCGAGTTGGATGATCTCTTGGCCATGCAAGCACGATTTCGGAATCAGTCCATAACGAAGTACTGATACTCATCAAATTCAATGCAAGTTTTACCTTCGAAATTAATTTTGCCAACAGTACTGCTCCACATAATTCCAGTCGTGGTATTGAAACCGTTCGTAAGGGAGCCACCTTAGATTTAGATATTAGAAGATGCGCATGAGCTTCATCATCACGTCGAATAACAATATATACTACTGCTGCGTAAGCTTTTGATGAGGCGTCGCTAAATCCATGTAACTCCAAATTCGATTGCTTTGTGTAGTTTACCCACCTAGGTATTCTTAGATTTCCAAGAGTTAGTAATTTAGTTCTAAAATCGATTCAGGTTCAATGTAATTCATCTTCTAAAGGCTCCTCCCATGTCAAACCATGTAACCAAAGTGACTGCAACAAAATTTTAGCGGTTATCATAATAGGAGATAGCCAGTCTAAAGGATCGTAGAGCCTGGCAATATCTGACAATACTTGCCGCTTTGAATATGCATTGCTTTCTTCACTTAGTTTAACGCGATAACTAAATTGGTCAGTTAGTGGATGCCACATAATTCCTAAGGATTTAAAGCCTTGGTCTAATTTCAAATTCAAATCCAAAGACATTTGCATTTCCAAATCTTCGACAGGCACACCATCTAAAATTCGCATATCGTTACTAATCCATTTGCGAAGATGAAAGCTTCCAGATTGCAAAAGGTCAAATATTTATTTCCGCTTGCTGAAGATTTTTTGCAAATCTTCTTCTCCTGATAACAGATCGTCTACGTAAAATTCATTCATCACCGAGTCGTATGCATTCGGATATCTAGAACGTTCATCTCCCGCCAATTTTCTTAAAGTTCTAATGGCCAAAAACGGTGCACAAATTGTTCCAAATGTTACTGTGGTCAATGCGTAGTCTTTTATTTCTTCGGATGGATTGAACGTCCACAAAATTCTTTGAAATTGTGCATCTTTTGAGTGCATGTTTATCTGACGGTACATTTTTGCTATATTAGCAACAAAAGCAAACGATGCCATCTCTATTTCATCAACATGGTCATGAGGTCGTTTTGAATAGCTGGACCAGCAAACAAAGTTTCGTTCAGTGATATACCAGAGGTTGTTTTTCTGGAGGCATCGAAAACGACTCGGCAGCTTGTTGTGCTGCTTTCCTTTTGGATTGCATGGTGTGGTAAATAATGAGCAACACATTGACGTTGATCTCCTTTGAAAATATGCTCATTAATATCGCTGGCTAGCTCCATGTGGCCTAGATCCAAATTTTCCTGAATGCAATTAGAGTATACTTTTTTTAAGTTTTCATCCTTTTGAAAACGCCTTTCTTACAATAAGAAACTAGAAAAAGCTGTGGCTCTTGAAGATCTCAAGGAATTTCGGCATTCGATGCTTTTGAACGGCAGTTTCACAGAATAACGACCCGATTTGTCACCAGATGTCGTTTCCACAAAGAATGATTCGCGAAATTCTTCCTCTTTAGTTGGAATTCGGTTTGGTTGCACTTCCTCTAATTCCCAGAACTTCTTCAATTGCTCATTGACTTCCACATCAGCGTTTGTTTCTACTTTGAAACTTTGAACCGTCGACACTACTGCATTTTCTATTTGTCCAGATATCACCCAGCCTAATTTTGTGTTCTGTGCTATTGGTCCCGCGACTAGTTTCATCATTTCCCCTAGCATCACATTACCTACAACGTCGGCTCCTAATAAAACGTCAATGCGACAAGGACGGTCGAAGAACGGATCAGCGAGCTGCAAGTGTTTTATTTGGTCCCAATCCGATGTCAACACTGCTTTGCTAGGAATTGAATTGGTCAATTTATCTAGTATGTATGCGTCGAAATCCAACACGCCTCCTGTTCGAGTGTGCATGCTGATTTGTACTATTCCCTTTACTTTAGTTGGATCAGAGGTTCTGATTCCAGACACATTTACCTTGGCTGACTTTCTGGTTAAACCCAATTGTTGCACGGCAGATTCTGTAATTAAAAAAACCTGTGATTCCTGATCCAGCAGCGCTCTTAATGTGATAAGACCAATGGGAGAATGCAAAGTAACGACAGCTGTGGCTAGAAGAACTTCTCGTCGGTTTTTGTGTTAATGCTATGCAAGTGTTCCGCTTGTGATGTTGATGACAATAGATTGGTTGCACTGTTGGCCGATGGATCATCTCGATGCAGAAGTGTATTATGTGACCTTTGACACTTCAAACATTTGAATCTGCTTGGACAATTTATCAATAAGTGTCCCCTAACCAGGCAATTCAGACACAGACCATTTCGTTTAACGATATTGAATTTGTTAGGATGGGGCAGTTGTTTCAATTGTGCACAATGAACTAAACGGTGAAGACCTCGACAATGAACACATAAAGGTGACGAATGTGTTTGTACTGAATGAACATTGCCAGTATGGGATTGAATTCGAAATTGTTTAGATCGATCGATCCCGGAAGCTTCTAAAGCACGAAATCTTTGATTTAAAAAAGTTTTCAACTCATCAAATGAAGGCAATTTGGTGTTTAATGCTTGATTTTGCTCCCACAGCTGACGGGTTTCTTGAGGTAATCGTTGGGTTGTCAGATACACCACTATGTATTGCCATATATTCCCTAACTTTAAATTTTCAATTGACTGAACACATTCAACAGTACGATCAACAAGACCTTTCAATGCAGTAGCAGATTCGGATGCATTACCAACGCTGAACAATTTCTTAAATTGAGCATTTAACAACACTCTTTGGTAGTCATATCGCTCACTTAACAGGTTCCACGCGGACTCATAGTTTGCTCCAGTTATGGCAAAATGTCTGAGTAAATTTTCCGCTTCACCTCCTAGACTGGATTTTAAATAATGCAGTTTTTCCACTTGTGATAACGAAGCCCGACCATGGATAATTGACACAAAAAGATTCTTAAATGGCACACAATTTTCATAATTTCCCGTAAATTTAGGCAAGTTTATCCGAAGAAGTTTCAACTCCAATTCATCAGGTTTTGTTTGCACTTGCGTCTTCGTGGTCTGTTTGCCTTCAACCCCCTGTGCCCCTTGTAATAATTCTTCCAAACCCGATTGGAAATTTAGATGAAGGTTTTCAAATTTGTCGAAGTCTTCAGTAAAATACGGCAATTCCACAATATTCTCATTCACTTGTTCCAAAATCTGCGCATGAATCTCCAAGAAGCGCTCGTAAAGATCTTGTATTTTGCTGAGCAAAGATTGGTAATAACCCGTTGTTTTTCGTGCTTTAGAATCTTTACGATAATTTACTTGCCATCTTGCAAGTTGATCACATGCGATCTTTTGTCATACAATAAGATTCTGCACGTCAGCCATTTACTTGTGATTGAAATGTGCACAATAAGAATTACAAAGAATGTACAATTGAATACGAACAAGGTTACTAACAGTGGCAGAGATTCAACCGTTATGGCGGAAGGGAAATACAGTGAATTCAGCACGTTCTTACAAATTCCCGTTAACACGGAGTTCGAATCAAAAGCTGCCGATACTTTTCACAATTTTACCGCAATTTTCAAATTACCGCAATTTTCAAATTCACACGCCTAATATAACTCACAGAATACCGAATGTATATCTGATATTAACTGTTTGAATTCCGAATCTAATTGATTTATCTAAATGCCACAATAGTTCAAGATTCCAGTATATTGGTTTTAAATTATGTAACAAATTTATTCACTTCACTTGTTCTTATGAATAATTCAAATGTTATTTCCAACTTTTATCAAAATTTCAAATATATGATTAGTATTATATCAATTTTCAATTAACGCACAACGATGGGTTACAGTTATGCGTTTGAAATAATTTATTTTGTGTTAATTTGTATGCATAGTTATATAAATATAAAGGAAAAGGAAAAGGACTTACTCAGTGCCAAAAAGGAAAAAATCTTTGCCAATTGTTTCACAAATCACTTAAATCACTTTTTTCACCGAAATTGAATCGCGACACGATCCGGTTCGAAGGACCAAAATGTTTCTTTCGAATCTTAAAATTTCACCTTAGGAGAATTCCCGTTCAAATCAAAAACACTAAAGCAAGTTCAATTTATTCAATTGTTAATATTTCAAATACACCTTCAAATTTCAAATTCTAAAACTTTCTATTTGCGGTTGAATACTACGGTTTCAACGACATGATTTCAAAGTTC
Organism: Nemotelus nigrinus; assembly: GCA_947369275.1. Classification (NCBI taxonomy): domain Eukaryota; kingdom Metazoa; phylum Arthropoda; class Insecta; order Diptera; family Stratiomyidae; genus Nemotelus; species Nemotelus nigrinus. The sequence goes on along the minus strand of OX376372.1, from coordinate 119,211,896 downwards.
TAACTAATTTCTAATTTTGAAAACGAATTTTAATGCGAACGGTTTCAAGGTTGACGATGTACTTGACTTTTATTTCAAATTTCTATTCTAACTTTAACTTTTGAAAAATAACTGGATATTGAAAATTCCGGTACATTCCAGCTTTTGAACAATTAGTGGTTTTAAATTTCCAATATCCAATTTTACATTTTAAACATAGCATTAAAGTTTTCCAATCATCTGTCTGTCTCCCATCTGCTGTTGCCGTCAATTCATTATTGAACAACGGGAAACTACCTATCATCGACACCCGTCACTACGAGCTCTCAAAAATTACCGCTGTTCCTATATGTCAAAGGAATAATACCTGCACAGCTATCGACATCGAATCCTCTATACTAGGTGTCAACTACAACAATCAACTGTGCTTCAAAACAAATGAGCAGACAGTACTGCAGTCTAAGGGTACGGACAAGACGGAGCGGCGAGAGCGTCGCGAGCGTCGAGTCAAGCAACGCGCTGAAATCGGTCCTATGCTTTCAAATGGAAGTGGCTACTTCGAAGCAGCGACCAAAGAGTGAAAATTTGATAGTAGCGACGACATCGATTCGAACCGATTTCATCGCTCGACTGTTCGCAGCGGTAATGTATGTTGTTGCTGCAAAATGTGTTTGGATAGCATACAGTAAGTAGACGTATTGCGTTAATGGGTTTTTTGTGGGTAATTCCAAATTTTGGGTACATTTGTTATGAATGAAATGTGCGGAATTGCACACAGTCAATTAGATTTCTACCAGTGATTAGGAAAATCTATTGATTTATATATATCAGCAGTCTATTGATTTCAATTTGGTGTATTGTGGTGAGAATAATTCTTCATCCGACACTGAAGAACTCATTATTTCGACTGCCACTGTAAAATTTCGTTTACAATTTTGCGTCTCGTCGCATCTACATGAACACAATTCAATGAGCTGTTCCATGCTTGACTCGACGCTATGCTCGACTCGACGCTCTCGTCGCTCCGTCTTGTCCGTACCCTAAGGCAATCACATCCGGCCGGTACATACTACCAGTGTCCATACTATTTGACATGAGGAAACATCCAAACTGTATATAACCCAATTATACAATTCGCATTCGACGGAAACCTGCACAACTCATGCATTTCATCTCCAGAGTCTCATTTGGAAACAGCTTCTCTATTGGAACACGTGGATGTTTATTTCCCCGAATCCAACAGGTGTCCAGACGTTATGTATTGGATCAAGATCTGACTTGTTACTTAACGGGACAGGTGTAATACTATTATCACAAGACTGCACGCTCTTCAGCAAGGAATTCATCTAAGTACCAGACCAAACTCACACCAATGATCAATTTCTTAGTAACATGAAACCGAAGGAAATAACCATCAACTCGACATTAGCAACAACAGACCTCCTGCCCAAAAACACAACAAAATTCATCAAATCTACAGAACCATTTGTTCTGTAGTATCACATCAAGAAATGTTCATGTAAACTCACGAGACGATCAAATGGAAACAGATCAAACACCATGCTTGGATAACTGGAATTTCAATACCATCAATTCTGCTTCTCATCAGCATTTTTCTCTTCATACAGCGCAAGTTTAAGCATCATCACCGGCCAGAAGAAAAACGTGCTACAACCGTTTTACCGCCTACTTGGTATGATGTTCATCAATTATAAAATCCGGATGTCTCTTGGGGGCCGGAAATGTTTGTTACTTCACCAAAGTACACTAAACTCATGAAAAACTAATTGAATACAGGTATTCTTTCGCACTAAGCAAATTTAACAATTCAATCATAATTGTAAATTAACATTTGTTCATATATTAAGTCAGCAAATGTACAAATTGTATTGCAATTAATAACATGTTAGTTTGCTAACATGTTAAAAATTGCAATACATTTTAATAATTGCAATAACGTATAAAAGACAAAGCATATGTACAATAAATGTCAGTTATCGTTCAGAATATTGGGAATATAAGCCTTTTATTTTCGACTGTTCTTGGTGAGGCTGCCAAAACTTCCCGAACTATTCTTACAAGCTACCAAAGACTTCAAAGAAGATTCCGCGTACTTCAGAGTAGCAACCAAATTACCGAAACAAGTAATTAAAATCTTCAAAGTTTTCCAGATCACACTAACAAGGTCTCATCACACACCTGGGATTGGGTCAGCTAGTATATATATATATATATATATATATATATATATATATATATATATATATATATATATATATATATATATATATATATACATATATATATATATATATATATATATATATATATATATATATATATATATATATATATATATATATATATATATATATATATATATACTAGCTGACCCAATCACGCGTTGCTGTGGCCAACATTTTTGTCATATTACATTGTTATAAACTATTTAAGGGGAACGGTAGGAGAACATCAGACATGGGCACCACCATGCTTCTTTACATAGATGCCATTTGTAAAAAAAACATGGCGACCTTCATGACTGATTTTCTACTACCGTTACCCCTTTTTACAATGAAATTATTATTTACGAACGAAGACGGAAACGTTAAAGCTGGTATAAAAATTTACTGGTTTGGGATTTGAAGGGGAAAGACTTTGAACACAATTGATCAAAATTTTCGTATAGTTGAAGTAAAGCAAAAATCAATACATAAGAATTAAATTTAAAATTCATTATTATTTTTATTCAAGTTTGTAACAAATGAGTATACTACAAAGTTTGTAGTAAATAACATGTAACACTTAAACTTATAAATGAGGTAGGTAGGGTGGATAGCTTAAAATCTTTTAACAATAATATTAATTATTTTGAACTATAAATACTTTCAATTTCAATTTAATATAGCACTAATTGGTCCACAATATTTTTGGTTAACCTGTCTTTAGCTAACACAAATAGGTTCGTTCAATCAAGAAAGGATAATAAAGGTTCCGGCGGAGTGGGTAGAGGTGACAGCACAACTTTTCCCGATGCGCAGCACATGCCGGGTGTTTCATTCCAAAATTTCAATGCCTGACAATATTGGCATACTTTATCCATTGCACCGATAGCAATTTTTGAATGCGCAGAGTAGTTAATATCGGGTTTATATTCGAAAGCAAGACGAACAAATTATGCACGTGTTAATGAACGGCTGATCCGCAGCCTCTGTCGTTCTTGTACTCGTGCTGTAGTTATGTTTCGTTCTCGTGCCACTCTTGTTCTTGCAATAGTCTGTCGCAGACGTTCGTCACGCTGTTCTTGACATTCTTGTGCACGACGCTCTGCTTTCCTGACTCTTTGGGCTGCATTTCTTTTTGTGATTTCTTCTGCCGACTGATGAGCTCTTTCAACGCGTTTGCGTCGTGCTTCTCTGCTCCTCGCGTTGTTGAGGTTAGATTTTTTCGAAAAAAAACTGAAAAACATGCTATTATAGCGCATTGAAATAAAAATATATATAATAATATAATTATGTGATAATACTTACATGTATATAGTTTAATTAGAGTTTTGAACAACGAAGCACTAATAATTAAAAAGCAGGAATAATTTCTCTGTATTATATTCACTATCATATGAATTTAATTTATACTTCATTCTAAGTAACACGTGGTCGGCTATGCTAACACCAAAAATTGAAAATGTAAAATTCACTGCATTTCGGTTTACTACAAAATAAATTTAACCTGTACTTTAGCCTCAGCAACATGTGGTGGTTATGCTATTAAGTTGTAGCTTATATAGAACGTTTAGACGTTTGACATAGCGCCATCTATTGAATACTTCCTCAATCCACTCAACAGATGTCGCCATCTGTTAAAATCGTTTGGAGCTAACAGATAATTGTGACTGTCAAATAATAGACAAATAATTTGCAATAAAATAATATTGCGATCATAAATTGAGATGTAAGCTAACCTATCTTTCAAGTTGGATCAAACTGCACACGGTGTGCAAATTTGTTTAAAATCGGTGAAGTAGTTTAGGAGTCCATCGCGGACAAACAACGTGACACGTAATTTATATATATTAAGATATATATAAATATATATAAATATATATATATATATATATATATAATATATATATATATATATATATATATATATATATATATATATATATATATATATATATATATATATATATATATATATATATATATATATATATCATCAAAATTTCAGTGAGATAATCTCGGGAACGCGCCATCCGATTGAGTTTGGCGCCGGCGGCCATTTTAGTGATACTTTTAATATACCTTTTATTCCGTACACAAATAATTTTCGCAAAAATTAAGCTAATTGACTAAATTTTGAACGTGTTTTAAATATGAATCGGATAATGTTGTGAAATTTTATAACCCCATGTGTGCGATAGGTGCCTAAAAAGAGAACGGGAAAACTTGAAAATTTTTAAATTGCGATAATTTTTGACAGAGCTGTTCAATCATTACGAAATTTTCAGAACATATTGGTTTTATTTAGTTGAAAATTTGTATAGCTATAAATGGTTGTGCTGGCAACCCTGTAGCTAGGGCAGGCCCTGAAAGTGAAAACCTCTAAATCATCGACTCTCTTGAAAAAATGCCGCTTCTTCAAAAAAAAGCCACTCATATGTAAATCTTATGCTTTGTATGCATAACCAAAGTAAAAAATTTGATATAGTATAACGGGCACGCCTGGTAACCCTTGCTCAATTTATATAAAAAACTTCTGTTCACGGAAACTCACGATCCAATAAGCAGAATTAATTGAAATTTACAGAATGTATTGGCTTAAAACAGGACTAAGTCTCATAGAAGTGATTTTGAAATGCGGGCGATTCGGTTACAATGGTGCCATCTTGAAAAATCACTAGAAAATATAAACGCTTTTAGCCCTATAAATTCTGAATTAATCGTTCCGTTTTGACGAAATTCACACAGTAACTGAACCTTAATCTAAGCCACGTTTGGTAGAAATTTGGTTGAAAAATTCAGTTGGAGCTACCAGCTATGATAATTTTGGTGTCTTAAATTTGAAAAAATAAAAATTGTGAAGTGAACACATTCAAACCATCGAATATCCTAAAAAATGTCCGTTTCTTACAGTAAAACCAATCTGTATACAAATCTTATGCTTTATCTACACGTTCAAAGTAAAATTGTGGAAATTTCATGTCGGACAAGAACGGTAACCCTTTCCCAGTTCACATATATTTTTAGCACCAAAAACTTCTGTTCACGGGAACTCACGAATCAATAATCAGATACAATTGAAATTTACAGGATGCATTGGACTTAAGTAGGACCAGGTCTGATAGAAGTGACTTTGAGTTGTAGGCAAATCTGTGCCAGTGGTGTCATCTTGAAAAATTACAAAGTAAAAAAACTGCTTTTTGCCCTATGAAATGTGAATAAGTTACCAGATTGTCATGAAATTGACACAGTAGCTGAACCTTACTCTCAACTCTGTTTGATAGAAATTTGGTTGAAAAATTCGATTCGAATCTTTGGTTGAAAATTTGGTTGAACACTTGGTTGAAAAATTCGATTCGATTCGCTCAGGAAAATAAAACTGTTTGCCCTATAACTTCCAGTGCAGTCATGAAATCAATACGAATTCCATACAATTAATAGAACCTATAACAAGCATTATTCAGGCCAAATTTGGTTGAAAAAGCACAATAGAGCTGCCAGCTATTGTTGGTTTTGTGTTTAATTGCAATATCTTTCTTAAGCGATTTCATGGTAGAATTTTCAAATGGTAATGATATTGTAGTGACAATAAACAGCAAATATTATGTTTTCGATTATTTGAAAAAACTCGCTGCAGGTAACCCTAAATTTTTTTATACTCATATAACTTCGAATGTAGCTAAACAACGTGAAGCAGATGCGATATATTTTCTGCTTTGATACTGGCAGAAGGTTGCCAGCACGAGTCGGTTGTGCTACTTTTGTATCAATAAATGCTTACAATTAGTATTCAAACCGGAAACATTTACAATGAAAATAAATAACCGATGTTTCAATTCCCAAAGTTCTGCAAATTTTTCGGATTGTAGCCCCAAACACCAACTTCAGTTGCAGTGCTGCAAGCATTGAGCATTTTCTTCATTGATGTTATATGAGATGCTGCTTTCAAAATTTTGTGAAATAAGCAACTGATAACGAATATAATTAACCCGTGTTTGCTCTCGTAAACGTTGAAATTCATGCCAGTGGTAATATCTGAAACCTTTCCTTCACATGAGCTATAATGCATTCTTGAGACCGTAGTAAAACGAAGCGTTTGAAACAGTTTGGCCGTAATAAGCAGCTCATGTGGTGGAATATGCACTCAAAACCTGCACGATTCTTCTAATGTTTTTTGAACATAAGTGTTTCTAGCGGTTCAGTTGCGCTAGAGTTTTTGATCCTTGGTTGCTGTTCTTCTTCTAGTTTTCTCTTCGCTGGCTGGAGTTTCACTAGTGACGCATAGTAAGAGGAGACCGGAGCTATTTTTGGTTTCCTTGAAGCAACTTTTATTTCCTTAGGCTTCTCGCCTAACTGCTTGGGAGTGCTAATGTTGCATGGCAATTAGTATGTACTCCCCAGATGATATTTTCACTATGACTACTCTTATGTGGTTGTCAGGCCCTGCGATTATTTTCGAAATGCGGCCCATCCGCCAACGCAAAGGAAGGAGATTGTCGTCTTTTGGTAAGACCAACCTCGCTTTGCTGATGTCGGGCTTAGGTTTTTGCCACTTATAACGAGTTTGAAGTTCCTGTAGATATTCCTTAGACCACCTTCTCCAAAATTCTGCACGTAATGATTTGACTAGCTTCCACCGCGTTGAAAGTGAAAAACTTTCCATCTGAATTTCTGGATCAGCAAGAGCACTCAATCGTTGTCCTTTCAAAAAGTGCCTGGGCGTCAATGGTTGAAGGTCGTTAGCATTAGAGGAAATTGGAGTTAGTAGTCAAGTCTTCATACAAATATGGTATGTTGGAGATGCACATTCAATAATCTCTTTAGATGGTTATTGGCTGATTTGACAGCCGCCTCCCAAAAGCCCCCAAAATGAGAAGACCTGAGTGGAATGTGACACCACTCTAATTTTTCATTACTACAAAAAGATGTGATGATATCTTGACCATCTTGTTGGTGAAAGACCTTGGTGAGTTCTGTTAACTCTGATTGAGCACCGATAAAATTGGTGTCATTATCACAAAATATTTTCGTAGGTGGACCTCGTCTGGCGATAAACCTCTTCAGACTTCCAATAAATGCAGCTGATGTTAGATCAGATACCAGTTCCAAATGTATGGCGTTTGCTGAAAACAAACAATAACGGCGATATATGTTTTGGTTGGCCGTTTTCCTCGAAGCGTAAAGTGAATCTGTATTGGGACGCAAAGATCAACACCAATGTGCAAGAAAGGTCTGGATTGCTGAATTCTTTCTGCGGGAAGGTCTCCCATGATCTGATTCAATAGTCGTGAGTTGGTCTTCATACATCAAATGCTTAACCGTGGTATTAGCAAGAGCTCGGCCATTTATGCACTAAAACGTTAATCGTGAAATGTACATCAGTTTTTGTGGTCCAACATGTAAATACCTTTCGTGCAGACGTTGAAAGAGTAGTTTTGGCAGTAAATTCGTGTGTGCTATCACCATTGCATGCTTGGATTCAAATGGAAGCTCACTCTGAGTAATTCTTACTCCAACTCGGATGATTTGATCATTGTCTAGAAAAGGAGCAAGAGCTTGGAGTCTGCTATTGTTTGCCACTATCCCGTCTTTCTTGAGCTGCGTTAATTCTGATTTAAAGTCTTTGGCTTGCATCGCCCAAACTATTATCTCTATCGCGATGTCACGTTCACAAGGTGTAGGCTCTCCAGATGCTCGTTCGTGTTTTTCAAGTCTACAATTTTTTGCGAAACGGATGATAAAGGCAATAACTTCTTGGGGGCGTCGAAAATTGTTATTGTGTCACACCATGTGAACCCGACCGATGTTGATGCTAGCTGGTGCCAGCACAAATTTCATTTTCCTTACTTCTGGTATCATAATTGAAGTAATTGGATCAGGAATGCTTGATTGGACTCAAATGGGATGTCGTAATAATTTCGGTCCTTCGAATCAGAGTTTAGCTGACATCAATTGTGATGGGAGCATTCTACGGGATATGATATCTGCTGAGTTTTGTCCAGATTTAATGTGCTGCCAGATTCCATCTTTTGTTCTTGATTGGATCATTGCCACTCTATCAGCTGCAAAAGTCGTAAATATTGATGGAGGTGAGGCAATCCATTGTAAAACAATGGCTGAGTCAGTCTAGAAGAAAGTTTTGCTGATCGGAGCTTCAAGAGCATTCTTGACCTGTTGCATCAGGCTGACCAGCAGCTGTGCTGCGCAAAGTTCTAGCCTGGCTATTGTTCGTTTTTTCAGCGGAGCTACTCGACTTTTGGAACAGACCAAAAATGTAGTGGCGTCTCTACCCCAGTCTTCTGATCTTAAGTAGATGCATGCTCCGTATGCATGTTCACTTGCATCTGCAAACCCGCGCAATTGAATAGACTTGGAAGCTCTGAAGTTTCTGATCCGTCTTGGAATTTGCAAAATGTTAAGTAGTGGCAATTGTGCTTGGTACATTCCCCACTTTTGCTGTAGGTCCTCGGAGAGTAGAGTATACCAGTCGATACCAAGTTCCCATAGCTGTTGCATGAATATTTTGGCTAGCACTATCACTGGGCTGGCTTACCCTAATGGGTCAAACAGCTGTGATATAGATAGAACTGTTCAATGGGTGTTAGTTTTGGTCGATACCTATATGTTGAACTCATCTATTGCAGGCATCAAACTTATTCCTAAGGTTTTGATGACATTTTCTGTCTCAACCTTAGTGATATCAAACTCTGTGGCTCTGTCTGTTGGTGGTATCGAGTTAAGGAGATGAGCACTGTTTGAGCTCCATTTATGTAGTCGAAAGCCACTTCTTTCTAACAAAGATGTTAGATGTTTTTGCAATTCGATTGCCTCTTCCAATTTGTTAACGCCAGTCAATAAATCGTCGACGTAGAAATCTCGATGAATTGTTGCCGCTGCTGTTGGAAAAGATGAACATTCATCATTCGCTAGCTGATTTAGGCACCTAACCACGAAGTATGGAGCACTTCTTGTTCCATACGTAACTGTTTTGAGGCGGTAAGTTTTGATCTCTCCTCCAACTCGGTCTCACCAAAGAATGAGTTGGAAGTTTCGATCAGCTTCGTGGATCAACACTTGTTGATACGTTTTTTCAGTATAAGCGGTTATCACATATTTATGGTGCTTTCATTGAGTAGAAAAGCTTCAAATTGTGTGTTGAAGCTGCTTGTTTTTGATTTTATGCTGAGATTCACACGTTTTGTGGATTGTCAAAGACTGTGGTCAATTCCGATTATGTCTTGGATATGTGGTGTTGTTCTTAGCCGTAGCTTCCTACACAGTTTGTTTGAAATAAAACTGAGCTGTGACCCAGAGTCAATGAGAGCTCTTGTACTGACGTTGTCACCGTTTTCGTCTAGGAGATCCACCAATGCTGTTCCAAGGAACACATAGGATGACTCATTGTCGGAGGACTGATGCAGGGTTAAAACCTGCCCTGGTGCTTTCTGTGGTTTCTGCTGTACCTTTTCGAAATAAATGAGAGCATGGTGTCTTTTTCCACATTTAACACAGCTTCGAGATACTGATGTTTTAACACTGTGTCCAGACTTGAGACAATTGAAACATAGTTGCCTTTTGGTAATGCAACCTTTTCTTGCCTGTAGATCCATCGCGAACAAAAGTGTCGCAATGCTTGATTGTGTGTCCTCCACCACAAAGAGTACAACAAGCATCTGATGAATTGGTAGGGGTCAATTAAAATTTTTTGACCGCTGACTTTGGAGTTGCTCTTGGTAATTTGCTGCTCAGTGCTTCTAATGACTGGAAACGTTGCTCCAAGAATTGCAACAAATGCCTCAGAATAGGACTTTCTCGTGGCATTTGCAGAGATTGCTCGAATAAGACATGTGTGGCCTTATCCAATTTCTTGACAAGTAAGAAAACCAGAATAGGATCCCATTGGTCTACTTGCACATCTAACGCTTGTAATGCTCTTAAGCATTCTTGCGTTGTGTAATAGAGTGGTTTTATTACCTCTGATGAATCGTTATAAATACTGGGTTGCGACATTACTTTACCCAACACAGCATTTGCCAGAAGCCTCTTATTGGAATATCAAAAGTATCAAGTATTTGCTGATGTTTTGACCTGATTCCTTCCCACTGCGCCTTAATTGCTTGGAACTGAGATTGGTTGAATTCTTTGGAATTTTCCACTTTCAACCACTCTTCTGTGCGCTTTAGTAGGTGGCGTATTCCCTTCAGCATGATATTTTCACATCTGACTGATGAGTGAAACAAATTATCGCACCGCTGGGTTTGGTTGACTTGTAGAATCGTTTTGATGGCTTCAAGTAATTCCAGCAGCCCTCGAATGTCTTTGGTTGTAGTGTCTACCAAAGCTTCCACTTGTCCAAAGTAATTACTACGGAAGTAATCAACCTCACTGTATTGCTCCTAATGCTTGGAAAGCTCCTTATGGTTGGCTTCAAACTTCTTCCGTAATGACGAGATGCTGCGTTCTCGTGCCAGAAGATATTTTCCATCCTTTCGTTGGTGTGAGTACTTCCAGTAATTTCACACCAGTCTCTCGACCTCCAATCCAAGCTCCAGTTGAACGCTGAAGAGAGGTTCCACGTTGTTGTTTGATAATTTGATGAATTTGCTCTAATTGTGATAAGTCCTAAGCGACTAGTTGTTACTTCTCGAGTCCAATCACGTCGGGATCCTGAAACAAATCTATTAAAACACGTACGCTTAACTTCTGAATTGCAAGTACTTTTTTCTACATGCTGTCGCTGAATTTATTCACTAAATTTTATTTGCGAATTGCTGACAACTGAACTCACATGGGGAAGTAATATTGCTTGTCGGAAAGAATTAAATCATTTCTCACGATGCGTGTAGACAGTGGTCACCAATCCACAATCACAAGGTAAAATGTGATACGATGGGTTTCGTTTCCATCGTTGGCATTTATCGGATTCTAATGTGCTCGTCATGGTAAGATGTACATACGCATAAATTCAGTCATCAGATCTGTCGCAGTTTATTTGGCCTGGTCACGTGGTATGGTTGATTGAACAATATATATAAATATATATAAATATATATATATATATATATATATATATATATATATATATATATATATATATATATATATATATATATATATATATATATATATATATATATATATATATATATATATATATATAGATATATTTATATATATATATATATATATATATATATATATATATATATATATATATATATATATATATATATATATATATATATATATATATATATATATATATATATATATATATATATATATATGGTATATATGTATATAAATAAAGATATTTATATATATATATATATTCGTACATATTCAAATAATATCAAAACAATCAAAAATATATATTTAAATCATATATTAAAATCATCATGCATATCAACATGTGTATGCTGAAATAAGCATCCACTGATCATCTACAAGTGACAAAGAGTGAAAGGAAAGTAAAAGCCTATAGTAAATTAATCAACGTATCCAGCGTTTTTCTGTTTAGTATCCAACTACTATCCCTGCCTTCAAAAAACTGAATTTAAGTTTTTAAGTCTTTCGCGCAGTTATGACGTCATTAAAGTGAAGGAAATCATTCAAATAATGAAGGGTTGTGTAAATGTACGATATGAATAAATCCAGCAGATTGTGATGCCAAATAATCGGAAACTCGATACCCTTTCGAACTTTGTGTTTCATGTCTAGATGTTTCGTTGGTAGAAAATCTGTTGCATTCAAATGAAATTCACTACTGTTTGTTACCGTTATCCACGAATAACGCGACCAAAATTCCAATTACCCCGGCAGGAACACCAAGGCAATGGTTTTCAGCGGCGGTTTGCTCACGAGGAGGGGGTGGGTAGGGCAAACTTCGAATCTGAAAACTCACCGTTCGTCCGTTACCTCGAAGCGAGAAGAGGGCGACGGGTTTCAAAGAAACAACACCGAATCGATTCTAACAAACTATACCGAATTCACTATACCAAAATTTATTAGTTCTTCCTCATTAAAATTTCCACCAAAAATTAGTCGCGTTACCATTAATGGTAATTTCAGTTATCGACTAATCACACTACTTAGATTCAAAGCTCAAAATATTCAAATTCAACATTCCAATGAATAAATGCCTTACGGGCTACCTTAACCTTTTTTTCTGGATTGTCTGAATGAAAATTTTCCCTCGCTGGGGCTCTTACTCGTCGACTTACGCCTCCAATTGATGTATCTCACCCAATGTTCGTACTTTCCAATTCGTTTTTCTTGTATCTCTAATAAGATCTTCGATGCTCGCGTTCCTCGTAATGGCGCCAATCCAACTCGTAGACAGATGATTATGACGAATCCTTCATTTGCTGGATACTACGACCCCTGGTTGATCGGTTGTCCTTTCACGAGATGGGGGAACATTACTACTTGCTTTCCCTGTTGCAGTACCACAAACGTCAGTAGATTCATTATCATTCAGCTCCGATTCCATAAAATTGAAAGAAAAAAAGATATTCAAATGTCGCTTGATCACCTGCAACCTTGGACTTCTATCCACTTACCCAGTTCACTTGAAAGAGACCTCTTTTCCGCAGAATTTTCGATCCTGTTGGGTATACCCACCCGATTTCAAGTACACTCACCTGACTGTTGACTTTACTTACACCACATGTTCCACTTTGGGACAGCCCGAATTCACCACCATTCCGTCTGTCAGCTGACATCTCATGACGTTCCTAAACGTCAACATCAAAAGTTCAACCATGCAGCATTGTGTGATGTAGTGAATTCACTTTTGAAATGCGTTTCAGGTAAAAGTGCTTCAAACAATCGTTGGCAGGAGGTGTAGGGGACTCATTCGAGTCTGAATTCGGTATACGGACAATTGGGTGCCTACGGATCTAGTCCCAGATATGTATGTTCAATTGTTAATTGCCTCGCGTTGGCTCGTAGAACATCTAGTCACCTTCAGTCATTACAGGCGGGAAGTGGGTGCGCTTGCGATAGTTTTTCGCCAGATAAAGTCACTGTCAGAACTGCCCTTCCCTTGTGCATAATCCTAGGGCTTCGTGCGGCTGCTTCCAGCCATTTGTATATGGGTCAAACGTTGTCGATTTCGCTGCATAACTCGTTGCCCTCTTTTTCGTGACGTTGCCGTGAGTTGAGTCCAAATCTCCGTCCCTCAATATAAGCGTATCCTACCTCCTTAGTCTAGACTAAAGCTAGCTTAGTATAAAAACTCTAGTGCACCTGAACCGCTAGAAACACTAATGTTCGAAGAACAGTAGAATAATCGTGCAAGTTTTGAGTGCATATTCTACCACATGAGCTGCTTATTATGGCCGAACTGTTTCAAATGACACGTTTTACTTTGGTCTCAGGTGTCAGATATTACCACTGGCATGAATTTCAACGTTTATGAGAGCAAAACACAGGTTAATTATATTCGTTATCAGTTGCTTATTTCACAAAAGCAGCATCTAATATAACATCAATGAAGAAAATGCTCAGTGGCTGCGATCCGAAAAATTTGTAGAACTTTGGGAATTGAAATATCGGTTATTTATTTTCATTGTAAATGTTTCCGGTATGAATACTAATTGTAAGCATTTATTGATGCAAAAGTAGCACAACCGACTCGTGCTGGCAACCTTCTGCCAGTATCAAAGCCAAGAATATATCGCATCTGCTTCACGTTGTTTAGTTACATTCGAAGTTATATGAGCATGAAGAAATTTAGGGTTACATGCAGCGAGTTTTTTCAAATAATTGAAAGCTTAATATTTGCTCTTTATTGTCACTACAATATCATTACCAATTGAAAATTTTACGATAAAACCGCTTAATAAAGATATTAAACAAACACAAAACCAACAATAGCTGGCAACCCTATCGTGGCTTTTCAACCAATTATAGCATGAATAATGTTTATAATAGGTTCCATTAATTGTATGAAATTCGTATTGATTTCATGACTACACTGGAAGTTATAGGGCAAAAAGTTTTATTTTCCTGAGCGAATTTTCAAAACCAAAGACACAAAAATTACCAAAACTGGCAGCACCAATCGAATTTTTCAACCATATTTCTATCAAACAGAGTTGAGAATAAGGTTCAGCTATTGTGTCAATTTCATGAAAATCTGGTAACTTATTCACATTTCATAGGGCAAAGAGCAGTTTTTTTTCTTAGCAATTTTTCAAGATGGTGCCACTGGCACAGAGTTACCTACAATTCAAAATCGCTTCTATCAGACCTGGTCCTACTTAAGTCCAATGCATTCTGTAAATTTCAATTGTATCTGATTATTGATTCGTGAGTTCCCGTAAACATAAGTTTTTGATGCTAAAAATATTGGTTAACTGAGAAAGGATTACCGTTCTTGTCCGACATGAAATTTCCAAAGATTTACTTTGAACGTATAGATAAAGCATAAGATTTGTATACAGATTGGTTTTATTGTAAGAAACGGACATTTTTTAGGATATTCGATGGTTTGAATGTTTTCACTTGCAAATTTTTAATTTTTCAAATTTAAGACACCAAAATTATCATATCTGACAGCTCCAATCGAATTATTCGAGCAAATTTATACCAAAAGTAGTTTAAAGGTCCAGTTACTGTATGCATTTTGGCAAAATCGAACGATTAAATCAGAATTTATAGGGCTAAAAGCAGCTATCTTTTTTAGTGATTTTTCAAAATGGCACCACTGGCACAGATTCGCCCGCATTTCAAAATCACTTCGTTCAGATTAAGTCTTATTTAAGACCAATACATTCTGCAAATTTCAATTGATTCTGCTTATCGGATCGTGAGTTTTCGTGAACAGAAGTTTTTGATGTTAAAAATATAGGTAAATTGGGCAAGGGTTACCAGGCGTGCCCGTTAGACCATATCAATTTTTTTTTGTCTATATAAACAAAGCACAAGATTTACGTATGAGTGGCTTTTTTGGAAGAAGCGGCATTTTTTCAAGAGAGACGATGATTTTGAGGTTTTCACTTTCAGTGCCTGCCCTAGCTACCGAGTTGCCAGCACGCTCATTAAAAAATACACAGATTTACAACTAAATAAAACCAATGTGTTCTGAAAATTTCGTAATGACTGAATAGCTCTGTCCAAAGTTATTGCAATTTAAAAATTTTCAAGTTTTGCCGTTCTCATTTTAGGCACCCAGAGCACGCATGGGGTTAAAAAATTCCAAAACATCCGAATCACATGTAAAACACGTTCGAAATTTATTTCAAAAGCATTATTTTTGCAAAAATTATTTGTGTACGGAATAATAGGCATATTAAAAATATAACTTAAATGGCCGCCAGTGCCGAAGGGTTAAAGATTATTAGCTTTTTGTGAGACCTGGTACTATTCCGCATATACATCAATGTGTTCAATCGGATGGCGCGTTCCTGACATTTATATATATATATATATATATATATAAATATATATATATATATATATATATATATATATATATATATATATATATATATATATATATATATATATATATAAATAAATATATATATATATATATATATATATATATATATATATATATATATATATATATATATATATATATATATAAATAAATATATATATATATATATATATATATATATATATATATATATATATATATATATATATATATATATATGTATATATATATTGTTGCATCCGACTAAACGACATCGAGCAGTCGTCAGTGCAGCATATATTTATTGAGAAATCTTCCTTTTCTTGCCCAGCGTGCCTTTTCCCAGCCGACTAGCTCAGCCTGGCGTGGGTTTGCGGGCGGAAGATTTCTACGTGCAATGGCACGCAGACAGTACAACACTAATCAAATTTCACATTTTTACTTCAGCAACAAACAGAAAAGAAAAAGAAACAAAGAGGTTCCGTAAAAATTATTAAGGAAATAATTTATTCAATATGCATTATATCCGCCAAAAGAAACTCAAACAAATACAATAATCCAAGAAGAAAGAAAAATAGAAAAAAAAAAAACAAAAAATTACTAAGAAACAAAAATATATAATCTAACCAAAATTCAATAATCCAACTAACTAAGTCCAATCATATAAAGAAACTCAAATCAAAGAAATAACATTTAAGCAAATAAAGCAGAATTTGGGTGGGGTCTCTCCATGCCCAACCCCGGCCGGAGTGGAGTTCACATTGATCATACAGAAAAGGCATAAAACGTCGCAAGCAACATGACATATCAATAATAATATGTAAATATATGAATATAAATATTAATCTAGATATCTAAAAATTACATGCGCCCACACCAAAAGAAGTGATTATACTATTCTTTAAATATCAACAAATTTAGATTGGTAAAAGATATAAATCAATTATTCAAATTTACAGATATTCGGCTGAAATTCATATCTACTTCAAAGGTATTCAATCTGATTAACAACTATGTGCAACTTTTGACCTCGTGCGCATGAAATTTAATGGATTTTCATAATATCATCAAAACTCTAACAATTTAATTCTTATGTTTTAACACTTATCTGGGATTCTTGGTTTTGTTTTCGCCAATTGCCATTCAGTCCATCCCCAGCCACAACACCATTCCAATCGTTTGTTTATTGAATAGCACCATGCATTCCTTTAACAATTCGTCGACAGTCACAATGCCTCTTCGATAGTCAATACCACCACTCATCTCCGAAACTTGATGCACTCCTTGGCCTGAACCTCTGCAAACGTTTTCTTTTTCGTGATCATATAATCGTGATCCACAACGAACTCGTTACACCCAAAGTTCAAAAATTCATTATAGTTCCCCTTTATTCAGTCACTGTCGTTAAACTACAAACGGATACATCAGCTACCCTGATCTCACTTCAACGATTT
This sequence comes from Nemotelus nigrinus, assembly GCA_947369275.1. Lineage (NCBI taxonomy): Eukaryota > Metazoa > Arthropoda > Insecta > Diptera > Stratiomyidae > Nemotelus > Nemotelus nigrinus. Next base: position 119,194,812 of record OX376372.1, on the reverse strand, counting down.
TCTTTGTCTTTTCTTTTCTTTTTTTTTTGACTTCAAAGACTATTTCAAATTATTTTTCAACGTGTATTTCACCACTTTCTTTAAAATGAGCAACATTCTTTTTCGCACTTTTCGAAAAAAAAATCGTCTTAAAAAGTTCAAACTCAAACTTTAGCAGTCCACTGTTCTTTCTAACCGCCTCAAAAAAACCCGCCAAAGACAAAAATCCCGAATTTTCTCCTTCCACAGTTAATCCCCAAGTCACCTTTTTCTTTCTTCAGAAAAATTTTCACTGTCCCGCTTGAGCGGTTTATTTCCCATTTCCCATATCCTCAATTCCCCACACCATTGTGGCATCACTCAAAACCGACGATGCAGACATCAGCCACCAGGTTCGCTGAGTTTTTCGCGCAGTATCCAGCTGTCACCTTAAGGTCCAGAAAAATTTAACCAACAGTGCTGTGGTGCTTTGTTTACATTTGACGTGCGATTAAAAATAACCGCAGAAGCGCGGTACCGTCGAGTCTCCTAGAGCGCGGCCTGTGATGTTTTAGTTGGACTCCGTTGCTGTGCAGTTTTTCTACCTCCGATTTCAGGATCTTAATGGGAAAAGTGAGTTTTTCTGCCAGCTGGAATTGCTGTTAATGAAGTTCCGGAGATACGCAAGTTTAGGCGAATAGGGTCTCAACAATCGTGGGGACGACCCAGACCCTGAGAGGTCTCAAACAGCCGGGCATCTTTTGAGTTTGAACCGATCAATTATGTTATGATTTCGTATCTTTGACAAACCTCTTCGAACTAGTTTAGCTATTTTCAGACTTTGAAATCTTTAGCGTGATAGATACCCAGAGATTTCCCTGCCTCATCAACTAGTTCGTAAGATACCTGACCAATCTTCCGCTTCACAGTGGCCTTTACAAATTTCGGGGCGAGTTTAGCCGCAAACCATTCCGCCGCGCGGCTGAGTGGGTGATTTCGAACCCATACCAACTGTCCCGGAGTTATATTCCTGACACGACTCCTCAGGTTGTATCGATGTGCTCCCTTGGCGTACGCTTCCGACAGCTTTCTTTTTACCTGCTCCTGAACCAACCGTAATCTTTCACTGTTAGTTGCCACTAACACCTCTCCATCCTCAAAAGCTTTAAGTGATTTTAGTAGCGCGTATTCAGAGCCATGTCGGATAGGTTGGTAACCGAACATCATGAAATGGGGCGAACAACCTGTGGACTCATGTACTACATTACGAAATGCGGCACATGACTCCGGCAGATTAGCGTCCCAATTCCGATGGTCATCCCCTATGTAGGCTCGAATAGCGGTTAGAATAGACTGGTTGGCTCTTTCCGAGGCATTAGCTTGGGGTGAATAGAAAGGGGTGTAGCAATGGTTCACCCCATATTGAGCCAGGAATTCCGAGCAGAGTTTAAACACAAATTGGACCCCATTGTCAGTATGGTCGGTTTCAGGCACGCCAAAGGTCAAGAATACGTATTCTTTTAAAAATTTCACCATCGACTCAGCTGTTGCCTTGGGTAGGGCCTTGAGCCAAATGAATTTGGTATAGTGATCGAGCACCACCAGCAACTGGGTGTTGCCTAGCTTTGAACGAGGATATGGGCCCATAAAGTCAATAAACAAGCGTTGCATTGGCCGATCAGTAATCCTGGCAGCGCCCATAGGTGGTCTCATTGTAGCATTTGTGGCCTTAACTTGCTTGCAAATAGAACAATTGTTGACATAGCTGGTGACATCTTGACGCAGCTTCGGCCAGTAATAATGGCGTCGCAAGACTTCTAGTGTTTTACGAATCCCACAATGCGACCCCAAAGGGCTGTCATGACTACGTGCCAGCAACACTTGTCTTCCTCCTTCAGGCACCCACACCTTTGCACTGAGAATATCCAAGTCAAGACCTACGTGTGATTCTAGATGAATATACACAACTCCGTTCTTCGTGTACAGGTTTTCGAACTGATCCGGATGTTGCTCAATCTGATGGACGAGATTCATGTAATTAGGATCCTGAAAGGCCTGTGATGGAATGCTCCCTAGCAATTGGTGATGCTCAGGAAGACAAACAACAGCACAATGAGGTCCCCCTTCAGAGTCGCGTGCTCGTGATAACGCGTCTGGTACGACATTTTGAGTGCCTGCTCGATGTTCGATGTTGAAATTGAACCCTTGTAATTTTAGGCTCCACCGTGTTAACCTCCACGACAGATCTCTCTGGCCCATTAACCATTTCAGACTGGCATGGTCTGTGATAATGGTGAAAGGCAGCCCCTCGACATATGCCCGAAACCTTTTGACACTCTGCACCGTAGCCAAGCATTCTAGTTCGGTAACGCTATAGTTGCGCTGCGCAGCATTCAACTTCGATGACATAAAGGCGATGGGATGCTCTCCACCATCATCATCTTTCTGAAATAAAACACTGCCGATGCCGGTGGCACTTGCATCGCACTGAATATAAAAGTGCCGAGAGAAATCTGGGTTGATCAACACAGGTGCAGACACTAAAAGTTCCTTCGTCCGATCGAAAGCCTTATTAGCAGCCTCAGTCCATACGAACCTTCTTCTACCCTTCAGCAGATCCGTCATAGGTGATGTAATAGACGCAAAATTTGGGATGAAACGCCTATACCACCCAGCCATCCCTATGAATCTCCTCACGTCCTTTACCGTTTTTGGTCGTGGATATGCTATGATGCCGGAAACCTTTTCAGGATCCGTCTTTAGGACACCATCACTTATCACATAACCTAGGTATCGAATTTCTTTTTGGACGAATTTGCTCTTCTCAACATTGATGGTCAAATTTGCCTGCTGTAATAAATTGGCCACAATAGACAGCAATTTGAGATGGTCATGAAATGTTGGACTTGTTATCAGCAAATCGTCCAAATAAACGAATACCTGGTCATGCAACTCGTGAGGGATGACCTTATGCATCAATCGACACATAGTCTGTGGAGCATTGCACAATCCAAAAGGCATGACAGTGAAGGGATACAAAGGACGTCCATGTACTGTAAACGCTGTCTTTTCCCGCGATATTGCATCCAAAGGAATCTGCCAAAAGGCATCTTTCAGGTCCAGACTGGTTATAAAGCGTGTGGACTGCAGACGTGCTAACAGGCCCTCAATCAACGGCACAGGGTACGCATCCTTGACAGTTACCTCGTTCAATCGTCTGGCATCCAAGCATAATCGTACTTTACGCGGTTTCCGAACAATGGTGACAGGTGAGCTCCAGGAACTCCTACTTTCCTCAATAACCCCTAGAGACAAAATGCGGTCTAGCTCGTCATACATCAACTTCTGAACGACAGGTGACACGGCATAATGTCGCTGTTTAATAGGCTGGGCATCCCCAGTGTCGATGGTATGAGACAATAAGTTGGTTCTGCCTAAACCTAACTTGTTAAAAGAAGGAAATTGATGTGTGACTTCATCCAGCCTCCGTTGATCTTCAGGAGTTAATTGATGAAAGCCAGAGTTCATGTCTGGGACTTCAATAGCGGAGCACTGAGGTGCAATCCTAAATGCATCCCAGAAGTCTATACCAAGATAGACTGGGTTGGTCAGACTGGGGCATAACAGGAAGCGTATGAGCTTATTTTTGTCTTTAAACCGCACCAGGGTACTAACATATCCAACTACCGGAGCTCTTTGACCGGAAGCTGTGTGAACTACTGTTTGCATGCTGTGAACGTACAAACCGAGCTCAGCAACCAGGTCTAAAGTACCTGCACCCAAAATGCTCACACTGGCTCCTTTATCAAGTAACCCAACGAGCCTACGCCCTTTTATAAAAATTTCGGCAAAGGGTCGGTTGTCACCAGACATGGTCACAATGGAACTGACACATGCTTTCTTCAAGAAACGCCTCAGGGTAAAATACCTTCATGAACGATTGAAACGCTCAGAGGAACGCCTACGATCGCTGGAGATAGTAGAAGAGGTTGAGTCATCATTTGCAAGAGTGGAATGAAAGGTCTTAGCTGGGGTACAATTCTGACAGGAACTCATTGTCGTCGGCGTAGCTCGGGATCCACATTCGTAGCTACGTCTGACATCTCGGGTCTGGAGGAACGTTTGTTTGGAGGAATACGCAACCTCCCTGCTGAAAGCGTATTCCTGCCTGGGTTTCCCGACTGACAATTCGGACATTTGGGCTTCAGAGTCGCTTCTCGACCACAACCAAAGCAGCAGATCCGCTGGATAGGTTTCGAGCAATCCATGAAACCATGCCCTAAGTCAAGGCAATTCCAACATATTCGGTAATTCCTACTACCTTCTGCTCCGCGATCTCTATTACTCATGTCATTAGAGACTGTTTTCATGGCGTGTAGTTCTTGTCTGGAAGTGAGAGAACCCCTATACTCTTCAGGATGTTGAAATACTGGCGTCCTTAGATTGGAAGACATATCATCTTCGTACAGCTGACAAGATTGTTTCTCGTAAACATTACGTGACTGACTGCTGAACGGAAGCCGGCGGGAATTTTCTGATGAAACCTTGTACGGACTTGCTTTCATTGCCTGAATTTCCTCTTGATAGGAAACATCTGCAGATGACGGTCTAAGATCACGTACCGAATGTCGAACAGGGGAAAGAATATGTCTGCTTGATCATTAATACCCTGATCTCTCCCGAACTCAAGCTCATGCACCTTGCGCGCTCGACGAGTCGCCTCTCGATCACCATTCACTCCCAACAGTCTCCACTCTGATTCTATCAGACAGCAGCGTCTAACTTATTCTCGGGTTGTTTGGAATTCTAAACCAGCCAAGTGAATTCTAAGTGCTGGGGAAATATTCCTAAGAACTACACACTGAAAATCAAGATCCATTAAGGGGGTATTTAATTGTAGGGAAATACTCTCCAAGGCATCAAAGAAATCCTGGAATCGTTCTCCTGGTTTTTGCAATCTACCGTCTAACATTCTCCGCACGTCCACATTGGATCTAAAAGAGCTGAACCGTTCCAGAAATTCTACCCGTAACCTACTCCATAAAAGCGGATAATTCAATTCCCAGAAACGCCAGTACCAATCTGCGGCCTGACCTCTCAGAAGCAGGTGAAAGTCTATAGCAAGGGCGGCTATAGGAGCATGGTAGTCTTCAGCCAAGGACAACACACGAAACATAAACTGTCTCGCAGTCAAACCTGAAGTCGAGCCATCGAAAATCAGGTTCCATTTAGTTATAGGAACTTTAATTGACGATCGCTCACTCATCTCTGCTGGCGCCTGAAAAGTAACTCTCGGTGGGTCATTACCGATCAAAGTATTCGGACGAGACGTTTGGGTCCCAACTAACTAGCTAGGGTCCCAACTATGTGTTCGGCTACGCATTGTTCGAGTATGATATACTTTTTTTCCCAATTCAAACCGAATTAATCTTCAATATTGTATTTTTTTTTCCTTCAGATAAGTATTATCAACAACCGAATAGTAGTATCAATTCAGACCCCTTATGATTCTTCTTTATAAATAATTAGCGGATAACACAATTATGTGCCGCAAGAAATAATTGAATACCTCGTGATATAACTACAGAATAAAACTACTTCGTATCTGAAGAATATAACTTTCAATTCAATTCATAAAAAAAATAATAATGATTTTTACGGATCCTCTTCGTGAGAGGAATTAGAGACAGGAAGGGAAAAGGTATGAAATTTAACACTGAATGATGAAATAGGACTGGGGAAATCAGGAGGTTACAGACCTCTTGTAGTTGCTTTGAAATGCCCCAATGAACGTCTGTCTTGGATCCTGCTCAAAATAATTCTATGGACTGAATAACACCTTACAGGTGGACAAGGGACAAGACTAGCTCATGGGTCATTTCAATGGATACTTTCCTTCAGACGCGGCAAACTCAGGTAAATCTTTCTACAAGATTGATTCTGTTACCAAAAAGATATTGCCCAGTTTAGTTTAATTTATCTGAAGGTAATCCCACAGCCACAAGAGTCTGGGTATAAATTGAAGAGACAAGCTCTGTTGAACACATAGCACAGGACAGTAGCACGAGATGGGCGCCAATGCTGCATTGACGACCGCTCGACAAGATGATGATGAAAATTGAAAATGTCAGGTATGTAGTATTCAACAATAGCCAAAGAAAACAAAAAAAAAATGGCTGAGGCAACAAAATGCTCCTATTTAACATTTGCCATCCAAGCCGAAAGCACGACTGCCAAAAGAAAAAAAAAATTTATAAAAAAAACCAAAACACCATGTTTGGGCGCCATTTGTTGCATCCGACTAAACTCAGGCGAGCAGTCGTCAGTGCAGCATATATATATTGAGAAATCTTCCTTCTCTTGCCCAGCGTGCCTTTTTCCAGCCGACTAGCTCAGCCTGGCGTGGGTTTGCGGGCGGAAAATTTCTACGTGCTATGGCACGCAGACAGTACAACACTAATCAAATTTCACATTTTTACTTCAGCAACAAACAGAAAAGAAAAGGAAACAAAGAGGTTCCGTAAAAATCATTAAGGAAATATTTTATTCAATATGCATTATTTGCGCCAAAAGAAACTCAAACAAATACAATAATCCAAGAAGAAAGAAAAATAGAAAAAAAAAACAAAAAATAAAAAGAAAAAAATATATAATCCAACCAAAATTCAATAATCCAACTAACTAAGTCCAATCATATAAAGAAACTCAAATCAAAGAAATAACATTTAAGCAAATAAAGCAGAATTTGGGTGGGGTCTCTCTTTGCCCAACCCCGGCCGGAGTGGAGTTCACATTGATCATACAGAAAAGGCATAAAACGTCGCAAGCAACATGACATATCAATAATAATATGTAAATATATGAATATAAATATTAATCTAGATATCTAAAAATTACATGCACCCACACCAAAAGAAGTGATTATACTATTCTTTAAATATCAACAAATTTAGATTGGTAAAAGATATAAATCAATTATTCAAATTTACAAATATTCGGCTGAAATTCATATCTACTTCAAAGGTATTCAATCTGATTAACAACTATGTCCAACTTTTGACCTCGTGCGCATGAAATTTAATGGATTTTCTTCTCTTTTCAAAACTCTAACAATTTAATTCTTATGTTTTAACACTTATCTGGGATTCTTGGTTTTGTTTTCGCCAATTGCCATTCAGTCCATCCCCAGCCACAACACCATTCCAATCCTTTGTTTATTGAATAGCACCATGCATTCCTTTAACAATTCGTCGACAGTCACAATGCCTCTTCGATAGTCAATACCACCACTCATCTCCGAAACTTGATGCACTCCTTGGCCTGAACCTCTGCAAACGTTTTTTTTTTCGTGATCATATAATCGTGATCCACAACGAACTCGTTACACCCAAAGTTCAAAAATTCATTATAGTTCCCCTTTATTCAGTCACTGTCGTTAAACTACAAACGGATACATCAGCTACCCTGATCTCACTTCAACGATTTTCTTTGTCTTTTCTTTTCTTTTTTTTTTGACTTCAAAGACTATTTCAAATTATTTTTCAACGTGTATTTCACCACTTTCTTTAAAATGAGCAACATTCTTTTTCGCACTTTTCGAAAAAAAAAACGTCTTAAAAAGTTCAAGCTCAAAATTTAGCAGTCCACTGTTTTTTCTAACCGCCTCAAAAAAACCCGCCAAAGACAAAAATCCCGAATTTTCTCCTTCCACAGTTAATCCCCAAGTCACCTTTTTCTTTCTTCAGAAAAATTTTCACTGTCCCGCTTGAGCGGTTTATTTCCCATTTCCCATATCCTCAATTCCCCACACCATTGTGGCATCACTCAAAACCGACGATGCAGACATCAGCCACCAGGTTCGCTGAGTTTTTCGCGCAGTATCCAGCTGTCACCTTAAGGTCCAGAAAAATTTAACCAACAGTGCTGTGGTGCTTTGTTTACATTTGACGTGCGATTAAAAATAACCGCAGAAGCGCGGTACCGTCGAGTCTCCTAGAGCGCGGCCTGTGATGTTTTAGTTGGACTCCGTTGCTGTGCAGTTTTTCTACCCCCGATTTCAGGATCTTAATGGGAAAAGTGAGTTTTTCTGCCAGCTGGAATTGCTGTTAATGAAGTGCCGGAGATACGTAAGTTTAGGCGAATAGGGTCTCAACAATCGTGGGGACGACCCAGACCCTGAGAGGTCTCAAACAGCCGGGCATCTTTTGAGTTTGAACCGATCAATTATGTTATGATTTCGTATCTTTGACAAACCTCTTCGAACTAGTTTAGCTATTTTCAGACTTTGAAATCTTTAGCGTGATAGATACCCAGAGATTTCCCTGCCTCATCAACTAGTTCGTAAGATACCTGACCAATCTTCCGCTTCACAGTGGCCTTTACAAATTTCGGGGCGAGTTTAGCCGCAAACCATTCCGCCGCGCGGCTGAGTGGGTGATTTCGAACCCATACCAACTGTCCCGGAGTTATATTCCTGACACGACTCCTCAGGTTGTATCGATGTGCTCCCTTGGCGTACGCTTCCGACAGCTTTCTTTTTACCTGCTCCTGAACCAACCGTAATCTTTCACTGTTAGTTGCCACTAACACCTCTCCATCCTCAAAAGCTTTAAGTGATTTTAGTAGCGCGTATTCAGAGCCATGTCGGATAGGTTGGTAACCGAACATCATGAAATGGGGCGAACAACCTGTGGACTCATGTACTACATTACGAAATGCGGCACATGACTCCGGCAGATTAGCGTCCCAATTCCGAAGGTCATCCCCTATGTAGGCTCGAATAGCGGTTAGAATAGACTGGTTGGCTCTTTCCGAGGCATTAGCTTGGGGTGAATAGAAAGGGGTGTAGCAATGGTTCACCCCATATTGAGCCAGGAATTCCGAGAAGAGTTTAAACACAAATTGGACCCCATTGTCAGTATGGACGGTTTCAGGCACGCCAAAGGTCAAGAATACGTATTCTTTTAAAAATTTCACCATTGACTCAGCTGTTGCCTTGGGTAGGGCCTTGAGCCAAATGAATTTGGTATAGTGATCGAGCACCACCAGCAACTGGGTGTTGCCTAGCTTCGAACGAGGATATGGGCCCATAAAGTCAATAAACAAGCGTTGCATTGGCCGATCAGTAATCCTGGCAGCGCCCATAGGTGGTCTCATTGTAGCATTCGCGGCCTTAACTTGCTTGCAAATAGAACAATTGTTGACAAAGCTGGTGACATCTTGACGCAGCTTCGGCCAGTACAAATAGCGTCACAAGACTTCTAGTGTTTTACGAATCCCACAATGCGACCCCAAAGGGCTGTCATGACTACGTGCCAGCAACACTTGTCTTCCTCCTTCAGGCACCCACACCTTTGCACTGGGAATATCCAAGTCAAGACCTCCGTGTGATCCTAGATGAATATACACAACTCCGTTCTTCGTGTACAGGTTTTCGAACTGATCCGGATGTTGCTCAATCTGATGGACGAGATTCATGTAATTAGGATCCTGAAAGGCCTGTGATGGAATGCTCCCTAGCAATTGGTGATGCTCAGGAAGACAAACAACAGCACAATGAGGTCCCCCTTCAGAGTCGCGTGCTCGTGATAACGCGTCTGGTACGACATTTTGAGTGCCTGCTCGATGTTCGATGTTGAAATTGAACCCTTGTAATTTTAGGCTCCACCGTGCTAACCTCCACGACAGATCTCTCTGGCCCATTAACCATTTCAGACTGGCATGGTCTGTGATAATGGTGAAAGGCAACCCCTCGAAATATGCCCGAAACCTTTTGACACTCTGCACCGCAGCCAAGCATTCTAGTTCGGTAACGCTATAGTTGCGCTGCGCAGCATTCAACTTCGATGACATAAAGGCGATGGGATGCTCTCCACCATCATCATCTTTCTGAAATAAAGCACTGCCGATGCCGGTGGCACTTGCATCGCACTGAATATAAAAGTGCCGAGAGAAATCTGGGTTGATCAACACAGGTGCAGACACTAAAAGTTCCTTCGTCCGATCGAAAGCCTTATTAGCAGCCTCAGTCCATACGAACCTTCTTCTACCCTTCAGCAGATCCGTCATAGGTGATGTAATAGACGCAAAATTTGGGATGAAACGCCTATACTACCCAGCCATCCCCATGAATCTCCTCACGTCCTTTACCGTTTTGGGTCGTGGATATGCTATGATGCCGGAAACCTTTTCAGGATCCGTCTTTAGGACACCATCACTTATCACATAACCTAGGTATCGAATTTCTTTTTGGACGAATTTGCTCTTCTCAACATTGATGGTCAAATTTGCCTGCTGTAATAAATTGGCCACAATAGACAGCAATTTGAGATGGTCATGAAATGTTGGACTTGTTATCAGCAAATCGTCCAAATAAACGAATACCTGGTCATGCAACTCGTGAGGGATGACCTTATGCATCAATCGACACATAGTCTGTGGAGCATTGCACAATCCAAAAGGCATGACAGTGAAGGGATACAAAGGACGTCCATGTACTGTAAACGCTGTCTTTTCCCGCGATATTGCAACCAAAGGAATCTGCCAAAAGGCATCTTTCAGGTCCAGACTGGTTATATAGCGTGTGAGCTGCAGACGTGCTAACAGGCCCTCAATCAACGGCACAGGGTACGCATCCTTGACAGTTACCTCGTTCAATCGTCTGGCGTCCACGCATAACCGTACTTTACGCGGTTTCCGAACAATGGTGACAGGTGAGCTCCAGGAACTCCTACTTTCCTCAATAACCCCTAGAGACAAAATGCGGTCTAGCTCGTCATACATCAACTTCTGAACGACAGGTGACACGGCATAATGTCGCTGTTTAATAGGCTGGGCATTCCCAGTGTCGATGGTATGAGACAATAAGTTGGTTCTGCCTAAACCTAACTTGTTAAAAGAAGGAAATTGATGTGTGACTTCATCCAGCCTCCGTTGATCTTCAGGAGTTAATTGATGAAAGCCAGAGTTCATGTCCGGGACTTCAATAGCGGAGCACTGAGGTGCAATCCTAAATGCATCCCAGAAGTCTATACCAAGATAGACTGGGTTGGTCAGACTGGGGCATAACAGGAAGCGTATGAGCTTATTTTTGTCTTTAAACCACACCAGGGTACTAACATATCCAACTACCGGAGCTCTTTGACCGGAAGCTGTGTGAACTACTGTTTGCATGCTGTGAACGTACAAACCGAGCTCAGCAACCAGGTCTAAAGTACCTGCACCCAAAATGCTCAAACTGGCTCCACTATCAAGTAACCCAACGAGCCTACGCCCTTTTATAAAAATTTCGGCAAAGGGTCGGTTGTCACCAGACATGGTCACAATGGAACTGACACATGCTTTCTTCAAGAAACGCCTCAGGGTAAAATACCTTCATGAACGATTGAAACGCTCAGAGGAACGCCTACGATCGCTGGAGATAGTAGAAGAGGTTGAGTCATCATTTGCAAGAGTGGAATGAAAGGTCTTAGCTGGGGTACAATTCTGACAGGAACTCATTGTCGTCGGCGTAGCTCGGGATCCACATTCGTAGCTACGTCTGACATCTCGGGTCTGGAGGAACGTTTGTTTGGAGGAATACGCAACCTCCCTGCTGAAAGCGTATTCCTGCCTGGGTTTCCCGACTGACAATTCGGACATTTGGGCTTCAGAGTCGCTTCTCGACCACAACCAAAGCAGCAGATCCGCTGGATAGGTTTCGAGCAATCCATGAAACCATGCCCTAAGTCAAGGCAATTCCAACATATTCGGTAATTCCTACTACCTTCTGCTCCGCGATCTCTATTACTCATGTCATTAGAGACTGTTTTCATGGCGTGTAGTTCTTGTCTGGAAGTGAGAGAACCCCTATACTCTTCAGGATGTTGAAATACTGGCGTCCTTAGATTGGAAGACATATCATCTTCGTACAGCTGACAAGATTGTTTCTCGTAAACATTACGTGACTGACTGCTGAACGGAAGCCGGCGGGAATTTTCTGATGAAACCTTGTACGGACTTGCTTTCATTGCCTGAATTTCCTCTTGATAGGAAACATCTGCAGATGACGGTCTAAGATCACGTACCGAATGTCGAACAGGGGAAAGAATATGTCTGCTTGATCATTAATACCCTGATCTCTCCCGAACTCAAGCTCATGCACCTTGCGCGCTCGATGAGTCGCCTCTCGATCACCATTCACTCCCAACAGTCTCCACTCTGATTCTATCAGACAGCAGCGTCTAACTTATTCTCGGGTTGTTTGGAATTCTACACCAGCCAAGTGAATTCTAAGTGCTGGGGACATATTCCTAAGAACTACACACTGAAAATCAAGATCCATTAAGGGGGTATTTAATTGTAGGGAAATACTCTCCAAGGCATCAAAGAAATCCTGGAATCGTTCTCCTGGTTTTTGCAATCTACCGTCTAACATTCTCCGCACGTCCACATTGGATCTAAAAGAGCTGAACCGTTCCAGAAATTCTACCCGTAACCTACTCCATAAAAGCGGATAATTCAATTCCCGGAAACGCCAGTACCAATCTGTGGCCTGACCTCTCAGAAGCAGGTGAAAGTCTATAGCAAGGGCGGCTATAGGAGCATGGTAGTCTTCAGCCAAGGACAACACACGAAACATAAACTGTCTCGCAGTCAAACCTGAAGTCGAGCCATCGAAAATCAGGTTCCATTTAGTTAAAGGAACTTTAATTGACGATCGCTCACTCATCTCTTCTGGTGCCTGAAAAGTAACTCTCGGTGGGTCATTACCGATCAAAGTATTCGGACGAGACGTTTGGGTCCCAACTAACTAGCTAGGGTCCCAACTATGTGTTCGGCTACGCATTGTTCGAGTATGATATACTTTTTTTTCCCAATTCAAACCGAATTAATCTTCAATAATGTATTTTTTTTTCCTTCAGATAAGTATTATCAACAAGCGAATAGGAGTATCAATTCAGACCCCTTAGGATTCTTCTTTATATATAATTAGCGGATAACACAATTATGTGCCGCAAGAAATAATTGAATACCTCGTGATGTAACTACAGAATAAAACTACTTCGTATCTGAAGAATATAGCTTTCAATTCAATTCATAAAAAAAATAATAATGATTTTTACGGATCCTCTTCGTGAGAGGAATTAGAGACAGGAAGGGAAAAGGTGTAAAATTTGACACTGAATGATGAAATAGGACTGGGGAAATCAGGAGGTTACAGACCTCTTGTAGTTGCTTTGAAATGCCCCAATGAACGTCTGTCTTGGATCCTGCTCAAAATAATTCTATGGACTGAATAACACCTTACAGGTGGACAAGGGACAAGACTAGCTCATGGGTCATTTCAATGGATACTTTCCTTCAGACGCGGCAAACTCAGGTAAATCTTTCTACAAGATTGATTCTGTTACCAAAAAAATATTGCCCAGTTTAGTTTAATTTATCTGAAGGTAATCCCACAACCACAAGAGTCTGGGTATAAATTGAAGAGACAAGCTCTGTTGGACACATAGCACAGGACAGTAGCACGAGATGGGTGCCAATGCTGCATTGACGACTGCTCGACAAGATGATGATGAAAATTGAAAATGTCAGGTATGTAGTATTCAACAATAGCCAAAGAAAACAAAAAAAATGGCTGAGGCAACAAAATGCTCCTATTTAAAATTTGCCATCCAAGCCGAAAGCACGACTGCCAAAAGAAAAAAAAATATATAAAAAAAACCAAAACACCATGTTTGGGCGCCATTTGTTGCATCCGACTAAACTCAGGCGAGCAGTCGTCAGTGCAGCATATATATATTGAGAAATCTTCCTTCTCTTGCCCAGCGTGCCTTTTTCCAGCCGACTAGCTCAGCCTGGCGTGGGTTTGCGGGCGGAAGATTTCTACGTGCTATGGCACGCAGACAGTACAACACTAATCAAATTTCACATTTTTACTTCAGCAACAAACAGAAAAGAAAAGGAAACAAAGAGGTTCCGTAAAAATCATTAAGGAAATATTTTATTCAATATGCATTATTTGCGCCAAAAGAAACTCAAACAAATACAATAATCCAAGAAGAAAGAAAAATAGAAGAAAAAAAACAAAAAATAAAAAGAAAAAACTCTAGGGTACCTGAACCGCTAGAAACACTAATGTTCGAAGAACAGTAGAAGAATCGTGCAGGTTTTGAGTGCATATTCCACCACATGTGCTGCTTATTACGGCCAAACTGTTTCAAATGCCACGTTTTACTTTCGTCTTAAGAATGCATTATAACTCATATGGTGCAAGGTTTCAGATATTACCACTGGCATGAATTTCAACGTTTATGAGAGCAAAACACGGGTTAATTATATTCGTTATCAGTTGCTTATTTCACAAAATTTTGAAAGCAGCATCTCATATAACATCAATGAAGAAAATGCTCAGTGCCTGCAGCACTGTAACTGAAGTTGGTGTTTGGGGCTGCGATCCGAAAAATTTGCAGAACTTTGCGAATTGTAACATCGGTTATTTATTTTCATTGTAAATGTTTCCGGTATGTATACTAACTGTAAGCATTTATTGATACAAAAGTAGCACAACCGACTCGTGCTGGCAACCTTTCGCCAGTATCAAATCCAAGAATATATGAAATCTGCTTCACGGTGTTTAATTACATTCGAAGTTATAGGAGTATAAAGAAATTTAGGGTTACCTGCAGCGAGTTTTTTCAAATGATCGAAAGCTTAATATTATCGTTTATTGTCACTACAATATCATTACCATTTGAAAATTCTACGATAAAACCGCTTAATAAAGATATTGCAATTAAACACAAAACCAACAATAGCTGGCAACCCTATCGTGTCTTTTCAACCAAATTTGGCCTGAATAATGTTTATGACAGGTTTCATTAATTGTATGAAATTCGTATTGATTTCATGACTGCACTGGAAGTTATAGTACAAAAAGTTTTATTTTCCTGAGCGAATTTTCAAAACCAAAGACACAAAAATTACCATAGCTGGTAGCACCAATCAAATTTTTCAACCAAATTTCCACCAAACAGAGATTAGAGTTAGGTTTAGCTTCTGTGTCAATTTCATGAAAATCTGGTAACTTATTCACATTTCATAGGGCAAAAAGCAGTTTTTTTTCTTTGTAATTTTTCAAGATGGCACCACTGGCACAGACTTGCCCGCAATTCAAAATCGCTTCTATCAAATCTGGTCTTACTTAAGTCCAATGCATTCTGTAAATTTTAGCTGTATCTGATTATTGGTTCGTGAGTTTCCGTGAACAGAAGTTTTTGATGCTAAAAATATAGGTTAACTGGGAGAGGGTTACCGTTCTTGTCCGACATGAAATTTCCAAAGTTTTATTTTGAACGTGTAGATAAAACATAAGATTTATATACAAATTGGTTTTATTGTAAGAAACGGACATTTTTTTGAATATTCGATGGTTTGAATGTTTTCACTTCCAAATTTTTTTTTTCAAAATGAAGACACCAAAATTATCATAGCTGGCAGTTCCAACCGAATTTTTCAACCAAATTTCTACCAAACGTGGCTTAAAGTAAGGTCCAGCAATTGTGTAAGTTTCGTCAAAATCGAACGATTCAATCAGAATTTATAGGGCTAAAAACAGTTATCTTTTTTAGTGGTTTTTCAAGATGGCACCACTGGCACAGAATTGCCTCCATTTCAAAATCACTTCTACCAGTCCTGGTCCTATTTAAGGTCAATACATGCTGTGAATTTCAAATAATTCTGCCCATCGGATCGTGAGTTTCCGTGAACAGAAGTTTTTGATGCTAAAAATATAGGTAAATTGGGCAAGGGTTGCCAGGCGTGCCCGTTATACCATATCTTTTTTTTTTTTTTTTGGTTATGTAAACAAAGCACAAGATTTACATATGAAAGGCTTATTTTTGAAGAAACGGCATTTTTTCAAGAGAGACGATGATTTGGAGGTTTTCACTTTCAGTGCCTGCCCTAGCTACAGGGTTGCCAGCACGCTCATTAAAAGCCACATAAATCTACAACTAAATAATATCAATATGTCCTGAAAATTTGGTAATGATTGAATAGCTCTGTCAAAAGTTATCGAAATTTAAAAATTTTCAAATTTTCCCGTCCTCTTTTTAGGCACCCAGCGCACACATAGGGTTAAAAAATTCCAAAGCATTATCCGATTCATATGTAAAACACATTAGAAATTTATTTTATTAACTTTATTTTTGCGAAAATCATTTGTGCACGAAATAATAGGTATATTAAAAATATCACTTAAATGCCCGCCGGCGCGAAAAGGTTTACAATAACTGACATTTAAAGAGACCTGGACCTATTCTGCATATACACCAATGTATCCTGAAAGTTTCAGCTCAATCGAATGGCGCGTTCCCGAGATTATCTCACTGAAATTTTTTGTACATATATATATATATATTATATATATATATATATATAGAAATATGAATTTTTGGCCGAATCGATTTTAATACTAATGTTCTTCGAACATTAGTAAAAATATATAATCCAACCAAAATTCAATAATCCAACTAACTAAGTCCAATCATATAAAGAAACTCAAATCAAAGAAATAACATTTAAGCAAATAAAGCAGAATTTGGGTGGGGTTTCTCTTTGCCCAACCCCGGCCGGAGTGGAGTTCACATTGATCATACAGAAAAGGCATAAAACGTCGCAAGCAACATGACATATCAATAATAATATGTAAATATATGAATATAAATATTAATCTAGATATCTAAAAATTACATGCACCCACACCAAAAGAAGTGATTATACTATTCTTTAAATATCAACAAATTTAGATTGGTAAAAGATATAAATCAATTATTCAAATTTACAAATATTCGGCTGAAATTCATATCTACTTCAAAGGTATTCAATCTGATTAACAACTATGTGCAACTTTTGACCTCGTGCGCATGAAATTTAATGGATTTTCTTCTCTTTTCAAAACTCTAACAATATAATTCTTATGTTTTAACACTTATCTGGGATTCTTGGTTTTGTTTTCGCCAATTGCCATTCAGTCATTCCCCAGCCACAACACCATTCCAATCCTTTGTTTATTGAATAGCACCATGCATTCCTTTAACAATTCGTCGTCAGTCACAATGCCTCTTCGATAGTCAATACCACCACTCATCTCCGAAACTTGATGCACTCCTTGGCCTGACCCTCTGCAAACGTTTTCTTTTTCGTGATCATATAATCGTGATCCACAACGAACTCGTTACACCCAAAGTTCAAAAATTCATTATAGTTCCCCTTTATTCAGTCACTGCCGTTAAACTACAAACGGATACATCAGCTACCCCGATCTCACTTCAACGATTTTCTTTGTCTTTTCTTTTCTTTTTTTTTTTACTTCAAAGACTATTTCAAATTATTTTTCAACGTGTATTTCACCACTTTCTTCAAAATGAGCACCATTCTTTTTCGCACTTTTCGAAAAAAAACGTCTTAAAAAGTTCAAACTCAAACTTGAGCAGTCCACTGTTCTTTCTAACCGCCTCAAAAAAACCCGCCAAAGACAAAAATCCCGAACTTTCTCCTTCCACAGTTAATCCCCAAGTCACCTTTTTCTTTCTTCAGAAAAATTTTCACTGTCCCGCTTGAGCGGTTTATTTCCCATTTCCCATATCCTCAATTCCCCACACCATTGTGGCATCACTCAAAACCGACGGTGCAGACATCAGCCACCAGGTTCGCTGAGTTTTTCGCGCAGTATCCAACTGTCACCTTAAGGTCCAGAAAAATTTAACCAACAGTGCTGTGGTGCTTATTTTACATTTAACGTGCGATTAAAAATAACCGCAGAAGCGCGGTACCGTCGAGTCTCCTAGAGCGCGGCCTGTGATGTTTTAGTTGGACTCCGTTGCTGTGCAGTTTTTCTACCTCCGATTTCAGGATCTTAATGGGAAAAGTGAGTTTTTCTGCCAGCTGGAATTGCTGTTAATGAAGTGCCGGAGATACGTAAGTTTAGGCGAATAGGGTCTCAACAATCGTGGGGACGATCCAGACCCTGAGAGGTCTCAAACAGCCGGGCATCTTTTGAGTTTGAACCGATCAATTATGTTATGATTTCGTATCTTTGACAAACCTCTTCGAACTAGTTTAGCTATTTTCAGACTTTGAAATCTTTAGCGTGATAGATACCCAGAGATTTCCCTGCCTCATCAACTAGTTCGTAAGATACCTGACCAATCTTCCGCTTCACAGTGGCCTTTACAAATTTCGGGGCGAGCTTAGCCGCAAACCATTCCGCCGCGCGGCTGAGTGGGTGATTTCGAACCCATACCAACTGTCCCGGAGTTATATTCCTGACACGACTCCTCAGGTTGTATCGATGTGCTCCCTTGGCGTACGCTTCCGACAGCTTCCTTTTTACCTGCTCCTGAACCAACCGTAATCTTTCACTGTTAGTTGCCACTAACACCTCTCCATCCTCAAAAGCTTTAAGTGATTTTAGTAGCGCGTATTCAGAGCCATGTCGGATAGGTTGGTAACCGAACATCATGAAATGGGGCGAACAACCTGTGGACTCATGTACTACATTACGAAATGCGGCACATGACTCCGGCAGATTAGCGTCCCGATTCCGAAGGTCATCCCCTATGTAGGCTCGAATAGCGGTTAGAATAGACTGGTTGGCTCTTTCCGAGGCATTAGCTTGGGGTGAATAGAAAGGGGTGTAGCAATGGTTCACCCCATATTGAGCCAGGAATTCCGAGAAGAGTTTAAACACAAATTGGACCCCATTGTCAGTATGGACGGTTTCAGGCACGCCAAAGGTCAAGAATACGTATTCTTTTAAAAATTTCACCATCGACTCAGCTGTTGCCTTGGGTAGGGCCTTGAGCCAAATGAATTTGGTATAGTGATCGAGCACCACCAGCAACTGGGTGTTGCCTAGCTTTGAACGAGGATATGGGCCCATAAAGTCAATAAACAAGCGTTGCATTGGCCGATCAGTAATCCTGGCAGCGCCCATAGGTGGTCTCATTGTAGCATTCGTGGCCTTAACTTGCTTGCAAATAGAACAATTGTTGACAAAGCTGGTGACATCTTGACGCAGCTTCGGCCAGTAATAATAGCGTCGCAAGACTTCTAGTGTTTTACGAATCCCACAATGCGACCCCAAAGGGCTGTCATGACTACGTGCCAGCAACACTTGTCTTCCTCCTTCAGGCACCCACACCTTTGCACTGGGAATATCCAAGTCAAGACCTCCGTGTGATCCTAGATGAATATACACAACTCCGTTCTTCGTGTACAGGTTTTCGAACTGATCCGGATGTTGCTCAATCTGATGGACGAGATTCATGTAATTAGGATCCTGAAAGGCCTGTGATGGAATGCTCCCTAGCAATTGGTATGCTCAGGAAGACAAACAACAGCACAATGAGGTCCCCCTTCAGAGTCGCGTGCTCGTGATAACGCGTCTGGTACGACATTTTGAGTGCCTGCTCGATGTTCGATGTTGAAATTGAACCCTTGTAATTTTAGGCTCCACCGTGCTAACCTCCACGACAGATCTCTCTGGCCCATTAACCATTTCAGACTGGCATGGTCTGTGATAATGGTGAAAGGCAACCCCTCGAAATATGCCCGAAACCTTTTGACACTCTGCACCGCAGCCAAGCATTCTAGTTCGGTAACGCTATAGTTGCGCTGCGCAGCATTCAACTTCGATGACATAAAGGCGATGGGATGCTCTCCACCATCATCATCTTTCTGAAATAAAGCACTGCCGATGCCGGTGGCACTTGCATCGCACTGAATATAAAAGTGCCGAGAGAAATCTGGGTTGATCAACACAGGTGCAGACACTAAAAGTTCCTTCGTCCGATCGAAAGCCTTATTAGCAGCCTCAGTCCATACGAACCTTCTTCTACCCTTCAGCAGATCCGTCATAGGTGATGTAATAGACGCAAAATTTGGGATGAAACGCCTATACCACCCAGCCATCCCCATGAATCTCCTCACGTCCTTTACCGTTTTGGGTCGTGGATATGCTATGATGCCGGAAACCTTTTCAGGATCCGTCTTTAGGACACCATCACTTATCACATAACCTAGGTATCGAATTTCTTTTTGGACGAATTTGCTTTTCTCAACATTGATGGTCAAATTTGCCTGCTGTAATAAATTGGCCACAATAGACAGCAATTTGAGATGGTCATGAAATGTTGGACTTGTTATCAGCAAATCGTCCAAATAAACGAATACCTGGTCATGCAACTCGTGAGGGATGACCTTATGCATCAATCGACACATAGTCTGTGGAGCATTGCACAATCCAAAAGGCATGACAGTGAAGGGATACAAAGGACGTCCATGTACTGTAAACGCTGTCTTTTCCCGCGATATTGCATCCAAAGGAATCTGCCAAAAGGCATCTTTCAGGTCCAGACTGGTTATAAAGCGTGTGGACTGCAGACGTGCTAACAGGCCCTCAATCAACGGCACAGGGTACGCATCCTTGACAGTTACCTCGTTCAATCGTCTGGCGTCCAAGCATAATCGTACTTTACGCGGTTTCCGAACAATGGTGACAGGTGAGCTCCAGGAACTCCTACTTTCCTCAATAACCCCTAGAGACAAAATGCGGTCTAGCTCGTCATACATCAACTTCTGAACGACAGGTAACACGGCATAATGTCGCTGTTTAATAGGCTGGGCATCCCCAGTGTCGATGGTATGAGACAATAAGTTGGTTCTGCCTAAACCTAACTTGTTAAAAGAAGGAAATTGATGTGTGACTTCATCCAGCCTCCGTTGATCTTCAGGAGTTAATTGATGAAAGCCAGAGTTCATGTCCGGGACTTCAATAGCGGAGCACTGAGGTGCAATCCTAAATGCATCCCAGAAGTCTATACCAAGATAGACTGGGTTGGTCAGACTGGGGCATAACAGGAAGCGTATGAGCTTATTTTTGTCTTTAAACCGCACCAGGGTACTAACATATCCAAGTACCGGAGCTCTTTGACCGGAAGCTGTGTGAACTACTGTTTGCATGCTGTGAACGTACAAACCGAGCTCAACAACCAGGTCTAAAGCACCTGCACCCAAAATGCTCACACTGGCTCCACTATCAAGTAACCCAACGAGCTTACGCCCTTTTATAAAAATTTCGGCAAAGGGTCGGTTGTCACCAGACATGGTCACAATGGAACTGACACATGCTTTCTTCAAGAAACGCCTCAGGGTAAAATACCTCCATGAACGATTGAAACGCTCAGAGGAACGCCTACGATCGCTGGAGATAGTAGAAGAGGTTGAGTCATCATTTGCAAGAGTGGAATGAAAGGTCTTAGCTGGGGTACAATTCTGACAGGAACTCATTGTCGTCGGCGTAGCTCGGGATCCACATTCGTAGCTACGTCTGACATCTCGGGTCTGGAGGAACGATTGTTTGGAGGAATACGCAACCTCCCTGCTGAAAGCGTATTCCTGCCTGGGTTTCCCAACTGACAATTCGGACATTTGGGCTTCAGAGTCCCTTCTCGACCACAACCAAAGCAGAAGATCCGCTGGATAGGTTTCGCCTCTCGATCACCATTCACTCCCAACAGTCTCCACTCTGATTCTATCAGACAGCAGCGTCTAACTAATTCTCGGGTTGTTTGGAATTCTACACCAGCCAAGTGAATTCTAAGCGCTGGGGACATATTCCTAAAAACTACACACTGAAAATCAAGATCCTTTAAGGGGGTATTTAATTGTAGGGAAATACTCTCCAAGGCATCAAAGAAATCCTGGAATCGTTCTCCTGGTTTTTGCAATCTACCGTCTAACATTCTCCGCACGTCCACATTGGATCTAAAAGAGCTGAACCGTTCCAGAAATTCTACCCGTAATCTACTCCATAAAAGCGGATAATTCAATTCCCGGAAACGCCAGTACCAATCTGCGGCCTGACCTCTCAGAAGCAGGTAAAAGTCTATAGCAAGGGCGGCTATAGGAGCATGGTAGTCTTCAGCCAAGGACAACACACGAAACATAAACTGTCTCGCAGTCAAACCTGAAGTCGAGCCATCGAAAATCAGGTTCCATTTAGTTATAGGAACTTTAATTGACGATCGCTCACTCATCTCTGCTGGCGCCTGAAAAGTAACTCTCGGTGGGTCATTACCGATCAAAGTATTCGGACGAGACGTTTGGGTCCCAACTAACTAGCTAGGGTCCCAACTATGTGTTCGGCTACGCATTGTTCGAGTATGATATACTTTTTTTTCCCAATTCAAACTGAATTAATCTTCAATAATGTATTTATTTTTTCCTTCAGATAAGTATTATCAACAACCGAATAGGAGTATCAATTCAGACGCCTTAGGATTCTTCTTTATATATAATTAGCGGATAACACAATTATGTGCCGCAAGAAATAATTGAATAACTCGTGATGTAACTACAGAATAAAACTACTTCGTATCTGAAGAATATAGCTTTCAATTCAATTCATAAAAAAAATAATAATGATTTTTACGGATCCTCTTCGTGAGAGGAATTAGAGACAGGAAGGGAAAAGGTATAAAATTTGACACTGAATGATGAAATAGGACTGGGGAAATCAGGAGGTTACAGACCTCTTGTAGTTGCTTTGAAATGCCCCAATGAACGTCTGTCTTGGATCCTGCTCAAAATAATTCTATGGACTGAATAACACCTTACAGGTGGACAAGGGACAAGACTAGCTCATGGGTCATTTCAATGGATACTTTCCTTCAGACGCGGCAAACTCAGGTAAATCTTTCTACAAGATTGATTCTGTTGCCAAAAAAATATTGCCCAGTTTAGTTTAATTTATCTGAAGGTTATCCCACAACCACAAGAGTCTGGGTATAAATTGAAGAGACAAGCTCTGTTGGACACATAGCACAGGACAGTAGCACGAGATGGGCGCCAATGCTGCATTGACGACTGCTCGACAAGATGATGATGAAAATTGAAAATGTCAGGTATGTAGTATTCAACAATAGCCAAAGAAAACAAAAAAAATGGCTGAGGCAACAAAATGCTCCTATTTAACATTTGCCATCCAAGCCGAAAGCACGACTGCCAAAAGAAAAAAAAATATATAAAAAAAACCAAAACACCATTTTTGGGCGCCATTTGTTGCATCCGACTAAACTCAGGCGAGCAGTCGTCAGTGCAGCATATATATATTGAGAAATCTTCCTTCTCTTGCCCAGCGTGCCTTTTTCCAGCCGACTAGCTCAGCCTGGCGTGGGTTTGCGGGCGGAAGATTTCTACGTGCTATGGCACGCAGACAGTACAACACTAATCAAATTTCACATTTTTACTTCAGCAACAAACAGAAAAGAAAAGGAAACAAAGAGGTTCCGTAAAAATCATTAAGGAAATATTTTATTCAATATGCATTATTTGCGCCAAAAGAAACTCAAACAAATACAATAATCCAAGAAGAAAGAAAAATAGAAGAAAAAAAACAAAAAATAAAAAGAAAAAAATATATAATCCAACCAAAATTCAATAATCCAACTAACTAAGTCCAATCATATAAAGAAACTCAAATCAAAGAAATAACATTTAAGCAAATAAAGCAGAATTTGGGTGGGGTCTCTCTTTGCCCAACCCCGGCCGGAGTGGAGTTCACATTGATCATACAGAAAAGGCATAAAACGTCGCAAGCAACATGACATATCAATAATAATATGTAAATATACGAATATAAATATTAATCTAGATATCTAAAAATTACATGCACCCACACCAAAAGAAGTGATTATACTATTCTTTAAATATCAACAAATTTAGATTGGTAAAAGATATAAATCAATTATTCAAATTTACAAATATTCGACTGAAATTCATATCTACTTCAAAGGTATTCAATCTGATTAACAACTATGTGCAACTTTTGACCTCGTGCGCATGAAATTTAATGGATTTTCTTCTCTTTTCAAAACTCTAACAATTTAATTCTTATGTTTTAACACTTATCTGGGATTCTTGGTTTTGTTTTCGCCAATTGCCATTCAGTCATTCCCCAGCCACAACACCATTCCAATCGTTTGTTTATTGAATAGCACCATGCATTCCTTTAACAATTCGTCGTCAGTCACAATGCCTCTTCGATAGTCAATACCACCACTCATCTCCGAAACTTGATGCACTCCTTGGCCTGACCCTCTGCAAACGTTTTCTTTTTCGTGATCATATAATCGTGATCCACAACGAACTCGTTACACCCAAAGTTCAAAAATTCATTATAGTTCCCCTTTATTCAGTCACTACCGTTAAACTACATACGGATACATCAGCTACCCTGATCTCACTTCAACGATTTTCTTTGTCTTTTCTTTTCTTTTTTTTTTTACTTCAAAGACTATTTCAAATTATTTTTCAACGTGTATTTCACCACTTTCTTCAAAATGAGCACCATTCTTTTTCGCTTTTTTCGAAAAAAAACGTCTAAAAAAGTTCAAACTCAAACTTTAGCAGTCCACTGTTCTTTCTAACCGCCTCAAAAAAACCCGCCAAAGACAAAAATCCCGAACTTTCTCCTTCCACAGTTAATCCCCAAGTCACCTTTTTCTTTCTTCAGAAAAATTTTCACTGTCCCGCTTGAGCGGTTTATTTCCCATTTCCCATATCCTCAATTCCCCACACCATTGTGGCATCACTCAAAACCGACGGTGCAGACATCAGCCACCAGGTTCGCTGAGTTTTTCGCGCAGTATCCAACTGTCACCTTAAGGTCCAGAAAAATTTAACCAACAGTGCTGTGGTGCTTATTTTACATTTAACGTGCGATTAAAAATAACCGCAGAAGCGCGGTACCGTCGAGTCTCCTAGAGCGCGGCCTGTGATGTTTTAGTTGGACTCCGTTGCTGTGCAGTTTTTCTACCTCCGATTTCAGGATCTTAATGGGAAAAGTGAGTTTTTCTGCCAGCTGGAATTGCTGTTAATGAAGTGCCGGAGATACGTAAGTTTAGGCGAATAGGGTCTCAACAATCGTGGGGACGATCCAGACCCTGAGAGGTCTCAAACAGCCGGGCATCTTTTGAGTTTGAACCGATCAATTATGTTATGATTTCGTATCTTTGACAAACCTCTTCGAACTAGTTTAGCTATTTTCAGACTTTGAAATCTTTAGCGTGATAGATACCCAGAGATTTCCCTGCCTCATCAACTAGTTCGTAAGATACCTGACCAATCTTCCGCTTCACAGTGGCCTTTACAAATTTCGGGGCGAGCTTAGCCGCAAACCATTCCGCCGCGCGGCTGAGTGGGTGATTTCGAACCCATACCAACTGTCCCGGAGTTATATTCCTGACACGACTCCTCAGGTTGTATCGATGTGCTCCCTTGGCGTACGCTTCCGACAGCTTTCTTTTTACCTGCTCCTGAACCAACCGTAATCTTTCACTGTTAGTTGCCACTAATACCTCTCCATCCTCAAAAGCTTTAAGTGATTTTAGTAGCGCGTATGCAGAGCCATGTCGGATAGGTTGGTAACCGAACATCAGGAAATGGGGCGAACAACCTGTGGACTCATGTACTACATTACGAAATGCGGCACATGACTCCGGCAGATTAGCGTCCCGATTCCGAAGGTCATCCCCTATGTAGGCTCGAATAGCGGTTAGAATAGACTGGTTGGCTCTTTCCGAGGCATTAGCTTGGGGTGAATAGAAAGGGGTGTAGCAATGGTTCACCCCATATTGAGCCAGGAATTCCGAGAAGAGTTTAAACACAAATTGGACCCCATTGTCAGTATGGACGGTTTCAGGCACGCCAAAGGTCAAGAATACGTATTCTTTTAAAAATTTCACCATCGACTCAGCTGTTGCCTTGGGTAGGGCCTTGAGCCAAATGAATTTGGTATAGTGATCGAGCACCACCAGCAACTGGGTGTTGCCTAGCTTTGAACGAGGATATGGGCCCATAAAGTCAATAAACAAGCGTTGCATTGGCCGATCAGTAATCCTGGCAGCGCCCATAGGTGGTCTCATTGTAGCATTCGTGGCCTTAACTTGCTTGCAAATAGAACAATTGTTGACAAAGCTGGTGACATCTTGACGCAGCTTCGGCCAGTAATAATAGCGTCGCAAGACTTCTAGTGTTTTACGAATCCCACAATGCGACCCCAAAGGGCTGTCATGACTACGTGCCAGCAACACTTGTCTTCCTCCTTCAGGCACCCACACCTTTGCACTGGGAATATCCAAGTCAAGACCTCCGTGTGATCCTAGATGAATATACACAACTCCGTTCTTCGTGTACAGGTTTTCGAACTGATCCGGATGTTGCTCAATCTGATGGACGAGATTCATGTAATTAGGATCCTGAAAGGCCTGTGATGGAATGCTCCCTAGCAATTGGTGATGCTCAGGAAGACAAACAACAGCACAATGAGGTCCCCCTTCAGAGTCGCGTGCTCGTGATAACGCGTCTGGTAGGACATTTTGAGTGCCTGCTCGATGTTCGATGTTGAAATTGAACCCTTGTAATTTTAGGCTCCACCGTGCTAACCTCCACGACAGATCTCTCTGGCCCATTAACCATTTCAGACTGGCATGGTCTGTGATAATGGTGAAAGGCAACCCCTCGAAATATGCCCGAAACCTTTTGACACTCTGCACCGCAGCCAAGCATTCTAGTTCGGTAACGCTATAGTTGCGCTGCGCAGCATTCAACTTCGATGACATAAAGGCGATGGGATGCTCTCCACCATCATCATCTTTCTGAAATAAAGCACTGCCGATGCCGGTGGCACTTGCATCGCACTGAATATAAAAGTGCCGAGAGAAATCTGGGTTGATCAACACAGGTGCAGACACTAAAAGTTCCTTCGTCCGATCGAAAGCCTTATTAGCAGCCTCAGTCCATACGAACCTTCTTCTACCCTTCAGCAGATCCGTCATAGGTGATCTAATAGACGCAAAATTTGGGATGAAACGCCTATACCACCCAGCCATCCCCATGAATCTCCTCACGTCCTTTACCGTTTTGGGTCGTGGATATGCTATGATGCCGGAAACCTTTTCAGGATCCGTCTTTAGGACACCATCACTTATCACATAACCTAGGTATCGAATTTCTTTTTGGACGAATTTGCTCTTCTCAACATTGATGGTCAAATTTGCCTGCTGTAATAAATTGGCCACAATAGACAGCAATTTGAGATGGTCATGAAATGTTGGACTTGTTATCAGCAAATCGTCCAAATAAACGAATACCTGGTCATGCAACTCGTGAGGGATGACCTTATGCATCAATCGACACATAGTCTGTGGAGCATTGCACAATCCAAAAGGCATGACAGTGAAGGGATACAAAGGACGTCCATGTACTGTAAACGCTGTCTTTTCCCGCGATATTGCATCCAAAGGAATCTGCCAAAAGGCATCTTTCAGGTCCAGACTGGTTATAAAGCGTGTGGACTGCAGACGTGCTAACAGGCCCTCAATCAACGGCACAGGGTACGCATCCTTGACAGTTACCTCGTTCAATCGTCTGGCGTCCAAGCATAATCGTACTTTACGCGGTTTCCGAACAATGGTGACAGGTGAGCTCCAGGAACTCCTACTTTCCTCAATAACCCCTAGAGACAAAATGCGGTCTAGCTCGTCATACATCAACTTCTGAACGACAGGTGACACGGCATAATGTCGCTGTTTAATAGGCTGGGCATCCCCAGTGTCGATGGTATGAGACAATAAGTTGGTTCTGCCTAAACCTAACTTGTTAAAAGAAGGAAATTGATGTGTGACTTCATCCAGCCTCCGTTGAACTTCAGGAGTTAATTGATGAAAGCCAGAGTTCATGTCCGGGACTTCAATAGCGGAGCACTGAGGTGCAATCCTAAATGCATCCCAGAAGTCTATACCAAGATAGACTGGGTTGGTCAGACTGGGGCATAACAGGAAGCGTATGAGCTTATTTTTGTCTTTAAACCGCACCAGGGTACTAACATATCCAACTACCGGAGCTCTTTGACCGGAAGCTGTGTGAACTACTGTTTGCATGCTGTGAACGTACAAACCGAGCTCAACAACCAGGTCTAAAGCACCTGCACCCAAAATGCTCACACTGGCTCCACTATCAAGTAACCCAACGAGCTTACGCCCTTTTATAAAAATTTCGGCAAAGGGTCGGTTGTCACCAGACATGGTCACAATGGAACTGACACATGCTTTCTTCAAGAAACGCCTCAGGGTAAAATACCTCCATGAACGATTGAAACGCTCAGAGGAACGCCTACGATCGCTGGAGATAGTAGAAGAGGTTGAGTCATCATTTGCAAGAGTGGAATGAAAGGTCTTAGCTGGGGTACAATTCTGACAGGAACTCATTGTCGTCGGCGTAGCTCGGGATCCACATTCGTAGCTACGTCTGACATCTCGGGTCTGGAGGAACGATTGTTTGGAGGAATACGCAACCTCCCTGCTGAAAGCGTATTCCTGCCTGGGTTTCCCAACTGACAATTCGGACATTTGGGCTTCAGAGTCCCTTCTCGACCACAACGAAAGCAGAAGATCCGCTGGATAGGTTTCGCCTCTCGATCACCATTCACTCCCAACAGTCTCCACTCTGATTCTATCAGACAGCAGCGTCAAACTAATTCTCGGGTTGTTTGGAATTCTACACCAGCCAAGTGAATTCTAAGCGCTGGGGACATATTCCTAAAAACTACACACTGAAAATCAAGATCCTTTAAGGGGGTATTTAATTGTAGGGAAATACTCTCCAAGGCATCAAAGAAATCCTGGAATCGTTCTCCTGGTTTTTGCAATCTACCGTCTAACATTCTCCGCACGTCCACATTGGATCTAAAAGAGCTGAACCGTTCCAGAAATTCTACCCGTAATCTACTCCATAAAAGCGGATAATTCAATTCCCGGAAACGCCAGTACCAATCTGCGGCCTGACCTCTCAGAAGCAGGTGAAATTCTATAGCAAGGGCGGCTATAGGAGCATGGTAGTCTTCAGCCAAGAACAACACACGAAACATAAACTGTCTCGCAGTCAAACCTGAAGTCGAGCCATGGAAAATCAGGTTCCATTTAGTTATAGGAACTTTAATTGACGATCGCTCACTCATCTCTGCTGGCGCCTGAAAAGTAACTCTCGGTGGGTCATTACCGATCAAAGTATTCGGACGAGACGTTTGGGTCCCAACTAACTAGCTAGGGTCCCAACTATGTGTTCGGCTACGCATTGTTCAAGTATGATATACTTTTTTTCCCAATTCAAACCGAATTAATCTTCAATAATGTATTTTTTTTTTCCTTCAGATAAGTATTATCAACAACCGAATAGGAGTATCAATTCAGACCCCTAAGGATTCTTCTTTATATATAATTAGCGGATAACACAATTATGTGCCGCAAGAAATAATTGAATACCTCGTGATATAACTACAGAATAAAACTACTTCGCATCTAAAGAATATAACTTTCAAGTCAATTCATAAAAAAATAATAATGATTTTTACGAATCATGCACCTGGCGCGCTCGTTAGTCGCCTCTCGATCACCATTCACTCCCAACAGTCTCCACTCTGATTCTATCAGACAGCAGCGTCTAACTAATTCTCGGGTTGTTGGGAATTCTACACCAGCCAAGTGAATTCTAAATGCTGGGGACATATTCCTAAGAACTACACACTGAAAATCAAGATCCATTAAGGGGGTATTTAATTGTAGGGAAATACTCTCCAAGGCATCAAAGAAATCCTGGAATCGTTCTCCTGGTTTTTGCAATCTACCGTCTAACATTCTCCGCACGTCCACATTGGATCTAAAAGAGCTGAACCGTTCCAGAAATTCTACCCGTAATCTACTCCATAAAAGCGGATAATTCAATTCCCGGAAACGCCAGTACCAATCTGCGGCCTGACCTCTCAGAAGCAGGTGAAAGTCTATAGCAAGGGCGGCTATAGGAGCATGGTAGTCTTCAGCCAAGGACAACACACGAAACATAAACTGTCTCGCAGTCAAACCTGAAGTCGAGCCATCGAAAATCAGGTTCCATTTAGTTATAGGAACTTTAATTGACGATCGCTCACTCATCTCTGCTGGCACCTGAAAAGTAACTCTCGGTGGGTCATTACCGATCAAAGTATTCGGACGAGACGTTTGGGTCCCAACTAACTAGCTAGGGTCCCAACTATGTGTTCGGCTACGCATTGTTCGAGTATGATATACTTTTTTTCCCAATTCAAACCGAATTAATCTTCAATAATGTATTTTTTTTTTCCCTTCAGATAAGTATTATCAACAACCGAATAGGAGTATCAATTCAGACCCCTTAGGATTCTTCTTTATATATAATTAGCAGATAACACAATTATGTGCCGCAAGAAATAATTGAATACCTCGTGATATAACTACAGAATAAAACTACTTCGTATCTGAAGAATATAACTTTCAATTCAATTCATAAAAAAATAATAATGATTTTTACGGATCCTCTTCGTGAGAGTAATTAGAGACAGGAAGGGAAATGGTATGAAATTTGACACTGAATGATGAAATAGGACTGGGGAAATCAGGAGGTTACAGACCTCTTGTAGTTGCTTTGAAATGCCCCAATGAACGTCTGTCTTGGATCGTGCTCAAAATAATTCTATGGACTGAATAACACCTTACAGGTGGACAAGGGACAAGACTAGCTCATGGGTCATTTCAATGGATACTTTCCTTCAGACGCGGCAAACTCAGGTAAATCTTTCTACAAGATTGATTCTGTTACCAAAAAAATATTGCCCAGTTTAGTTTAATTTATCTGAAGGTAATCCCACAGCCACAAGAGTCTGGGTATAAATTGAAGAGACAAGCTCTGTTGGACACATAGCACAGGACAGTAGCACGAGATGGGCGCCAATGCTGCATTGACGACCGCTCGACAAGATGATGATGAAAATTGAAAATGTCAGGTATGTAGTATTCAACAATAGCCAAAGAAAACAAAAAAAAAATGGCTGAGGCAACAAAATGCTCCTATTTAACATTTGCCATCCCAGCCGAAAGCACGACTGCCAAAAGAAAAAAAATATATAAAAAAAACCAAAACACCATGTTTGGGCGCCATTTGTTGCATCCGACTAAACTCAGGCGAGCAGTCGTCCTCATATATATATTGAGAAATCTTCCTTCTCTTGCCCAGCGTGCCTTTTTCCAGCCGACTAGCTCAGCCTGGCGTGGGTTTGCGGGCGGAAGATTTCTACGTGCTATGGCACGCAGACAGTACAACACTAATCAAATTTCACATTTTTACTTCAGCAACAAACAGAAAAGAAAAGGAAACAAAGAGGTTCCGTAAAAATCATTAAGGAAATATTTTATTCAATATGCATTATTTGCGCCAAAAGAAACTCAAACAAATACAATAATCCAAGAAGAAAGAAAAATAGAAAAAAAAACAAAAAATTAAAAGAAAAAAAATATATAATCCAACCAAAATTCAATAATCCAACTAACTAAGTCCAATCATAAAAAGAAACTCAAATCAAAGAAATGACATTAAAGCAAATAATGCAGAATTTGGGTGGGGTCTCTCTATGCCCAACCCCGGCCGGAGTGGAGTTCACATTGATCATACAGAAAAGGCATAAAACGTCGCAAGCAACATGACATATCAATAATAATATGTAAATATATGAATATAAATATTAATCTAGATATCTAAAAATTACATGCACCCACACCAAAAGAAGTGATTATACTATTCTTTAAATATCAACAAATTTAGATTGGTGAAAGATAGAAATCAATTATTCAAATTTACTAATATTCGGCTGAAATTCATATCTACTTCAAAGGTATTCAATCTGATTAACAACTATGTGCAACTTTTGACCTTGTGCGCATGAAATTTAATGGATTTTCTTCTCTTTTCAAAACTCTAACAGTTTAATTCTTATGTTTTAACACTTATCTGGGATTCTTGGTTTTGTTTTCGCCAATTGCCATTCAGTCCATCCCCAGCCACAACACCATTCCAATCGTTTGTTTGTTGAATAGCACCATGCATTCCTTTAACAATTCGTCGACAGTCACAATGCCTCTTCGATAGTCAATACCACCACTCATCTCCGAAACTTGATGCACTCCTTGGCCTGACCCTCTGCAAACGTTTTCTTTTTCGTGATCATATAATCGTGATCCACAACGAACTCGTTACACCCAAAGTTCAAAAATTCATTATAATTCTCCTTTATTCAGTCACTGCCGTTAAACTACAAACGGATACATCAGTTACCCTGATCTCACTTCAACGATTTTCTTTGTCTTTTCTTTTTTTTTTTTTTTGACTTCAAAGACTATTTCAAATTATTTTTCAACGTGTATTTCACCACTTTCTTTAAAAAAAGCACCATTTTTTTTCGCACTTTTCGAAAAAAAAACGTCTTAAAAAGTTCAAACTCAAACTTTAGCAGTCCACTCTTCTTTCTAACCGCCTCAAAAAAACCCGCCAAAGACAAAAATCCCGAACTTTCTCCTTCCACAGTTAATCCCCAAGTCACCTTTTTCTTTCTTCAGAAAAATTTTCAATGTCCCGCTAGAGCGGTTTATTTCCCATTTCCCATATCCTCAATTCCCCACACCATTGTGGCATCACTCAAAACCGACGATGCAGACATCAGCCACCAGGTTCACATAGTTTTTTGCGCAGTATCCAACTGTCACCACAAGGTCCAGAAAAATTTAACCAACAGTGCCGTGTTTACATTTAACGTGCGATTAAAAATAACCGCAGAAGCGCGGTACCGTCGAGTCTCCTAGAGCGCGGCCTGTGATGTTTTAGTTGGACTCCGTTGCTTCTTCTACCTCCGATTTCAGGATCTTAATGGGAAAAGTGTGTTTTTCTGCCAGCTGGAATTGCTGTTAATGAAGTGTAAGTGTACGTAAGTTTAGGCGAATAGGGTCTCAGCAATATATATATATATATATATATATATATATATATATATATATATATATATATATATATATATATATATATATATATATATATATATATATATATATATATATATATATATATATATATATATATATATATATATATATGTATATATAAATATATATATATATACATCGGCAAAATGATAAAGCGGCCGATCCGATTGAGCTGAAATTTTTGGAGGACATAGATGTATTAAGTGGGTAGGCCCATGACTGGCTAGAATTTATATATCTTGAACTTTTTGGCGGCGGGGGCATTTTGGTGAATTTTCAGGTACTCCTATATATCCAAGCAGTGTAAATTTTAGTATTACAAAGTATTAAGAATGAAAGCCTTATATGTTTTAAGCTTGTCTATGATAAAGAATTGGAAATTTTGAGCATTGTGTAGGCGCCGAGTGCCTAAAAGTTCAGAGTGCTTAAGAAAAACAATATTTTATCGTGAAATTTCCAGAGCGTATTAATGTTGACTTAAATTTAACACACATGGACTTTTAAGTTTGTGCGCGGCAACTCTGTAGCGGCAGCAGGCTCCTGAAAGAAAATCCTTCAAATCATCGACCCTCCTAAAAAATTTTTGATATTTGAAAATGAATTCAAATAATTGATGAATTTTGACTTTTGTCCACCAAGTCAAATTAAAATTTTCCAAATTCCGCGGTGAACAAGAATGGCAACCCATGATCCTATTACCTCTATTTTCAGCACTCAAAACTTCTGTTCACGAGTACCGACGATCAGATAATGCGATCAGTACGAAATGCACAGGACATGTTGGAATTAGCTAGGACCAGGTCTGGTAAAAATTATTTTGAAATACGGACAATACTGTGGCAGTGGTGCCATTTTGAAAAATCGCTGAGAAAAAAAACTGATTTTTGGCCTATAGCTTCCGAATTAGCCACTAGATTTTAGGAAAATTCAAGCAAAGACAGATTTGACAGACAATTGGTTGAAAAATTAGTATAAGTTTGCCAGCTATGGCAATTTTTGTCTCCTAAATATTGTAAATTTGCTCAGGAAAACAAAGGTTTTTCATCTATTACCTCTGATGTAGAAAAGAAATCAAAACGGAATTCATGTGATATGTGGATCTTGCTGCGTTTCTAATTCTGTAGGAATTTCGTTGAAAAACCGTGAAAGGGTTGCCAGCCATGATGAATTTCGTGATATATTGACATTTCCTAATCGAATTTTTTATTAAGCATGGAGCTCACCATCGCAGCTGGCTCACCTCCTGAAAGTATATAATCCCCGATACATCAATAACTAATAAATGCTTTCGTGATATATTGATTCTGCTTAGAAATCCCTATATATATATATATATATATATATATATATATATATATATATATATATATATATATATATATATATATATATATATATATTTATATATATATATATATATATATATATATATATATATATATATATATATATATATATATATATATATATATATATATATATATATATATATGTATATAATATATGTATATACATAAATATATATATATATATATATATATATATATATATATATATATATATATATATATATATATATATATATATATATATATATACCTAGTCTAGCCATAAATACTGTTACAAACTTTTGGAAGCACTGTTCAATAAAAGAGGTGTTATATGTTAAGAAATCATTGTTTATTTATTAAATGCATTGTCAACAACGGAAATTGCAACAAGTTATTTGAACTGATTGCCTTTTGCCTTTACACAAGCCTTTAATCGAGCTGGCCACTTATCTATGGAAGCACGCACGACTTTAATCGGAAAGTTGGCGACTGCATGTGTAAGAGACTTCTTTAAGGATTCGATATTAGAATGTCTTTTAGAGCACGTTATTTGCTCTAAGACAGACCATAATTCGTAATCCAGCGGATTCAGGTCTGGGCTAGAGGAAGGCCAATCTTCAGCTTTAATAAAATCTGGAACATTTTCTTCAAGCCATTTTTGGGTTGACTTCGCCTTATGACCTGGTGCAGAATCTTGCTGGAAACTCCAAGGCTAATTTTTGAATAATGACGTGTTGAGAGGTTTCACTACACTTTCAAGGACACTTTCTTGATAAATTTTGGCAGACGTTTCGACGCCCTTCTCACAAAAATGCAACTTTGTCACCCCGTTGTAGCCAACACCCCATCAAACCATTACTGAGGCTGGATGATGACCTCTTTGAACCTTTTTGGCAACTTGAGAAGATTTTCTGGCACTGCGAGCATAAACCCTATAGTTTTGTTTATTAAATGTTTCTTGGACAGTAAACATTTTTTCGTCCGTAAAAATTTTTTTACGGTGTTCTTGGTTTGCGTACCGGCAAAGTAATCGTTTTGATTTTTCCA
>OX376372.1:119104352-119159352 GCA_947369275.1 Nemotelus nigrinus | reverse complement strand
CTTACTCCGAATTTTAATTTCAATATCATTCTTCAAGGCCATAATAGCAACAATGCTTTGTTGGAATTTTCGGACCGAGCTCAAAGGCGCACACCGAATAGTATTTCCTCGGTCGGTCCGATAATTCATATTTGCGCTGTGGCAAGTTGCCAACGGTAATGCCTTGATGAAGTTTCGAACCGAGCCCCAAATTTGCACAATGCATGTCGATTCCCGGTTCGGACCGAGAATTTTTGTCTGCTTTATGCGCATATTTCTATTAGCGCAAAGCGGTTCCACAACAACAATGCATTGTTGTCGAATTCGGTCCGAGAATTTTGTTTACTTGATGAACATCTTTTTTTTAATTAGCTCGAAGCGGATCGGCAACAGCAGTGCCTTGTTGTCAATTTCGGACCGAGCTCAAATGTAAAGACATTTGTGCATTGCTTAGTTCGGTCCGAGAATGCCATCATGGCATTCTTGTTGCAGAAACGCATAACGGGTTGTATGACTGCGAGTGGAAAAGTGGCTGGCTGAGCTCGAACAAGGAGGGCTCGAGTGAGTCGAGTGACGAACATGACCAAAGTTGGTCGAGGTAGCAGCGGGGCGTGTGTTGCCGTCATCAGTGTTAAAGGGCCGTGTGTCCCCACGAATTTTATTGAATTTCGTACGAACACATATTAGCGTGCGGGAATAAATTCGAGAGTGGAGACGAAACCTTCAAAGAACCCGTTTAATTTCGACTGTTTCAATCTCAATTTGCGATAGTTTGTTAGTTTCTTGCAAATGTAATAAAAATGAAATAAAATTCGTCCAACATTATCGATTCGTGCCGAAGCGCTGTCAAAACTCAACTCGGACGGATTCGTCGATTTTATTGGGATCAGAGAGGGTTCTCGAATGGTCTCTTGCGCAGAAAGGGTGCGGTCCGGAAAACTTGTAAGTTGTGCTAACGTTAATTGGAGGTTGCTTTTCATTTTTCCCTGGAAAAATAAACTTCCAAACCGAAAAAAAAAGATCGCACAATCATTCAGTCGGATACGCGGTAATACGGAGCTTTGCGGAGAAATGCAGCGGCTCGAGTTGAAAAATGGCGAAAAGTGTGTTTGGTCCAGTTTGATCGTGCATTATGAAAATTTGCTTGTGTAATACGCAGTGATACGGAGCTTTGCGGAGAAATGCAGCGGCTCGAGTTGAAAAATGGCGAAAAGTGTGTTTGGTCCAGTTTGATCGTGCATTATGAAAATTTGCTTGTGTAATACGCGGTGATAAGGAGCTTGCGGGGAATTGCGGCGGTCGAGGTGGAAAAATGTATTTTTCATAGTGCAGAGTTGCCTGGTGATGGTTCGTATAATAGTTTCCTGGTGATTCCCAACATTTGACAGCACCACATCGATCTATCCTACGACTCTATGAAATAAGTATGTATCTTAAAACGAATCTACTAGATTGATTGTTTAGAAATGCCATTGTTAATCGAAAAAAAAGGGTACATTGGACAAATGATCATTGAAACAATTTATAGTGCTATTAAGAAATGAAAGAAAAATTGTAAAAAGAAAAAAAAATAATATTAATTTGTATATAGTTTTCAATTGCAAAAAAAATAGAAATCCAAATATTCTAAATGATTTCTAATATTTTTTAAAGTTTTTTTGTTATTTCCCACATTATGCTTCGTTATCAAATCGGGTTTTTGAAAGGAAAAAGAACATAAAGATATATTGAGTGATATGCATGCATTATAGAGTCATTTGAAAGAATCGTGATTATTACTATGAGTTTTGAAAATGTGCATTGCAAAAATATCTTAATTACAAACAAAAAAATAGGGGAAAAGAAGTACAGTTGCTTTATAAGCTTATTTGAATTTACCTATGATGTTGAACTAAAAATGGAAAGCATCTTACAGATTTAGTAGATATTAGATAACAAGACTACTCTGTCCGATACTAGGAGTATAACCATATAACCAAATACGCATTTGTTTAGTTGTGTTCCGCCTTATTGAAAGAATTAATTTCTCTTGAGTTCGAAACAAAAAAAAAAAAAAAAAAAAAAAAAATAAAAATAAGATAAAAACATGAATATTTCAGTAACTACCGGGATATGTACGTACATATTAGCAGGTACTTGAATCGTGTGTAACTTGCGCGCACGCTGTATATGGTACATTGTAAAAACATAATTTTTCTTGTGTAATACTCAAATCGAAATCCTGAATTAATTGAAATTAATGATATTATATTGCCGTAGCTCTAGAATTTATAGAATAAAACAAGATGCTTTGGGGTAGATAATCCTGTTTTTTTTTCTTGACGTGAGAGTGGTGGTGTGGACTTCTTATATGCTTCTTTTAGGGGTGGTTGTAGTGAAGGAGAGAAAAGGTAAGTACATGGCAAATTCCTAACGATCTTGTGATTGTGTTTCAGGTGGCGAGCTCTCGATGGTCGCGCACGCTTTTCTTGTCCGGTTTTCGCGATTCCTTCATTAAATTCGGTCGGGGTTTTTTCTTTGTGGGCCTTCTCGATGTTACTCGGGATTGCTCCATCCGTTTCCGTGACCAACTCATCAGCGTTCGCAGCGTCGCGCGTACTCCTTCTTTCTTACTTTCCGGCAACGGCCACCAATCCGCGATCCCTCGCGCGCGTACTTAAACGGGCCGCATGTATTGGCTTCGTAGGAAGCTCCAAGACCTTTCTTGGTGGCCTTAATTTTTTTTTGGATGTTCGGCCCTGGTGATCGTCGCGTTCCAGTGGTTAATATGGTACCCCTGGTCAGGGTCAGCCTGCACGGCTCTTACTGGACTTTAATGTCCAGTATACGATCGCGGTTATTTTTTTCGGTGTTTTCTCCGTCCTATAGGCACATGAATAAAAATGTGATGATTGATGGGACACGTGACAGGGAAAAGAACCCCCCCACTTCTCCCGAACAGAGCTAGAGGCAGCCAGCATGTGCCGACCTCCTTGTCACGTGAGAGTCGTAGCTACTCCGAGTGGCTCAGTCCTGCACGGACAAATGACTCGTTTCCCTTTGATGGTCATTCGAGACCATCACAACTCCCATCTCAAATAAAAAAATTTCATTACAAATGGCGCCCAACGTGGGGCCCGAATTGCTCGTAAGAGTCCTTAAGGTTCGCTCGAAGAGATTCGAGTTTAGAACTACAGACTTCGGTCTTCACCTTATATGGGTCCACACTTTTTGAAGTGAAACCGACTTATGCTCATTAGAGCATAACTCCTACTAGCTGAACGCGCTAAAACTCCCGGTCGGTTGTCACTCCTGCAGATCTACTTTATGTGGTATCATCCCACCAGTTCTTCCCTTACCTATCTGCAGCCCCTTTTAGAGCTGCCCATTAGAAAAAATTTTAATTAACTTTCAATAACAGACTCTCGTTTTTGTATTTCGTCTTAGGCTTTAAGCCTGAAGGCAGTGTGTTTTCCAGTTCTGCGAAATCTGCTATATCGGCAACGAGCCATTTAGTTCAGTCCAGCCTGCGGAAGCAGATGTCGCCTTCCTTCCTGTTGAACGAATAGTCTTGTGATATAAATTCTGTCTTCGTAGGTGGTTAACCTTTACTGGGGCTTTGGTCAGTGAAGGGCAAACCATCTGCGAAATCTGCTATCTGGCAACCAGCTAGTTAGTACGTCCAGTGGTCTTGCTCTTTGTTGCTTGAAGTCCTAGTATCGGTAATACTACTTCTATCTCACTCGTATTCATTGTTCAAATTCGAAATATCGCTCGTCTGATTCGGGAATTGTCGAGAGTCACCACCTGAAAGAAGATTAAAGCCATGTACAATCCCTTTAGAATGGAAACTTATCTTTTGAAATTTTTAGTCATTTTTAATCCAGCACACAGTACTTGAGTATAACTTACACCGTGCTTTGGGTAATTAAAGTAGTTTACCAGTAGTTTTCAGTAAGGTCAGTAAAAGTCCATTCCATTTTCGTTTCCATTCGTAATAGAATTCTTAGTATCAAGATTCGTTTGAATAACATGTTACATTTCTCTAATATTTTCTCGGAATAATTATCGAATCTTTAAATCTGTTTCCTCTTGTTTTCACATAAGGGAGTCTAGCACCGCCGCTCTCACAAAAAGAAAAAACACAGTCCAAGTTAAATTCGTTTAAGCAAACTCACTTGATATAACCTGATCTATTGAACCTAGGGGATATCACTCTCGGAACACTTTTTGTTGATAGTTCTCAATAATCAACTTTCACTGATCCTATAGGAATTACGGGAAAGTTTCTTTAAGCTATTGCACACTAAAAATTTATTATCTCTTATCCATAATACTTAGGATTAAGTATTACCTAGTTGTTAAGCTTCTGTAATCTTTTAATTCAACTTTCAAACATGCCGTTCGAAAGAACGCCACCGCCACAGGCGGCGAAAGATTTTGAAGATGGCAGCCATGAGAGCTGTGCCATCTGCCAACAGGCGTATCAGCTAGGCGATCGCTTGTTGCTTACCGGATGTGACCACAAGTACCACGAGGAGTGCCTCCAAGGTTACTTGACACAGTCCTCCGCATGTCCATTATGCCGCAGAGAAGTTAAGGTGGGGGACTTGCGTGGGCCCAATTTTCGTGCCGAAACCAATAGGCGACTGAAGCAAGGCGCAGTGCCTAAGGGCCACCGACCCGTAACTCGGTCACACAAAACCAGACCTCTGGACGGAGAACCAAACGTTTCAGAGCCACCCCTGTTGAATTCTCTCGGGGAAGCAGACGACGCTGCATCAGTTCTTCCGACCGATCCCAAAACGTTAAAATCTGATAAGGAAATCGGAGAGCTTAAGAGCCACATGAGTCAGATGTTGCAGACCATGAGAAATCTGCAGCAACAGATGCACACACTGGCACTCTCTAGTCCAGGTGCTACACCCCGAACTTCACCAGGAGGACCTCGTTTAGATGGTTCAGTGAGACGCTCTGAGAGGGGAACGTCTACTCCAGCATTGCCGGGGAGAGTTCGCTCCTCACATTCACGAGATGTTAGGCCTTCAGACCAGCTGGCTGCAAACAGGTCCCAACAGGGTATATTAGAGCCGATGGTTCCCAGTAACCCTCGTGCTTATCGAAATAGAGGACTTGCTTCAGATCGAGTCACCACCATCATGGCAGGGTGGAATTTAAAGTTCAGCGGAGAATCTGGGAGTATTCCCGTAGAGAAGTTTTTATACAGGGTGACGGCCCTAACACATCAGACTTTACAGGGAGATTTTGGTGCCCTTTGCCAACACATTGACGGTTTGTTGATGGGGGAAGCGGAGGAGTGGTACTGGCAATACCATCAAGAAGTCAGGAGAGTGGAATGGGTAGGATTTTGCGAAGACATTCGACGTGAGTTTAGAGATTTCGCTTCTAGTCGCGAAATCACCAACAAGATCCGAAGGCGTCGCCAGAAGGCTGGCGAGTCATTTGACGACTTTTATAGGGATCTGCGGCGAATGTCTAGTGCTCTTCCGATGCCATTATCCGACCACGATCTGTTGGACATTGTGCAGGGCAATATGTTGCCGGAACTACAATGGCAATTAGTAGACAAACATTTCGCCAGCACACAGCAGCTTCGGGAGCACGTAAAGCGACGTGAACGTTTAGCTCAAGCTTTAGGGCAACCTGAGAGAGTCTTTGGTACTCGCCGTCATCTGGCGGCTCTCTCGGATCCTGGTCTGTCTGGTGATGAAGATCAGTTGTCATGCGAAGTCTCTGAGGTCGCTCGCAGTACGATATGCTGGAATTGTCGTCAGCCAGGACATTTATATGTGGATTGCCTGCAAGAGCGCAAAATTTTCTGTTACGGTTGTGGAGCAGAAAACGTCTATAAGCCGCACTGTGAAACTTGCCAGCAAAAAAACCGGCTGGCCGGAGCAGCTCCCAACACCCAGAAGCTCTCCGGAACGAAACCATGGCCTCGGCAGTACCCCAAACCGTAACAGTTCCATCCTCTTTATCTGATGCCAGCGTACCCTCTCCTGCTTCGACAAATGTTATCCCTAGTGCCACTCTTGCGACTCCCACCATCGCAAACAACTTACCGCTTTTTTCTAATAATTCGGACGCGAGGAACCTAAACAGTTCTACGAGGGAGCCGGATCGGGTCTCCGATGTCAGCCCAATTCCCCGTTACCTGCAACCTTTGCATGTTCGCGTCAGGGAATACAAAAACGCACGTCAGCGTATTTTTGGTAGTGAGGAAATCTCTAACGTGAAAAGAACGAAGAGATCCACACTTCGTTTACGTAATTTCTGGCGGCGTATAAAAAAACAAAGGAGCCAGTACTGCTCAGCTACCGTAGTGGATAAACCCACAGGTGATCTACGGCCCTACGCCCAAGTTACCTTGTTCGGCGATGAGAAAGCCAGTGGATTGATAGACACGGGAGCAAGTGTCAGCTGTCTGGCGGCTGACTTGGCGAAGAGAATCATTGCGGACTCTCGGCACCATTTGGAGAAGTTGCATGTGAGCCTACGGACCGCGGATGGCACCAAACACTCAGCCGTCGGACGCATCACAGGCTCCATCCAATTTCGAGGGCGTACAAAAACTATGGAGTTCTTGGTAATGCCTTCGCTAAGTCAGGACCTTTATTTGGGAATTGACTTTGTGCGCTTGTTTAACTTGGCCACTGATTTGTTTGACCCGTGCCAACGTTCTCAGGAACGGTGCTTGTCTACCTTATCACCTGTCATTTGTCATCACTTATCTCCAGAGCAGCAAGAAGAACTAGACTCAGTCATTACGAGATTTCCATCGTTCGCGAAGGAAGGGTTGGGACGCACAACACTCACTTCACACGTGATTGATGTGGGCCCCAACAAACCCATCAAGCAACGGCACTTCGCCGTCTCACCTGCAATAGAAAAATTATTATATGCAGAGGTTCACCGAATGCTGAGTCTAGGTGTAATCAAGGAATCGCAGAGCAGCTGGTCTTCTCCTGTGACTTTAGTCGTCAAACCAGGGAAGGTCAGGATGTGCCTGGATGCTAGAAAGGTCAACCAGGTGACGGTGAAGGACGCTTATCCTTTGCCTCTGATCGATGGTATACTAAGTCGACTACCACCTGCAAAATACATAAGTAGCCTAGACTTAAAGGACGCCTTTTGGCAAATACCACTCGATAAGGACTCACAGGATAAGACGGCCTTCACTGTTCCTGGTCGACCCCTCTATCAGTTCGTGACCATGCCATTTGGCTTATGTAACGCGCCGCAAACCATGCAACGGCTGATGGATAGAGCGATTCCAGCACATCTCAAGCATCAAGTATTCATTTATCTAGATGACCTGCTTTTGATTACGGAAACCTTTCAAGAACACCTTGCATCACTCAAGGAAGTTGCACACCACCTCCGTGCTGCCGGACTGACCATAAATGTAGAGAAGAGCAAGTTCCTGATGAAAGAGGTGAAATATCTAGGACACATAATCGGTCATGGGACTGTGCGCACAGACCCCGATAAAATCCAGGCCATAAAGGAATTCCCAATTCCTCGGACCGTCAGACAGTTGCGTCGCTTCCTAGGGATTTGTGGCTGGTATCGGAGATTCGTTCCCGCTTTTTCGGCTATATCTGCACCCTTGACTAATATGCTGTCCAGTAAGCATAGATTTGAATGGACTGATGAGAGTTTAGGCGCTTTTCATGCTTTGAAACAGTGCCTTATTTCTGCTCCGGTGTTACATAGTCCGGACTTCGCTAAACCCTTTGCGATACACTGTGACGCAAGTCAATACGGCGTGGGGGCCGTTCTGATGCAAAAGCTGGAAGATGGAAGTGAAGTACCTATAGCGTATATGTCTCAAAAACTAAATTCCGCCCAGCGCAATTACACGGTGACGGAACAAGAATGTCTAGCTGCTGTACTAGCTATCAAGAAGTTTCGAGCATACATCGAGGGACAGGAATTTGAAGTTATTACTGACCATGCATCTCTGAAGTGGTTGATGAACCTGCAAGACTTGCGCGGGAGACTCGCCAGATGGGCATTGAAATTACAGGGCTTCAAATTCACCATAACGCATCGAAAAGGGAGCCAAAATGTGGTACCAGACGCGCTCTCCCGCGTTCACACACCAGAGGCCTGTGACACCATCCACGAGATCTCGGATCTCGTCGAAATCGATCTGGAATCACCTCATTTCAAATCGAAGGCATACTTGGAGTTGATCGACAGAATCGTATTAAACGCGGCCACACTTCCTGATCTAAAGGTGAACGATGGGTATGTCTACAGACGCTGTCAACATTCCACTGGGGATCCCATCCAAGAAAGGGACAGTTGGAAGTTATGGGTTCCTAGCGAACTTACTGCTAATTTAATCATGCGAGCCCATGACCCACCCACAAGTGCGCATGGAGGCATCGGCAAGACTCTGCGACGATTGCAGACATATTTCTTTTGGCCCAAAATGGCTTCACAGGTCAAGGATTATGTTCTGGCATGTGACGCTTGCCGGATGAACAAAGCGCCAAATCACATCCTGAGACCACCCATGGGGAAGGCAGTCACTAGTTACAGAATTTTTCAGCGTCTGTATATAGACCTATTGGGCCCTTACCCCAGATCTAAGGAAGGTAACAATGGGATACTAGTGGTAATGGATCATTTGTCGAAGTTTACCTTCGTGGAGCCTTTGAAGAAAAGCACCGCAGCCCAGGTGTGTGAATACGTGGAGAAGCGTGTCTTCCACGTTTTTGGTGTCCCTGAAGTGATTGTTACGGACAACGGGGTTCAATTCCGTTCTCACGTGTTCAATTCACTGCTCGAAACATATGGCATACAGCATCAATATACGGCAGTGTACTCACCCCAAGCTAATGCATCAGAACGAGTCAACCGTTC
Organism: Nemotelus nigrinus; assembly: GCA_947369275.1. Classification (NCBI taxonomy): domain Eukaryota; kingdom Metazoa; phylum Arthropoda; class Insecta; order Diptera; family Stratiomyidae; genus Nemotelus; species Nemotelus nigrinus. Next base: position 119,150,499 of record OX376372.1, on the reverse strand, counting down.
GTTGGTAGCAGCTATTCGAACTTATGTAGCACCTTCCCAACGCGATTGGGATAAAAAGCTGTCGGAAATTAATTCGGCACTATGTACATCTCACCACTCTTCTACAGGATTCAGCCCTTACTATTTAGTATTCGGTCAGCACATGGCCAGACATGGAAGTTCTTACAAGCTGCTTCGTCAACTGGATCTGTTACAGGAGCCCACTGCAGAACTGCCCCCTCATTCCCGTCAAGAATTGGTTCGACAGCAAGCGCAAAGACAACTAGACCTGGCATACCAGTCTCAGGCTAAATATTATAATCTACGCACTCGACCCACACAATTCAACCCTGGTGACCTCGTGCAAAGCAAGGCCACGGAGCATTACAACTCCAAATTGGACCACAAATTTAAAAAGGCCAAAGTAGTAGCTCGGCTGGGTACCTCCCGATATCTCCTACAGCATCCTGACGGAAAAGCTATGGGGGTGTTTCACGGCAAGGACATTCGACATTGAGCCTCAAGCCATACCCTCACCCCCAGGAGTCAGCACGGTTTCTTTCGCGCACCAACGTGCCTAAGCTAAACCTGGCTTCAGTCAACTCAGCTGCAAATGAGAAAACGCCGCCTGGCTTCAGTCAGCTCAGCTGCAAATGAGAAAACGCCGCCGGGCTTCAGTCAACTCAGCTGTAAATGAGAAAACGCCACCTGGTTTCAGTCAACTCAGCTGCAAATGAGAAAACGCCACCTGGCTTCAGTCAACTCAGCTGCAAATGAGAAAAAGCCACCTGGCTTCAGTCAGCTCAGCTGTAAATGAGAAAACGCCGCCTGGCTTCAGTCAGCTCAGCTGTAAATGAGAAAACGCCACCTGGTTTCAGTCAACTCAGCTGCAAATGAGAAAACGCCACCTGGCTTCAGTCAACTCAGCTGCAAATGAGTACCCGACGGGTTCCTTGGCCCACTCAGCTATAATGAAGTTACCTTTCCCTGTTCATCAAGAGTTCGCTCGTGCTTCTTATGCCCGTCCGTTGCAACAGAGAGGACGCAGATCATTTCGACGTGTCATATTTATGTCTTACCATGGCGAAACATTTTATGGCGTCCCGTACTTCGGCGAGTAAAGCAATAACAAGGGTCTTCTGTTCTTTCCGCGCAGTATTCCTTGCCGAAAGAACTGTTTGTGTAACGGGTTCCTTACTCCGAATTTTAATTTCAATATCATTCTTCAAGGCCATAATAGCAACAATGCTTTGTTGGAATTTTCGGACCGAGCTCAAAGGCGCACACCGAATAGTATTTCCTCGGTCGGTCCGATAATTCATATTTGCGCTGTGGCAAGTTGCCAACGGTAATGCCTTGATGAAGTTTCGAACCGAGCCCCAAATTTGCACAATGCATGTCGATTCCCGGTTCGGACCGAGAATTTTTGTCTGCTTTATGCGCATATTTCTATTAGCGCAAAGCGGTTCCACAACAACAATGCATTGTTGTCGAATTCGGTCCGAGAATTTTGTTTACTTGATGAACATCTTTTTTTTAATTAGCTCGAAGCGGATCGGCAACAGCAGTGCCTTGTTGTCAATTTCGGACCGAGCTCAAATGTAAAGACATTTGTGCATTGCTTAGTTCGGTCCGAGAATGCCATCATGGCATTCTTGTTGCAGAAACGCATAACGGGTTGTATGACTGCGAGTGGAAAAGTGGCTGGCTGAGCTCGAACAAGGAGGGCTCGAGTGAGTCGAGTGACGAACATGACCAAAGTTGGTCGAGGTAGCAGCGGGGCGTGTGTTGCCGTCATCAGTGTTAAAGGGCCGTGTGTCCCCACGAATTTTATTGAATTTCGTACGAACACATATTAGCGTGCGGGAATAAATTCGAGAGTGGAGACGAAACCTTCAAAGAACCCGTTTAATTTCGACTGTTTCAATCTCAATTTGCGATAGTTTGTTAGTTTCTTGCAAATGTAATAAAAATGAAATAAAATTCGTCCAACATTATCGATTCGTGCCGAAGCACTGTCAAAACTCAACTCGGACGGATTCGTCGATTTTATTGGGATCGGAGAGGGTTCTCGAATGGTCTCTTGCGCAGAAAGGGTGCGGTCCGGAAAACTTGTAAGTTGTGCTAACGTTAATTGGAGGTTGCTTTTCATTTTTCCCTGGAAAAATAAACTTCCAAACCGAAAAAAAAAGATCGCTCAATCATTCAGTCGGATACGCGGTAATACGGAGCTTTGCGGAGAAATGCAGCGGCTCGAGTTGAAAAATGGCGAAAAGTGTGTTTGGTCCAGTTTGATCGTGCATTATGAAAATTTGCTTGTGTAATACGCAGTGATACGGAGCTTTGCGGAGAAATGCAGCGGCTCGAGTTGAAAAATGGCGAAAAGTGTGTTTGGTCCAGTTTGATCGTGCATTATGAAAATTTGCTTGTGTAATACGCGGTGATAAGGAGCTTGCGGGGAATTGCGGCGGTCGAGGTGGAAAAATGTATTTTTCATAGTGCAGAGTTGCCTGGTGATTGTTCGTATAATAGTTTCCTGGTGATTCCCAACATTTGACAGCACCACATCGATCTATCCTACGACTCTATGAAATAAGTATGTATCTTAAAACGAATCTACTAGATTGATTGTTTAGAAATGCCATTGTTAATCGAAAAATAAGGGTACATTGGACAAATGATCATTGAAACAATTTATAGTGCTATTAAGAAATGAAAGAAAAATTGTAAAAAGAAAAAAAAATAATATTAATTTGTATATAGTTTTCAATTGCAAAAAAAAATAGAAATCCAAATATTCTAAATGATTTCTAATATTTTTTAAAGTTTTTTTGTTATTTCCCACATTATGCTTCGTTATCAAATCGGGTTTTTGAAAGGAAAAAGAACATAAAGATATATTGAGTGATATGCATGCATTATAGAGTCATTTGAAAGAATCGTGATTATTACTATGAGTTTTGAAAATGTGCATTGCAAAAATATCTTAATTACAAACAAAAAAATAGGGGAAAAGAAGTACAGTTGCTTTATAAGCTTATTTGAATTTACCTATGATGTTGAACTAAAAATGGAAAGCATCTTACAGATTTAGTAGATATTAGATAACAAGGCTACTCTGTCCGATACTAGGAGTATAACCATATAACCAAATACGCATTTGTTTAGTTGTGTTCCGCCTTATTGAAAGAATTAATTTCTCTTAAGTTCGAAACAAAAAAAAAAAAAAAATATAAATAAGATAAAAACATGAATATTTCAGTAACTACCGGGATATGTACGTACATATTAGCAGGTACTTGAATCGTGTGTAACTTGCGCGCACGCTGTATATGGTACATTGTAAAAACATAATTTTTCTTGTGTAATACTCAAATCGAAATCCTGAATTAATTGAAATTAATGATATTATATTGCCGTAGCTCTAGAATTTATAGAATAAAACAAGATGCTTTGGGGTAGATTATCCTGTTTTTTTTTTCTTGACGTGAGAGTGGTGGTGTGGACTTCTTATAGGCTTCTTTTAGGGGTGGTTGTAGTGAAGGAGAGAAAAGGTACATGGCAAATTCCTAACGATCTTGTGATTGTGTTTCAGGTGGCGAGCTCTCGATGGTCGCGCACGCTTTTCTTGTCCGGTTTTCGCGATTCCTTCATTAAATTCGGTCGGGGTTTTTTCTTTGTGGGCCTTCTCGATGTTACTCGGGATTGCTCCATCCGTTTCCGTGACCAACTCATCAGCGTTCGCAGCGTCGCGCGTACTCCTTCTTTCTTACTTTCCGGCAACGGCCACCAATCCGCGATCCCTCGCGCGCGTACTAAAACGGGCCGCATGTATTGGCTTCGTAGGAAGCTCCAAGACCTTTCTTGGTGGCCTTAATTTTTTTTTGGTTGTTCGGCCCTGGTGATCGTCGCGTTCCAGTGGTTAATATGGTACCCCTGGTCAGGGTCAGCCTGCACGGCTCTTACTGGACTTTAATGTCCAGTATACGATCGCGGTTATTTTTTTCGGTGTTTTCTCCGTCCTATAGGCACATGAATAAAAATGTGATGATTGATGGGACACGTGACAGGGAAAAGAACCCCCCCACTTCTCCCGAACAGAGCTAGAGGCAGCCAGCATGTGCCGACCTCCTTGTCACGTGAGAGTCGTAGCTACTCCGAGTGGCTCAGTCCTGCACGGACAAATGACTCGTTTCCCTTTGATGGTCATTCGAGACCATCACAACTCCCATCTCAAATAAAAAAATTTCATTACAAATGGCGCCCAACGTGGGGCCCGAATTGCTCGTAAGAGTCCTTAAGGTTCGCTCGAAGAGATTCGAGTTTAGAACTACAGACTTCGGTCTTCACCTTATATGGGTCCCCACACTTTTTGAAGTGAAACCGACTTATGCTCATTAGAGCATAACTCCTACTAGCTGAACGAGCTAAAACTCCCGGTCGGTTGTCACTCCTGCAGATCTACTTTATGTGGTATCATCCCACCAGTTCTTCCCTTACCTATCTGCAGCCCCTTTTAGAGCTGCCCATTAGAAAAAATTTTAATTAACTTTCAATAACAGACTCTCGTTTTTGTATTTCGTCTTAGGCTTTAAGCCTGAAGGCAGTGTTTTCCAGTTCTGCAAAATCTGCTATATCGGCAACCAGCCATTTAGTTCAGTCCAGCCTGCGGAAGCAGATGTCGCCTTCCTTCCTGTTGAACGAGTAGTCTTGTGATATAAATTCTGTCTTCGTAGGTGGTTAACCTTTACTGGGGCTTTGGTCAGTGAAGGGCAAACCATCTGCGAAATCTGCTATCTGGCAACCAGCTAGTTAGTACGTCCAGTGGTCTTGCTCTTTGTTGCTTGAAGTCCTAGTATCGGTAATACTACTTCTATCTCACTCGTATTCATTGTTCAAATTCGAAATATCGCTCGTCTGATTCGGGAATTGTCGAGAGTCACCACCTGAAAGAAGATTAAAGCCATGTACAATCCCTTTAGAATGGAAACTTATCTTTTGAAATTTTTAGTCATTTTTAATCCAGCACACAGTACTTGAGTATAACTTACACCGTGCTTTGGGTAATTAAAGTAGTTTACCAGTAGTTTTCAGTAAGGTCAGTAAAAGTCCATTCCATTTTCGTTTCCATTCGTAATAGAATTCTTAGTATCAAGATTCGTTTGAATAACATGTTACATTTCTCTAATATTTTCTCGGAATAATTATCGAATCTTTAAATCTGTTTCCTCTTGTTTTCACATAAGGGAGTCTAGCACCGCCGCTCTCACAAAAAGAAAAAACACAGTCCAAGTTAAATTCGTTTAAGCAAACTCACTTGATATAACCTGATCTATTGAACCTAGGGGATATCACTCTCGGAACACTTTTTGTTGATAGTTCTCAATAATCAACTTTCACTGATCCTATAGGGATTACGGGAAAGTTTCTTTAAGCTATTGCACACTAAAAATTTATTATCTCTTATCCATAATACTTAGGATTAAGTATTACCTAGTTGTTAAGCTTCTGTAATCTTTTAATTCAACTTTCAAACATGCCGTTCGAAAGAACGCCACAGCGTCTGTATAAAGACCTATTGGGCCCTTACCCCAGATCTAAGGAAGGTAACAATGGGATACTAGTGGTAATGGATCATTTGTCGAAGTTTACCTTCGTGGAGCCTTTGAAGAAAAGCACCGCAGCCCAGGTGTGTGAATACGTGGAGAAGCGTGTCTTCCACGTTTTTGGTGTCCCTGAAGTGATTGTTACGGACAACGGAGTTCAATTCCGTTCTCACGTGTTCAATTCACTGCTCGAAACATATGGCATACAGCATCAATATACGGCAGTGTACTCACCCCAAGCTAATGCATCAGAACAAGTCAACCGTTCGTTGGTAGCAGCTATTCGAACTTATGTAGCACCTTCCCAACGCGATTGGGATAAAAAGCTGTCGGAAATTAATTCGGCACTATGTACATCTCACCACTCTTCTACAGGATTCAGCCCTTACTATTTAGTATTCGGTCAGCACATGGCCAGACATGGAAGTTCTTACAAGCTGCTTCGTCAACTGGATCTGTTACAGGAGCCCACTGCAGAACTGCCCCCTCATTCCCGTCAAGAATTGGTTCGACAGCAAGCGCAAAGACAACTAGACCTGGCATACCAGTCTCAGGCTAAATATTATAATCTACGCACTCGACCCACACAATTCAACCCTGGAGACCTCGTGTTCGTGCGGAATTTTGCGCAAAGCAAGGCCACGGAGCATTACAACTCCAAATTGGACCACAAATTTAAAAAGGCCAAAGTAGTAGCTCGGCTGGGTACCTCCCGATATCTCCTACAGCATCCTGACGGAAAAGCTATGGGGGTGTTTCACGGCAAGGACATTCGACATTGAGCCTCAAGCCATACCCTCACCCCCAGGAGTCAGCACGGTTTTTTTCGCGCACCAACGTGCCTAAGCTAAACCTGGCTTCAGTCAACTCAGCTGCAAATGAGAAAACGCCGCCTGGCTTCAGTCAGCTCAGCTGCAAATGAGAAAACGCCGCCGGGCTTCAGTCAACTCAGCTGTAAATGAGAAAACGCCACCTGGTTTCAGTCAACTCAGCTGCAAATGAGAAAACGCCACCTGGCTTCAGTCAACTCAGCTGCAAATGAGAAAAAGCCACCTGGCTTCAGTCAGCTCAGCTGTAAATGAGAAAACGCCGCCTGGCTTCAGTCAGCTCAGCTGTAAATGAGAAAACGCCACCTGGTTTCAGTCAACTCAGCTGCAAATGAGAAAACGCCACCTGGCTTCAGTCAACTCAGCTGCAAATGAGTACCCGACGGGTTCCTTGGCCCACTCAGCTATAATGAAGTTACCTTTCCCTGTTCATCAAGAGTTCGCTCGTGCTTCTTATGCCCGTCCGTTGCAACAGAGAGGACGCAGATCATTTCGACGTGTCATATTTATGTCTTACCATGGCGAAACATTTTATGGCGTCCCGTACTTCGGCGAGTAAAGCAATAACAAGGGTCTTCTGTTCTTTCCGCGCAGTATTCCTTGCCGAAAGAACTGTTTGTGTAACGGGTTCCTTACTCCGAATTTTAATTTCAATATCATTCTTCAAGGCCATAATAGCAACAATGCTTTGTTGGAATTTTCGGACCGAGCTCAAAGGCGCACACCGAATAGTATTTCCTCGGTCGGTCCGATAATTCATATTTGCGCTGTGGCAAGTTGCCAACGGTAATGCCTTGATGAAGTTTCGAACCGAGCCCCAAATTTGCACAATGCATGTCGATTCCCGGTTCGGACCGAGAATTTTTGTCTGCTTTATGCGCATATTTCTATTAGCGCAAAGCGGTTCCACAACAACAATGCATTGTTGTCGAATTCGGTCCGAGAATTTTGTTTACTTGATGAACATCTTTTTTTTAATTAGCTCGAAGCGGATCGGCAACAGCAGTGCCTTGTTGTCAATTTCGGACCGAGCTCAAATGTAAAGACATTTGTGCATTGCTTAGTTCGGTCCGAGAATGCCATCATGGCATTCTTGTTGCAGAAACGCATAACGGGTTGTATGACTGCGAGTGGAAAAGTGGCTGGCTGAGCTCGAACAAGGAGGGCTCGAGTGAGTCGAGTGACGAACATGACCAAAGTTGGTCGAGGTAGCAGCGGGGCGTGTGTTGCCGTCATCAGTGTTAAAGGGCCGTGTGTCCCCACGAATTTTATTGAATTTCGTACGAACACATATTAGCGTGCGGGAATAAATTCGAGAGTGGAGACGAAACCTTCAAAGAACCCGTTTAATTTCGACTGTTTCAATCTCAATTTGCGATAGTTTGTTAGTTTCTTGCAAATGTAATAAAAATGAAATAAAATTCGTCCAACATTATCGATTCGTGCCGAAGCACTGTCAAAACTCAACTCGGACGGATTCGTCGATTTTATTGGGATCGGAGAGGGTTCTCGAATGGTCTCTTGCGCAGAAAGGGTGCGGTCCGGAAAACTTGTAAGTTGTGCTAACGTTAATTGGAGGTTGCTTTTCATTTTTCCCTGGAAAAATAAACTTCCAAACCGAAAAAAAAAAGATCGCTCAATCATTCAGTCGGATACGCGGTAATACGGAGCTTTGCGGAGAAATGCAGCGGCTCGAGTTGAAAAATGGCGAAAAGTGTGTTTGGTCCAGTTTGATCGTGCATTATGAAAATTTGCTTGTGTAATACGCAGTGATACGGAGCTTTGCGGAGAAATGCAGCGGCTCGAGTTGAAAAATGGCGAAAAGTGTGTTTGGTCCAGTTTGATCGTGCATTATGAAAATTTGCTTGTGTAATACGCGGTGATAAGGAGCTTGCGGGGAATTGCGGCGGTCGAGGTGGAAAAATGTATTTTTCATAGTGCAGAGTTGCCTGGTGATTGTTCGTATAATAGTTTCCTGGTGATTCCCAACATTTGACAGCACCACATCGATCTATCCTACGACTCTATGAAATAAGTATGTATCTTAAAACGAATCTACTAGATTGATTGTTTAGAAATGCCATTGTTAATCGAAAAATAAGGGTACATTGGACAAATGATCATTGAAACAATTTATAGTGCTATTAAGAAATGAAAGAAAAATTGTAAAAAGAAAAAAAAATAATATTAATTTGTATATAGTTTTCAATTGCAAAAAAAAATAGAAATCCAAATATTCTAAATGATTTCTAATATTTTTTAAAGTTTTTTTGTTATTTCCCACATTATGCTTCGTTATCAAATCGGGTTTTTGAAAGGAAAAAGAACATAAAGATATATTGAGTGATATGCATGCATTATAGAGTCATTTGAAAGAATCGTGATTATTACTATGAGTTTTGAAAATGTGCATTGCAAAAATATCTTAATTACAAACAAAAAAATAGGGGAAAAGAAGTACAGTTGCTTTATAAGCTTATTTGAATTTACCTATGATGTTGAACTAAAAATGGAAAGCATCTTACAGATTTAGTAGATATTAGATAACAAGGCTACTCTGTCCGATACTAGGAGTATAACCATATAACCAAATACGCATTTGTTTAGTTGTGTTCCGCCTTATTGAAAGAATTAATTTCTCTTAAGTTCGAAACAAAAAAAAAAAAAAAATATAAATAAGATAAAAACATGAATATTTCAGTAACTACCGGGATATGTACGTACATATTAGCAGGTACTTGAATCGTGTGTAACTTGCGCGCACGCTGTATATGGTACATTGTAAAAACATAATTTTTCTTGTGTAATACTCAAATCGAAATCCTGAATTAATTGAAATTAATGATATTATATTGCCGTAGCTCTAGAATTTATAGAATAAAACAAGATGCTTTGGGGTAGATAATCCTGTTTTTTTTTTCTTGACGTGAGAGTGGTGGTGTGGACTTCTTATAGGCTTCTTTTAGGGGTGGTTGTAGTGAAGGAGAGAAAAGGTACATGGCAAATTCCTAACGATCTTGTGATTGTGTTTCAGGTGGCGAGCTCTCGATGGTCGCGCACGCTTTTCTTGTCCGGTTTTCGCGATTCCTTCATTAAATTCGGTCGGGGTTTTTTCTTTGTGGGCCTTCTCGATGTTACTCGGGATTGCTCCATCCGTTTCCGTGACCAACTCATCAGCGTTCGCAGCGTCGCGCGTACTCCTTCTTTCTTACTTTCCGGCAACGGCCACCAATCCGCGATCCCTCGCGCGCGTACTAAAACGGGCCGCATGTATTGGCTTCGTAGGAAGCTCCAAGACCTTTCTTGGTGGCCTTAATTTTTTTTTGGTTGTTCGGCCCTGGTGATCGTCGCGTTCCAGTGGTTAATATGGTACCCCTGGTCAGGGTCAGCCTGCACGGCTCTTACTGGACTTTAATGTCCAGTATACGATCGCGGTTATTTTTTTCGGTGTTTTCTCCGTCCTATAGGCACATGAATAAAAATGTGATGATTGATGGGACACGTGACAGGGAAAAGAACCCCCCCACTTCTCCCGAACAGAGCTAGAGGCAGCCAGCATGTGCCGACCTCCTTGTCACGTGAGAGTCGTAGCTACTCCGAGTGGCTCAGTCCTGCACGGACAAATGACTCGTTTCCCTTTGATGGTCATTCGAGACCATCACAACTCCCATCTCAAATAAAAAAATTTCATTACAAATGGCGCCCAACGTGGGGCCCGAATTGCTCGTAAGAGTCCTTAAGGTTCGCTCGAAGAGATTCGAGTTTAGAACTACAGACTTCGGTCTTCACCTTATATGGGTCCCCACACTTTTTGAAGTGAAACCGACTTATGCTCATTAGAGCATAACTCCTACTAGCTGAACGAGCTAAAACTCCCGGTCGGTTGTCACTCCTGCAGATCTACTTTATGTGGTATCATCCCACCAGTTCTTCCCTTACCTATCTGCAGCCCCTTTTAGAGCTGCCCATTAGAAAAAATTTTAATTAACTTTCAATAACAGACTCTCGTTTTTGTATTTCGTCTTAGGCTTTAAGCCTGAAGGCAGTGTTTTCCAGTTCTGCAAAATCTGCTATATCGGCAACCAGCCATTTAGTTCAGTCCAGCCTGCGGAAGCAGATGTCGCCTTCCTTCCTGTTGAACGAGTAGTCTTGTGATATAAATTCTGTCTTCGTAGGTGGTTAACCTTTACTGGGGCTTTGGTCAGTGAAGGGCAAACCATCTGCGAAATCTGCTATCTGGCAACCAGCTAGTTAGTACGTCCAGTGGTCTTGCTCTTTGTTGCTTGAAGTCCTAGTATCGGTAATACTACTTCTATCTCACTCGTATTCATTGTTCAAATTCGAAATATCGCTCGTCTGATTCGGGAATTGTCGAGAGTCACCACCTGAAAGAAGATTAAAGCCATGTACAATCCCTTTAGAATGGAAACTTATCTTTTGAAATTTTTAGTCATTTTTAATCCAGCACACAGTACTTGAGTATAACTTACACCGTGCTTTGGGTAATTAAAGTAGTTTACCAGTAGTTTTCAGTAAGGTCAGTAAAAGTCCATTCCATTTTCGTTTCCATTCGTAATAGAATTCTTAGTATCAAGATTCGTTTGAATAACATGTTACATTTCTCTAATATTTTCTCGGAATAATTATCGAATCTTTAAATCTGTTTCCTCTTGTTTTCACATAAGGGAGTCTAGCACCGCCGCTCTCACAAAAAGAAAAAACACAGTCCAAGTTAAATTCGTTTAAGCAAACTCACTTGATATAACCTGATCTATTGAACCTAGGGGATATCACTCTCGGAACACTTTTTGTTGATAGTTCTCAATAATCAACTTTCACTGATCCTATAGGGATTACGGGAAAGTTTCTTTAAGCTATTGCACACTAAAAATTTATTATCTCTTATCCATAATACTTAGGATTAAGTATTACCTAGTTGTTAAGCTTCTGTAATCTTTTAATTCAACTTTCAAACATGCCGTTCGAAAGAACGCCACCGCCACAGGCGGCGAAAGATTTTGAAGATGGCAGCCATGAGAGCTGTGCCATCTGCCAACAGGCGTATCAGCTAGGCGATCGCTTGTTGCTTACCGGATGTGGAGTGCCTCCAAGGTTACTTGACACAGTCCTCCGCATGTCCATTATGCCGCAGAGAAGTTAAGGTGGAGGACTTGCGTGGGCCCAATTTTCGTGCCGAAACCAATAGGCGACTGAAGCAAGGCGCAGTGCCTAAGGGCCACCGACCCGTAACTCGGTCACACAAAACCAGACCTCTGGACGGAGAACCAAACGTTTCAGAGCCACCCCTGTTGAATTCTCTCGGGGAAGCAGACGACGCTGCATCAGCTCTTCCGACCGATCCCAAAACGTTAAAATCTGATAAGGAAATCGGAGAGCTTAAGAGCCACATGAGTCAGATGTTGCAGACCATGAGAAATCTGCAGCAACAGATGCACACACTGGCACTCTCTAGTCCAGGTGCTACACCCCGAACTTCACCAGGAGGACCTCGTTTAGATGGTTCAGTGAGACGTTCTGAGAGGGGAACGTCTACTCCAGCATTGCCGGGGAGAGTTCGCTCCTCACATTCACGAGATGTTAGGCCTTCAGACCAGCTGGCTGCAAACAGGTCCCAACAGGGTATATTAGAGCCGATGGTTCCCAGTAACCCTCGTGCTTATCGAAATAGAGGACTTGCTTCAGATCGAGTCACCACCATCATGGCAGGGTGGAATTTAAAGTTCAGCGGAGAATCTGGGAGTATTCCCGTAGAGAAGTTTTTATACAGGGTGACGGCCCTAACACATCAGACTTTACAGGGAGATTTTGGTGCCCTTTGCCAACACATTGACGGTTTGTTGATGGGGGAAGCGGAGGAGTGGTACTGGCAATACCATCAAGAAGTCAGGAGAGTGGAATGGGTAGGATTTTGCGAAGACATTCGACGTGAGTTTAGAGATTTCGCTTCTAGTCGCGAAATCACCAACAAGATCCGAAGGCGTCGCCAGAAGGCTGGCGAGTCATTTGACGACTTTTATAGGGATCTGCGGCGAATGTCTAGTGCTCTTCCGATGCCATTATCCGACCACGATCTGTTGGACATTGTGCAGGGCAATATGTTGCCGGAACTACAATGGCAATTAGTAGACAAACATTTCGCCAGCACACAGCAGCTTCGGGAGCACGTAAAGCGACGTGAACGTTTAGCTCAAGCTTTAGGGCAACCTGAGAGAGTCTTTGGTACTCGCCGTCATCTGGCGGCTCTCTCGGATCCTGGTCTGTCTGGTGATGAAGATCAGTTGTCACGCGAAGTCTCTGAGGTCGCTCGCAGTACGATATGCTGGAATTGTCGTCAGCCAGGACATTTATATGTGGATTGCCTGCAAGAGCGCAAAATTTTCTGTTACGGTTGTGGAGCAGAAAACGTCTATAAGCCGCACTGTGAAACTTGCCAGCAAAAAAACCGGCTGGCCGGAGCAGCTCCCAACACCCAGAAGCTCTCCGGAACGAAACCATGGCCTCGGCAGTACCCCAAACCGTAACAGTTCCATCCTCTTTATCTGATGCCAGCGTACCCTCTCCTGCTTCGACAAATGTTATCCCTAGTGCCACTCTTGCGACTCCCACCATCGCAAACAACTTACCGCTTTTTTCTAATAATTCGGACGCGAGGAACCTAAACAGTTCTACGAGGGAGCCGGATCGGGTCTCCGATGTCAGCCCAATTCCCCGTTACCTGCAACCTTTGCATGTTCGCGTCAGGGAATACAAAAACGCACGTCAGCGTATTTTTGGTAGTGAGGAAATCTCTAACGTGAAAAGAACGAAGAGATCCACACTTCGTTTACGTAATTTCTGGCGGCGTATAAAAAAACAAAGGAGCCAGTACTGCTCAGCTACCGTAGTGGATAAACCCACAGGTGATCTACGGCCCTACGCCCAAGTTACCTTGTTCGGCGATGAGAAAGCCAGTGGATTGATAGACACGGGAGCGAGTGTAAGCTGTCTGGCGGCTGACTTGGCGAAGAGAATCATTGCGGACTCTCGGCACCATTTGGAGAAGTTGCATGTGAGCCTACGGACCGCGGATGGCACCAAACACTCAGCCGTCGGACGCATCACAGGCTCCATCCAATTTCGAGGGCGTACAAAAACTATGGAGTTCTTGGTAATGCCTTCGCTTAGTCAGGACCTTTATTTGGGAATTGACTTTGTGCGCTTGTTTAACTTGGCCACGGATTTGTTTGACTCGTGCCAACGTTCTCAGGAATGGTCCTTGTCTACCTTATCACCTGTCATTTGTCATCACTTATCTCCAGAGCAGCAAGAAGAACTAGACTCAGTCATTACGAGATTTCCATCGTTCGCGAAGGAAGGGTTGGGACGCACAACACTCACTTCACACGTGATTGATGTGGGCCCCAACAAACCCATCAAGCAACGGCACTTCGCCGTCTCACCTGCAATAGAAAAATTATTATATGCAGAGGTTGACCGAATGCTGAGTCTAGGTGTAATCAAGGAATCGCAGAGCAGCTGGTCTTCTCCTGTGACTTTAGTCGTCAAACCAGGGAAGGTCAGGATGTGCCTGGATGCTAGAAAGGTCAACCAGGTGACGGTGAAGGACGCTTATCCTTTGCCTCTGATCGATGGTATACTAAGTCGACTACCACCTGCAAAATACATAAGTAGCCTAGACTTAAAGGACGCCTTTTGGCAAATACCACTCGATAAGGACTCACAGGATAAGACGGCCTTCACTGTTCCTGGTCGACCCCTCTATCAGTTCGTGACCATGCCATTTGGCTTGTGTAACGCGCCGCAAACCATGCAACGGCTGATGGATAGAGCGATTCCAGCACATCTCACCCCCGTCCCACACATGACCAGAAATATTTCCGGAAATATTTCCAGAAACATTTCCGAAACATTTCCAGAAATATTTCCGATAATATTTCTCTCGCCGGCCTACACATGACCGGAAAGTTCATTCATGGTTTGCGTGAGCCAGAGCTCAAATCAGAGCTGCCGCTTTTGAAGCTGCATATCCCGTCAAAATTAAATAGCCAGACGGCTCAATGTGACCATCTATGAAGCTCCATTCTATTTTTGCCATATGTATCAAAGCCATACCTAGCTATCATTCTATTTTCGGCCCTTCAAAAGCTCCCTATTCACCCAAATAATGCAAGTATCATAAAACTTGCACTCACAACGGCAGCACAGTCCCGAAATTTCGTCACAGCCATGCGACTTTCCGAGACTTTCCGTCGATCAGTCGGAAAGTTCAACAGCTGATCGCTTTATTGCGCAGTGGACTTTCCCGAGGTGTCGGAAATATTTCCGTGACTTTCCGCTCGACGATGGGAAAGTCTCGGAAAGTCGCAAGGGTGTGACGTAATTTCGGCACTGAGCTGCCGTTGTGAGTGCAAGTTTAATGAGACTTGCATTATTTGGGTGAAAAGGGAGCTTTTGAAGGGTCGAGAATGGTATTGCAGCTAGGTATGGCTGTGATACATATGGCAAAAATAGAATGGAGCTGCATAGATGGTCACATTGAGCCGTGTTGCTATTTAATTTTGACGGGATATGCAGCTTCAAAAGCGGCAGCTCTGATTTGAGCTACGATTGCCGGTAACCATGAATGAACTTTCCGGTCATGTGTAGGCCGGCGAGAGAAATATTGTCGGAAATATTTCTGGAAATGTTTCTGGAAATATTTCCGGAAATATTTCTGGTCAAGTGTGGGAGCGGCCTCAAGCATCAAGTATTCATTTATCTAGATGACCTGCTTTTGATTACGGAAACCTTTCAAGAACACCTTGCATTACTCAAGGAAGTTGCACACCACCTCCGTGCTGCCGGACTGACCATAAATGTAGAGAAGAACAAGTTCCTGATGAAAGAGGTGAAATATCTAGGACACATAATCGGTCATGGGACTGTGCGCACAGACCCCGATAAAATCCAGGCCATAAAGGAATTCCCAATTCCTCGGACCGTCAGACAGTTGCGTCGCTTCCTAGGGATTTGTGGCTGGTATCGGAGATTCGTTCCCGCTTTTTCGGCTATATCTGCACCCTTGACTAATATGCTGTCCAGTAAGCATAGATTTGAATGGACTGATGAGAGTTTAGGCGCTTTTCATGCTTTGAAACAGTGCCTTATTTCTGCTCCGGTGTTACATAGTCCGGACTTCGCTAAACCCTTTGCGATACACTGTGACGCAAGTCAATACGGCGTGGGGGCCGTTCTGATGCAAAAGCTGGAAGATGGAAGTGAAGTACCTATAGCGTATATGTCTCAAAAACTAAATTCCGCCCAGCGCAATTACACGGTGACGGAACAAGAATGTCTAGCTGCTGTACTAGCTATCAAGAAGTTTCGAGCATACATCGAGGGACAGGAATTTGAAGTTATTACTGACCATGCATCTCTGAAGTGGTTGATGAACCTGCAAGACTTGCACGGGAGACTTGCACGGGAGACTCGCCAGATGGGCATTGAAATTACAGGGCTTCAAATTCACCATAACGCATCGAAAAGGGAGCCAAAATGTGGTACCAGACGCGCTCTCCCGCGTTCACACACCAGAGACCTGTGACACCATCCACGAGATCTCGGATCTCGTCGAAATCGATCTGGAATCACCTCATTTCAAATCGAAGGCATACTTGGAGTTGATCGACAGAATCGTATCAAACGCGGCCACACTTCCTGATCTAAAGGTGAACGATGGGTATGTCTACAGACGCTGTCAACATTCCACTGGGGATCCCATCCAAGAAAGGGACAGTTGGAAGTTATGGGTTCCTAGCGAACTTACTGCTAATTTAATCATGCGAGCCCATGACCCACCCACAAGTGCGCATGGAGGCATCGGCAAGACTCTGCGACGATTGCAGACATATTTCTT
This sequence comes from Nemotelus nigrinus, assembly GCA_947369275.1. Taxonomy (NCBI): domain Eukaryota; kingdom Metazoa; phylum Arthropoda; class Insecta; order Diptera; family Stratiomyidae; genus Nemotelus; species Nemotelus nigrinus. Next base: position 119,134,171 of record OX376372.1, on the reverse strand, counting down.
TTGGCCCAAAATGGCTTCACAGGTCAAGGATTATGTTCTGGCATGTGACGCTTGCCGGATGAACAAAGCGCCAAATCACATCCTGAGACCACCCATGGGGAAGGCAGTCACTAGTGACAGAATTTTTCAGCGTCTGTATATAGACCTATTGGGCCCTTACCCCAGATCTAAGGAAGGTAACAATGGGATACTAGTGGTAATGGATCATTTGTCGAAGTTTACCTTCGTGGAGCCTTTGAAGAAAAGCACCGCAGCCCAGGTGTGTGAATACGTGCAGAAGCGTGTCTTCCACGTTTTTGGTGTCCCTGAAGTGATTGTTACGGACAACGGAGTTCAATTCCGTTCTCACGTGTTCAATTCACTGCTCGAAACATATGGCATACAGCATCAATATACGGCAGTGTACTCACCCCAAGCTAATGCATCAGAACGAGTCAACCGTTCGTTGGTAGCAGCTATTCGAACTTATGTAGCACCTTCCCAACGCGATTGGGATAAAAAGCTGTCGGAAATTAATTCGGCACTATGTACATCTCACCACTCTTCTACAGGATTCAGCCCTTACTATTTAGTATTCGGTCAGCACATGGCCAGACATGGAAGTTCTTACAAGCTGCTTCGTCAACTGGATCTGTTACAGGAGCCCACTGCAGAACTGCCCCCTCATTCCCGTCAAGAATTGGTTCGACAGCAAGCGCAAAGACAACTAGACCTGGCATACCAGTCTCAGGCTAAATATTATAATCTGCGCACTCGACCCACACAATTCAACCCTGGAGACCTCGTGTTCGTGCGGAATTTTGCGCAAAGCAAGGCCACGGAGCATTACAACTCCAAATTGGACCACAAATTTAAAAAGGCCAAAGTAGTAGCTCGGCTGGGTACCTCCCGATATCTCCTACAGCATCCTGACGGAAAAGCTATGGGGGTGTTTCACGGCAAGGACATTCGACATTGAGCCTCAAGCCATACCCTCACCCCCAGGAGTCAGCACGGTTTCTTTCGCGCACCAACGTGCCTAAGCTAAACCTGGCTTCAGTCAACTCAGCTGCAAATGAGAAAACGCCGCCTGGCTTCAGTCAGCTCAGCTGCAAATGAGAAAACGCCGCCGGGCTTCAGTCAACTCAGCTGTAAATGAGAAAACGCCACCTGGTTTCAGTCAACTCAGCTGCAAATGAGAAAACGCCACCTGGCTTCAGTCAACTCAGCTGCAAATGAGAAAAAGCCACCTGGCTTCAGTCAGCTCAGCTGTAAATGAGAAAACGCCGCCTGGCTTCAGTCAGCTCAGCTGTAAATGAGAAAACGCCACCTGGTTTCAGTCAACTCAGCTGCAAATGAGAAAACGCCACCTGGCTTCAGTCAACTCAGCTGCAAATGAGTACCCGACGGGTTCCTTGGCCCACTCAGCTATAATGAAGTTACCTTTCCCTGTTCATCAAGAGTTCGCTCGTGCTTCTTATGCCCGTCCGTTGCAACAGAGAGGACGCAGATCATTTCGACGTGTCATATTTATGTCTTACCATGGCGAAACATTTTATGGCGTCCCGTACTTCGGCGAGTAAAGCAATAACAAGGGTCTTCTGTTCTTTCCGCGCAGTATTCCTTGCCGAAAGAACTGTTTGTGTAACGGGTTCCTTACTCCGAATTTTAATTTCAATATCATTCTTCAAGGCCATAATAGCAACAATGCTTTGTTGGAATTTTCGGACCGAGCTCAAAGGCGCACACCGAATAGTATTTCCTCGGTCGGTCCGATAATTCATATTTGATGAAGTTTCGAACCGAGCCCCAAATTTGCACAATGCATGTCGATTCCCGGTTCGGACCGAGAATTTTTGTCTGCTTTATGCGCATATTTCTATTAGCGCAAAGCGGTTCCACAACAACAATGCATTGTTGTCGAATTCGGTCCGAGAATTTTGTTTACTTGATGAACATCTTTTTTTTAATTAGCTCGAAGCGGATCGGCAACAGCAGTGCCTTGTTGTCAATTTCGGACCGAGCTCAAATGTAAAGACATTTGTGCATTGCTTAGTTCGGTCCGAGAATGCCATCATGGCATTCTTGTTGCAGAAACGCATAACGGGTTGTATGACTGCGAGTGGAAAAGTGGCTGGCTGAGCTCGAACAAGGAGGGCTCGAGTGAGTCGAGTGACGAACATGACCAAAGTTGGTCGAGGTAGCAGCGGGGCGTGTGTTGCCGTCATCAGTGTTAAAGGGCCGTGTGTCCCCACGAATTTTATTGAATTTCGTACGAACACATATTAGCGTGCGGGAATAAATTCGAGAGTGGAGACGAAACCTTCAAAGAACCCGTTTAATTTCGACTGTTTCAATCTCAATTTGCGATAGTTTGTTAGTTTCTTGCAAATGTAATAAAAATGAAATAAAATTCGTCCAACATTATCGATTCGTGCCGAAGCGCTGTCAAAACTCAACTCGGACGGATTCGTCGATTTTATTGGGATCGGAGAGGGTTCTCGAATGGTCTCTTGCGCAGAAAGGGTGCGGTCCGGAAAACTTGTAAGTTGTGCTAACGTTAATTGGAGGTTGCTTTTCATTTTTCCCTGGAAAAATAAACTTCCAAACCGAAAAAAAAAGATCGCACAATCATTCAGTCGGATACGCGGTAATACGGAGCTTTGCGGAGAAATGCAGCGGCTCGAGTTGAAAAATGGCGAAAAGTGTGTTTGGTCCAGTTTGATCGTGCATTATGAAAATTTGCTTGTGTAATACGCAGTGATACGGAGCTTTGCGGAGAAATGCAGCGGCTCGAGTTGAAAAATGGCGAAAAGTGTGTTTGGTCCAGTTTGATCGTGCATTATGAAAATTTGCTTGTGTAATACGCGGTGATAAGGAGCTTGCGGGGAATTGCGGCGGTCGAGGTGGAAAAATGTATTTTTCATAGTGCAGAGTTGCCTGGTGATTGTTCGTATAATAGTTTCCTGGTGATTCCCAACATTTGACAGCACCACATCGATCTATCCTACGACTCTATGAAATAAGTATGTATCTTAAAACGAATCTACTAGATTGATTGTTTAGAAATGCCATTGTTAATCGAAAAATAAGGGTACATTGGACAAATGATCATTGAAACAATTTATAGTGCTATTAAGAAATGAAAGAAAAATTGTAAAAAGAAAAAAAAATAATATTAATTTGTATATGGTTTTCAATTGCAAAAAAAAATAGAAATCCAAATATTCTAAATGATTTCTAATATTTTTTAAAGTTTTTTTGTTATTTCCCACATTATGCTTCGTTATCAAATCGGGTTTTTGAAAGGAAAAAGAACATAAAGATATATTGAGTGATATGCATGCATTATAGAGTCATTTGAAAGAATCGTGATTATTACTATGAGTTTTGAAAATGTGCATTGCAAAAATATCTTAATTACAAACAAAAAAATAGGGGAAAAGAAGTACAGTTGCTTTATAAGCTTATTTGAATTTACCTATGATGTTGAACTAAAAATGGAAAGCATCTTACAGATTTAGTAGATATTAGATAACAAGGCTACTCTGTCCGATACTAGGAGTATAACCATATAACCAAATACGCATTTGTTTAGTTGTGTTCCGCCTTATTGAAAGAATTAATTTCTCTTAAGTTCGAAACAAAAAAAAAAAAAAAAATATAAATAAGATAAAAACATGAATATTTCAGTAACTACCGGGATATGTACGTACATATTAGCAGGTACTTGAATCGTGTGTAACTTGCGCGCACGCTGTATATGGTACATTGTAAAAACATAATTTTTCTTGTGTAATACTCAAATCGAAATCCTGAATTAATTGAAATTAATGATATTATATTGCCGTAGCTCTAGAATTTATAGAATAAAACAAGATGCTTTGGGGTAGATAATCCTGTTTTTTTTTTCTTGACGTGAGAGTGGTGGTGTGGACTTCTTATAGGCTTCTTTTAGGGGTGGTTGTAGTGAAGGAGAGAAAAGGTACATGGCAAATTCCTAACGATCTTGTGATTGTGTTTCAGGTGGCGAGCTCTCGATGGTCGCGCACGCTTTTCTTGTCCGGTTTTCGCGATTCCTTCATTAAATTCGGTCGGGGTTTTTTCTTTGTGGGCCTTCTCGATGTTACTCGGGATTGCTCCATCCGTTTCCGTGACCAACTCATCAGCGTTCGCAGCGTCGCGCGTACTCCTTCTTTCTTACTTTCCGGCAACGGCCACCAATCCGCGATCCCTCGCGCGCGTACTAAAACGGGCCGCATGTATTGGCTTCGTAGGAAGCTCCAAGACCTTTCTTGGTGGCCTTAATTTTTTTTTGGATGTTCGGCCCTGGTGATCGTCGCGTTCCAGTGGTTAATATGGTACCCCTGGTCAGGGTCAGCCTGCACGGCTCTTACTGGACTTTAATGTCCAGTATACGATCGCGGTTATTTTTTTCGGTGTTTTCTCCGTCCTATAGGCACATGAATAAAAATGTGATGATTGATGGGACACGTGACAGGGAAAAGAACCCCCCCACTTCTCCCCAACAGAGCTAGAGGCAGCCAGCATGTGCCGACCTCCTTGTCACGTGAGAGTCGTAGCTACTCCGAGTGGCTCAGTCCTGCACGGACAAATGACTCGTTTCCCTTTGATGGTCATTCGAGACCATCACAACTCCCATCTCAAATAAAAAAATTTCATTACAAATGGCGCCCAACGTGGGGCCCGAATTGCTCGTAAGAGTCCTTAAGGTTCGCTCGAAGAGATTCGAGTTTAGAACTACAGACTTCGGTCTTCACCTTATATGGGTCCCCACACTTTTTGAAGTGAAACCGACTTATGCTCATTAGAGCATAACTCCTACTAGCTGAACGAGCTAAAACTCCCGGTCGGTTGTCACTCCTGCAGATCTACTTTATGTGGTATCATCCCACCAGTTCTTCCCTTACCTATCTGCAGCCCCTTTTAGAGCTGCCCATTAGAAAAAATTTTAATTAACTTTCAATAACAGACTCTCGTTTTTGTATTTCGTCTTAGGCTTTAAGCCTGAAGGCAGTGTTTTCCAGTTCTGCAAAATCTGCTATATCGGCAACCAGCCATTTAGTTCAGTCCAGCCTGCGGAAGCAGATGTCGCCTTCCTTCCTGTTGAACGAGTAGTCTTGTGATATAAATTCTGTCTTCGTAGGTGGTTAACCTTTACTGGGGCTTTGGTCAGTGAAGGGCAAACCATCTGCGAAATCTGCTATCTGGCAACCAGCTAGTTAGTACGTCCAGTGGTCTTGCTCTTTGTTGCTTGAAGTCCTAGTATCGGTAATACTACTTCTATCTCACTCGTATTCATTGTTCAAATTCGAAATATCGCTCGTCTGATTCGGGAATTGTCGAGAGTCACCACCTGAAAGAAGATTAAAGCCATGTACAATCCCTTTAGAATGGAAACTTATCTTTTGAAATTTTTAGTCATTTTTAATCCAGCACACAGTACTTGAGTATAACTTACACCGTGCTTTGGGTAATTAAAGTAGTTTACCAGTAGTTTTCAGTAAGGTCAGTAAAAGTCCATTCCATTTTCGTTTCCATTCGTAATAGAATTCTTAGTATCAAGATTCGTTTGAATAACATGTTACATTTCTCTAATATTTTCTCGGAATAATTATCGAATCTTTAAATCTGTTTCCTCTTGTTTTCACATAAGGGAGTCTAGCACCGCCGCTCTCACAAAAAGAAAAAACACAGTCCATGTTAAATTCGTTTAAGCAAACTCACTTGATATAACCTGATCTATTGAACCTAGGGGATATCACTCTCGGAACACTTTTTGTTGATAGTTCTCAATAATCAACTTTCACTGATCCTATAGGGATTACGGGAAAGTTTCTTTAAGCTATTGCACACTAAAAATTTATTATCTCTTATCCATAATACTTAGGATTAAGTATTACCTAGTTGTTAAGCTTCTGTAATCTTTTAATTCAACTTTCAAACATGCCGTTCGAAAGAACGCCACAGCGTCTGTATAAAGACCTATTGGGCCCTTACCCCAGATCTAAGGAAGGTAACAATGGGATACTAGTGGTAATGGATCATTTGTCGAAGTTTACCTTCGTGGAGCCTTTGAAGAAAAGCACCGCAGCCCAGGTGTGTGAATACGTGGAGAAGCGTGTCTTCCACGTTTTTGGTGTCCCTGAAGTGATTGTTACGGACAACGGAGTTCAATTCCGTTCTCACGTGTTCAATTCACTGCTCGAAACATATGGCATACAGCATCAATATACGGCAGTGTACTCACCCCAAGCTAATGCATCAGAACGAGTCAACCGTTCGTTGGTAGCAGCTATTCGAACTTATGTAGCACCTTCCCAACGCGATTGGGATAAAAAGCTGTCGGAAATTAATTCGGCACTATGTACATCTCACCACTCTTCTACAGGATTCAGCCCTTACTATTTAGTATTCGGTCAGCACATGGCCAGACATGGAAGTTCTTACAAGCTGCTTCGTCAACTGGATCTGTTACAGGAGCCCACTGCAGAACTGCCCCCTCATTCCCGTCAAGAATTGGTTCGACAGCAAGCGCAAAGACAACTAGACCTGGCATACCAGTCTCAGGCTAAATATTATAATCTACGCACTCGACCCACACAATTCAACCCTGGAGACCTCGTGTTCGTGCGGAATTTTGCGCAAAGCAAGGCCACGGAGCATTACAACTCCAAATTGGACCACAAATTTAAAAAGGCCAAAGTAGTAGCTCGGCTGGGTACCTCCCGATATCTCCTACAGCATCCTGACGGAAAAGCTATGGGGGTGTTTCACGGCAAGGACATTCGACATTGAGCCTCAAGCCATACCCTCACCCCCAGGAGTCAGCACGGTTTCTTTCGCGCACCAACGTGCCTAAGCTAAACCTGGCTTCAGTCAACTCAGCTGCAAATGAGAAAACGCCGCCTGGCTTCAGTCAGCTCAGCTGCAAATGAGAAAACGCCGCCGGGCTTCAGTCAACTCAGCTGTAAATGAGAAAACGCCACCTGGTTTCAGTCAACTCAGCTGCAAATGAGAAAACGCCACCTGGCTTCAGTCAACTCAGCTGCAAATGAGAAAAAGCCACCTGGCTTCAGTCAGCTCAGCTGTAAATGAGAAAACTCCGCCTGGCTTCAGTCAGCTCAGCTGTAAATGAGAAAACGCCACCTGGTTTCAGTCAACTCAGCTGCAAATGAGAAAACGCCACCTGGCTTCAGTCAACTCAGCTGCAAATGAGTACCCGACGGGTTCCTTGGCCCACTCAGCTATAATGAAGTTACCTTTCCCTGTTCATCAAGAGTTCGCTCGTGCTTCTTAGCCCGTCCGTTGCAACAGAGAGGACGCAGATCATTTCGACGTGTCATATTTATGTCTTACCATGGCGAAACATTTTATGGCGTCCCGTACTTCGGCGAGTAAAGCAATAACAAGGGTCTTCTGTTCTTTCCGCGCAGTATTCCTTGCCGAAAGAACTGTTTGTGTAACGGGTTCCTTACTCCGAATTTTAATTTCAATATCATTCTTCAAGGCCATAATAGCAACAATGCTTTGTTGGAATTTTCGGACCGAGCTCAAAGGCGCACACCGAATAGTATTTCCTCGGTCGGTCCGATAATTCATATTTGCGCTGTGGCAAGTTGCCAACGGTAATGCCTTGATGAAGTTTCGAACCGAGCCCCAAATTTGCACAATGCATGTCGATTCCCGGTTCGGACCGAGAATTTTTGTCTGCTTTATGCGCATATTTCTATTAGCGCAAAGCGGTTCCACAACAACAATGCATTGTTGTCGAATTCGGTCCGAGAATTTTGTTTACTTGATGAACATCTTTTTTTTAATTAGCTCGAAGCGGATCGGCAACAGCAGTGCCTTGTTGTCAATTTCGGACCGAGCTCAAATGTAAAGACATTTGTGCATTGCTTAGTTCGGTCCGAGAATGCCATCATGGCATTCTTGTTGCAGAAACGCATAACGGGTTGTATGACTGCGAGTGGAAAAGTGGCTGGCTGAGCTCGAACAAGGAGGGCTCGAGTGAGTCGAGTGACGAACATGACCAAAGTTGGTCGAGGTAGCAGCGGGGCGTGTGTTGCCGTCATCAGTGTTAAAGGGCCGTGTGTCCCCACGAATTTTATTGAATTTCGTACGAACACATATTAGCGTGCGGGAATAAATTCGAGAGTGGAGACGAAACCTTCAAAGAACCCGTTTAATTTCGACTGTTTCAATCTCAATTTGCGATAGTTTGTTAGTTTCTTGCAAATGTAATAAAAATGAAATAAAATTCGTCCAACATTATCGATTCGTGCCGAAGCGCTGTCAAAACTCAACTCGGACGGATTCGTCGATTTTATTGGGATCGGAGAGGGTTCTCGAATGGTCTCTTGCGCAGAAAGGGTGCGGTCCGGAAAACTTGTAAGTTGTGCTAACGTTAATTGGAGGTTGCTTTTCATTTTTCCCTGGAAAAATAAACTTCCAAACCGAAAAAAAAGATCGCACAATCATTCAGTCGGATACGCGGTAATACGGAGCTTTGCGGAGAAATGCAGCGGCTCGAGTTGAAAAATGGCGAAAAGTGTGTTTGGTCCAGTTTGATCGTGCATTATGAAAATTTACTTGTGTAATACGCAGTGATACGGAGCTTTGCGGAGAAATGCAGCGGCTCGAGTTGAAAAATGGCGAAAAGTGTGTTTGGTCCAGTTTGATCGTGCATTATGAAAATTTGCTTGTGTAATACGCGGTGATAAGGAGCTTGCGGGGAATTGCGGCGGTCGAGGTGGAAAAATGTATTTTTCATAGTGCAGAGTTGCCTGGTGATTGTTCGTATAATAGTTTCCTGGTGATTCCCAACATTTGACAGCACCACATCGATCTATCCTACGACTCTATGAAATAAGTATGTATCTTAAAACGAATCTACTAGATTGATTGTTTAGAAATGCCATTGTTAATCGAAAAATAAGGGTACATTGGACAAATGATCATTGAAACAATTTATAGTGCTATTAAGAAATGAAAGAAAAATTGTAAAAAGAAAAAAAAATAATATTAATTTGTATATGGTTTTCAATTGCAAAAAAAAAATAGAAATCCAAATATTCTAAATGATTTCTAATATTTTTTAAAGTTTTTTTGTTATTTCCCACATTATGCTTCGTTATCAAATCGGGTTTTTGAAAGGAAAAAGAACATAAAGATATATTGAGTGATATGCATGCATTATAGAGTCATTTGAAAGAATCGTGATTATTACTATGAGTTTTGAAAATGTGCATTGCAAAAATATCTTAATTACAAACAAAAAAACAGGGGAAAAGAAGTACAGTTGCTTTATAAGCTTATTTGAATTTACCTATGATGTTGAACTAAAAATGGAAAGCATCTTACAGATTTAGTAGATATTAGATAACAAGGCTACTCTGTCCGATACTAGGAGTATAACCATATAACCAAATACGCATTTGTTTAGTTGTGTTCCGCCTTATTGAAAGAATTAATTTCTCTTAAGTTCGAAACAAAAAAAAAAAAAAAATATAAATAAGATAAAAACATGAATATTTCAGTAACTACCGGGATATGTACGTACATATTAGCAGGTACTTGAATCGTGTGTAACTTGCGCGCACGCTGTATATGGTACATTGTAAAAACATAATTTTTCTTGTGTAATACTCAAATCGAAATCCTGAATTAATTGAAATTAATGATATTATATTGCCGTAGCTCTAGAATTTATAGAATAAAACAAGATGCTTTGGGGTAGATAATCCTGTTTTTTTTTTCTTGACGTGAGAGTGGTGGTGTGGACTTCTTATAGGCTTCTTTTAGGGGTGGTTGTAGTGAAGGAGAGAAAAGGTACATGGCAAATTCCTAACGATCTTGTGATTGTGTTTCAGGTGGCGAGCTCTCGATGGTCGCGCACGCTTTTCTTGTCCGGTTTTCGCGATTCCTTCATTAAATTCGGTCGGGGTTTTTTCTTTGTGGGCCTTCTCGATGTTACTCGGGATTGCTCCATCCGTTTCCGTGACCAACTCATCAGCGTTCGCAGCGTCGCGCGTACTCCTTCTTTCTTACTTTCCGGCAACGGCCACCAATCCGCGATCCCTCGCGCGCGTACTAAAACGGGCCGCATGTATTGGCTTCGTAGGAAGCTCCAAGACCTTTCTTGGTGGCCTTAATTTTTTTTTGGATGTTCGGCCCTGGTGATCGTCGCGTTCCAGTGGTTAATATGGTACCCCTGGTCAGGGTCAGCCTGCACGGCTCTTACTGGACTTTAATGTCCAGTATACGATCGCGGTTATTTTTTTCGGTGTTTTCTCCGTCCTATAGGCACATGAATAAAAATGTGATGATTGATGGGACACGTGACAGGGAAAAGAACCCCCCCACTTCTCCCGAACAGAGCTAGAGGCAGCCAGCATGTGCCGACCTCCTTGTCACGTGAGAGTCGTAGCTACTCCGAGTGGCTCAGTCCTGCACGGACAAATGACTCGTTTCCCTTTGATGGTCATTCGAGACCATCACAACTCCCATCTCAAATAAAAAAATTTCATTACAAATGGCGCCCAACGTGGGGCCCGAATTGCTCGTAAGAGTCCTTAAGGTTCGCTCGAAGAGATTCGAGTTTAGAACTACAGACTTCGGTCTTCACCTTATATGGGTCCCCACACTTTTTGAAGTGAAACCGACTTATGCTCATTAGAGCATAACTCCTACTAGCTGAACGAGCTAAAACTCCCGGTCGGTTGTCACTCCTGCAGATCTACTTTATGTGGTATCATCCCACCAGTTCTTCCCTTACCTATCTGCAGCCCCTTTTAGAGCTGCCCATTAGAAAAAATTTTAATTAACTTTCAATAACAGACTCTCGTTTTTGTATTTCGTCTTAGGCTTTAAGCCTGAAGGCAGTGTTTTCCAGTTCTGCAAAATCTGCTATATCGGCAACCAGCCATTTAGTTCAGTCCAGCCTGCGGAAGCAGATGTCGCCTTCCTTCCTGTTGAACGAGTAGTCTTGTGATATAAATTCTGTCTTCGTAGGTGGTTAACCTTTACTGGGGCTTTGGTCAGTGAAGGGCAAACCATCTGCGAAATCTGCTATCTGGCAACCAGCTAGTTAGTACGTCCAGTGGTCTTGCTCTTTGTTGCTTGAAGTCCTAGTATCGGTAATACTACTTCTATCTCACTCGTATTCATTGTTCAAATTCGAAATATCGCTCGTCTGATTCGGGAATTGTCGAGAGTCACCACCTGAAAGAAGATTAAAGCCATGTACAATCCCTTTAGAATGGAAACTTATCTTTTGAAATTTTTAGTCATTTTTAATCCAGCACACAGTACTTGAGTATAACTTACACCGTGCTTTGGGTAATTAAAGTAGTTTACCAGTAGTTTTCAGTAAGGTCAGTAAAAGTCCATTCCATTTTCGTTTCCATTCGTAATAGAATTCTTAGTATCAAGATTCGTTTGAATAACATGTTACATTTCTCTAATATTTTCTCGGAATAATTATCGAATCTTTAAATCTGTTTCCTCTTGTTTTCACATAAGGGAGTCTAGCACCGCCGCTCTCACAAAAAGAAAAAACACAGTCCAAGTTAAATTCGTTTAAGCAAACTCACTTGATATAACCTGATCTATTGAACCTAGGGGATATCACTCTCGGAACACTTTTTGTTGATAGTTCTCAATAATCAACTTTCACTGATCCTATAGGGATTACGGGAAAGTTTCTTTAAGCTATTGCACACTAAAAATTTATTATCTCTTATCCATAATACTTAGGATTAAGTATTACCTAGTTGTTAAGCTTCTGTAATCTTTTAATTCAACTTTCAAACATGCCGTTCGAAAGAACGCCACAGCGTCTGTATAAAGACCTATTGGGCCCTTACCCCAGATCTAAGGAAGGTAACAATGGGATACTAGTGGTAATGGATCATTTGTCGAAGTTTACCTTCGTGGAGCCTTTGAAGAAAAGCACCGCAGCCCAGGTGTGTGAATACGTGGAGAAGCGTGTCTTCCACGTTTTTGGTGTCCCTGAAGTGATTGTTACGGACAACGGAGTTCAATTCCGTTCTCACGTGTTCAATTCACTGCTCGAAACATATGGCATACAGCATCAATATACGGCAGTGTACTCACCCCAAGCTAATGCATCAGAACAAGTCAACCGTTCGTTGGTAGCAGCTATTCGAACTTATGTAGCACCTTCCCAACGCGATTGGGATAAAAAGCTGTCGGAAATTAATTCGGCACTATGTACATCTCACCACTCTTCTACAGGATTCAGCCCTTACTATTTAGTATTCGGTCAGCACATGGCCAGACATGGAAGTTCTTACAAGCTGCTTCGTCAACTGGATCTGTTACAGGAGCCCACTGCAGAACTGCCCCCTCATTCCCGTCAAGAATTGGTTCGACAGCAAGCGCAAAGACAACTAGACCTGGCATACCAGTCTCAGGCTAAATATTATAATCTACGCACTCGACCCACACAATTCAACCCTGGAGACCTCGTGTTCGTGCGGAATTTTGCGCAAAGCAAGGCCACGGAGCATTACAACTCCAAATTGGACCACAAATTTAAAAAGGCCAAAGTAGTAGCTCGGCTGGGTACCTCCCGATATCTCCTACAGCATCCTGACGGAAAAGCTATGGGGGTGTTTCACGGCAAGGACATTCGACATTGAGCCTCAAGCCATACCCTCACCCCCAGGAGTCAGCACGGTTTTTTTCGCGCACCAACGTGCCTAAGCTAAACCTGGCTTCAGTCAACTCAGCTGCAAATGAGAAAACGCCGCCTGGCTTCAGTCAGCTCAGCTGCAAATGAGAAAACGCCGCCGGGCTTCAGTCAACTCAGCTGTAAATGAGAAAACGCCACCTGGTTTCAGTCAACTCAGCTGCAAATGAGAAAACGCCACCTGGCTTCAGTCAACTCAGCTGCAAATGAGAAAAAGCCACCTGGCTTCAGTCAGCTCAGCTGTAAATGAGAAAACGCCGCCTGGCTTCAGTCAGCTCAGCTGTAAATGAGAAAACGCCACCTGGTTTCAGTCAACTCAGCTGCAAATGAGAAAACGCCACCTGGCTTCAGTCAACTCAGCTGCAAATGAGTACCCGACGGGTTCCTTGGCCCACTCAGCTATAATGAAGTTACCTTTCCCTGTTCATCAAGAGTTCGCTCGTGCTTCTTATGCCCGTCCGTTGCAACAGAGAGGACGCAGATCATTTCGACGTGTCATATTTATGTCTTACCATGGCGAAACATTTTATGGCGTCCCGTACTTCGGCGAGTAAAGCAATAACAAGGGTCTTCTGTTCTTTCCGCGCAGTATTCCTTGCCGAAAGAACTGTTTGTGTAACGGGTTCCTTACTCCGAATTTTAATTTCAATATCATTCTTCAAGGCCATAATAGCAACAATGCTTTGTTGGAATTTTCGGACCGAGCTCAAAGGCGCACACCGAATAGTATTTCCTCGGTCGGTCCGATAATTCATATTTGCGCTGTGGCAAGTTGCCAACGGTAATGCCTTGATGAAGTTTCGAACCGAGCCCCAAATTTGCACAATGCATGTCGATTCCCGGTTCGGACCGAGAATTTTTGTCTGCTTTATGCGCATATTTCTATTAGCGCAAAGCGGTTCCACAACAACAATGCATTGTTGTCGAATTCGGTCCGAGAATTTTGTTTACTTGATGAACATCTTTTTTTTAATTAGCTCGAAGCGGATCGGCAACAGCAGTGCCTTGTTGTCAATTTCGGACCGAGCTCAAATGTAAAGACATTTGTGCATTGCTTAGTTCGGTCCGAGAATGCCATCATGGCATTCTTGTTGCAGAAACGCATAACGGGTTGTATGACTGCGAGTGGAAAAGTGGCTGGCTGAGCTCGAACAAGGAGGGCTCGAGTGAGTCGAGTGACGAACATGACCAAAGTTGGTCGAGGTAGCAGCGGGGCGTGTGTTGCCGTCATCAGTGTTAAAGGGCCGTGTGTCCCCACGAATTTTATTGAATTTCGGACGAACACATATTAGCGTGCGGGAATAAATTCGAGAGTGGAGACGAAACCTTCAAAGAACCCGTTTAATTTCGACTGTTTCAATCTCAATTTGCGATAGTTTGTTAGTTTCTTGCAAATGTAATAAAAATGAAATAAAATTCGTCCAACATTATCGATTCGTGCCGAAGCGCTGTCAAAACTCAACTCGGACGGATTCGTCGATTTTATTGGGATCGGAGAGGGTTCTCGAATGGTCTCTTGCGCAGAAAGGGTGCGGTCCGGAAAACTTGTAAGTTGTGCTAACGTTAATTGGAGGTTGCTTTTCATTTTTCCCTGGAAAAATAAACTTCCAAACCGAAAAAAAAAGATCGCACAATCATTCAGTCGGATACGCGGTAATACGGAGCTTTGCGGAGAAATGCAGCGGCTCGAGTTGAAAAATGGCGAAAAGTGTGTTTGGTCCAGTTTGATCGTGCATTATGAAAATTTGCTTGTGTAATACGCAGTGATACGGAGCTTTGCGGAGAAATGCAGCGGCTCGAGTTGAAAAATGGCGAAAAGTGTGTTTGGTCCAGTTTGATCGTGCATTATGAAAATTTGCTTGTGTAATACGCGGTGATAAGGAGCTTGCGGGGAATTGCGGCGGTCGAGGTGGAAAAATGTATTTTTCATAGTGCAGAGTTGCCTGGTGATTGTTCGTATAATAGTTTCCTGGTGATTCCCAACATTTGACAGCACCACATCGATCTATCCTACGACTCTATGAAATAAGTATGTATCTTAAAACGAATCTACTAGATTGATTGTTTAGAAATGCCATTGTTAATCGAAAAATAAGGGTACATTGGACAAATGATCATTGAAACAATTTATAGTGCTATTAAGAAATGAAAGAAAAATTGTAAAAAGAAAAAAAAATAATATTAATTTGTATATGGTTTTCAATTGCAAAAATAGAAATCCAAATATTCTAAATGATTTCTAATATTTTTTAAAGTTTTTTTGTTATTTCCCACATTATGCTTCGTTATCAAATCGGGTTTTTGAAAGGAAAAAGAACATAAAGATATATTGAGTGATATGCATGCATTATAGAGTCATTTGAAAGAATCGTGATTATTACTATGAGTTTTGAAAATGTGCATTGCAAAAATATCTTAATTACAAACAAAAAAATAGGGGAAAAGAAGTACAGTTGCTTTATAAGCTTATTTGAATTTACCTATGATGTTGAACTAAAAATGGAAAGCATCTTACAGATTTAGTAGATATTAGATAACAAGGCTACTCTGTCCGATACTAGGAGTATAACCATATAACCAAATACGCATTTGTTTAGTTGTGTTCCGCCTTATTGAAAGAATTAATTTCTCTTAAGTTCGAAACAAAAAAAAAAAAAAATATAAATAAGATAAAAACATGAATATTTCAGTAACTACCGGGATATGTACGTACATATTAGCAGGTACTTGAATCGTGTGTAACTTGCGCGCACGCTGTATATGGTACATTGTAAAAACATAATTTTTCTTGTGTAATACTCAAATCGAAATCCTGAATTAATTGAAATTAATGATATTATATTGCCGTAGCTCTAGAATTTATAGAATAAAACAAGATGCTTTGGGGTAGATAATCCTGTTTTTTTTTTCTTGACGTGAGAGTGGTGGTGTGGACTTCTTATAGGCTTCTTTTAGGGGTGGTTGTAGTGAAGGAGAGAAAAGGTACATGGCAAATTCCTAACGATCTTGTGATTGTGTTTCAGGTGGCGAGCTCTCGATGGTCGCGCACGCTTTTCTTGTCCGGTTTTCGCGATTCCTTCATTAAATTCGGTCGGGGTTTTTTCTTTGTGGGCCTTCTCGATGTTACTCGGGATTGCTCCATCCGTTTCCGTGACCAACTCATCAGCGTTCGCAGCGTCGCGCGTACTCCTTCTTTCTTACTTTCCGGCAACGGCCACCAATCCGCGATCCCTCGCGCGCGTACTAAAACGGGCCGCATGTATTGGCTTCGTAGGAAGCTCCAAGACCTTTCTTGGTGGCCTTAATTTTTTTTTGGATGTTCGGCCCTGGTGATCGTCGCGTTCCAGTGGTTAATATGGTACCCCTGGTCAGGGTCAGCCTGCACGGCTCTTACTGGACTTTAATGTCCAGTATACGATCGCGGTTATTTTTTTCGGTGTTTTCTCCGTCCTATAGGCACATGAATAAAAATGTGATGATTGATGGGACACGTGACAGGGAAAAGAACCCCCCCACTTCTCCCGAACAGAGCTAGAGGCAGCCAGCATGTGCCGACCTCCTTGTCACGTGAGAGTCGTAGCTACTCCGAGTGGCTCAGTCCTGCACGGACAAATGACTCGTTTCCCTTTGATGGTCATTCGAGACCATCACAACTCCCATCTCAAATAAAAAAATTTCATTACAAATGGCGCCCAACGTGGGGCCCGAATTGCTCGTAAGAGTCCTTAAGGTTCGCTCGAAGAGATTCGAGTTTAGAACTACAGACTTCGGTCTTCACCTTATATGGGTCCCCACACTTTTTGAAGTGAAACCGACTTATGCTCATTAGAGCATAACTCCTACTAGCTGAACGAGCTAAAACTCCCGGTCGGTTGTCACTCCTGCAGATCTACTTTATGTGGTATCATCCCACCAGTTCTTCCCTTACCTATCTGCAGCCCCTTTTAGAGCTGCCCATTAGAAAAAATTTTAATTAACTTTCAATAACAGACTCTCGTTTTTGTATTTCGTCTTAGGCTTTAAGCCTGAAGGCAGTGTTTTCCAGTTCTGCAAAATCTGCTATATCGGCAACCAGCCATTTAGTTCAGTCCAGCCTGCGGAAGCAGATGTCGCCTTCCTTCCTGTTGAACGAGTAGTCTTGTGATATAAATTCTGTCTTCGTAGGTGGTTAACCTTTACTGGGGCTTTGGTCAGTGAAGGGCAAACCATCTGCGAAATCTGCTATCTGGCAACCAGCTAGTTAGTACGTCCAGTGGTCTTGCTCTTTGTTGCTTGAAGTCCTAGTATCGGTAATACTACTTCTATCTCACTCGTATTCATTGTTCAAATTCGAAATATCGCTCGTCTGATTCGGGAATTGTCGAGAGTCACCACCTGAAAGAAGATTAAAGCCATGTACAATCCCTTTAGAATGGAAACTTATCTTTTGAAATTTTTAGTCATTTTTAATCCAGCACACAGTACTTGAGTATAACTTACACCGTGCTTTGGGTAATTAAAGTAGTTTACCAGTAGTTTTCAGTAAGGTCAGTAAAAGTCCATTCCATTTTCGTTTCCATTCGTAATAGAATTCTTAGTATCAAGATTCGTTTGAATAACATGTTACATTTCTCTAATATTTTCTCGGAATAATTATCGAATCTTTAAATCTGTTTCCTCTTGTTTTCACATAAGGGAGTCTAGCACCGCCGCTCTCACAAAAAGAAAAAACACAGTCCAAGTTAAATTCGTTTAAGCAAACTCACTTGATATAACCTGATCTATTGAACCTAGGGGATATCACTCTCGGAACACTTTTTGTTGATAGTTCTCAATAATCAACTTTCACTGATCCTATAGGGATTACGGGAAAGTTTCTTTAAGCTATTGCACACTAAAAATTTATTATCTCTTATCCATAATACTTAGGATTAAGTATTACCTAGTTGTTAAGCTTCTGTAATCTTTTAATTCAACTTTCAAACATGCCGTTCGAAAGAACGCCACAGCGTCTGTATAAAGACCTATTGGGCCCTTACCCCAGATCTAAGGAAGGTAACAATGGGATACTAGTGGTAATGGATCATTTGTCGAAGTTTACCTTCGTGGAGCCTTTGAAGAAAAGCACCGCAGCCCAGGTGTGTGAATACGTGGAGAAGCGTGTCTTCCACGTTTTTGGTGTCCCTGAAGTGATTGTTACGGACAACGGAGTTCAATTCCGTTCTCACGTGTTCAATTCACTGCTCGAAACATATGGCATACAGCATCAATATACGGCAGTGTACTCACCCCAAGCTAATGCATCAGAACAAGTCAACCGTTCGTTGGTAGCAGCTATTCGAACTTATGTAGCACCTTCCCAACGCGATTGGGATAAAAAGCTGTCGGAAATTAATTCGGCACTATGTACATCTCACCACTCTTCTACAGGATTCAGCCCTTACTATTTAGTATTCGGTCAGCACATGGCCAGACATGGAAGTTCTTACAAGCTGCTTCGTCAACTGGATCTGTTACAGGAGCCCACTGCAGAACTGCCCCCTCATTCCCGTCAAGAATTGGTTCGACAGCAAGCGCAAAGACAACTAGACCTGGCATACCAGTCTCAGGCTAAATATTATAATCTACGCACTCGACCCACACAATTCAACCCTGGAGACCTCGTGTTCGTGCGGAATTTTGCGCAAAGCAAGGCCACGGAGCATTACAACTCCAAATTGGACCACAAATTTAAAAAGGCCAAAGTAGTAGCTCGGCTGGGTACCTCCCGATATCTCCTACAGCATCCTGACGGAAAAGCTATGGGGGTGTTTCACGGCAAGGACATTCGACATTGAGCCTCAAGCCATACCCTCACCCCCAGGAGTCAGCACGGTTTTTTTCGCGCACCAACGTGCCTAAGCTAAACCTGGCTTCAGTCAACTCAGCTGCAAATGAGAAAACGCCGCCTGGCTTCAGTCAGCTCAGCTGCAAATGAGAAAACGCCGCCGGGCTTCAGTCAACTCAGCTGTAAATGAGAAAACGCCACCTGGTTTCAGTCAACTCAGCTGCAAATGAGAAAACGCCACCTGGCTTCAGTCAACTCAGCTGCAAATGAGAAAAAGCCACCTGGCTTCAGTCAGCTCAGCTGTAAATGAGAAAACGCCGCCTGGCTTCAGTCAGCTCAGCTGTAAATGAGAAAACGCCACCTGGTTTCAGTCAACTCAGCTGCAAATGAGAAAACGCCACCTGGCTTCAGTCAACTCAGCTGCAAATGAGTACCCGACGGGTTCCTTGGCCCACTCAGCTATAATGAAGTTACCTTTCCCTGTTCATCAAGAGTTCGCTCGTGCTTCTTATGCCCGTCCGTTGCAACAGAGAGGACGCAGATCATTTCGACGTGTCATATTTATGTCTTACCATGGCGAAACATTTTATGGCGTCCCGTACTTCGGCGAGTAAAGCAATAACAAGGGTCTTCTGTTCTTTCCGCGCAGTATTCCTTGCCGAAAGAACTGTTTGTGTAACGGGTTCCTTACTCCGAATTTTAATTTCAATATCATTCTTCAAGGCCATAATAGCAACAATGCTTTGTTGGAATTTTCGGACCGAGCTCAAAGGCGCACACCGAATAGTATTTCCTCGGTCGGTCCGATAATTCATATTTGCGCTGTGGCAAGTTGCCAACGGTAATGCCTTGATGAAGTTTCGAACCGAGCCCCAAATTTGCACAATGCATGTCGATTCCCGGTTCGGACCGAGAATTTTTGTCTGCTTTATGCGCATATTTCTATTAGCGCAAAGCGGTTCCACAACAACAATGCATTGTTGTCGAATTCGGTCCGAGAATTTTGTTTACTTGATGAACATCTTTTTTTTAATTAGCTCGAAGCGGATCGGCAACAGCAGTGCCTTGTTGTCAATTTCGGACCGAGCTCAAATGTAAAGACATTTGTGCATTGCTTAGTTCGGTCCGAGAATGCCATCATGGCATTCTTGTTGCAGAAACGCATAACGGGTTGTATGACTGCGAGTGGAAAAGTGGCTGGCTGAGCTCGAACAAGGAGGGCTCGAGTGAGTCGAGTGACGAACATGACCAAAGTTGGTCGAGGTAGCAGCGGGGCGTGTGTTGCCGTCATCAGTGTTAAAGGGCCGTGTGTCCCCACGAATTTTATTGAATTTCGGACGAACACATATTAGCGTGCGGGAATAAATTCGAGAGTGGAGACGAAACCTTCAAAGAACCCGTTTAATTTCGACTGTTTCAATCTCAATTTGCGATAGTTTGTTAGTTTCTTGCAAATGTAATAAAAATGAAATAAAATTCGTCCAACATTATCGATTCGTGCCGAAGCGCTGTCAAAACTCAACTCGGACGGATTCGTCGATTTTATTGGGATCGGAGAGGGTTCTCGAATGGTCTCTTGCGCAGAAAGGGTGCGGTCCGGAAAACTTGTAAGTTGTGCTAACGTTAATTGGAGGTTGCTTTTCATTTTTCCCTGGAAAAATAAACTTCCAAACCGAAAAAAAAAGATCGCACAATCATTCAGTCGGATACGCGGTAATACGGAGCTTTGCGGAGAAATGCAGCGGCTCGAGTTGAAAAATGGCGAAAAGTGTGTTTGGTCCAGTTTGATCGTGCATTATGAAAATTTGCTTGTGTAATACGCAGTGATACGGAGCTTTGCGGAGAAATGCAGCGGCTCGAGTTGAAAAATGGCGAAAAGTGTGTTTGGTCCAGTTTGATCGTGCATTATGAAAATTTGCTTGTGTAATACGCGGTGATAAGGAGCTTGCGGGGAATTGCGGCGGTCGAGGTGGAAAAATGTATTTTTCATAGTGCAGAGTTGCCTGGTGATTGTTCGTATAATAGTTTCCTGGTGATTCCCAACATTTGACAGCACCACATCGATCTATCCTACGACTCTATGAAATAAGTATGTATCTTAAAACGAATCTACTAGATTGATTGTTTAGAAATGCCATTGTTAATCGAAAAATAAGGGTACATTGGACAAATGATCATTGAAACAATTTATAGTGCTATTAAGAAATGAAAGAAAAATTGTAAAAAGAAAAAAAAATAATATTAATTTGTATATGGTTTTCAATTGCAAAAATAGAAATCCAAATATTCTAAATGATTTCTAATATTTTTTAAAGTTTTTTTGTTATTTCCCACATTATGCTTCGTTATCAAATCGGGTTTTTGAAAGGAAAAAGAACATAAAGATATATTGAGTGATATGCATGCATTATAGAGTCATTTGAAAGAATCGTGATTATTACTATGAGTTTTGAAAATGTGCATTGCAAAAATATCTTAATTACAAACAAAAAAATAGGGGAAAAGAAGTACAGTTGCTTTATAAGCTTATTTGAATTTACCTATGATGTTGAACTAAAAATGGAAAGCATCTTACAGATTTAGTAGATATTAGATAACAAGGCTACTCTGTCCGATACTAGGAGTATAACCATATAACCAAATACGCATTTGTTTAGTTGTGTTCCGCCTTATTGAAAGAATTAATTTCTCTTAAGTTCGAAACAAAAAAAAAAAAAAAATATAAATAAGATAAAAACATGAATATTTCAGTAACTACCGGGATATGTACGTACATATTAGCAGGTACTTGAATCGTGTGTAACTTGCGCGCACGCTGTATATGGTACATTGTAAAAACATAATTTTTCTTGTGTAATACTCAAATCGAAATCCTGAATTAATTGAAATTAATGATATTATATTGCCGTAGCTCTAGAATTTATAGAATAAAACAAGATGCTTTGGGGTAGATAATCCTGTTTTTTTTTTCTTGACGTGAGAGTGGTGGTGTGGACTTCTTATAGGCTTCTTTTAGGGGTGGTTGTGGTGAAGGAGAGAAAAGGTAAGTACATGGCAAATTCCTAACGATCTTGTGATTGTGTTTCAGGTGGCGAGCTCTCGATGGTCGCGCACGCTTTTCTTGTCCGGTTTTCGCGATTCCTTCATTAAATTCGGTCGGGGTTTTTTCTTTGTGGGCCTTCTCGATGTTACTCGGGATTGCTCCATCCGTTTCCGTGACCAACTCATCAGCGTTCGCAGCGTCGCGCGTACTCCTTCTTTCTTACTTTCCGGCAACGGCCACCAATCCGCGATCCCTCGCGCGCGTACTTAAACGGGCCGCATGTATTGGCTTCGTAGGAAGCTCCAAGACCTTTCTTGGTGGCCTTAATTTTTTTTTGGATGTTCGGCCCTGGTGATCGTCGCGTTCCAGTGGTTAATATGGTACCCCTGGTCAGGGTCAGCCTGCACGGCTCTTACTGGACTTTAATGTCCAGTATACGATCGCGGTTATTTTTTTCGGTGTTTTCTCCGTCCTATAGGCACATGAATAAAAATGTGATGATTGATGGGACACGTGACAGGGAAAAGAACCCCCCCACTTCTCCCGAACAGAGCTAGAGGCAGCCAGCATGTGCCGACCTCCTTGTCACGTGAGAGTCGTAGCTACTCCGAGTGGCTCAGTCCTGCACGGACAAATGACTCGTTTCCCTTTGATGGTCATTCGAGACCATCACAACTCCCATCTCAAATAAAAAAATTTCATTACAAATGGCGCCCAACGTGGGGCCCGAATTGCTCGTAAGAGTCCTTAAGGTTCGCTCGAAGAGATTCGAGTTTAGAACTACAGACTTCGGTCTTCACCTTATATGGGTCCCCACACTTTTTGAAGTGAAACCGACTTATGCTCATTAGAGCATAACTCCTACTAGCTGAACGCGCTAAAACTCCCGGTCGGTTGTCACTCCTGCAGATCTACTTTATGTGGTATCATCCCACCAGTTCTTCCCTTACCTATCTGCAGCCCCTTTTAGAGCTGCCCATTAGAAAAAATTTTAATTAACTTTCAATAACAGACTCTCGTTTTTGTATTTCGTCTTAGGCTTTAAGCCTGAAGGCAGTGTTTTCCAGTTCTGCAAAATCTGCTATATCGGCAACCAGCCATTTAGTTCAGTCCAGCCTGTGGAAGCAGATGTCGCCTTCCTTCCTGTTGAACAAGTAGTCTTGTGATATAAATTCTGTCTTCGTAGGTGGTTAACCTTTACTGGGGCTTTGGTCAGTGAAGGGCAAACCATCTGCGAAATCTGCTATCTGGCAACCAGCTAGTTAGTACGTCCAGTGGTCTTGCTCTTTGTTGCTTGAAGTCCTAGTATCGGTAATACTACTTCTATCTCACTCGTATTCATTGTTCAAATTCGAAATATCGCTCGTCTGATTCGGGAATTGTCGAGAGTCACCACCTGAAAGAAGATTAAAGCCATGTACAATCCCTTTAGAATGGAAACTTATCTTTTAAAATTTTTAGTCATTTTTAATCCAGCACACAGTACTTGAGTATAACTTACACCGTGCTTTGGGTAATTAAAGTAGTTTACCAGTAGTTTTCAGTAAGGTCAGTAAAAGTCCATTCCATTTTCGTTTCCATTCGTAATAGAATTCTTAGTATCAAGATTCGTTTGAATAACATGTTACATTTCTCTAATATTTTCTCGGAATAATTATCGAATCTTTAAATCTGTTTCCTCTTGTTTTCACATAAGGGAGTCTAGCACCGCCGCTCTCACAAAAAGAAAAAACACAGTCCAAGTTAAATTCGTTTAAGCAAACTCACTTGATATAACCTGATCTATTGAACCTAGGGGATATCACTCTCGGAACACTTTTTGTTGATAGTTCTCAATAATCAACTTTCACTGATCCTATAGGGATTACGGGAAAGTTTCTTTAAGCTATTGCACACTAAAAATTTATTATCTCTTTTCCATAATACTTAGGATTAAGTATTACCTAGTTGTTAAGCTTCTGTAATCTTTTAATTCAACTTTCAAACATGCCGTTCGAAAGAACGCCACCGCCACAGGCGGCGAAAGATTTTGAAGATGGCAGCCATGAGAGCTGTGCCATCTGCCAACAGGCGTATCAGCTAGGCGATCGCTTGTTGCTTACCGGATGTGACCACAAGTACCACGAGGAGTGCCTCCAAGGTTACTTGACACAGTCCTCCGCATGTCCATTATGCCGCAGAGAAGTTAAGGTGGAGGACTTGCGTGGGCCCAATTTTCGTGCCGAAACCAATAGGCGACTGAAGCAAGGCGCAGTGCCTAAGGGCCACCGACCCGTAACTCGGTCACACAAAACCAGACCTCTGGACGGAGAACCAAACGTTTCAGAGCCACCCCTGTTGAATTCTCTCGGGGAAGCAGACGACGCTGCATCAGCTCTTCCGACCGATCCCAAAACGTTAAAATCTGATAAGGAAATCGGAGAGCTTAAGAGCCACATGAGTCAGATGTTGCAGACCATGAGAAATCTGCAGCAACAGATGCACACACTGGCACTCTCTAGTCCAGGTGCTACACCCCGAACTTCACCAGGAGGACCTCGTTTAGATGGTTCAGTGAGACGCTCTGAGAGGGGAACGTCTACTCCAGCATTGCCGGGGAGAGTTCGCTCCTCACATTCACGAGATGTTAGGCCTTCAGACCACCTGGCTGCAAACAGGTCCCAACAGGGTATATTAGAGCCGATGGTTCCCAGGAACCCTCGTGCTTATCGAAATAGAGGACTTGCTTCAGATCGAGTCACCACCATCATGGCAGGGTGGAATTTAAAGTTCAGCGGAGAATCTGGGAGTATTCCCGTAGAGAAGTTTTTATACAGGGTGACGGCCCTAACACATCAGACTTTACAGGGAGATTTTGGTGCCCTTTGCCAACACATTGACGGTTTGTTGATGGGGGAAGCGGAGGAGTGGTACTGGCAATACCATCAAGAAGTCAGGAGAGTGGAATGGGTAGGATTTTGCGAAGACATTCGACGTGAGTTTAGAGATTTCGCTTCTAGTCGCGAAATCACCAACAAGATCCGAAGGCGTCGCCAGAAGGCTGGCGAGTCATTTGACGACTTTTATAGGGATCTGCGGCGAATGTCTAGTGCACTTCCGATGCCATTATCCGACCACGATCTGTTGGACATTGTGCAGGGCAATATGTTGCCGGAACTACAATGGCAATTAGTAGACAAACATTTCGCCAGCACACAGCAGCTTCGGGAGCACGTAAAGCGACGTGAACGTTTAGCTCAAGCTTTAGGGCAACCTGAGAGAGTCTTTGGTACTCGCCGTCATCTGGCGGCTCTCTCGGATCCTGGTCTGTCTGGTGATGAAGATCAGTTGTCACGCGAAGTCTCTGAGGTCGCTCGCAGTACGATATGCTGGAATTGTCGTCAGCCAGGACATTTATATGTGGATTGCCTGCAAGAGCGCAAAATTTTCTGTTACGGTTGTGGAGCAGAAAACGTCTATAAGCCGCACTGTGAAACTTGCCAGCAAAAAAACCGGCTGGCCGGAGCAGCTCCCAACACCCAGAAGCTCTCCGGAACGAAACCATGGCCTCGGCAGTACCCCAAACCGTAACAGTTCCATCCTCTTTATCTGATGCCAGCGTACCCTCTCCTGCTTCGACAAATGTTATCCCTAGTGCCACTCTTGCGACTCCCACCATCGCAAACAACTTACCGCTTTTTTCTAATAATTCGGACGCGAGGAACCTAAACAGTTCTACGAGGGAGCCGGATCGGGTCTCCGATGTCAGCCCAATTCCCCGTTACCTGCAACCTTTGCATGTTCGCGTCAGGGAATACAAAAACGCACGTCAGCGTATTTTTGGTAGTGAGGAAATCTCTAACGTGAAAAGAACGAAGATATCCACACTTCGTTTACGTAATTTCTGGCGGCGTATAAAAAAACAAAGGAGCCAGTACTGCTCAGCTACCGTAGTGGATAAACCCACAGGTGATCTACGGCCCTACGCCCAAGTTACCTTGTTCGGCGATGAGAAAGCCAGTGGATTCATAGACACGGGAGCGAGTGTCAGCTGTCTGGCGGCTGACTTGGCGAAGAGAATCATTGCGGACTCTCGGCACCATTTGGAGAAGTTGCATGTGAGCCTACGGACCGCGGATGGCACCAAACACTCAGCCGTCGGACGCATCACAGGCTCCATCCAATTTCGAGGGCGTACAAAAACTATGGAGTTCTTGGTAATGCCTTCGCTTAGTCAGGACCTTTATTTGGAAATTGACTTTGTGCGCTTGTTTAACTTGGCCACGGATTTGTTTGACCCGTGCCAACGTTCTCAGGAATGGTCCTTGTCTACCTTATCACCTGTCATTTGTCATCACTTATCTCCAGAGCAGCAAGAAGAACTAGACTCAGTCATTACGAGATTTCCATCGTTCGCGAAGGAAGGGTTGGGACGCACAACACTCACTTCACACGTGATTGATGTGGGCCCCAACAAACCCATCAAGCAACGGCACTTCGCCGTCTCACCTGCAATAGAAAAATTATTATATGCAGAGGTTGACCGAATGCTGAGTCTAGGTGTAATCAAGGAATCGCAGAGCAGCTGGTCTTCTCCTGTGACTTTAGTCGTCAAACCAGGGAAGGTCAGGATGTGCCTGAATGCTAGAAAGGTCAACCAGGTGACGGTGAAGGACGCTTATCCTTTGCCTCTGATCGATGGTATACTAAGTCGACTACCACCTGCAAAATACATAAGTAGCCTAGACTTAAAGGACGCCTTTTGGCAAATACCACTCGATAAGGACTCACAGGATAAGACGGCCTTCACTGTTCCTGGTCGACCCCTCTATCAGTTCGTGACCATGCCATTTGGCTTGTGTAACGCGCCGCAAACCATGCAACGGCTGATGGATAGAGCGATTCCAGCACATCTCACCCCCGTCCCACACATGACCAGAAATATTTCCGGAAATATTTCCAGAAACATTTCCGAAACATTTCCAGAAATATTTCCGATAATATTTCTCTCGCCGGCCTACACATGACCGGAAAGTTCATTCATGGTTTGCGTGAGCCAGAGCTCAAATCAGAGCTGCCGCTTTTGAAGCTGCATATCCCGTCAAAATTAAATAGCCAGACGGCTCAATGTGACCATCTATGAAGCTCCATTCTATTTTTGCCATATGTATCAAAGCCATACCTAGCTATCATTCTATTTTCGGCCCTTCAAAAGCTCCCTATTCACCCAAATAATGCAAGTATCATAAAACTTGCACTCACAACGGCAGCACAGTCCCGAAATTTCGTCACAGCCATGCGACTTTCCGAGACTTTCCGTCGATCAGTCGGAAAGTTCAACAGCTGATCGCTTTATTGCGCAGTGGACTTTCCCGAGGTGTCGGAAATATTTCCGTGACTTTCCGCTCGACGATGGGAAAGTCTCGGAAAGTCGCAAGGGTGTGACGTAATTTCGGCACTGAGCTGCCGTTGTGAGTGCAAGTTTAATGAGACTTGCATTATTTGGGTGAAAAGGGAGCTTTTGAAGGGTCGAGAATGGTATTGCAGCTAGGTATGGCTGTGATACATATGGCAAAAATAGAATGGAGCTGCATAGATGGTCACATTGAGCCGTGTTGCTATTTAATTTTGACGGGATATGCAGCTTCAAAAGCGGCAGCTCTGATTTGAGCTACGATTGCCGGTAACCATGAATGAACTTTCCGGTCATGTGTAGGCCGGCGAGAGAAATATTGTCGGAAATATTTCTGGAAATGTTTCTGGAAATATTTCCGGAAATATTTCTGGTCAAGTGTGGGAGCGGCCTCAAGCATCAAGTATTCATTTATCTAGATGACCTGCTTTTGATTACGGAAACCTTTCAAGAACACCTTGCATTACTCAAGGAAGTTGCACACCACCTCCGTGCTGCCGGACTGACCATAAATGTAGAGAAGAACAAGTTCCTGATGAAAGAGGTGAAATATCTAGGACACATAATCGGTCATGGGACTGTGCGCACAGACCCCGATAAAATCCAGGCCATAAAGGAATTCCCAATTCCTCGGACCGTCAGACAGTTGCGTCGCTTCCTAGGGATTTGTGGCTGGTATCGGAGATTCGTTCCCGCTTTTTCGGCTATATCTGCACCCTTGACTAATATGCTGTCCAGTAAGCATAGATTTGAATGGACTGATGAGAGTTTAGGCGCTTTTCATGCTTTGAAACAGTGCCTTATTTCTGCTCCGGTGTTACATAGTCCGGACTTCGCTAAACCCTTTGCGATACACTGTGACGCAAGTCAATACGGCGTGGGGGCCGTTCTGATGCAAAAGCTGGAAGATGGAAGTGAAGTACCTATAGCGTATATGTCTCAAAAACTAAATTCCGCCCAGCGCAATTACACGGTGACGGAACAAGAATGTCTAGCTGCTGTACTAGCTATCAAGAAGTTTCGAGCATACATCGAGGGACAGGAATTTGAAGTTATTACTGACCATGCATCTCTGAAGTGGTTGATGAACCTGCAAGACTTGCACGGGAGACTTGCACGGGAGACTCGCCAGATGGGCATTGAAATTACAGGGCTTCAAATTCACCATAACGCATCGAAAAGGGAGCCAAAATGTGGTACCAGACGCGCTCTCCCGCGTTCACACACCAGAGACCTGTGACACCATCCACGAGATCTCGGATCTCGTCGAAATCGATCTGGAATCACCTCATTTCAAATCGAAGGCATACTTGGAGTTGATCGACAGAATCGTATCAAACGCGGCCACACTTCCTGATCTAAAGGTGAACGATGGGTATGTCTACAGACGCTGTCAACATTCCACTGGGGATCCCATCCAAGAAAGGGACAGTTGGAAGTTATGGGTTCCTAGCGAACTTACTGCTAATTTAATCATGCGAGCCCATGACCCACCCACAAGTGCGCATGGAGGCATCGGCAAGACTCTGCGACGATTGCAGACATATTTCTTTTGGCCCAAAATGGCTTCACAGGTCAAGGATTATGTTCTGGCATGTGACGCTTGCCGGATGAACAAAGCGCCAAATCACATCCTGAGACCACCCATGGGGAAGGCAGTCACTAGTGACAGAATTTTTCAGCGTCTGTATATAGACCTATTGGGCCCTTACCCCAGATCTAAGGAAGGTAACAATGGGATACTAGTGGTAATGGATCATTTGTCGAAGTTTACCTTCGTGGAGCCTTTGAAGAAAAGCACCGCAGCCCAGGTGTGTGAATACGTGGAGAAGCGTGTCTTCCACGTTTTTGGTGTCCCTGAAGTGATTGTTACGGACAACGGAGTTCAATTCCGTTCTCACGTGTTCAATTCACTGCTCGAAACATATGGCATACAGCATCAATATACGGCAGTGTACTCACCCCAAGCTAATGCATCAGAACGAGTCAACCGTTCGTTGGTAGCAGCTATTCGAACTTATGTAGCACCTTCCCAACGCGATTGGGATAAAAAGCTGTCGGAAATTAATTCGGCACTATGTACATCTCACCACTCTTCTACAGGATTCAGCCCTTACTATTTAGTATTCGGTCAGCACATGGCCAGACATGGAAGTTCTTACAAGCTGCTTCGTCAACTGGATCTGTTACAGGAGCCCACTGCAGAACTGCCCCCTCATTCCCGTCAAGAATTGGTTCGACAGCAAGCGCAAAGACAACTAGACCTGGCATACCAGTCTCAGGCTAAATATTATAATCTACGCACTCGACCCACACAATTCAACCCTGGAGACCTCGTGTTCGTGCGGAATTTTGCGCAAAGCAAGGCCACGGAGCATTACAACTCCAAATTGGACCACAAATTTAAAAAGGCCAAAGTAGTAGCTCGGCTTGGTACCTCCCGATATCTCCTACAGCATCCTGACGGAAAAGCTATGGGGGTGTTTCACGGCAAGGACATTCGACATTGAGCCTCAAGCCATACCCTCACCCCCAGGAGTCAGCACGGTTTCTTTCGCGCACCAACGTGCCTAAGCTAAACCTGGCTTCAGTCAACTCAGCTGCAAATGAGAAAACGCCGCCTGACTTCAGTCAGCTCAGCTGCAAATGAGAAAACGCCGCCTGGCTTCAGTCAACTCAGCTGTAAATGAGAAAACGCCACCTGGTTTCAGTCAACTCAGCTGCAAATGAGAAAACGCCACCTGGCTTCAGTCAACTCAGCTGCAAATGAGAAAAAGCCACCTGGCTTCAGTCAGCTCAGCTGTAAATGAGAAAACGCCGCCTGGCTTCAGTCAGCTCAGCTGTAAATGAGAAAACGCCA
>OX376372.1:119076717-119104152 GCA_947369275.1 Nemotelus nigrinus | reverse complement strand
TGAAATTTTTAAATTACGATAACTTTTGATGGAGCTATTCAATCATTACGAATATTTAAGAACATATTGGCATTATTTAGTTGTAAGTTTGTGTTGCTTTTAATGAGCGTGTTGGCAACCCTTTAGCTAGGGCAAACTCTAAATCATCGACTCTCCTGAAAAAATGCCGCTTCTTCAAAAACAAGCCACTCATATGTAAATTTTGTGCTTTGTTTACATAGCCAAAGTAAAAAAAATGATATGTTTTAACGTGCTTTAACTTCTGTTCACGGAAAATCACGATCCGATAAGCAGAATTAATTGAAATTTACAGAATATATTGGCTTTAACTAGGACCAGGTCTGACATAAGTGATTTTGAAATGCGGGCGATTATGTGCCAGTGGTGCCATCTTGAAAAATCACTAAAAAAGATAACTGCTTTTAACCCTATAAATTCTGATTCAATCGTTCGATTTTAACGAAATTCATACATTAGCTGAACCTTACTTTGAGTCACGTTTGGTAGAAATTTAGTTGAAAAATTCAGTTGGAGCTGCCAGCTATAATAATTTTTGTGCCTTAAATTTTGAAAATTCGTTGAGGAAAGTAAAGCTATTTGTCCTTTAGCTTCCAGTACAGTCATGGTATTATAACGAAATTCATATGGCAAATTTTAATTACTGTAGACAATATTCAATAGAAATCTTGTTGAAAAATAATGAAACGGTTACCAGCTAAGATTGTCTTTGTATTTTTTGACATAGCTTGAGTAAGCGATTTTATCATAAAATTTCAAATCGTAGTGGTCTTGTAGTGAAAATGCACACCAAATACTAAGATCTAGAAAGTTTGAAAGCTCTTGCGAATGGTAACCCTAAGTTTCTTTGTATCCCTATAACTTCCAATGCAGTGATCGGATCAATACGAAATTCGCAGAGTAAGTTGACTTCAACGTGAGGCAGATATGACTTATTTTTGGCTTCGGTGCTAGCAAAGGGACTGCTAGCACGAGGTGTTTTTGCTATTTTCGTACCAATGAATGCTTGCATTAAGTATTCACATCGCGAATACACAATATATATACGACAACAATATATAAGACAATATATAACAATACACTCAAAATCTGCAAAAATCCACTACTGTTCTTCGAACATTAGTATTTAGGATTTTTTTGAATATTTTTGGTAGCAATTTTGTCATAAAATTTTCAAATTGTAGTGATCTTGTAGTGAAAATAAACAACAAATATTAAGATCAAGAAAATTTTAAAACTTTTGCGAGTGTTAGCCCTAGATTTTTTTGCATCCCTATATCTTCCAATGCAGTCATGGGATCAATATGAAATTCGCAGAATAGGTTGATTTGAGCGCGAGGTAGATGTGACATATTTTAGTTTCAGTGGTAGCAAACAGGTGACAGCACGAGGTGTTTTTGTTATTTCCGTATCAAAAAATGCTAAATTTAAGTATTTACTTCGTGAAAAGTTGCAATGAAAATAATTTTTTTTTTTTTTATGTCTGCCTCAAATTATTTTCTCTCGCTGTAACTTTTGATGAAGTCAGCGAAATAAAATTGGGTTAGGGTCTATTGTTACTTAGGGTGTATTTAGTAAGAGAAGTAAGAGAAAGCTTAAGTAAGAGAAGTAGCCAGTGGTAGTGGTCTTAAGTAACTAGTGGTAGAATATACACTCACAATCTGCAAAAATCTTTTACTGCTCTTGAAACATTAGTGTTGCAGCAACTCTATAGAATAAAACAAAACAACTAAAGTAAACAAAACAAAAAACTATATTTAATTAGTCTGATGCATATGTCCCATTAACGCCACTAGTGACATCTCTTTGCAAATTAATGCAACATATACATCTAAAATCGAATTGAATTATGAATATTTATATTTGTCTCTTGTCATTATCAAATTTATACTAAAATGCATTGGAATTATGAAAATATACAAATTAAAATCACAAATCAAGAATAAACTAAATATCATTCGTTTTTATATTTAATATGGTGCCTTAAATCGTGCGTAAAACATATGAAAAGAGAAATACCCAAGAATCTGCCAACTTTATAGTAAATTGAAAGCGAAGACCACGCCGCCATTTATTGTGAGATTAAAATTATGGGAAACACAAATTTTTATTGGATTTTAGTCAAGAAAATTTAATAAATATGTAACACATTTTATAATGAATGAAAATTAAATTCAACAACTTCTGGAATAATAAGATAAAAAGTTTAAATGATAACAGATTCGAGTTTCGTGATTACCATAAGTGTGGAAAATTTCCCCACTCACTTTGGAGAACTAAAAAAACACAATAAAAGGCAAACCAAACTCTATAACAAGCCTATTGCGATTAAAATCATTAAACAACGAATTCTCGAGGTATTTTGCTTGTCGCATGCTAATTGTGTTCTATCTTCCTATCTGCCTTCTAACTTTTTTCTTTCGAAACTTTGGATAGGTGTAAATACATGCCGATCAGGCTAATTTTACACAAACATTCAAGCTCCAGCTATACTCATTTTTACCAAACTTGGTAGAAATTAAGACGTGTATTAAACTAAACCTAGAAAAAACCAGTGTAAGGTACACCAACAAATTACTGTTTCGTCTGGTGTGTTGGTATGCTACAAAGATCATAAATATACAATATACAAACAGTAGTTTTAGCCCCGTACCAGTTTTTAAAGAAATATTTGTAAAAAGCATAAATTAAAGTACGTTAGCTGAGTGAATTCAGTGAAAGTGTAAAATTAATTAAGTTGTTATTGTAGTTTTGATTATTTTACTTTGAATTTATTTGCAATAAAGTTTTTTTTGGATAAGCATCTAATCGATATTTTTCATCCGCTACACACCTCAATTATTCCGTTTTTTTTTTTCAGAATTATAATTTTGTGCATTGTGAATAAATTGTGGAACAATAAGTGTTTAGTGTATCTGATGCGCTGGAGTTTTTTGGCCATTTACTTTACTTACCAGTAGCTAGCTTCCTGCAAGTTGTACGAGACTTAAATCCGGCATCAATTATGGCTTTTACACTAGAGATGGGCAAAATGCCTCATGACACACCACTAATCGCTCTTTTTTAGAGTATTTTACAGTATTGCGCCGTAGTCTCAGTATACTGTTCGCCTCGCATTTCATTAAGTTTATTCAAACGAAAGCTTTCGCTTACAGACTATGCTGTGCTTTTTTCAGGCGCTGCACTATAAGAAAGAGCTATGCCGCATGAGCCATGAGGCATTTTGCCCATCTCTATTTCACACTGTTTCTCGATGAGCTTCTATTTGATTGCATTGAAAAAGATCTGGACTAATTTTAGGTGCTTTTATGAGCGGATCATTGGTATTCAAATGCTTGATTTGTAGCCGATCTGCATCAGTGAGCGTTTTTACAGGACTTCCCAATTCGGGATTGGGAATATACCGTAATTCGTGAGCTTTCACCCGATTTCCATGTATGTGTGCGCAGACTGTGTACGTGCACGGAAGCTCCTCATGAGCTTGATTTGCGAATACCGGTTCTGTACGAAGCGTTCATATGTATGTGTGCCGGATCAAATTGTATGGCTACACGAAGATCGGATTAAAACCGGTTTGATATCCCGATTTCGTGTAACCATAGAAATTTGAGCGGCGATCTGGTTTACAAACACATAGATTGTGATTTGTTTTCAATAGGGCGTGTCCAAAAGGGAAATTTCTAAAATCGTGGCTTCTAGCGGCCGCTGTTCACTTCGCCGAACAGTTTGGTGGCCATCCACCAAACAGCATGCATCGGAATGCAATATTTTTCCGAAAATGCATCTAAGCGGGAAGGACGCACGCTATATCTAAGCGTTAAATGCTCTTAAAAAGTTATTTTAGGTGCAGAGTGAAGAAATTCTGCTGCTGATGAATACTTCACATGCAGGATAAATCACTTTTTGGATAAGCGGGTCAAATTTAAAAAGAAAATGTGACTATTATGGAATTTGCTAGGGTACAAAGGGGAATGCTATAGAAGTCATTCTCTTTTAAATATAATAAGTACATAATTTCACTATTCCGCATGAAAATTCGACTTTTTCGTTATTTCCCACAATTTCATGTTCTGTAGACTATTTGTATTGCTCAACGAGATCTTAAAATCCCTATGAATTCAGAATCCTTACATTTTCTTATAGGAAACGGAGCATGAAAATCAAGAACTGTCAAAATATTGCCAGGCAGATGGCCAAACAAATGTCATACCATATTGCCTACCATTTACGGTATGTCATCAAATAAGGCATACCATAGGCCGCCTCCATTAGTAATTCAAAATGCTATGCCATGGGAAATTGTTAATGCAGGCGGCCTGTAACGATTCATTAATGAGTTGAAGAAGATGCGGTTTTAGCGAGTAAATATGACCTATATACTCGTTAAAAGTGACACTTTTATGAATTATTAGCGATAGTTTTAACGATTTCAAATAAATTTGCTTTTGCGATTTGAAAATAAGTTAAAATTATTTACGCATAGTAGAGTGAATTTGAAAGACTGGAAGAATAAAGCAATAAAGGTAGCCAAAGTTGAACATAAAACATCGTAACATTATAAGCAATCTAGGGAAAATATCTAGGTAATGTTGCCTTTTAATGAGTTGCATGGGCCATAGGGTACATACATATGGCATGCATTATTATTATTTGTCGCTAATCGTAAGGAAAATTATTGTTTGCTGATATATTTGCGAACAAGCTCGGTTTCGTATGAGGGATATGTCTGTTGATTGTCGATAAACTATCGTTTGTAGGAAACACTTTCTAAATTGCTTCCTGGGTACTTTATGCTGCCGTTAGCAGGGCTCACACTTCGTGAACAACATTTGAAGTAGAAGCTGAAAATAATTTGAAGTAGATTTTAAGTAGAAAGAAATTAAGTAGATGCACGATTGGGGTCACTTAATGTAAAACATTATTTATTTTTTCATATAAAGTAGGTGGACATTATCATTTTACTATAACGGAAAGCAACGTCAAAAACTCAAATTAGAAGTTATTAAAAAAATCAATTAAAGCATAATATCAGTTTTATACACAAAACATAATTATATTTGCAATCTTCAGCATTTCTTTGCGAAACAGCATTATTTTTGAGTTACGTTTCGCGTTAGTGATTTGCAGTAAATTGTTCTTTGCATTGAAACAGCATTAGACTAGAAAAGAGTTGCTGTCGAACCTCGATGCAGGAAAAAAAATATGAAAAAGAAAAACTCTCTTTGATTCAATTCGAAGCGAAAATGGAGTGGAATCCGAAGAAACTGAAGTTGGGAAGTAGCTATCATTTTCAAAATAAAAATTAATTAAATCTACTTCAAATTGAGTAAAGTGTGAGCCCTGGCCGTTAGTACATGGACCATTTTCGATTATGGTTGTGTAAATTTATGAAAATGATTAGACTTTTGTTGTCGTTTGACAATAAAAACCGGAAGAAGGCATGGAAGCCATACATGTTTCTATATAGGGTAAATGCACTAGTCCCCGGAAAATTAGTGAATTTTTTAATTTTAGTTCGGTATTCATAATTAAGAGCTTAATATTTAGTTTACAAACACGCTTTTTCATACATTACGATGAGTTGCGAGTCTGTATAAATTTTGAGTTCAATAAAATAAAGAAGTATGCTGATATTCCAAGTAAATAAACTTGAGCCAAATTGTGCTAGTCTCCTAACACCATGAGCCAGTGCGATACAAAACAGAATATAACTATGCCGCGAAACAGCGATCAAGTATAAAACAGCAGTGCATTCGCTAAGACTGACATAGGTTTCTGTATTAGCTGTGGTAACGCACAACAGCTCAAAGTAAGGGGAGAAAATAACCAATATACACTACCACAATCGATTGCAAATAGAAAAAGAACTAACAGAAAATTACTTCTTTTAACTTTCTAAATATTATGAAGGCTTTTTTTAATTTCCAAAACATTCAACATAACCATGAAAAACCCAAAGCCATCTCACAGCGAAAAAAACAACTTCTCATGAGCTTTTCTTTTTTCTATCAGCACATTCTATAGTTCAGCACGTGAACTACAAATGAGGAATATAATTTCTGTACTAGTGTTTCCAATGCGTATACTCTATTCTCTGCTGGATAGAGGAGCAAAAAAACATGCCTATTGTTTATTTGTTTAACCTGATGACTCAAATGTTATATGCTATATATTCTAAAATTACTTAAAAGGGAAGGATTAAAAATTACCCTATTTTTAACCTGGTTTCTTTTTATTACAACTACCGTGAACGAGAGTAATATCGCCACTGTGGTTGGTGTTTTACAATCCAGCCATTTATATTTATGGTTTATTGAATTTACGCAGACGAGAACAAGGTACAAAGTACAAAATATTAAACGTGCAAATGAATGAAACGTTATCAAAAATGGAAAAACCGCACTGTTTTTTCTCATACAATTCAATTTGTAGTTAAAATCTATCATAAATTTGATAGATATCATTTTGTGTGATTGCTTCTTGCCAAGCTAGAACTCGACTTCGAAACAAAATATCATACCATAAAATGATCTGCTGTATGCCTGCGAACATACCACAATTTTTAAATTGCTCAGCTTCTGCAAACACTTTGAAGCATATATTTTTAAATTATCAAAATGTGCTTGCTTGCATCTTCCAAATATATTTGCTCTCACAATAATCAATCAGAAATTGAGTAAAACACCCGCTCTGCCCTGATTTGCACAAACTTTCTATCTACATTTCTATCTACATTTTTGAATTAACACCGAACTCAAAAACTACATACTCTATTTCATAAATCTGCAAAATTTCAAAAACCTATCTTTTGTGGAAGTATGCTAAAATCAATATTTAAATATGCACTCTCCATATATTCCCAGTACACATCAAAATACAAATCATTGTATATCTCGAAAGCGCTAAAATATAGACAGAACGTTCAGCGCTGCCACCAAATGTCTACCCCACATAACCATCATCGCAAATGGTTCGTGTAAAGTGGCGACGTCGCTATTCGCGAGACACGCACCAACTAAGTGAACAGCACTCGCCAGAAGCATCAATAAAACAAATTTCCCTGTTTCCACGCGCTTCAACGAAGTAAACGGTGAATTTCAGAAGCCGCCACATTGGAATTCCCTTACATGAATACGCTTCTACGAAGTGAACTGCACTCGCCAGAAACCGACATATTAGAAATGTGCCCGTTTGTACACGCTCCTGCGAAATGAATAGCATTTTTCTGAAGTCGCCATGTAATGAATTTCCCTGTATGGAAACGCCCTTACGAAATGAGCACCAATCAGCAGAAGCCTCTAAGGGAAATCTTCTGCACGAGCATGCTCGCACGATGTGAATAGGATAAGTCAGAATCTGCCATATTGGAAATCTGACTACACGGACGTGCTGACACGAAGCAAGCAGCGTTGGTCAGAAGCCGCCATATCGGAAAGCTGCGTCCATGCACATGCTCGAACAAAGTGAACAGCAGTAGTCAGATGCCGCCATAATGAAAATCTACGTGTACGTACACAGAATTATCGTGTACACACAAATACAATAACACGCAGAGAAAGCTCACGAATTTCGGTATATTCCCAATTCCGAATTGGGAAGTGCTGTAAAATTGCTCAGTGAGACTGGCAGGGTGTCCTAATTGAGGCTTATTCTCTTCGCGGCCTTCATATTAAAAGCGCCCAATCACAGGTTGGATAAAAGATTGGCTCCGGGACAGTTTGGCTACTTCCGCGTATGAATTTTGCTCATTTACGTGTAAGTTCACTATTAGCTTACGCTCATCCAATGCCAAGTTTTTACCAGGCATTATTTCCATTTATGCATTTTGAGCAAAACTCATAAAATATACATTTTTGTTCCTTTGTTTACTGTTAGTACAAACCGGTTTGAGTGGAAAATAATTATGATCGATGACTCTCAGCAAAGGGATCGAATTCGCTTGCCTTTCGAAAACATTATTGGAGGCGAATTGTCTTAAATGTACGAAAACATTATTGGAGGCGAATTGTCGACATTGTTTTAAGGCGGCTTTAGATATGCGGTGTTTGTCAAACACCTCCTATTCACCAAATACCGAACACCTAGTCAAGTAATTCGGCTTGGTGATTGCGCACATTGAATTAAACATTCGGGCATTGCCGAATGTTTGCCAAAACTGGAACATGTACGAGCTGCTCGTCGTTGTTTTTCATTCCTGCCATTTTATTGTAAAAAATAACGAAATAGTTGCTGCATCTCTGAGTAAATAATTAAATAAATTTATGTCATTTAATATGGATTTGACAACCGCAATATGGATTTGACAAAAGTAGCTGCATATGTAGTGGTAACTTGTGCTGGGCTAACTTTGCAAAATGCAAAGAAAAGAAGAAATAGAAGGTGGTGGATGACGAGCGTTAACAAAAGTAGAACTTACACATCCAACATTTCAAAAAGGTTCCTACTCATTAATACAGGCTCATTAATTGTCAAAATTTATGAAAATTGTGTACCGTATATTATGTAAAATATACTTTTTTTAAGGTACAATATAACAAACTTACTTGTGGTCTTATTGAGAGAACCAAGTGGACAGTTCAAAAATTTTTGCAGGATGTCTTATGCAGACTTCCACTACCTTCTTCAAAAAGTTGAAGCAATGATTGCTAAAGAAGATACAAAGTTAAGAAAAGCAATTCCGGCAGTGAAACGATTGACTGTAACTTAACGATTAAATTATCGCCACAAAAATATTCGACCTTCAAAACAACATTACGCAAAAAAATGCTGCTTACCGTGCCAGATTTGAAAATGTTTACTCGCGCCACACAGTTTGACACTTTCCAGTATTTATCAACAACCGCAACAAATACCGAATGTCTAAAGCGGGGATCCGAACATGCCCAAACACATTGCTTGTTTACTTTGATTTGGTTGAAAGTTTCAAAAACTACGGGAATAGCGCGCACCCGAATGTTTGTGCTTGGCCTAGGGTAAGCACTAGGCGAGCAACCCAACTACACATGCGAAGTTTGCCAAACTAGGT
This sequence comes from Nemotelus nigrinus, assembly GCA_947369275.1. NCBI lineage: Eukaryota > Metazoa > Arthropoda > Insecta > Diptera > Stratiomyidae > Nemotelus > Nemotelus nigrinus. The sequence continues at coordinate 119,095,109 of OX376372.1, read as the reverse complement.
GCTCGGTATTTGACAAACACCGCATATATAAAGCCGCCTTTCTATTAAGTTAATAACTTTTTGTTGAATAATTCAAATGGATTAGATTTTGTTCCTTAAAAATAAATACGTAAAGCTATTTCGGAACTCGACTGCAACAAAGGTCCAGGGCCAGATCTTCTTCCTCCAACTTTCTTGCGCAAATGTGTAGACCAGCTTATAACTCCCTTTCATATTTTTTTTTCAACAGATCACTTTCGTCTGGAGTTTTCCCATCCTGTTGGAAACTTTCATATGTCACACCTATCTTCAAAAATGGCGATAGACGCTGTATCGGAAATTATAGAGGTATTGCCATCTTATCTTCTATTCCGAAACTTTTTGAAAAGATTGTCTACGATAAACTTTCTCCACTTGTTGACTCCCGTCTGAACGAGCAACAACATGGTTTTAGAAAAGGTCGCTCAACTACCACAAATTTGACAGTCCTAATATCAGACGTCCTGTGTAAAATGGAGAAAGGATACCAAATTGACGCAGTCTATACAGACTTTAGTAAAGCTTTTGATAGAGTTGACCACCCTACCTTAATTCTAAAGCTACTGAAATTCGGACTTGGTGGATCTTTGCTTAGCTGGCTGACCTCTTACCTTGGAAATCGAACTCAGCTGGTAAAATTTCAAGGACTTTTATCGAAAAATATTTCTGCTACGTCTGGTGTACCACAAGGTAGCCATCTTGGCCCACTTCTCTTTAATATATTTATTTCTGACCTATCTGACGTCCTATCAAATATACCTCATCTACTTTATGCCGACGATCTTAAAGTCTATCATATCATTAAATCTAAATCCGATACACTCTTTCTCCAATCCAAACTTGATTCACTTGATCATTGGTGCAGTGAAAACAAGCTCTCTCTCAACATTGCTAAGTGCCAAGTTATAAGTTTCTCCCGAAAATGCACCGTCTCACATAACACATACTTCCTTGGGAATAATTTGTTAGCTCGAGTTGACAACGTTGTCGACCTTGGTGTTGTCTTGGATGAGCGACTCCGCTTCACCTTGCATTATGATAAAATACTTTCCCGTGCAAACAAACAGCTAGGCTTCATCAAAAGACGTGCCAAGGAATTTCGTAACCTGTGGGTCACAAGATCCTTATACATCTCACTTGTACGCCCCATTCTCGAATATGCTTCCATTTGCTGGAATCCGGCTTTTGAAACCCACAGTAGCAGACTCGAGTCCATACAAAAGCAATTCTTACTTTTCGCATTGAGAAAACTATACAGCCCTTACGATTTTAATACCCTTCCTCCGTATGAGTTTCGACTGGGCCATCTAAACTTATTAACACTTGCATCTAGAAGAAAGATGCTTTCGGCCTGCTTCACATTCGACGTCATTAGAGGCGTAATCAAAGTTGAAATCTTGAATGGCAAAATAGTTTTGAATAACCCTGTAAGAAACACCAGGTCCTCTCGTTTACTTAAGGAATATCCACACTCCACTACTTACGCAGCTAATGAGCCGATTAATAGATGCTGCAGGATATTCAATAGCATAAGTAATCTGTATTCTCCAACAGTCTCAAAATTATCCTTCAAATCCTCCCTCTTCCAAGCCATCCGCAACCCTTTATCCTAAGCTATATGTTAAATGTTATATTTACTTGTTATTTATTAATTTGTTATTGATTTATCTTGTTAATTATTTTATTTATTATATTTTCGTTTTATTTCTGTGTACTCGTAATTTCCAATTTTGTTTTTTTTACTGTTTATGTTACTTGTACCTTGCTTGGTTGATAAATAAAATAATTAAATAAAATGTTAAATGAATAAAACTGCATCAAAACCTGTTCAAATTTCTTGTAACAATATTTTTTTTATCACCTGGGTTTCAAATAGTTGCTGTACGGAGACATTATTGGTATACAGTATATAAACAAATTTCTATGTATCATAGGAATGAATCAATGCCTTGGGAAATAAATGAGACGTACCTAACTCCCGCATCATATACAACTAGTAGCAAATAATTGTACAAAGCGTCAGGAAATAAAATTTGACCGTAATCCCATCAAACCAAAATTTCAAATAACAAAACCAACACAAACCAAATTTAACCCAAAAATTGGGACATTTTGTGTCTGTCAAAACGAGCATTTAAAACTTTCATTGATAAGTTAACCGAATTCACAGTAGCTAACACCGTAGTTGGAGGGTGAAGAAAGGGATTTTATTTGATCATTTTGCTAAATTTGGTATACCAAAATTAAGATACTAGACAATGAATTCATAGCAGAGCTACTGAAATAATATTTAAATGAAAAGAATTTAGAACTAGATTAGGCAAAACCTAATGGTCATACTGGAAATGTGGATATTGAAAGATTGCACACAAAAATCATAAAAAAGTGGCAGGTATCGGAGACAAGAGTTTGTCAGTCGAAACTAGAATTCAGTTAGCTATCGGAAATTATAATGATCGATCTTAAAAAACTACGCCGAAAAAACCTAAGGAAAAAGTCGATGTGAATAATTAATGTTGAATTGTAAAGGAAAATGGAGAGCAAAAATTTCTAGCGCACCTGAACCGCTAGAAATACTAATGTTCGATGAACAGTAGAAGAATTGTGCAGATTCTGAGAGCATATTCTACCGCACGTGCTCCAACCTGTTTCGATTGCAAAATCACTTTGATTTTAACAATGCATTTGAACTCATAGTGTGGAAAAGATTTCAAGAATTTCAAGATTTAGGAAAGCCAAACACTGCAAAACTTTGAAAGCAGCATTACATAAAATAAACAAAGAAAATGCTAAGTGCTTGCAGCACTTTACCATCACTGCAACTTAAAGTTTCCCAGAATTTTGTCACGTTGAATTCAAATAACTCTATCGATCTCAATTTAATTCGATGATTTCGTCGAAAGTTACAAGGATAAAAAGATGTTGAAAGGTCACGCAATAAAACTAATTTTCGAAGAAATTGTCTTTGAGTGACAAAAAAATGTGGCAAGACGTTATACACTTTTCTGTACAACCATTCCTTATCCCAAGCAACAAAACTCAACTATAACACAAATGATGAAAATATTCAGTGCTGGCAACACTTTCCCAACGAAGCACCAATAAGTTAACTATAACAAGCTCATACTTAAATTAGCTAATCCTTTGAATTTCGTTCTCATCGGAGGATTTCATCGAAAGTTTTAGCGGTTAAACGTTGTTTGAGGCTGCCATCCGAAAAATGTTCAAAACTCAGAAAATTTCAAAATTGGTTTCTTATTTTTATCGCAAATGCTTTGCATATGAGTACGTAATTTGAAGCACCTGTTGGTGCAATATTTATGAAAATGGCTAATGTTGGTTACCCTGTGTCAGGAGCGGAGCAAAATATATACCAAATCTGCTTCACGTTAAGTTAAACCCAACCAGTAAATTTCGTTTCGATTGAATCACTGCGCTGGAAGGTATACGGGCGAAAATAATTTTAGAGTAACAACCATCAAAACTTTTCAAATTTTACAAGCGTTAATATTTGTTGCTAAGTTTCATTGCAGGATCATTCTCAATTGCAAATCTAATGACATAATCGCTCAGTAAAGAAATTTCACAAAATTACATAAATGGTAATAGCTGGCAGCCCTTTCATGATTTTTGTACGAAATTCCTACGACATTTGCTTCAAATAAAGGTCCATTTACTGCATGAAATTCGTTTTGATTTCTACACTGGACCGGAAGTTATAGGGAAAAAAGCTTTATTTTTCTCAGCAAATTTGCAAGATTTATGAGACAAAAATCACCACAGCTGCCAGCTCTATACTAATTTTTCAACCAAATTTTCACCAAATGTTACATAGAGTAACATCCAAGTACTGAGTGAATTTGGTTGAATCGGAAGTTATAGGCCAAAAAGCTGTTTTTTTCTCAGTTATTTTTCAAACTGGTACCACTGCCACAGGGTTGCCCGCATTTCAAAATCACTTCTATCAGACCTGGTCCTAGCTAATACCAACATGTCCTGTAAATTTCATTATGATCGGATAATCCGGTCGTCGGTTCTCGTGAACAGAACTTTCGAGCGCTGAAAATAGAGGTAATTTGGTGATGGGTTGCCGTTCTTGTGCAAACCGGAATTTTAGAAATTTCAACTTGACATGATGGAAACAGGTTAAAATTTAGCAATGATTTGAAGTTTTTGTCAAAAATCAAAAATTTTTGAGGAGGGTCAATGATTTGAAGGATTTTTTTTCAGGAGTCTGCCGTAGCTACAGGGTTACTAGTACTATCTTAAAAAACCATGTGTGTTTTTTTTTTTTTAATTTTTAAAATTGGAAGAAATCGTCTTCAGTTACCTCGTGGTTTTTAAGCAGAAAAAAACGAACTTAGGGAAAGTTCTACGTCAACTGGAGCGCCAGCGACTTCTGAAGTTTTAGAATCCCTCAAGTTGGAAAGAATTCGGATTCCAACATTCTGTGGCTCATACACCAAGTGGTTGGCGTTTAGTGATTTATTTCGAAGCATGGTGCATGAGAAGGCACATTTTACTGCGGTTCAAAAGCTGCAATATCTTCGGAATTCGGTGCGTGACGAAACAGAACAGCTGTTTAATCACCTCAGTATCACTGAGGCGAATTACGAGCCAGCATGGGAGCTTTTATGCGAGCGGTACGATAAACACCGTCTCATCTCACAGGAGATGACGCAACGGTTCTGGAACATCAAGTGCTCTGAAGAGAACGAGTCTTCCAGACTTCGGTTAATGTTGGATACTGTGAACCAGCTCCTTGCCAGTATGAAGAATTTGGAAGCAAACTCGATCTATCTTTTGGTAGCATTCATACTTAACCAAAAGCTAGATGAGTAGTCTCAGAAAGAGTGGCAAAAACACATCAGCGGTTCAAAAGCCATTCCAACACTGGGACAGTACTTGGATTTTTTGAAACAACGGTTTGCAATGCTTGGAGTCTTGTCACCAACGAAACTCAAGCTGAAATTGCCAAGACAACAAGTCAGGGCAAATACAGTTCAGGTCGAAACAAAGTCGATGAATTGCCTGTTCTGTAAGATGTCGGAGAAATTGTTAGAGTGCCAAAAACAAGCGAGAGTAACAGAGCGCAGAAATTTCGTAGATACAAATAATTTGTGTTTCAACTATCTCAGCCCAAAACACAGAGCAGTACAATGTCCCACAAAAGAGGGTGCGAGATATGTGCAAAAAAGCATAATACACTTCTGCACATGGATATGGCAGAAATCCATAAACCACCAACACACGTTATGCATAGCCATAACACGGTTGCTGATAAGCAAAAGCACTTATTGTTAGCTACAGCGTTTGTTCAAATTCAACTAGTGAACAATGATCACGTTATTTTACGGAAACTGTTAGATACAGGTTCCCAAAGATCATTTGTAACCGAATCAGCAATGCAGCTGTTAAACACTGACCGACACAAAGAGACGATGCGAATCAGTGGAATTGGAGCCTTATCAAATATTAAATCAAGAGGCATCACAACAGTTGAAATAGATGTACGAGATGACGACGCAAAAGTCTCCAAGTTCGCCAAAGAGACTTTGATTTTAAAACGATAACGTCTCCTCTGCCTCTACATATGTCAGCATGAGCCTTCCAGCTGATCTTAAGACTAAAGATCTGGCGGACCCAAATTATCATTCACCATCAAACATTGATTTGCTTTTGGGTGCAAATGTATATGCAAAGATATTGCTACCAGGATTACTATAAGGAAGTCCCTGTACCCAACGAACCAAACTTGGATGGATTCTTTTCGGCATAACATCACAAGCAGTCGTCAATCCAAACTACCGTGCACTTGTTTTACACCAGCAATTAGAAGAATCTCTCCAGAAATTTTGGGAAACAGAAGAGCTAACATCTTGCACAAATTAGTCAGATAGTGAAGTTCGAGCAGAAAATGAGTATAGTCTGAATACATATCGTATGATGGATGGCAGATATGTTGTTTCCTTGCCATTCCAAAAGGACTCTATTCTCGCATCCGATTTAGGAGACTCATCACGTACAGCGTACAAAATGTTTCATCAGCTTGAGCGGCGGCTGACACAAAATGGAAAACTATGAATAATACTAAAAATTTATGAAAGAATACATTGAATTATATATCAGCAAAATGACTCTGAATTATATATCAGCAAAATGACTCTGGAGTGGCCGATCCGATTGAGCTAAAATTTTCGGAGAACGTAGATGTAAATAGAAGGTAGGTCCATGACTTTCTCAAATTCAGATATCCTAAATCTTTTGGCGGCGGCGAGCATTTTAGTGAATTTTGAGGAACTCCTATATTTCCAAGCAGTGTAAATTTTTGTTAAAGAAAAGTATTGGGGATGAAAACTAATTATGTTTTAAGCTTGTTTATGATAAAGAATTGGAAATTTTGAGCCGTGTGTGGGTGCAGGGTGCCTAAAAGTAGGCAAGGATTTTTTTTCAAATTTTGATTTGTCATTACCTGTAAGAAAAACAATGGATCATCGTGAAAATTACAGAGCGTATTGATGTTGACTAAAATATGGCACATATAGATTTTCAGCATAAAGCGGGTAACCCTGTAGCAGTGGCAGGCTGCTGAAAAAAAATCCTTCGAATCATTGACCTTCCTGAAAAATTTTTGATATGTGACAAAAATTTCAAATCTTTGATAAATTTTATCCTTTGTTCTTTATCTCAAGATAAAATTTTCAAAATTCCGATTTGCATAAGAACGGCAACCCATCACCAAATTACCTCTATTTTCAGCACTCGAAAGTTCTGTTCACGAGAACTGACGACCAGATAATCCAATCACAATGAAACTTACAGGATGTGTTGGTATAAGCTAGGACCAAGTCTGATAGAAGTGATTTTGAAATGCGGACAAGCCTGTGGCAGTGGCACCATCTTGAAAAACTACTGAGAAAAAAACATCTTTTTGGTCTATAGCTTCCGATTCAGCAATCAGATTTTAACAAAATTTACACAATACTTGGATGTTACACTATGTAACATTTGGTCAAAAATTGGTTGAAAAATTAGTATAGAGCTGTCAGCTGTGGTGGTTTTTGTCCCATAACTTTTGCAAATTTGCTCAGCAAAATAAAGCTTTTTTCCCTATAACTTCCGGTCCAGTGTAGGAATCAAAACAAAGTTCATGCAATAAATGGACCTTAACGTGAAATAAATGTCGTAGGAGTTTCGTACAAAAATCATGAAAGGGCTGCCAGCTATGACCATTTTTGTAATTTTGTGGAATTTCTTTACTGAGCGATTATGTCATTAGATTTGCAATTGAGAATGATCCGGCCATGAAAATAAACAACAAGTATTAACGTTTTAAACATTTGAAAAGTGTTGAGGGTGGTAACCCTAAAATATTGTTCACCCGTATACCTTCCAGCGCAGTGAGTCAATCGAAACGAAATTTACTGGTTGGGTTTAACTTAACGTGAAGCAGATTTGGTATTTAATTTGGTATATTGCTATGCTGCTGACACAGGCTAACCAACAATGTGCCATTTCCGTTAATATTACACCAACAGATGCTTCAAATTACGTTCTCATATGCAAAGCATTTGCAATAAAAATAAGGCATCAATTTGTAAATTTTCCGAGTTTTGAACATTTTTCGTAGGGCAGCCTCAAACAACGTATAACCGCTGAAACTTTCGATGAAATCCTGCGATGAGAACGAAATTCAAAGGATAAGTTGATTTAAGTATGAGCTTATTATGGTAAACTTATCGCTGCTTCGTTCGGAAAGTGTTACCAGCACTGAACATTTTCACCATTTGTGCTATAGTTGAGTTTTGCTGCTTTGGATAAGGAATGGTTGATATGATTTTACAAAACGTTGTATTACGTCTTTCCACACTTTTTTGTCACTCAAAGACAATTTCTTCCAAAATTAGTTTTCTAGCGGTTCAGGTGCGCTAGAGTTTTAGATATTAGAACACTTCACCAAGTAGCGGAGGATGAGAAGAAGGATTTTCCAGAAGGATCTAAGGCAATCATGACAGATTTTTATGAAGACGACCTACTAACTGGATCAGATAGCCTAGAAGAACTAAAAAATCGACAGACCGAGCTACGTTTACTGTTAAAAAAAACTCTAGCGCACCTGAACCGCTAGAAAACTAATTTTCGAAGAAAGTGTCTTTGAGTGACAATGTGGAAAGACCTAATAAACTTTTTTGTAGAATCATATCAACCATTCCTCGTTCAAAGCAACAGAACTCAACTATAACACAAATGATGAAAATGTTCAGTGCTGGCAACATTTTCCCAACGAAGCAGCAATAAGTTAACCTTCACAAGCTCATTTTTAAATCAGCTTATCCTTCGAATTTCGTTCTCATCGGAGGATTTCGTCGAAAGCTTTAGCAGTTAACGTTGTTTGAAGCTGCCATCCAAAAAATGTTCAAAACTCGGAAAATTTAAAAATTGGTTTCTTAGTTTTATTGCAAATGTTTTGCATATGTGTATGTAATTTGAAGCATCTGTTGATGCAATAGTTACGAAAATGGCTAAAGCTCGTTACCCGGTGTCAGCAGCAAAGCAAAATATACACCAAATCTGCTTCACGTTAAACTAAACCCGACCAATGAATTTCGTTTCGATTGAATCACTGCGCTAGAAGTTATACGGGTGAAAAAATGTTTAGGGTAACCACCCTCAAATTTTTTCAAATTTTTAAAGCGGTAATATTTGTTGTTAATTTTCATTGCAGGATCGTTCCTTTTTGCAAATCTAATGACATAATCGCGCAGTAAAGAAATTCCAAAAAATTACAAAAATGATCATAGCTGGCAGCCCTTTCACGATTTTTGTACGAAATTCCTATGACATTTGGCTCACATCAAAATCTATTTACTGCATAAACTTCGTTTTGATATCATGACTGCACCGGAAGTTATAGGGAAAAAAAGCTTTATATTGCTGAGCGAATTTGCAAGATTTAGGAGACACAAATCACCATAGCTGGCAACTCTATTCTAATTTTTCAGCCAAATTTTCACCAAATGTTAACTTTGAGTAAGATCCAAATATTGTGTGAATTTCGTTTAAATCTGATGACTGAATCGGAAGTTATAGGCCAAAAACCGGTTTTTTTTCTCAATGATTTGAGAGCACCACTGCCACAGGATTGACCGCATTTCAAAATCATTTCTATCAGACCTGGTCCTTGTTGATATCAACATGTTCTGTGAATTTCATTATGATCGGATAATTCGGTCGTCAGTTCTCGTGAACAGAACTTTCGAGTGCTGAAAATAGAGGAAATTTAGTGATGGGTTGCCGTTCTTGTGCAAATCGGAATTTTCGAAATTTTAAATTGACATGATGCACAAACGTTAATTTTTATCAATGATTTGAAGTTTTTGTCAAAAATCAAAAATTTTTCAGGAGGTTCAATGATTTGAAGGATTTTTTTTTCAAGAGCCTGCCGTAGCTACAGAGTTACCCGCACTACCTTTGGAAATCCATGTGTATTAAACTTTAGTCAACATCAATACGCTCTGCAAATTTCACGATGATCCAATGTTTTCGTCAGAAGTAATGACAAATCAAAATTTGAAAAAAAATCCTTGCCTACTTTTAGGCACGCTGCACCCACACACGGCTCAAAATTTCCAATTCTTTACCATAAACAAGCTTAAAACATAATAAGTTTTCATTTTCAATACTTTTTTTGAACAAAAACTCACGCTGCTTGGAAATATAGGAGTACCTCAAAATTCACTAAAACGCTCGCCACCGCCAAAAGATTTAGGATATCTGAATTTTAGCAAGTTGTGGACCTACCTACTATATACATCTACGTTGTCCGAAAGTTTCAGTTCAATCGGATCGGCCACTCTAGAGATTATCTCCCTTAATCATTTTGATGATATATATGATGATATATATATATATATATATATATATATATATATATATATATATATGATGATATATATGATGATATATATATATATAATCATTTTTGATGATATATATGATGATATATATATATATATATATATATATATATATATATATATATATATATATATATATATATATATATATATATATATATATATATATATATATAAAGATATATGAATTTGCGGCGAAACGAGTTTAATACTACTTTTTTGCTAAAATTAGTAAAAAGGAGGTTTCCATCTAAGGAAATGGTCGTCAAATAATTCAAAATTATTAGAACACATCCCTCCTGAAGATTGAGAAAGAAAAATTCCTTTCAACATTGCTGTTCAAGAAAACATCATAACTCTTGGATTGTAATGACTTCCTGCATCAGATGTCTTTTTTTATTATCGTTAACCAGCCTGAGGAGCAAACAACATAAACAAAGCGAATTATTGTGGCTGAAATATCTAAATTGTTCGATCCTATAGGATTTTCGCAGCCTTGCATCATCATTGGCATAGTAACCCTGCAGAAATTCTTGCTAATTAAGTGTGACTAGGATGATCTTCTTGACAAAGATATTATATCCGATTGGCTTTGAACGCTTCCACGCAATACGCGAAATGCTTACCGAATATACCCGTAAGCATTATTTTTCCCGTTAGGACACCAAAAAATGTAAACAATTAAAAACACATGTAACAGCAGTTGGGATATCCACGTTAAGCCTCTTTGCGATCAGTATGTTGATATTGGTGGCGGTTAACACCCAACGGGAATAATAATGCTTACGGATATATTCGGTAAGCATTTCGCATAATGCGTGGAAGCATTACCGGACCATAACATGTTGTTTCTTTTTAACATTGCATGTCCTAGGCTGGGAAGATTTTTACAAGTTGAAACTCATGCTTTTAGCTCTATAGCTTTATGTATAAGAGCTTTTTGGAAAGTACGACATCGTATTCTCGCATTTATACGCCTCAATATGAATTAAAGCTTTGGCCGGCGGCCGATCGTATCTCTGCATGTGTGGTTTTTGCATGCTGAGTGATTGTGACGCTCATTAAAAATTCCAATAGCGCATGCTTTTTGCTACTAGGGAGAATTGTCTTCATACATTTTACTTACCCGTGCGTGATGATTTGAAATGCTCCGAAATTTTCATCTTTGCGCTTTAAATAGCAGACTACCCACAACCGATGTATGCTCGTAAGTTCTTTTCCTCTTGTTTCTGCGAGTGAATTTCATTGGCCAGTCTTGGACTTATAACATATGAACTTCCTCCCTTGCAGCATTTTCCATGCTCCAAGTCATGTTTATGAGTATATCTTATAATTGCTGGAAAATAGCTTTGGAAATAGGAAATTGGCATTACTAGCATTGTTTGATTGATCCATTCCGCCAGAAAACCTTACCGCGATTCCCGTTGGGCATGTACAAATGTGGGCTTGGAACATCTCAGCTATCCAACAATACTGACCCTTCATCGTCAACGTGGTATGATGAACACAGTGTCTAGACCATATTGGATCTAGGTAGGTAGGCGGTGATGTTACGCGCATGGTTGATATAATACTAATATAAAAATGATGTGTACACTAATTGCAAGTTTAATGTAGAGTATGGGTATTGAATACTTCATGGTCAAACCTACACTGTAATGTAACATTTTTGTAAATGGGTCAATAAGTCGGAATTATTGCAACCATGTTTTGATTAAACTTATTTTGGTATCAACCTTAATTTATTAACCCAGTTGTTCCGCTTATTTGTTTATTTGCGAGAAAATTAATGTTGAGTCAAGATTTATAGAAACGTAGTAATGTTCAAGTTTGGAACAAATAAATTATTCATTGTTCAACACATCGAACGGAATCTTGTACTTAATTGTTAACATAGTAACAAATCTCAGTGAACATTTAACAAGGTTGGAAATTAGGCCGTCATGCCATACCGTGTCAAAGACTTTTTCAATATCAAGCGCTATAAGGCCCGTTGAGCGTTTGTTGAACTCTGAGTAGCTGATGAGTGGTAGACATACCTGCTCAAAAGCCGAACTGCAAATCCGGAATAGTGAAGGTAACTTCAAATGCTTTTTGGATACGGGCAGAGAAAGCTTTTCTGAAAAGTTTACTAATTGAAGGAAGTAAGCTGATGAGGCGGTAGCTGCTAGGAAGCCCAGGATTTTTACCTGACTGTCAAATTGAAATGACGATTGCATTTTTCCAAGCAGAACGAAAGTAACCTAGCTTAAAGCAGCAGTTAAAAATAAATGTAGCTAAAATTATTGCCTTCCTTGCAAGATTTTTAAAAAGGACGTTCGGCAAGCTGTCATCACCAGGCGCGGATTTCAATTTCAAGGTTTTGAGATGGGATCATGTTTCTACAGGAGAGCAAAAATAACCCAGTTGGAAACGGGTTTTGGCTTCTAATAGTTTGACGATTTCAAGGTTAACTTGGGGACTGGTGTCGGGGTCACTGTCGAGCAGCGTAAGCTTGTGTGAGTTTTGAAAGGAGTCAGAGAAAGCTTTTCTGAAAAGTTTACTAATTGAAGGAAGTAAGCTGATGAGGCGGTAACTGCTGGGAAGCCCAGGATTTTTACCTAACTGTCAAATTGAAATGACGATTGCATTTTTCCAAGCAGAACGAAAGTAACCTAGCTTAAAGCAGCAGTTAAAAATAACTGTAGCTAAAATTATTGCCTTCCTAGGAAGATTTTTAAAAAGGACGTTCAGCGAGCCATCATCACCAGGCGCGGATTTCAATTTTAAGGTTTTGAGATGGGATCATGTTTCTACAGGAGAGCAAAAATAACCCAGTTAGAAACGGGTTTTGGCTTCTAATAGTTTAACGATTTCAAGGTTAACTTGGGGACTGGTGTCGGAGTCACTGTCGAGAAGCGTAAGCTTGTGTGAGTTTTGAAAGGAGTCAGCAAGTGCATCAGCTTTTTTTCTTTCAGTATAATTGACATCGCCATTGGGATGGAGTAAGGGAGGAAGCATACGTTTTTTGTTCTCCAGTAGCTTGAGCAATTTCCGGAGACGATTTGACCCAGGTACCTGTGCGCATAGTAAGTCATATCACCGTTTATTACGAAACTCGAGAAATGTTCTACGTATTTGGGTGCTCAGAGTATTAAGGTGGGCTTTTAATTGAGGACAACGAGTTCTTTGCCACTGCCTACGAGTGTCATTGCGGTGTTTGATCAAAGCAGCAGTGAGGTTGTCTATATGAAACTTGGAAATCACTTACTTTGAAGTGGGAGTGGAGCTATTTCGGGCTAATGTGAGCTTGTTAGAGAAAGTAGAAATTAGACTGTCAATTTAGGAGACGTTAACAATTTTTGAGAAGTCATAACCGTTAAGGTCAATATCATCCTGCAAGATTCTACGATAAGAAACCCAAGAGGTTTTATTGTTGTTAAAACAGGATAAGATCGAAAGCTTTAAATGTTTGTAGATGTAAAATTGAACTGGCAGAAGAATCCAGGATAGTTCATTAATCACTCAGGGCTTAGAAAAGGAAACATTGCTGTTGGTCATAATAAGATCAATACTTGAGGGATTTCCTCTTAAAGAGAAGCAGGTTAGACCATCGGGGGTACGTATGGAAGTGTTTTTCTCTAAAGAAAGCTCAATTCAACCAAGTCACGTGAAATTGCTGTCACCGAATCAAAAAAAGAGAAATTGACTGATCAATCATAAGTTATCGTAACGTTTGCATAAAAACAAACCGAAAAAAAAATTTTAGCTCCGGAGCAAAACTCGTTTTATTACTAATTGTAGAAGAAAAGTAGTATAAATTCATATTTCTTTATATATATATATATATATATATATATATATATATACGTATATATATATATATATATATATATATATATATATATTTATATATATATATATATATATATATATATATATATATATATATATATATATATATATATATATATATATATATATATATATATATATACATATATATATATATATATATATATATATATATATATATATATATATATATATATATATATATATATATATACATATATATATATATATATATATATATATATATATATATATATATATATATATATATATATATATATATATATCATCAAAATGATTAAGGGAGATAATCTCTGGAGTGGCCGATCCGATTGAGCTGACGTAGATGTATTTAATAGGTAGGTCGACAACTTGCTAAAATTCAGATATCCAAACCTTTTGGCGGTGGGGAGCGTTTTAGTGAATTTTGAGGTACTCCTATATTTCCAAGCAGCGTGAGTTTTTGTTCAAAAAAAGTATTGAAAATGAAAACTTATTATGTTTTAAGCTTGTTTATGGTAAAGAATTGGAAATTTTGAGCCGTGTGTGGGTGCAGCGAACCTAAAAGAAGGCAAGGATTTTTTTTCAAATTTTGATTTGTCATTACTTCTGACGAAAACATTGGATCATCGTGAAATTTGCAGAGCGTATTGATGTTGACTAAAGTTTAATACACATGGATTTCCAAGGTAGTGCGGGTAACTCTGTAGCTACGGCGGGCTCTTGAAAAAAATCCTTCAAATCATTGAACCTCCTGAAAAATTTTTGATTTTTGACAAAAACTTCAAATCATTGATAAAAATTAACGTTTGTGCATCATGTCAATTTAAAATTTCGAAAATTCCGATTTGCACAAGAACGGCAACCCATCACTAAATTTCCTCTATTTTCAGCACTCGAAAGTTCTGTTCACGAGAACTGACGACCGACTTATCCGATCATAATGAAATTCACAGAACATGTTGATATCAACTAGGACCAGGTCTGATAGAAATGATTTTGAAATGCGGTCAATCCTGTGGCAGTGGTACCATCTTGAAAAATCACTGAGAAAAAAAAATTTGGCCTATAACTTCCGATTTAGCCATCAGATTTAAACGAAATTCACACAATGTTTGGATCTTACTTAAGATAGAATTTCGTGAAAATTTGGCTGAAAAACTAGAACAGAGTTGCCAGCTATGGTGATTTGTGTCTCCTAAATCTTGCAAATTTGCTCAGCAAAATAAAGCTTTTTTTCCCTATAACTTCCGGTGCAGTCATGATATCAAAACAAAGTTTATGCAGTAAATAAATTTTGATGTGAGCCAAATGTCATAGGAATTTCGTACAAAAAATCGTGAAAGGGCTGCCGGCTATGATCATTTTTGTAACTTTTTGGAATTTCTTTACTGCGCGATTATGTCATTAGATTTGCAAATAGGAACGATCCTGCAATGAAAATTAACAACAAATATTAACGCTTTAAAAATTTGAAAAGTTTAGAGGGTGGTTACCCTAAACATTTTTTCACCCGTATAACTTCTAGCGCAGTGATTCAATCGAAACGAAATTCATTGGTTGGGTTTAGTTTAACGTGAAGCAGATTTGGTGTATATTTTGCTTTGCTGCTGACACCGGGTAACGAGCTTTAGCCATTTTCGTAACTATTGCATCAACAGATGCTTCAAATTACATACACATATGCAAAAACATTTGCAATAAAACTAAGAAACCAATTTTTAAATTTTCCGAGTTTTGAACATTTTTTGGATGGTAGCTTCAAACAACGTTAACCGCTAAAGCTTTCGACGGAATCCTCCGATGAGAACGAAATTCAAAGGATAAGTTGATTTAAGTATGAGCTTATGAAGGTTAACTTCTTGCTGCTTCATTGGGAAAATGTTGCCAGCACTGAACATTTTCATCATTTGTGTTATAGTTGAGTTCTGTTGCTTTGAACGAGGAATGGTTGATATGATTATACAAAAAAGTGTATTACGTCTTTCCACATTTTTTTGTCACTCAAAGACAATTTCTTCGAAAATTAGTTTTCTAGCGGTTGAGGTGCACTAGAGTTTTTCTTTTTAACATGACTAAATAGATTCTTCACGCATAGAATGGTATCCGAAAAAGAATCCTAATTGGGGGCAAAATTTTAACTTATGAGTCAAATGTAGCATGTATTCGATTCTAAGGTTCAATTATTTGTGATGTGAGTTCATTTTGAACTGAAATTTTGCCAGTGCAACAGTACGAGAGGTAGTTGTAGTTGATTAATTCTCTACCACGCAGCTCATTCCTCATATTAAGGTAGATTTTTTTGATATCGCTTTCATTCTTCTTCAAAAATGTAAGAAATCACATTCAAACTTTACTGTGAACCACTTTAACAGATAAAAAAGTCACTAATAGGCCGCGATTTCAATAGATGCCCTCATAAAATATTGTATTCGTTCTTTGTTTGCATTAATTTGACAACATGAGCTTTGTAACAACCGAATAAGGGAAAAGGGGATAGCTTTCTAAAAGAAGAACAAGCGCCGTGCACAAATGCTCATGTACGTGTTTATAGCCCATCCACTTCTTCTAGATCTTTGGTAGTGTCTATAAAGTGCTGATTTGGTGTCCACATCACCCTCTTCCTTTGAAGAGAAAAATAACCTAGCACATCAGAACCGCTAAAAAACTGATAATTGAGGAACTTATCTTTCAATGACCTTAAACTGCGGAAAAAAGGAATACATTTCTTTGTACTATGATATCAACCATTTCTTACTCAAAGTAACAAAAAACATTTCCTATAACACAAATTTTTACATAAAAATGGTCAACCGCTAAAAACTATAATGTTCGATGAACAGTAGAAGAATTGTGCAGATTCTGATGGCATATTCTACCACACGTGCTCCAACCTGTTTCAATTGCAAAGTCACTTTGATTTTAACAATGTATTTAAACTCATAGTGTGGAAAAGATTTCAAGAATTTCAAGATTTAGGAAAGCCAAACACTGCAAAACTTTGAAAGCAGCATTACATAAAATAAACAAAGAAAATGCTAAGTGCTTGCAGCACTTTACCATCACTGCAACTTAAAGTCTCCCACAATTGCCTCACATTAAAATCAAATAACTCTATCGATCTCAATTTTATCCGATGATTTCGTCAAAAGTTATAAGGATAGAAAGATGTTAAGGGTCAAAACACGAAACATGTTTGGAACCAGAAGTTTTCTAGATCTTAGAAAATTCAAACATTGGTAACTTTTTTTCATTGTAAATGTTCGCGATATAAATACTAATGTAAGCATTTTTAATTTATTAAAACGGAAATAGCATTAAACGCCTCACGCTGGCAACCCTTTGCTGGCATCAAAACCAAAAATATACCACAACTGCCTCACATTGAAACCAACCTATTCTGCGAATTTCGTTTTGATCCGATGACTGCATTGGAAATTATAGGGAAATAAAGAAATTAAGGGTAACCAGAGGCAAAAGTTTTAAAATTTTCGGAAACTTAATATTTGTATTTTACTGTCGCTACAAGATCATTACCGTTTGAAAATTCTACGATGAAATTGCTTAATATAGATTTTGCAAATAAACACAAAGCCAGCTTTAGCTGGCAACCGTATTATGGTTTTTGTACCAGATTCCCTCTGAATAATACCTATACTAAGTTCCATATATAATATGAAATTCGTTTTGATTTCATGACTCCATTGGAAGCTATTGGGCAAAAAGCTTTACTTTCCTGAGCGAATTTATAAAACCCAAGACACCAAAATAACCATAGCTCGCAGCACGAACCGAATTTCTCAACCAAATTTCTATCAAAGGCGGCTTAAAAAAAGGTTCAGCTGCAGTGTCAGTTTCATGAAAATCTGGTGGTTGAATCACAATTCATAGGGCCAAAAGGATTCTTTTTTTTTTTAAATTTTTCAAAATGGCACCACTGGCACAGAATAACCTATTTTCCAAATCGCTTCTATCAGAGCTGGTCCTACTCAATACTAATACATTCTGTGAACAGAAGTTTTTGATGTTTAAAACATAGGTGTCCGTTTTTGTCCGACATAAAATTTTCAAAGTTTTCCTTTGATTGTATAGAAAAAGCAAAAGATTTCTACATGGGAAGTAAACGACGAAAACAGTAAACACATTAAAAGAACAAAACTTTTCATTAGAGTCGATGGTTTGAAGGTTTTCACTTTGAATACCTGCCGTAGCAGCAGGGTTGCCAGCACGTTCATTAAAAATGTCACGTGACTAAAGTTCATTAACGGCAATATGTTCTGTTAGTTTCGTGATGATTTGGTAATTTGGTCAAAAATTATTGCGATTCAAAAATCTGCAAATTTTCTCAATCTCATTTTAGGTGCCTAGCGCTCACATAGGGTTAAACATTTCAAAAAAGATATCATATTCACATTTGGAGCACGTTGAAAATTCATCCCATAAACACAAGCGTTGTGCTGGTAAAAAAATAGGTTTATTTATCGTATCACTGTGAAAATTTTTTTTGCATATACATCAGTGTATCCTGAAATTTTCAGTTTAATCGGATTCCGTTTCGGATTCCGTTTCGGATTCCGTTTCGGATTCCGTTTCGGTTTAATCGTTCCTGAGATTTTTTCACTG
>OX376372.1:119020444-119076517 GCA_947369275.1 Nemotelus nigrinus | reverse complement strand
AAAAAAACCGATTCATGAATAGTGCCCGGCAATTTGAGACCTCTCAGTGTCTGGTTTGTCCCCACAATTGTTGCAGACTATTTGATGTATACATCAATGGGGTGAAATTACACCATATAATCTAGTTACTGCCGAGCAGTTTTGACTGATATGCATCACGCTTTAAATGATAGAGATTTAATTAAGAAAATTCCTCTGTTTCTACCGTATATTTTTAAAGCTGTTGATATCCATCACTGTGATCACATTGAATTGGAATTTCTCAATGTTAAATCCAAATATTCAGCTGTTTGAAATAATGCTTCAGTCAATATTCAATAAAACAAAATGCATATAGTTATTACAAGACTAGAATTATATTCAACCAAAAAAAAAATATAAACATATGTATCGAAGTTACATTTAAGTAAGCAAAATCAAATAAAACAAAAAAAAATTATAAGAATATATATTTAAGCAACAACATGAACTTATGAATCAGGATAATTGTAAAAACTGTAAAGGTGTATGGATTCAAAACAAAAAAAAAATTTCATTTAATACTGAAAAGAAAATTTTTTTTCCCCAAAGGGAGAGGGTGTTGTGCACGATTACTAATTGAATTGTCACACTGACAAATGTCAAAATAGCCCCTACCTATTGACAACCGCGACATCTACTCTAAGCGGACAATACGCGCACTAACTAATTAATTTTTATATTTTTGAATTCAAAAACCAGTCCATACACCGATCGATTCAGCAAAATGTTTCATATATATAGGAGAATAGAATACAGAATAAAACACAGTCTGTATTGGAACGCTAGCCCGATGGGCGACCAACCAGTCTGTTTCATAAAGAATACAAGTCTTTTGATTTAATTCTTTTCCATACAAAGCACGTTCCAGCACTTGCTACGCGGCGACCCTTTTCGCCACGCAAGTGCAACAAACTGCTAGGAGTATTGTTTGAATAGAAAGAAGAATATTTCTTTCTTTAATTCCTTTTTTATAATTCACTCGGCCATAGAGAGAAATAATATTTCCCTCTGCTATTTTGGTGCGAAATCAAGAAATTTAGAATTGGAAGTAAGGACGAATAGGGACACCTCAGGTGTCTTAATGGCAAAAATGTTGCCAATTCTACTGTAAGGCAATGTGTTCAATGCGCAAGGACACGGCCTCAGATATTAAGTTAATTAATGGGGAATTTACCAGCCGAAAGGATTCAACAATCAAGACCTTTCCTGCATGTAGGTGTTGATTTTTGCGGACCTGTGCAAATCCACTTTAAACTACGTGGGAATCGGCCAATAAAATCGTATATAGCCATTTTTGTCTGTTTTTCAACGAAAGCAGTCCATTTAGAACTGGTGTCAGACTTAACATCAGCCGCATTTATTGGATGTCTGAAAAGATTTATCGCCAGAAGAGGAAGGCCAGCCAAAATTTTTTGTGATAACGCTACTAATTTCGTCGGAGCACACTCAGAATAAGAGGAATTATCTGCTGTCTTTCATCAGAAAGAGGGTAAGGAAGCAATTCAAACTATGTGTAGCAAAGAGAGAATACAATGGTTACATATTCCTCCCCGATCTCCACATTTTGGAGGTCTGTGCGAAGCTGCAGTGAAATCAGCAAAATATCATCTAAAAAGGGTTTTGGAATGTGCTATCCTAACATATGAAGAGCTTCAAACGGCGATTTGCCAGGTTGAGGCTATATTAAATTCACGGCCCCTTACATCAATGTCATCAGATCCCAATGATTTTGAAGCACTCACTCCTGGGCACTTCCTCATTGGACAGCTATTAGCAACATTAGCCGAACCAATAATAGAACCATCAAACATCTCAATTACAGTCAGATGGAAGTAAGTACGATATTTGCACTCTGAATTTTGGCGAAGATGGTCAAAAAAATATCTACAGCAGCTTCAATCAAGAAATAAATGGCAAAAAAGTCAGCCAAATATTGATGTTGGAGCACTAGCCCTATTAAAAGACAAAAATCTCCCTCCGCTGCAATGGCGCATGGGAAGAATAGAAAAAACCATTACTGGGCCAGATAACCGCACCAGAGTAGTAATGGTGAAAACCTCTTCAGGAATAACAAAGCGAGCAATTCAGAAAATTTGTCCTTAACCAAATAACATACACACACCAGAGACATCGCTAATGGAATTAACAGACCCGATAAGGAACGACAGCGTCATAAGAATGCTGAAAATCGCTCCAGTAAGCACAAATTACCCCTCACTACAAAAAACTCTTAGCACTAAACGAAAAACAAACGATGTGGAAAGACAGAACCCAAAGAAAGGAAAAATATCACTACTCCAAACTCTGTTGTGTGTGTTTCTGGCACTACCAGTTGTCATAGCATCAGACATTGAAACATTAAATAACAGCAACAGTCCAATTGAAGTTACCCCTTTTCATTATAATCCGGGTATATTTTTGAGGAAATCGGCCAAATCAGACTAACTGACAGTACGTGGAAAATTATTACATTTTACGACCTAACCGGATATTGAATGGAATATGAAGGTCTAACAAGCTATTTAACACAGATGACCGAAGTTTGTGCAAGCCAAGACAAACTGGAGAACATCGCTGAATTTTGTAACGTAATCTTGTCTCAACTTCAACATCAACAAATAGAAGTACAAGAAAAAAATGAACTTATGTACCTACATCACTCAAGAAAACGACTTTCAACGTAATCGGATCTGCAGCACACTTGTTGTTTGGCGTACTTGATGAAGACTTCGCAAAAATCTATGAGCAAGATATTGAAAAAACAAGGGCAAATGAAAATCACCTCCTATAATTAATAAAGAATCAAACAAGCA
This sequence comes from Nemotelus nigrinus, assembly GCA_947369275.1. Classification (NCBI taxonomy): domain Eukaryota; kingdom Metazoa; phylum Arthropoda; class Insecta; order Diptera; family Stratiomyidae; genus Nemotelus; species Nemotelus nigrinus. The sequence continues at coordinate 119,073,683 of OX376372.1, read as the reverse complement.
TCATCGACGGAACACTTGCCATCTTTAAAAGGAGCACTGAATCAATGCACCATCAGTTTCAATTTATTGAAACTCAACTACAAGAATTAACTACAGCATCAAGAAAACGAGAATAATTTTTACAAAGCTTCAACTTATTAGCTTTACAAACATCATTACTCCTTCATCATCTTCAAAAAGCACAAGAGGCGATGTTGCAAGTACTGACAAATACGTATCAAGGAAAAATACATCCATTGTTACTAAACAACCCTGTAGGAAAAATGGCAAGGCGTTGCTTGAGAATTGATTCTGGAAGTACTACATTATTCACGAAGCTCCATTACTAACAATGTAATCGAGTTTGTCGAGTAAGCGATCAAGTAACAACTTACCCGCTGCATTACCTTTCTTAAAAAGTAATGCAGTAGATAACTTGTTGCTTATTTTTACGAGCAAATGAGGCTGCGTAGCCACAATTTTTATTAAAATACTGCGCAATTCTTCTGCAAGCAGCTCCGAAAAAATTGTATGTTTCAACAGCGGCATATATATATATATATATGTATATATATATTTATAAATATATATATATATATATATATATATATATATATATATATATATATATATATATATATATATATATATATATATATATATATATATATATATATTCAAATATATATATATATATATGCAAATATATATATATATATATATATATATATATATATATATATATATATATATATATATATATATATATATATATATATATTTATATATATATATATATATATATATTTATATATATATATATATAAATATATATATAATGCGAAAGATATGAAAATGTGAAGTGAACAAAAAAACCGATTCATGAATAGTGCCCGGCAATTTGAGACCTCTCAGTGTCTGGTTTGTCCCCACAATTGTTGCAGACTATTTGATGTATACAACAATGGGGTGAAATTACACCATATAATCTAGTTACTGCCGAGCAGTTTTGACTGATATGCATCACGCTTTAAATGATAGAGATTTAATTAAGAAAATTCCTCTGTTTCTACCGTATATTTTTAAAGCTGTTGATATCCATCACTGTGATCACATTGAATTGGAATTTCTCAATGTTAAATCCAAATATTCAGCTGTTTGAAATAATGCTTCAGTCAATATTCCAGCAATTGTGTTGTATTCAGGCAAGTGACTCATTCTGGACAGATATGACTCGATTGACCCACAGACTCTCGACAGTGCATCTGGAACGACGTTTTGAGTTCGATGCTCGATGTTAAAATACGAAGACTGATACTTCAAACTCCAGCGAGCCAATCTACTAAAAAGGTCCTGTTGTCCCATAAGTCATTTAAGACAAACATGGTCAGTAATGATGGTGAAAGGCAGCCAGTCGATGTATGCTCTGTGTTAAAAAAAGAGAATTAGAAAACCCAACTCACTTGAGTTTTATTGCTAGAATGATTTTATTCGATATAATGTTTTGTATTTATAGCATTTATAAAATTCGTACATTGGACCTTATATTAATTGAAGTGAATTCATATTGCTGATGCTTCATAAGCAATATTTACAATTTCGCTTATTGACCAGAGCTGATGAACCTTGATCGCGTGCTTCATTAATTGTCAACAATGCAATATTGGGACAGTGACCGAACTTATGTAAATGAAGTTAAACAAAAATGCGAATGCTATGAAAATAATGCTCTGGGCTTGAAAAAATAGCAATGCGTGAAATTTGCTTAAGTTTTTGTTTGTATCTTATATGCATATTTAACTTATTCTAACAATGCATATTTAACTTATTTTAACATCTTCCGCCACCTTAAATTCTCTCTCGAGAATTTTAGAAATTTGTTGATTGTTATGTAGCTTTCTTTTTAGTCCGTATAAAGCAGCTATTATCAAGATGATAGCTATTGATGTGTAATTTACAATATAGTTGTGTTTGTCGTGTGTTGATAGATGTTCTGGTAGTTCAGCATTCATTTGGTCCCGTACTTGGTTTGTCAGTTCTTGTAGATGAGAATGATCCATGGTGAAGTTTGGTAGTGTTAGTGGTGTGATTGGGTGTTAAATTTTAATTGGATGCTTTTCAATGTGTTGTGACAGGTCTATTTTGGGAACAAACATGAAGCTAGCTTTGTCCGTTAAAAACTGTTTGTCCAGAGATCATGACTGCTTGATTACTTATTGCGCAGTTTCAGAATTCTACTTCCTGAAATGACCTTGTTATAGAATTGTGTGCCACAAATTATATCAACGGTAGTCTGTTTTTGTAGTATGAATATCCAATTATTTTTTGTTGATAATTGCATCTAATGATCTTGGATTGTGGTTGATTGAATCGCGCAAATTGGAAAAAATTCAGAAGCATGTGTTAGCAGGCTGAATTCGCATCTAAATCGGATGTTGTTGATTACAAATGAAGTTCTCTGCTTCTAATTGGTGGCAATTACTCTTTTCCATTTCAGATAGTGGATAATATTTGCCACGTTGCATTGTTACTGCCATGTATGTTGTGGATGGCTCTATTTGGAATGATATGTTTTTGAAGTGAGTTGGTACTGGATAGAGTTTTATAAGTTGATATTTTTCTGCACTTACAAGTGGAATTCGAATATCAAATATGATGTTTTTTGCGGTGGTTCTAGTTTTTACTGTGGCTATGCTGTAGATCGATTGCAGTGATCTTGGATCAACTGGAACTACTTGTCCTGCTGGAAGATGTTCTCGCATGATCTGCAGTTGTGTGCGAAGCTGTGCATTCCCTGTAGTTTCAGTAAGTCATTCAGCATGCGATGCGTAACTACTTCTAGGTAATGGTAACTAATTACCAAGGTAAGCGCTTCCAATATAATTTCTGCATTACATTTAACTCATTATGTCATAGGAGGTAATGTGTTGTGATTGTATTCTGTACTAGTTACGGAAACAGTTACATTGTAGTGCTTTCAAAAGTGATGATAGAAAATCAGTTCAGTAAGAGATACGCTGTAATGCATTACAGAAGTAGTGATATGGTACGTTGATATATAGTGAAAACTACGAAAATTGTAAATAATCATCTCGAAAACGTACGAGTATGCGTGATGGAAATCAAAGTCTAATTCGGAGTGTAGTACACCAATGACGCTGATTCGTTTAGTTGAAAAATAAATATGTATAATTTTTTTACAAAATATATACACAGATTTCATGGATGAAAAAAGACAAGTAAAACAGCAAATATTACTATAAAGTCAATAAATTTTATTTATCAAAACAAGGATATAAAATCAAAATATTCCAGCATTATTCAAAATACACTATTTTAAACCTATATTTCAATAGAAAAATCGAACACGCGTTCACATCACTTGCACAAACTCGCACTGTTGAAACATACAATTTTTTCGGAGCTGCTTGCAGAAGAATTGCGCAGTATTTTAATAAAAATTGTGGCTACGCAGCCTCATTTGCTCGTAAAAATAAGCAACAAGTTATCTACTGCATTACTTTTTAAGAAAGGTAATGCAGCGGGTAAGTTGTTACTTGATCGCTTACTCGACAAACTCGATTACATTGTTAGTAATGGAGCTTCGTGAATAATGTAGTACTTCCAGAATCAATTCTCAAGCAACGCCTTGCCATTTTTCCTACAGGGTTGTTAAGTAACAATGGATGTATTTTTCCTTGATACGTATTTGTCAGTACTTGCAACATCGCCTCTTGTGCTTTTTGAAGATGATGAAGGAGTAATGATGTTTGTAAAGCTAATAAGTTGAAGCTTTTTAAAAATTATTCTCGTTTTCTTGATGCTGTAGTTAATTCTTGTAGTTGAGTTTCAATAAATTGAAACTGATGGTGCATTGATTCAGTGCTCCTTTTAAAGATGGCAAGTGTTCCGTTGATGATGCTTGTTTGATTCTTTATTAATTATAGGAGGTGATTTTCATTTGCCCTTGTTTTTTCAATATCTTGCTCATAGATTTTTGCGAAGTCTTCATCAAGTACGCCAAACAACAAGTGTGCTGCAGATCCGATTACGTTGAAAGTCGTTTTCTTGAGTGATGTAGGTACATAAGTTCATTTTTTTCTTGTACTTCTATTTGTTGATGTTGAAGTTGAGACAAGATTACGTTACAAAATTCAGCGATGTTCTCCAGTTTGTCTTGGCTTGCACAAACTTCGGTCATCTGTGTTAAATAGCTTGTTAGACCTTCATATTCCATTCAATATCCGGTTAGGTCGTAAAATGTAATAATTTTCCACGTACTGTCAGTTAGTCTGATTTGGCCGATTTCCTCAAAAATATACCCGGATTATAATGAAAAGGGGTAACTTCAATTGGACTGTTGCTGTTATTTAATGTTTCAATGTCTGATGCTATGACAACTGGTAGTGCCAGAAACACACACAACAGAGTTTGGAGTAGTGATATTTTTCCTTTCTTTGGGTTCTGTCTTTCCACATCGTTTGTTTTTCGTTTAGTGCTAAGAGTTTTTTGTAGTGAGGGGTAATTTGTGCTTACTGGAGCGATTTTCAGCATTCTTATGACGCTGTCGTTCCTTATCGGGTCTGTTAATTCCATTAGCGATGTCTCTGGTGTGTGTATGTTATTTGGTTAAGGACAAATTTTCTGAATTGCTCGCTTTGTTATTCCTGAAGAGGTTTTCACCATTACTACTCTGGTGCGGTTATCTGGCCCAGTAATGGTTTTTTCTATTCTTCCCATGCGCCATTGCAGCGGAGGGAGATTTTTGTCTTTTAATAGGGCTAGTGCTCCAACATCAATATTTGGCTGACTTTTTTGCCATTTATTTCTTGATTGAAGCTGCTGTAGATATTTTTTTGACCATCTTCGCCAAAATTCAGAGTGCAAATATCGTACTTACTTCCATCTGACTGTAATTGAGATGTTTGATGGTTCTATTATTGGTTCGGCTAATGTTGCTAATAGCTGTCCAATGAGGAAGTGCCCAGGAGTGAGTGCTTCAAAATCATTGGGATCTGATGACATTGATGTAAGGGGCCGTGAATTTAATATAGCCTCAACCTGGCAAATCGCCGTTTGAAGCTCTTCATATGTTAGGATAGCACATTCCAAAACCCTTTTTAGATGATATTTTGCTGATTTCACTGCAGCTTCCCACAGACCTCCAAAATGTGGAGATCGGGGAGGAATATGTAACCATTGTATTCTCTCTTTGCTACACATAGTTTGAATTGCTTCCTTACCCTCTTTCTGATGAAAGACAGCAGATAATTCCTCTTATTCTGAGTGTGCTCCGACGAAATTAGTAGCGTTATCACAAAAAATTTTGGCTGGCCTTCCTCTTCTGGCGATAAATCTTTTCAGACATCCAATAAATGCGGCTGATGTTAAGTCTGACACCAGTTCTAAATGGACTGCTTTCGTTGAAAAACAGACAAAAATGGCTATATACGATTTTATTGGCCGATTCCCACGTAGTTTAAAGTGGATTTGCACAGGTCCGCAAAAATCAACACCTACATGCAGGAAAGGTCTTGATTGTTGAATCCTTTCGGCTGGTAAATTCCCCATTAATTAACTTAATATCTGAGGCCGTGTCCTTGCGCATTGAACACATTGCCTTACAGTAGAATTGGCAACATTTTTGCCATTAAGACACCTGAGGTGTCCCTATTCGTCCTTACTTCCAATTCTAAATTTCTTGATTTCGCACCAAAATAGCAGAGGGAAATATTATTTCTCTCTATGGCCGAGTGAATTATAAAAAAGGAATTAAAGAAAGAAATATTCTTCTTTCTATTCAAACAATACTCCTAGCAGTTTGTTGCACTTGCGTGGCGAAAAGGGTCGCCGCGTAGCAAGTGCTGGAACGTGCTTTGTATGGAAAAGAATTAAATCAAAAGACTTGTATTCTTTATGAAACAGACTGGTTGGTCGCCCATCGGGCTAGCGTTCCAATACAGACTGTGTTTTATTCTGTATTCTATTCTCCTATATATATGAAACATTTTGCTGAATCGATCGGTGTATGGACTGGTTTTTGAATTCAAAAATATAAAAATTAATTAGTTAGTGCGCGTATTGTCCGCTTAGAGTAGATGTCGCGGTTGTCAATAGGTAGGGGCTATTTTGACATTTGTCAGTGTGACAATTCAATTAGTAATCGTGCACAACACCCTCTCCCTTTGGGGAAAAAAAATTTTCTTTTCAGTATTAAATGAAATTTTTTTTTGTTTTGAATCCATACACCTTTACAGTTTTTACAATTATCCTGATTCATAAGTTCATGTTGTTGCTTAAATATATATTCTTATAATTTTTTTTTGTTTTATTTGATTTTGCTTACTTAAATGTAACTTCGATACATATGTTTATATTTTTTTTTTGGTTGAATATAATTCTAGTCTTGTAATAACTATATGCATTTTGTTTTATTGAATATTGACTGAAGCATTATTTCAAACAGCTGAATATTTGGATTTAACATTGAGAAATTCCAATTCAATGTGATCACAGTGATGGATATCAACAGCTTTAAAAATATACGGTAGAAACAGAGGAATTTTCTTAATTAAATCTCTATCATTTAAAGCGTGATGCATATCAGTCAAAACTGCTCGGCAGTAACTAGATTATATGGTGTAATTTCACCCCATTGATGTATACATCAAATAGTCTGCAACAATTGTGGGGACAAACCAGACACTGAGAGGTCTCAAATTGCCGGGCACTATTCATGAATCGGTTTTTTTGTTCACTTCACATTTTCATATCTTTCGCATTATATATATATTCATATATATATATATAAATATATATATATATATATATATATATATATATATATATATATATATATATATATATATATATATATATATTTGTATATATATATATATATATTTGAATATATATATATATATATATATATATATATATATATATATATATATATATATATATATATATATATATATATATATATATATATATATATATATATATATATATATATATATTTATATTTATAAATATATATATACATATATATATATATATATATATGCCGCTGTTGAAACATACAATTTTTTCGGAGCTGCTTGCAGAAGAATTGCGCAGTATTTTAATAAAAATTGTGGCTACGCAGCCTCATTTGCTCGTAAAAATAAGCAACAAGTTATCTACTGCATTACTTTTTAAGAAAGGTAATGCAGCGGGTAAGTTGTTACTTGATCGCTTACTCGACAAACTCGATTACATTGTTAGTAATGGAGCTTCGTGAATAATGTAGTACTTCCAGAATCAATTCTCAAGCAACGCCTTGCCATTTTTCCTACAGGGTTGTTTAGTAACAATGGATGTATTTTTCCTTGATACGTATTTGTCAGTACTTGCAACATCGCCTCTTGTGCTTTTTGAAGATGATGAAGGAGTAATGATGTTTGTAAAGCTAATAAGTTGAAGCTTTGTAAAAATTATTCTCGTTTTCTTGATGCTGTAGTTAATTCTTGTAGTTGAGTTTCAATAAATTGAAACTGATGGTGCATTGATTCAGTGCTCCTTTTAAAGATGGCAAGTGTTCCGTCGATGATGCTTGTTTGATTCTTTATTAATTATAGGAGGTGATTTTCATTTGCCCTTGTTTTTTCAATATCTTGCTCATAGATTTTTGCGAAGTCTTCATCAAGTACGCCAAACAACAAGTGTGCTGCAGATCCGACTACGTTGAAAGTCGTTTTCTTGAGTGATGTAGGTACATAAGTTCATTTTTTTCTTGTACTTCTATTTGTTGATGTTGAAGTTGAGACAAGATTACGTTACAAAATTCAGCGATGTTCTCCAGTTTGTCTTGGCTTGCACAAACTTCGGTCATCTGTGTTAAATAGCTTGTTAGACCTTCATATTCCATTCAATATCCGGTTAGGTCGTAAAATGTAATAATTTTCCACGTACTGTCAGTTAGTCTGATTTGGCCGATTTCCTCAAAAATATACCCGGATTATAATGAAAAGGGGTAACTTCAATTGGACTGTTGCTGTTATTTAATGTTTCAATGTCTGATGCTATGACAACTGGTAGTGCCAGAAACACACACAACAGAGTTTGGAGTAGTGATATTTTTCCTTTCTTTGGGTTCTGTCTTTCCACATCGTTTGTTTTTCGTTTAGTGCTAAGAGTTTTTTGTAGTGAGGGGTAATTTGTGCTTACTGGAGCGATTTTCAGCATTCTTATGACGCTGTCGTTCCTTATCGGGTCTGTTAATTCCATTAGCGATGTCTCTGGTGTGTGTATGTTATTTGGTTAAGGACAAATTTTCTGAATTGCTCGCTTTGTTATTCCTGAAGAGGTTTTCACCATTACTACTCTGGTGCGGTTATCTGGCCCAGTAATGGTTTTTTCTATTCTTCCCATGCGCCATTGCAGCGGAGGGAGATTTTTGTCTTTTAATAGGGCTAGTGCTCCAACATCAATATTTGGCTGACTTTTTTGCCATTTATTTCTTGATTGAAGCTGCTGTAGATATTTTTTTGACCATCTTCGCCAAAATTCAGAGTGCAAATATCGTACTTACTTCCATCTGACTGTAATTGAGATGTTTGATGGTTCTATTATTGGTTCGGCTAATGTTGCTAATAGCTGTCCAATGAGGAAGTGCCCAGGAGTGAGTGCTTCAAAATCATTGGGATCTGATGACATTGATGTAAGGGGCCGTGAATTTAATATAGCCTCAACCTGGCAAATCGCCGTTTGAAGCTCTTCATATGTTAGGATAGCACATTCCAAAACCCTTTTTAGATGATATTTTGCTGATTTCACTGCAGCTTCGCACAGACCTCCAAAATGTGGAGATCGGGGAGGAATATGTAACCATTGTATTCTCTCTTTGCTACACATAGTTTGAATTGCTTCCTTACCCTCTTTCTGATGAAAGACAGCAGATAATTCCTCTTATTCTGAGTGTGCTCCGACGAAATTAGTAGCGTTATCACAAAAAATTTTGGCTGGCCTTCCTCTTCTGGCGATAAATCTTTTCAGACATCCAATAAATGCGGCTGATGTTAAGTCTGACACCAGTTCTAAATGGACTGCTTTCGTTGAAAAACAGACAAAAATGGCTATATACGATTTTATTGGCCGATTCCCACGTAGTTTAAAGTGGATTTGCACAGGTCCGCAAAAATCAACACCTACATGCAGGAAAGGTCTTGATTGTTGAATCCTTTCGGCTGGTAAATTCCCCATTAATTAACTTAATATCTGAGGCCGTGTCCTTGCGCATTGAACACATTGCCTTACAGTAGAATTGGCAACATTTTTGCCATTAAGACACCTGAGGTGTCCCTATTCGTCCTTACTTCCAATTCTAAATTTCTTGATTTCGCACCAAAATAGCAGAGGGAAATATTATTTCTCTCTATGGCCGAGTGAATTATAAAAAAGGAATTAAAGAAAGAAATATTCTTCTTTCTATTCAAACAATACTCCTAGCAGTTTGTTGCACTTGCGTGGCGAAAAGGGTCGCCGCGTAGCAAGTGCTGGAACGTGCTTTGTATGGAAAAGAATTAAATCAAAAGACTTGTATTCTTTATGAAACAGACTGGTTGGTCGCCCATCGGGCTAGCGTTCCAATACAGACTGTGTTTTATTCTGTATTCTATTCTCCTATATATATGAAACATTTTGCTGAATCGATCGGTGTATGGACTGGTTTTTGAATTCAAAAATATAAAAATTAATTAGTTAGTGCGCGTATTGTCCGCTTAGAGTAGATGTCGCGGTTGTCAATAGGTAGGGGCTATTTTGACATTTGTCAGTGTGACAATTCAATTAGTAATCGTGCACAACACCCTCTCCCTTTGGGGAAAAAAAATTTTCTTTTCAGTATTAAATGAAATTTTTTTTTTGTTTTGAATCCATACACCTTTACAGTTTTTACAATTATCCTGATTCATAAGTTCATGTTGTTGCTTAAATATATATTCTTATAATTTTTTTTTGTTTTATTTGATTTTGCTTACTTAAATGTAACTTCGATACATATGTTTATATTTTTTTTTTGGTTGAATATAATTCTAGTCTTGTAATAACTATATGCATTTTGTTTTATTGAATATTGACTGAAGCATTATTTCAAACAGCTGAATATTTGGATTTAACATTGAGAAATTCCAATTCAATGTGATCACAGTGATGGATATCAACAGCTTTAAAAATATACGGTAGAAACAGAGGAATTTTCTTAATTAAATCTCTATCATTTAAAGCGTGATGCATATCAGTCAAAACTGCTCGGCAGTAACTAGATTATATGGTGTAATTTCACCCCATTGATGTATACATCAAATAGTCTGCAACAATTGTGGGGACAAACCAGACACTGAGAGGTCTCAAATTGCCGGGCACTATTCATGAATCGGTTTTTTTGTTCACTTCACATTTTCATATCTTTCGCATTATATATATATTTATATATATATATATATAAATATATATATATATATATATATATATATATATATATATATATATATATATATATATATATATATATATATTTGTATATATATATATATATATATTTGAATATATATATATATATATATATATATATATATATATATATATATATATATATATATATATATATATATATATATATATATATATATATATATATATATATATATATATTTATATTTATAAATATATATATACATATATATATATATATATATATATATGCCGCTGTTGAAACATACAATTTTTTCGGAGCTGCTTGCAGAAGAATTGCGCAGTATTTTAATAAAAATTGTGGCTACGCAGCCTCATTTGCTCGTAAAAATAAGCAACAAGTTACCTACTGCATTACTTTTTAAGAAAGGTAATGCAGCGGGTAAGTTGTTACTTGATCGCTTACTCGACAAACTCGATTACATTGTTAGTAATGGAGCTTCGTGAATAATGTAGTACTTCCAGAATCAATTCTCAAGCAACGCCTTGCCATTTTTCCTACAGGGTTGTTTAGTAACAATGGATGTATTTTTCCTTGATACGTATTTGTCAGTACTTGCAACATCGCCTCTTGTGCTTTTTGAAGATGATGAAGGAGTAATGATGTTTGTAAAGCTAATAAGTTGAAGCTTTGTAAAAATTATTCTCGTTTTCTTGATGCTGTAGTTAATTCTTGTAGTTGAGTTTCAATAAATTGAAACTGATGGTGCATTGATTCAGTGCTCCTTTTAAAGATGGCAAGTGTTCCGTCGATGATGCTTGTTTGATTCTTTATTAATTATAGGAGGTGATTTTCATTTGCCCTTGTTTTTTCAATATCTTGCTCATAGATTTTTGCGAAGTCTTCATCAAGTACGCCAAACAACAAGTGTGCTGCAGATCCGATTACGTTGAAAGTCGTTTTCTTGAGTGATGTAGGTACATAAGTTCATTTTTTTCTTGTACTTCTATTTGTTGATGTTGAAGTTGAGACAAGATTACGTTACAAAATTCAGCGATGTTCTCCAGTTTGTCTTGGCTTGCACAAACTTCGGTCATCTGTGTTAAATAGCTTGTTAGACCTTCATATTCCATTCAATATCCGGTTAGGTCGTAAAATGTAATAATTTTCCACGTACTGTCAGTTAGTCTGATTTGGCCGATTTCCTCAAAAATATACCCGGATTATAATGAAAAGGGGTAACTTCAATTGGACTGTTGCTGTTATTTAATGTTTCAATGTCTGATGCTATGACAACTGGTAGTGCCAGAAACACACACAACAGAGTTTGGAGTAGTGATATTTTTCCTTTCTTTGGGTTCTGTCTTTCCACATCGTTTGTTTTTCGTTTAGTGCTAAGAGTTTTTTGTAGTGAGGGGTAATTTGTGCTTACTGGAGCGATTTTCAGCATTCTTATGACGCTGTCGTTCCTTATCGGGTCTGTTAATTCCATTAGCGATGTCTCTGGTGTGTGTATGTTATTTGGTTAAGGACAAATTTTCTGAATTGCTCGCTTTGTTATTCCTGAAGAGGTTTTCACCATTACTACTCTGGTGCGGTTATCTGGCCCAGTAATGGTTTTTTCTATTCTTCCCATGCGCCATTGCAGCGGAGGGAGATTTTTGTCTTTTAATAGGGCTAGTGCTCCAACATCAATATTTGGCTGACTTTTTTGCCATTTATTTCTTGATTGAAGCTGCTGTAGATATTTTTTTGACCATCTTCGCCAAAATTCAGAGTGCAAATATCGTACTTACTTCCATCTGACTGTAATTGAGATGTTTGATGGTTCTATTATTGGTTCGGCTAATGTTGCTAATAGCTGTCCAATGAGGAAGTGCCCAGGAGTGAGTGCTTCAAAATCATTGGGATCTGATGACATTGATGTAAGGGGCCGTGAATTTAATATAGCCTCAACCTGGCAAATCGCCGTTTGAAGCTCTTCATATGTTAGGATAGCACATTCCAAAACCCTTTTTAGATGATATTTTGCTGATTTCACTGCAGCTTCCCACAGACCTCCAAAATGTGGAGATCGGGGAGGAATATGTAACCATTGTATTCTCTCTTTGCTACACATAGTTTGAATTGCTTCCTTACCCTCTTTCTGATGAAAGACAGCAGATAATTCCTCTTATTCTGAGTGTGCTCCGACGAAATTAGTAGCGTTATCACAAAAAATTTTGGCTGGCCTTCCTCTTCTGGCGATAAATCTTTTCAGACATCCAATAAATGCGGCTGATGTTAAGTCTGACACCAGTTCTAAATGGACTGCTTTCGTTGAAAAACAGACAAAAATGGCTATATACGATTTTATTGGCCGATTCCCACGTAGTTTAAAGTGGATTTGCACAGGTCCGCAAAAATCAACGCCTACATGCAGGAAAGGTCTTGATTGTTGAATCCTTTCGGCTGGTAAATTCCCCATTAATTAACTTAATATCTGAGGCCGTGTCCTTGCGCATCGCACACATTGCCTTACAGTAGAATTGGCAACATTTTTGCCATTAAGACACCTGAGGTGTTCCTATTCGTCCTTACTTCCAATTCTAAATTTCTTGATTTCGCACCAAAATAGCAGAGAGAAATATTATTTCTCTCTATGGCCGAGTGAATTATAAAAAAGGAATTAAAGAAAGAAATATTCTTCTTTCTATTCAAACAATACTCCTAGCAGTTTGTTGCACTTGCGTGGCGAAAAGGGTCGCCGCGTAGCAAGTGCTGGAACGTGCTTTGTATGGAAAAGAATTAAATCAAAAGACTTGTATTCTTTATGAAACAGACTGGTTGGTCGCCCATCGGGCTAGCGTTCCAATACAGACTGTGTTTTATTCTGTATTCTATTCTCCTATATATATGAAACATTTTGCTGAATCGATCGGTGTATGGACTGGTTTTTGAATTCAAAAATATAAAAATTAATTAGTTAGTGCGCGTATTGTCCGCTTAGAGTAGATGTCGCGGTTGTCAATAGGTAGGGGCTATTTTGACATTTGTCAGTGTGACAATTCAATTAGTAATCGTGCACAACACCCTCTCCCTTTGGGGAAAAAAATTTTCTTTTCAGTATTAAATGAAATTTTTTTTTTTTGTTTTGAATCCATACACCTTTACAGTTTTTACAATTATCCTGATTCATAAGTTCATGTTGTTGCTTAAATATATATTCTTATAATTTTTTTTTGTTTTATTTGATTTTGCTTACTTAAATGTAACTTCGATACATATGTTTATATTTTTTTTTGGTTGAATATAATTCTAGTCTTGTAATAACTATATGCATTTTGTTTTGCATATTTTGTTTTTTGATTCTTGTTTTACATTAATACTGTACATGTTCAAATGTGTTTATCACTTTTTCAAATTAGTGGTGTATACAATTTTAATAGGTTATTGTGATATTTTTTACATTTTCCGTTTATTAATATATGAGTATTTACATTATCTCTTTCTATTATTTCATATGGTCCGTGATATGTGTTCTGCAACTTCTTTCTATTAATATTTCTGACTAAAACTAGATCTCCTACTTTGAATGTTGCTGGGTTTGTGTTACTATCTAATCTATTTTTTCTCTCCTTTTTCACTTTCTCAATTATGTTTTGAGCTAAACTAATGCTATTTCTAAGACTAAAGACAGACGACACAAGTTAATTATCATTAACACAATGATCATTGAACGCTAATGATAATTTGTTTGGAGAGTGACACACGGTTATTTGAATGAGGTTGTTTAACAGCTGTAGGTTGTTTGAATTTAAATGGTATTATTTTGACAGCTATTGTTTATCGTTTTACTGCGAATGAGCCTTTGTGTAAAATTATGGAAATTTTACACAAAAAAAAAGTTTAATCACGATAAGGAAGAAAATATAAAATGTTCAGATATTGAAGAAGAGAATACGAAGAAATGTGCAAAAAATGAAACATTTGCATGCCATATTGTAATATATTCGAAATAATATGTTTATGTTTTTGACAGTTAGAAACTACATTATTTCAAATGGAATTTCCCGAATTTCCCCAGTAAATTTCATAATCTTCTCCGTAGATGGTGCGACAATCGATAAGAGCAAATGAGCATTAGCTTCCAAATGATAATTCGTAGAACCTCATTGATGATGTTATAAATGATGATTAACCATGACACACGTAATGGATAATGATCATTGGGCTCGAAATGATAATTAACTTGTGTCGACTGTCTAGGCTCTAAGTCTAATTTTTAGTTCATTAACGAAATTGTCTATATTGTTAATCGGTTCATTTTTTTCTATAATGTCATCGGGCAATTGGGGTAATCTGCCATATACTAATTCGTATGGAGAATATTCTGTATCAATATGTGGATTCGTATTGTACGCGAAAGTGTAATACGGTATCCATTTGTCCCATTCATAATCATTAGCAAAATTAAGCAAATATTCGTTTAATACTCTGTGGTTACGTTCCACTGAGCCGAGTGTTTCATGATGATATGGTGCTGAGAAAATTTGTTGAATTTTTAATAAATTGCAAATGTTTCCCATTAGCTCATTGGCGAATTCAGTTCCATTATCTGATTTTAAAGTTTTGAAAATACCATGCTTTAATATTAGTTGTTCTACTAGTGTTTTGGCGATAGTTTTAGCATCTTTTGTTTCAATTGGGTGTGCAATAACGTATTTTGACAATTCGCATTGCATTGTGAGAATGTATCGATAACCGTTGGATATTCTTAATGGTCCTACTGTGTCTATAGCAATTGTTTCGAATGTGTTCTCTGGTGTGTCTGTTATTGTTTGTTTCTCTTTTATATGTTGTGTTTGTTTATTTTTCGCACAAGTTTCACAGTTTTGAATAAATGTCTTTGTCATCTTATTCATGTCTTTCCATATATATTTTTGCTTTAGTTTTAGTAATGTTTTTCTGACACCTAAGTGTCCTCCTATCGGTGTTGTATGGTAGTTATTTATTAGTTTAAATTGTATTATTTTATCGGTTATTCGTTTTGGTGGTTTGTATATTATTATTTTTAGGGGTTCTTTATTCTTTGTTAGAATACTCTTCTGTAGTTGATTAAATTTGTTTTTAAATTCTTCCTTATTGATCATGTTATATATTTCATCTTTTTCTTCAATGTATATTTTCGTTATATTTTTTCTAGTTGCTTGTGATGTCAGTTTCTCCAATGTCGAAACTAATTCCGATGGATTATCGCTGCATCTAACTAGGATCTGATTATGTTCAAATATAATTTTTCGAATTTTTCCCATTTCGAATTTTAATTTCTTTAAATTTTTTATATCAGCTGGGGAATCGCTGTTCCATATATAGATTTCGTTGTCCATTGGGTTATATTTTGGTTTGACTATTGTTCTTGTTTGCGTTTTTTCAGTGTTTTCTAAATTTTTTACCATGTTTCTTGTAAGTGGTAATACCTTCTTTTCTTCAGTAATGTTTCTCTGCTTTGGTATCATATCTTTTAATGTGTCTGAATTTAATTTGATGCGTGACAATGCATCTGCATTGACGTTCATCTTGTCTTTTCGATATATTATATCGAAATCATAATCGCATAAATCTAGTCTTATGCGTGTCATCTTTGATGATGGGTTTCTGTGAGTAAATAGTGATATAAGTGGCCTGTGGTCTGTAACGACTGTAAATTTATTTCCGAATAAATAGGGTCTAAAGAAATTTATCGCCCAATGGATTGCCAATAGTTCCTTTTCGATTATCGGTTTGTTTAATTCATGTTTTACTAGGGTTTTACTTGCGTATGAAATGGGTAAGTCATGTCCTATTTCACCTTGTGAGAGTACTGCACCTAATGCATAGTCTGTTGCATCGGTTGTGACAATAAATGGCTTATTGAAATCTGGATATTGTAATATTGGTGCATTCATCAGTTTATGCTTCAGTACTTCGAATGTTGATTGACATTTTTCTGTCCATATGAACTTTGTATTCTTTTCAGTAAATCGTTTAGGCATTTTGTTATTTTGGCGAAGTCTGGTATAAATCGTCGATAATAATTAGCAAATGCGACGAATCTTCGAACTTCGTCTGCATTTGTAGGTATCGGGTAGTTTTTAATTGTTTTGAATTTTGCAGGGTCTGTTCGGACTCCGTCTTTTGTTATTAAATGTCCCAAGTACACTACTTCACTTCTCAAAAAATTGCATTTTTTCAGGATTCAGTTTTAGGTTGTACTTCTCTAGCCTATCAAATATTTTCATTAAATTGGTATTGTGATGGGCGAGGCTGCAACCAAACACGATTATGTCATCGACATATAAGAATGCTGCTGAGTCTAATCCACTTAGGGCTACTGTTAGCATGCGTTGGAAGCTGTTTGATGAAATTGTTAGACCGAAAGGTAATCGTTTGAACTGATAATGCCCTTTGTTTGTTGAAAACGCTGTTATTGGTCTTGATTCCTCTGTCAGCTCGATTTGGTGAAAGGAACTTGTCATGTCCAGGGTGGAAAAGTATTTTGCTCTTCCTAGCCTGTCTAAAACATCTTCTAGCTTTGTGAGCGGGAACTTGTCATTAACAATTTTTTTGTTGAGTGCTCTAAAATCTACAACTAATCTCCATTTTGTTGGGCCTGACTCACTTTTCTTTGGTGTTAAAAGTAGTGGTGAGTTATATGGACTGGTAGAGTTTTCGATGATGTTATCATTTAGCAATTGATTTACTTGTCGATTGATTTCATCAATATGTGTATGGGGAAGTCTATAGTTCTTGATATACGTTGGTGTATTATCCGTGTCTTGTATATCTTGTTTGTAGAAGTTGTTTGCAGTAAGAGTATCGTGTTCTAGGTGAAAAATATGTTGATAGTTTTGGATAATTTCTAATATTGATTCTTGGTCTTTTGGGTTCAAGTGTTTTAGTTTAATGTATTTTAATAATTCTTGAAATCTTTGCTTTCCTTCGTTGTTTTTATTTACTGAAACACTATTTTTATTTATTTTGTATTTAGTTAATGGTTCTGTTTCTACTTTAAATCTTTGAATTACCATGTCTTTTTCGTTCGTGTTTAGTAGCTTTATATGTTTAATGCCTTCTGCTGGTATTATTGTGCTGCCTATGTAGACTCCTGGTGTTATTTCTTTGTTAGTTACTACACTGTCTTCTTCGATGGTAAAGTCGACTGGGCAAATGTATTCGCACCGTGCGGGTATCGTTAATTTATGTATTTCGCAATTTGTACTGATCGGTATAGTATACTCTTCATTGTCGACATTAATCGTTATCGTATAAGTTTCGTAATCAATTTTTGCTAGTTTTTGTACAAGGAAGTCTCTTCCTAGTATTCCGTCTGTAAGGATGGGAAAATCAGGTTCTACTATTTGGAAAGGGTAATGAATGTGTTTTTCACCAATGTTCAAGTCTAAATTAGCGTTGCCTAATGAATATATCTCCTGGTTTGTTATGCCAGAGAATTTGCATCGTTTATCTTCTTCTATTTTTTCATGCTCTGAAATTGCACTTATTTTGCATATTGATATATCAGCTTCTGTATCTATCAATAGCTTCAAATTTTTCCTTGATTTCTCACAATATAACGTAACGTAATTTTTTAATTGTGTATTTAGTAGGTATATTTTTTCTTCCTGTATCCCGGGGTCAACTTTTATTCTTCGTTGCTGCTGGCCTCCGGGCCTATTGAGTTTCCCTGTACTATATTTATTCTGTTTTGTCTGTTACTTTCATAGTTTCTGTTTGTTCCTCTGTTGTTCCTATTATTTGTGTTATGGTTCTGATATGTATTTCTATTTACTTCATGGTTGAAAATAATGCTTATTTTCCTTAAAACACCCGGCTATTACACAAATGATTTATTCTATTTTATTTAATCCAAATGATCCGCACTAGGCGATAGCTTATTGGTAACTAACAATATCATAACTACATTAAAGTAAGTAATTGAGAGGGAGTAAGCATTTAAAGCTTTTGAGAGAAATTTCTACATCTTCCCCGGCAGCCTGGAACAACTTCAATGCAACTCCAATGGATACAAATGCTGTACTGCTCTTCGTGTCTTCATCCTGTTGCTGAATCGTATTTGACAAGCTCGTACCTTTCCGTCACGACCTGGAAAGGTTTCTTCAACCACCGCCAATTTCCATTGCAGCCTCGGCGTTAAATTATCATATACCAAAACAACTTCGTCCCGTTGAATGTTTGACGATGATGATGGTCGAGAGTGCATCAGCGATCGAAGTTGTATCAGATACTCGTTTTTCCATCGTTTCCAAAAAATATGAAGAGTTCTCTGTCTGAAGTTCCACTTGCGACGCAATACGTTACATGTAAAGGTTTCAGAGGAAAGCTGGCTAGGATCATTAAGCACTGATGTTCCACTTGAATATACTCGAAGAAAATGCATTGGGGTCAAAGGTGCAAGATCCTTTGGATCGTCCGATATATACGTAAGAGGACGAGAATTTATTACCGCTTCCACTTCAATCAATACTGTGTGGAGTTCATCGTTGCTGAGAATGGAACGCATCATTGTAGCCTTTAATGCATTTTTGATACTACGGATGAGGCGCTCCCAGAAACCACCCCACCACGGTGCTCGTTCAACTATGAACTTCCAACGAATTCTATTCTCAGAAAGGAATTTGTTAGTCCGACTGTCTCGTGCAAACTCGTTCAAAGCGTTTAAATCCTTTGCTGCTCTTTTAAAAGTCTGAGCATTATCCGAGTAAATAATACCAGGTTTTCCTCGACGTGCTACAAACCTCCTCAAAGCCATAATAAACGATTCAGTAGACAAGGTAGGTACAAGCTCCAAATGAATAGCTCTTACTGCAGCGCACGTAAAAAGTAGAAAATACACCTTTTGGCTATTTTGAGTTAAAGGTTCCTTGACGTAAAGAGGACCCGCGAAATCCACTCCAGTAACTTCGAATGGTCGGCTTTGTGCCATTCTATCCCGCGGTAACGGCGCGAATGGCTGTGCTGCAGGTTTTGAAAATAACACTTTGTAAACGAAACATTTACTGACAACATTTTTTATAAGCTGCCTAGCCTTCGGAATCCAGAATCTGGATCGTAACTCTGCTAGAACCGTGTTTACTGCACTATGTAGCGAACGGCAATGTATGTCCATTACTATTAGTTTGGTAATGTGAGATCCCTTTGGAAGCAATATTGGTTGAGCAACATCTTCATCATCCGCTTCTATGTTTTGTAATCTACTCCGGGCTCGCAGTACATTAATTTGATCCAACGTTGGATTTAACGTTAAGAGAGGAGAGTTTTTCTCCACCTTCCCTTTCTTTCGTAAGGAACAAATATCCCCATAGTAATACACCCCTTGCACGTGTTTAATCCAATAAATTTCAGCTTCAGCAATTTTTTCTGTATTGGCATCAATCGTTGAGGCGATTTCTTGTTTTCTAAGTGACTTTGTGAAGCGTAGTATATATACTGTAACTCTGAGTACGCGTGTCCAGCTATTGAACCGCTCAGGTTGGAATAAAGGATCCTTGAAAGAAAAGTTATTAATATTGGGTTCAATTAATAAAGAGATTACCACTAGCTGGGAACAATCTGCTCCCATATCTTCTTGAGGCCAGTCACATTTATTACACCTTAGCCATTCAGGACCCGACATCCATAGATGTGAATTTAAAAGCACGTCTGCTTGCACACCTCGTGTTAAAAAGTCGGCTGGGTTTGACTTGCCAGAAACATGCCTCCAAGCAGAAATCATTGTGAACCTTCTAATTTCCGCTACCCTACTTTCTACATACGGCATCCACCTTTTAGAACCTCGAATCCAATGAAGAGTTATTTTCGAATCTGTCCAGAAATACACTTTCGAGGGCATCATTTTTAAATTAGTTCTCAGATAAGCATATAAACGCGCACCTATTAATGCCGCGGTTAACTCTAACTTTGGTAATGTCAAATCATCACATTTGCCTGTCTTTATTGGGGCTACCCGATTTTTCGCACAAACTATTCGAGTGTCTATAAACCCGTCTTCATTAACGATTCGTAAATACGCGACGACACCATACCCCAGAGGACTAGCATCCGTAAATAAATGCAGCTCAATTGCACGAACGTGAATACTACTCAACAAGCACCGAGAAATCGCGAACCTTTCAAGTTTTTCGATATCAACGCAACACGACGTCCACACCGACATTAGATCTGCAGGTAGCGGCTCATCCCAACTGAGTTTCAATTTCCAGGTATTCTGAAACAACACCTTAAGCTTGATCAGAAATGGTCCGATAAATCCAAATGGATCGAAAATTTTTGCCATTACTGAGAGAATAAGTCGTTTTGTTCCAGTTGGTGCTGTGCTCACCACATCCTTTGCAGCTTTCACATCCACTGCGATTTCATCACTGAAAGCTCTCCACCAAACTCCTAAGATTTTTTGTGACTCGGACGGACATCCATTCTCAAAAATGGCATCCCTTACTTGTCCATTATTAGAGTTCCATTTTCTCAAGTTCATAGACGCGTTCTTCAAAATTACTTTAGCTTCTTTGTACACGTTCTTGGATATGTCATACTTTCCTCCTCAAAATGTTTTTTCAAGGTGGCAGTCAGTAAGAAAGGGCTTGACGTTACTCCGAAGGTCACCCTAGTCATTCGGTAAGTTTGTACCGAAGGAATCCTTTCAGCAGATGTTAAGTTTTGAGAGCACCAGAAGAATCTGTGGACGTCTCTTTCCGTAGAATGCAATTCTAGCTGTAAAAAGGCTTTTTCGATATCTGCGACCAGGGCAATGGGGCCTACGCGAAAATTCAATAGTATTTTTAGTACATCTGGCAGCAGATTGGGCCCGGTATTCAAACAATCATTCAACGATGGACAATTGGCAGCGTGAGCTGATGCGTTAAATACAATGCGAAGCTTGGTAGTGGACTTATCATATCGATATACTGGGTGATGAGGTAAATAGTATGATCGAGATTTGTTTGAATTATTTTCATCTTCAGCAGGCTCAGCTATTCCGTTGTCAATTAATTCTCTCATAGCTTTGTCATATTCGTAAAGCTTATTAGGACATCGTTTAAGAGACGTTATTAGTGATTTTAAATTGTTTGCAGCTCCGGCCTTGTGATTATTTGTAAGTATTTTATCCGTTCTCCAAGGCAGACAAACAACAAACCTGCCATTTCGTTTTGTTATTAAAGAACTGCAATAACTATCAAAACATGAATTTGCTTCGTCAGATGGCGATTTAATTCCGATAACTTCCAGTTCCCACAAACGTTGATAATCAAAATCTTCAACAAAAGTCGCGCCTACCGAACAAAACATTATTACACCTCTATTGCCGTTGGATTTTTGAATAGGAGCAGGTCCATGTAACGTCCAACCGAAAATCTTATCGATAGCCGTGAACTTATCAGTTAGCCTTTTTATTTTTCCAATACTACATTTCCAATAATTATCAGCACCTACGAGCAACCCGATTCCGTGTTCTGGTTGATAGCAAAACGGTCGAGCATCGGCTAGCAATAATGACTCACATTCCTTATCTACCTTGGGCACAGTCAACACGTCGACACAGATCTCTGGTACGACGACGGCTTCGATTGTAATGCTTTCTGCATTATGTTGATTTGCTAAACAAATACAAACAATATCGTGTTCTCTGGCAGGAGCTTTTTCATAGCTACCAAATGTAACGACACTGACTGTTCGTTTTCCAATAGTTGCCAAGTTCAACCTTTTCGCAAGACTTTCCTTGATGAACGTCATCTGGCTTCCGCCATCCATTATGATACGCACATATATTTTACGTGTCTCTGTTGGGTTGAAGGCAAACACAGCAGCGGTTTGTAAGTACACTTCCGATGCTCTCTTGTGTATTTCGTTAGCAGTGTAAAGATTAAGCATTAGATTATCATTGCCCGTGACCGGTTTGGTGGTCTCTGATTTTCCCTTCGAAGATCTTGCTCGATAGTTTGGGTCACACAGCGATGTAGCATGCCTACCACTACACCTTGCACAAGTCAATTGTCGGTAGGAACACGTTTTGGATGTATGTCCTCGTCCCGTACATCGAAAACATCTGCCGTCGCGTTTCAGCATTGCCTTTCGTTGAGACACAGTGCTGCTATTATCGCATTCTCGCGAATTATGAGATTTCGATTTACAAAAAAAAACAAGCGCTATTTGCATTAGAAGCAAATAATCCAGCAGCCGTAGCGAAAACTTTATTTTCTTTTCGTGTTTCTCTATCATCCGAGGCATTCTCCAAAGACTCAGCTTCTCGTTTGATGAATCTCAGTAAAGCTTTGAGTTGGCGTTCACTGCTACAATCGAACTCATTACTCACAACTGATGCGGTACTGTCCAAAGGCATTTCTTCTTTCTGGTTGATATCAGAGTCATCTTGAACACGATAAAAACTCACTCGGAGTTCGTTTGGTAGGCAATGTAAGAGCTTCGATTTGAGCATGACCGAATATGTGCTTAATGAGACCTGCATTGCGGTTAATGATCGGGAACACGCTAAGACCGTATTGTATAGTTTGCGCAATGCTTTAGCATCGGTTTTAGAACTAACTGCCGGTAAATTCATTAAGGTCTGCATGTTTTTATCAATCAGTTTCTCCGATCTTCCAAATTCTTCTTGAAGTAATGCTATGGCAGATTCATAGCACTGTGGCGTTGGCGTGAAGCCAGCTATAATTTCGCTTGCTTTAGCCTTGACAGCTGATTGTAAATAATTAAATTTATTAGCTCCACTTAACGCATCATTTTCATGAATTGTTGTCTTGAATTGCTCCCAAAATGGAAGCCATTCACGAGAATCTCCCGAAAAGCTTTTCAATTCGAGTTTCGGCAGTCTAACTGTATTACTGCTTTCAATATGCGTCGGTATGGGATTCACTTGCATTACACGTGATTGTTGAACCGAATTAAATTTACCGATACGCTGATCCAACCTAGCAAGTGTGGTTATGGCTCTATCCTCATAATCCACAATTGCTTCACTTTCCTTTAAAAGTTCATCTGGTTTTAAAAAGGAACGTACCTCAATATTAGCTTTCCATGGGCAGCCGTTAATCGTTGCTTTAAAACCATTAACTCCTCCAAAATGCTTTCACAGTCTTGGACAATTTCATCTTGCGTTTTACTTTTAATATCGTTGAATAGGTCATTTGTCGCGTTAACCACTTTCGTCACTTGACCTCGGTAGACTGCACGACTTGCTAATTCCATTTTCGAAAAAAACAAGCGATGTCGTTTCACAATTGAGTTACCACGTTTTCGTTCCCGGGTTTCGGCACCAAAATGTTGAAAATAATGCTTATTTTCCTTAAAACACCCGGCTATTACACAAATGATTTATTCTATTTTATTTAATCCAAATGATCCGCACTAGGCGATAGCTTATTGGTAACTAACAATATCATAACTACATTAAAGTAAGTAATTGAGAGGGAGTAAGCATTTAAAGCTTTTGAGAGAAATTTCTACAATATCTGTTGTGATTATTTCTATGGTTTACTTCCTCATATTTGGGGTTGTAACCATTTCTAAAGTTGTTTCTGTAATTGTTGTTTTGGTTTGTTACATTTTTTCTTGCGTTGAAGTTACTTCTGTTGTTTCTGTTGTTATTTCTGTTATTATTAATATAATTTTGGTTATAATTATTATTTCTATTTGTGTTATAATTGTTCGGTTTGTTTCTATTATTGTAATTCAACTGTTGACTTATATTATTTCTTCGATTTATGAACATAATGTTTTCTGTAACATTATTACTTGATTCGAATTCAGTTGCTATCTGGATCGCTTCTACGAACGTTTTTGGCTGTGCAGCAAAAATAGTAGGTTTAAGGGTTTCGCTTAACCCATTCTTAAAAATAGTTAGTGCGTATGAGTCATTTGACTTCTGTATTGCACTTTTCTCTGCTTGAGTCGGATTCTGACCCAAGCTACTAATTTGAATCTCACTTAATTCGTTAATGAGCTCTGATAATTTTTCACCAAATTTTTCAACTGTTCCGCGTTGAGTTAATTGTGCTAATTGGGTATGAATGTGTTGTGGACTTTTTTTGCTTTTATATCTATTTCTGAGGCTTTTTTCTAATTCTTCATAGTTTTTAATGTCTAATGTTATGAGTTGTGTTTTAACTACTGTTCCTAATTTCACATTCTTAGTAAAGTTTAATAAATTGTTTTTCCCATCTTCGTTAAGACTTTGATTGAGTAAATTTATTATTGTTAAGAAAGCTTCCAGTTCTTTTGGGTTTCCATTAAAAACTGGTATTGCTTTTAAAGCTATCTCAATACTAAAGTTACTCATTTTGTTTTCTATTGACTCTTCTAATTTCTCTAATAATAGCACTTTTGCTTCTTGGTATTTCTGCTGTAATATTTCTAATAACTCCTGACTACTTTCTGTCTTAAGTGCTTCTTCCTGAATTTTCTCTATAGTTTTCTTGTATGTATTCTCTCTTATAAGTTCTGTTTGGGGTTTTTTTTAGATTGACTGCTATTTTTGAAAGGATATTAATGTTCTGTTCCATTTATTTTGTGTTATCGTAGACCATATGAAATCTCTTTAACATTTGTAAAATTAAATTTGAATTTTTCGTTTCACTACCAGACAATAGGTGTCGTTTGTGACGCTCAATAGACCAAAGTAGCACATGTCAAAATTGAGAGAATTTTTATCACCTTTTTTTTTTGCTCTTTTCTTACATTTACTACATTTACTACTCATTGAAAGTTTTTGAATTATAAAGATTTTCTTTTGAGGTATTCATTTAAAATGTTTTATTTGAATTCATGCTTAATCTAATGTGTTATGGTTTTTGTTTTCATTTGCAATTTTAATTCTTCAATTTTTTCGTAAATTTTTTGTTGTAGTGGCCATGGCGGAGGATTTTCCTCATCGGTGGCAATGCGTTTCAGCGCCGCGATTCGTCTTCTTAAGTTTACTTTTCTGCCGCCTCGTATTTTCTTTTTTGTGTTGATTTTTGGTATATTCGTTTTTGCCGCTTCCAATTTACGAGCTTCTAGGATGGCCGGATGAATTCTCGGTTGTGGTCCGCCCTCCTTTGGTAATTCTGTCTTCTTGAATGTCGTTGATGACGTTGCTCCGTAGATTTGTTGTTGTTCGCCTTTGTTCGGTTGTACCTTCTTTGAATGAGGCAGGATCGCCATGAGGTGTCCCTATTCGTCCTTACTTCCAATTCTAAATTTCTTGATTTCGCACCAAAATAGCAGAGAGAAATATTATTTCTCTCTATGGCCGAGTGAATTATAAAAAAGGAATTAAAGAAAGAAATATTCTTCTTTCTATTCAAACAATACTCCTAGCAGTTTGTTGCACTTGCGTGGCGAAAAGGGTCGCCGCGTAGCAAGTGCTAGAACGTGCTTTGTATGGAAAAGAATTAAATCAAAAGACTTGTATTCTTTATGAAACAGACTGGTTGGTCGCCGATTGGGCTAGCGTTCCAATACAGACTGTGTTTTATTCTGTATTCTTTTCTCCTATATATATGAAACATTGTGCTGAATCGATCGGTGTATGGACTGGTTTTTGAATTCAAAAATATAAAAATTAATTAGTTAGTGCGCGTATTGTCCGCTTAGAGTAGATGTCGCGGTTTTCGATAGGTAGGGGCTATTTTGACATTTGTCAGTGTGACAATTCAATTAGTAATCGTGCACAACACACCAGAATGTCTGTCGAGTTAAAAATAACAATGTTTGGGGTCCTGCGTGTAACCATTCTTGATGAAAGTGTGCAAATATTAGTTTTGTAATTGGATTGGTTGAGGTGATAAGCATTGGGTGTTTTGCATTGAAAGATAATTTACTACTCTGGATCCGACCTCCTACTCGTATTATCCCTTCTTCATCCAAAAACGGTGCAAGGGCTCGCAATTGGCTGTTGTTGGATACACATTGTTAGCTTTTGAGGTTTTTGAGGTCTTCAGAAAAATCATGTTCTTGCATTTCTCGCACAATAATTTTGACGGCAGTGTTAATTTCAATCGGTGTTGGTCTTCCGTAGATTCGTGCTTCCTTCGGGAGTTTGCAATTATTTGCGAATCTCAGAATGAGTGCTTATACTTCTTGCAGTCGTTGAAAGTTGTTATTGTGGTTTATCTGATGGACGATGCTCGTACTACTGCTTATAATTGTTAGTACAAACTTTGTTTTTCTTTCTTCGGGCATACCGGCATTAAAGTTCATTTGAATTGGTTGAATCCTTATAGGGTGTTTTAGAAAACTTGGTCCATTTGACCAAAGTTTGTTGCATAATAATTGTGCAGGTAACATTCCTCGTGAGACAATATCTGCTGGGTTATCTGCGGATTCAACATGTTGACATACATTGCCCTTTGTCAGTTCTTGAATTGTGGTTACAAGGTTTGCTACAAATGTTGTGAATTTTGATGGTGGTACATTGCAGTACAATTTGGGAGTCAGTCCAATAAAAAATGTTTTTTATTTCCATTCGTAAGGCTGATTTGACTATTTTCATTAGATTGGCTGGAAGTAATGATGCACATAGCTCCAACCTCGCTATGCTGCGGCGCTTTGATGGTGCCACTCGACTTTTGGAGCATAAAAGAAATACAGCTACTTGCCCTGAACGACTTTCAGACCTTATGTAGATACATGCCCCATACGCTTTTTTGCTTGCGCCAGAAAATCCATGTAGTTGAGTCAATCTCGTATCCTGAAAGGTTCGGATTCTTCTTGGAATTTTTAATGAGTTGAGAGTCGGTAACTGCATTCGATAAGTAATCCATTTCTGTTGAAGCTCTGTTGGTAATGGAGTATCCCATTCTAACTTTAGTTCCCATAACTGCTGCATGAATATTTTTGCCAGAACAATTACAGGATTGACGAGCCCCAGTGGATCAAATGGCTCAGACATTTCTGAAAGTATTGTACGCTTCGTGATAACTGAATTTCTTGCTTCCCCTTTTGTTATTCGAAGATTGAATTCGTCTGGTATAGGATTCCTAATGTCTTGATAACCTTGTCAGTTCCTATGCTGGTGATGTCGAATTCAGCTGCTCGGTCATTATTATTAGAGCACCATTTGTGTAATTTGAGCCCTCCTCTCTTGAGCATCTCAATAAGTTGTTGCTGTAGTACCAATGCTGATTTTAAATCTTCAGTTCCTGTTAATAGGTCGTCAACATAGAAATCTCGCTTTACTACTTCTGCGGCAGAAGGAAACGTTGAACATTCGTCTGATGCTAGCTTATTCAAACATCTGGTTGCCAAATATGGTGCACTCCTTGTTCCATATGTTACTGTTTTTGATTTTATCTTCAGGTTGTTCTTGCCAAAGAATCAGTTGAAATTTTCGATCTTCCTCATGGATTAATACTTGCCGATACATTTTTTCAATATCGGCAGTAATCACATATTTGTGGGTTCTAAACCTTAGTAAAAGATCAAATAGATCGCTTTGTGTTTTGGGACCAACTTGTAGAATATCGTTTAGTGCAATATTTGTGGTGGTCTTTGCAGATCCATTAAACACTACTCTTAACTTAGTTGTTAAACTTTCTGGACGTACCACACAATGATGAGGTAAATAGTAATGAGGCTTATATTCGTCCACATCGTATATTGGCTCTAGATGCCCTAGTCTTGAAAATTTTTGAATCACCTCACCATATTGTTTGCAAAGCACAGGATTTCGGTTGAATCGTCGATGCAACCCGTTTAATCTTTGTAGTGCAATCTGTTTTGATTGGCCTAAACAAGATGGAGATTGTGTGAACGGTAGGCGCAATATATATCTTTCCTCATTGATTCTTGTAATAGTAGTGTTGAAAAACTGCTCGCATTCACTGTCTTCTTTGAATTCAGGCAAATTCGATGTTGAAACTTTTTCAATTTCCCAGAGACGCTCTAATTGTTCTTCAAGATTGGTTATGACGTCACAGAAATCCGATTTTCTTGACGACTGTTTTAAATTTCCTAAAATTATCCCACCTAAGACACTGTTTTGTATGGTTGGGAATTCTGTACCAATCACAATTTTTCCAGCGGTTATTAATGAGCAAAACAGTTCAGCCCCTTGCAACATATCTATCTCCTGTGGTTTGTTGAATGCTGGGTCGGCTAATGGAACTTTCTTAGGAATAGGCCAGCCAGTGATATTCACATATTTCTCTGGATGCTTGCTCGTAATGTCCTTATAAACAAACGCTTCAAAATGGGTTGTGTAGTCACTCGTTTTTGACCCAATCTTCAAGTTTACTCTTTTTGTTGACTTTTGGCTGACATTTCCAACACCCATGATGTCTTGAATACTTGTTGTACTGGAGATTCCTAAGTTTTTAAACAGCCTTTCTGTTATAAAGCTCAATTAGGAGCCGGAGTCAAGCAGAGCTCTGGCTGAAACTGATTAACCCTTTGCATCAGTCACGTATACCATGGCCGTTCCAAGGAATACATAATCAGAGGCTTTCTTTGCTCGATGATGCATTGTCAATGTTTGTGCACTAATCGGTGCCTTCTCCATGGTTTCTTTACCTTGATCTAGAAGCGTATGGTGTTTCTTGTCGCATTTAAGGCAGCATATTGAGTTGCAAGCCTTAACAGGGTGTCCAAATTTAAGACAGTTAAAGCATAGGTCATTCTTAGTGACTACCTTTCTTTTTTCTGGAAGTGTCATGGCAATGAATTTCTCACATCGGTTAATTGGATGTGATTTTTTGCATAACTTGCACCCTTCTTCCTTTTCCCCGCTTATAAGAGTCGTTCTCACATTTTAAAATTTTGATTGATTTTCAGCGATTTTATTCCCGAGTGCTTCTAAAGCTTGGAATCTCAGCTCTAGGAAGCTTACTAGGTCCGACACTGCTTGAATGTCTCGAGGTGTTTTTAGCGTTTGTTCAAATAGAACGTGCGTTGCTTTATCCATTTTCTTTACAAGCAAAAATATTAAAATTGGATCCCAATGATCCAGTTTAATGTTAAGTGCTTGCAAGGCCCTAAGACTAAAGACAGACGACACAAGTTAATGATCATTAACACAATGATCATTGAACGCTAATGATAATTTGTTTGGAGAGTAACACACGGCTATTTGAATGAGGTTGTTTAACAGCTGTAGGTTGTTTGAATTTAAATGGTATTATTTTGACAGTTATTGTTTATCGAAACACATCAAAAAATCAGAAATTAGTACAAGTTTGAGCGAATGAGCCTTTGTGTAAAATTATGGAAATATTACACAAAAAAAAGTTTAATCATGATAAGGAAGAAAATACAAAATGTTCAGCTATTGAAGAAGAGAATACGAAGAAATGTGCAAAAACTGAAACATTTGCATGCCATATTGTAATATATTTGAAATAATACGTTTATGTTTTTGACAGTTAGAAATTACATTATTTCAAATGGAATTTCCCGAATTTCCCCAGTAAATTTGATAATCTTCTCCGTAGATGGTGCGACAATCGATAAGAGCAAATGAGCATTAGCTTCCAAATGATAATTCGTAGAACCTCATTGATGATGTTATAAATGATGATTAACCATGACACACGTAATGGATAATGATCATTGGGCTCGAAATGATAATTAACTTGTGTCGTCTGTCTAGGCTCTAACACATTCTAGTGTTACGTCGTGCAAGGATTGTGCTGATTTGATGTTTGGCTGAGAAACTAATTTCGACAGTACTGAATTCACTAGAAGTCTTCTATTTTGGTACCTTTTTTTAATTATTCGACATCCTGGTTCTTAATTACTATCGCTAATCGATAGGTGGCGAATAAGAACTTCCGCCTCACCAGAAAGATTGGCCTTGAGATACCAAAGCTTTTGTGCTGCTCCTAAATTATTCTGATCTATCAATTGCGTAAATAGATCCTGAAACTCTTGCCAAGCTAAATAATTCCCATTAAATTTTGTTAGCTGAATTCTCGGTGGCTTAATGGCTGACTGTGCTCCACTGCACGGTGTTTGTTGAGGTTGCATCAATCTTAGTTGCACCTCCTCTACCCATGATTCCGTACTGGTATAGTTGTCAATACGGTAGCCATCCGGAAGGTCAGGTTCGTCAAGAATTTGCAGATATTTTGTTTGAATGGTTTTGCCATTGCTTTTTGATTGAATGCAGCTGACTTTCCTTGAATTCAGCTGGTTGCTGCGTAATCAATCTGTCTTCTGTCCTTTTTAGTAAGTTCCGAAAAGTTTGAATCATGATGTTCATGCAGCGTATCAACATGCTGCTCCTACCATCCGATTTATCTTTGACTACTTCATGCTGCTCGGTAGCGCCCTGTTTTTCTGCATCACTGCTCGATGGTTTTGAAGCTATTATCTTCAAAAGACCGCTCATTTCTTCTATTAAACTGCTCACCAATCTCTTCACTTGTCCGTAATAGTTACTTTTAAAGTAGTCCAAGTTTTTGTTTGTATCTTATATGAATATTTAACTTATTCTAACAATGCATATTAAACTTATTCTAACACTCTGAATCTTTTAATGCTTTGCACCACAGCCAAGGATTCCAGTTCAGTAACATTGTAGTTGCGCTGCGCAGCGTTAAGTTTTACAGACATAAACGCGATTGGGTGTTCTTTACCATCATCATCTTTTTGGAACAGGACGCTCCCGATTCCGGTGGCACTAGTATCACACTGAATGAAAAATCTTCGGGAGAAATCAGGATTGGCTAATACTGTTGCAGAAATCAACAGTCTTTTTATCTCCAAGAAAGCATTATTCGCAGCGTTTGTCTACTGGAACGAGCACTTACTTTTCAACAGATCCGTCAGGGCTGATGATACTGCCGCAAAATTAGAGATAAGCCACCGATACTACCCAGCTATTTCCATGAATCACTGGACCTCTTTCGCAGACTTAGGTGAAGGAAAGCCTACGATTCTAGAGATTTTATCTGGAACAGCCTTTCAGATTCCATCACTAACCACATAGCCAAGATACTTGATCTCTCGCTGCACGAACTTGCTTTTCTTGACGCTAATGTTCAATTCAGCTGCGTGAAGCAACTGCGCCACCTTGGAGAGTAAATCCCTATGCTCATCAAAATAAGAGCTAGTAAAGAGCAGATCATCGAGATAGACAAACACTTTGTCATGTCGCTCGTGAGGAATCACTTTGTGCATTGTTCTGCACATGGTCTACGGAGCATTGCGCAGACCAAACGGCATCACAGTAAAATGGTAGAATAAGCAACCAGGAACAGTAAAAATGGTCTTTTCCCTAAATTCTATGTCCAACGGTAACTGCCACAAGGCATCTTTGAGGTCCAAATTCGTTATTAATTTAGTGGACTGCAGACGTGCCAACAAGCCTTCAATAAGAGGCAGTAGATAGGCATCCTTCAAGGCAACCTCATTCAGCCATCTGCCATCCAGGCATATGCGTACTTTGCCAGGCATCCGTACGAGCGTGACTGCTGAGCTCCAAGTGCTTCTACTTTCCTAGATGACTCCTTAGGACAACATGCGATCCAGTTCATCATACATCAGTTTTTGTATGACCGGAGACACCAAATAATGCCGCTCTTTAATTGGTTTAGCGGAACCGGTGTCAATGTGATGGAATACTAGAGTAGTCTTACCGAAGCCATTGATGTTGCACGAGGGAAACTATTGCATAACGCTCTGCCACCGGGACTGCTCTCTAGGAGACAGAGTGTGAAACGCCGGGTTTGGGACTTCGGAGAGAGACGCAACCATCAGCTGTTGAGTCGGTGAGATTTTGAACGCGTCATAGAAGCTCATTTCAAGATATACTAGGTTAGTCAACGATGGAACGACCAAAAACTTAATCATACGCGATTGTGAGTTGAATCTCACCAGAATGTCAACATATCCTGAGCCATTTAAGACAAGCATGGTCAGTAATGATGGTGAAAGGCAGCCGTTCGATGTATGCTCTGAATCTTTTAATGCTTTGCACCACAGCCAATGATTCCAGTTCAGTAACACTGTAGTTGCGCTGCGCAGCGTTAAGTTTTACAGACATAAACGCGATTGGGTGTTCTTCACCATCATCATCTTTTTGGAACAGGACGCTCCCGATTCCGGTGGCACTAGTATCACATTGAATGAAAAATCTTCGGGAGAAATCAGGATTCGCTAATACTGGTGCAGAAATCAACTGTCTTTTTATCTCCAAGAAAGCATTATTCGCATCGTTTGTCTACTGGAACGAGCGCTTACTTTTCAGCAGATCCGTCAGGGCTGATGATACTGCCGCAAAATTAGCGATAAGCCACCGATACCACCCAGCTATTTCCATGAATCGCTGGACCTCTTTCGCAGACTAAGGTGAAGGATAGCCTACGATTCTAGAGATTTTATCTGGGTCAGCCTTTAAGATTCCATCACTAACCACATAGCCAAGATACTTGATCTCTCGCTGCGCGAACTTGCTTTTCTTGACGCTAATGGTCAATTTAGCTGCGTGAAGCAACTGCGCCACCTTGGAGAGTAAATCCCTATGTTCATCAAAAGAAGAGCCACGAGCAGATCATCGGGATAGACAAACACTTTGTCATGTAGCTCGTGAGGAATCACTTTGTGCATTGTTCTGCACATGGTCTACGGACCATTGCACAGACGAAACGGCATCACAGTAAAATGATAGAATAGGCGACCAGGAACAGTAAAAGTGGTCTTCTCCCAAAATTCTAGGTCCAACGGTAACTCCCAAAAGGCATCTTTGAGGTCCGAATTCATTATTAATTTAGTGGACTGCAGACGTGCCAATAAGCCTTCAATAAAAGGCAGTAGATAGGCATCCTTCAAGGCAACCTCATTCAGTCATCTGGCATCCAGGCATATGCGGATTATGTTGAAAAGGGGTAACTTCAATTGGACTGTTGCTGTTATTTAATGTTTCAATATCTGATTCTATGACAACTGGTAGTGCCAGGAACACACACAACAGAGTTTGGAGTAGTGATATTTTTCTTTGCTTTGGGTTTTGTCTTTCGACATCATTTGTTTTTCGTTTAGTGCTAAGAGTTTTTTGTAGTGAGGGGTAATTTGTGCTTACTGGAGCGATTTTCAGCATTCTTATGACGCTGTTGTTCCTTATCGGGTCTGTTAATTCCATAAGCGATGTCTCTGGTGTGTGTATGTTATTTGGTTAAGGACAAATTTTCTATATTGCTCGCTTTGTTATTCCTGAAGAGGTTTTCACCATTACTACTCTGGTGCGGTTATCTGGCCCAGTAATGGTTTTTTCTATTCTTTTTCTTGTCTTCTAATAGGACTAGTGCTCCAACATCAATATTTGGCTGACTTTTTTGCCATTTATTTCTTGGTTGAAGCTGCTGTAGAAATATTTTTGACCATCTTCGCCAAAATTCAGAGTGCAAATATCTTACTTACTTCCATCTGACTGTAATTGAGATGTTTGATGGTTCTATTATTGGTTCGGCTAATGTTGTTAATGGCTGTCCAATGAGGAATTGCCCAGGAGTGAGTGCTTGTAAATCACTGGGATCTGATGACATTGATGTAAGGGGCCGTGAATTTAATATAGCCTTAACCTGGCCAATCGACGTTTGAAGCTCTTCATATGTTAGATTCGAAAACCCTTTTTAGATGATATTTTGCCGATTTTACTGCAGCTTCCCACAGACCTCCAAAATGTGGAGATCGGGGAAGAATATGTAACCATTGTATTCTCTCTTTGCTACACATAGTTTGAATTGCTTCCTTACCTTCTTTCTGATGAAAGACAGCAGATAATTCCTCTTATTCTGAGTGTGCTCCGACGAAATTAGTAGCGTTATTACAAAAAATTATGGCTGGCCTTCCTCTTCTGGCGATAAATCTTTTCAGACATCCAATAAATGCGGCTGATGTTAAGTCTGACACCAGTTCTAAATGGACTGCTTTCGTTGAAAAACAGAGAAAAACGGCTATATACGATTTTATTGGCCGATTCCCACGAAGTTTAAAGTGGATTTGCACAGGTCCGCAAAAATCAACACCCACATGCAGGAAAGGTCTTGATTGTTGAATCCTTTTGGCTGGTAGATTCCCCATTAATTGACTTAATATCTGAGGCCGTGTCCTTGCGCATCGAACACATTGCCTTACAGTAGAATTGGCAACATTTTTGCCATTAAGACACCAGAATGTCTGTCGAGTTAAAAATAACAATGTTTGGGGTCCTGCGTGTAACCATTCTTGATGAAAGTGTGCAAATATTAGTTTTGTAATTGGATTGGTTGAGGTGATAAGCATTGGGTGTTTTGCATTGAAAGATAATTTACTATTCTGGATCCGACCTCCTACTCGTATTATCCCTTCTTCATCCAAAAACGGTGCAAGGACTCGCAATTGGCTGTTGTTGGATACACATTGTTGGCTTTTGAGGTTTTTGAGGTCTTCAGAAAAATCATTATCTTGCATTTCTCGCACAATAATTTTGACGGCAGTGTTAATTTCAATCGGTGTTGGTCTTCCGTAGATTCGTGCTTCCTTCGGGAGTTTGCAATTATTTGCAAATCTCAGTATGAGTGCTAATACTTCTTGCAGTCGTTGAAAGTTGTTATTGTGGTTTATCTGATGAACGATGCTCGTACTACTGCTTATAATTGTTAGTACAAACTTTGTTTTTCTTTCTTCGGGCATACCGGCATTAAAGTTCATTTGAATTGGTTGACTCCTTATAGGGTGTTTTAGAAAACTTGGTCCATTTGACCAAAGTTTGTTGCATAATAATTGTGCAGGTAACATTCCTCGTGAGACAATATCTGCTGGGTTATCTGCGGATTCAACATGTTGCCATACATTGCCCTTTGTCAGTTCTTGAATTGTGGTTACACGGTTTGCTACAAATGTTGTGAATTTTGATGGTGGTACATTGCAGTAGTCAGTCCAATAAAAAATGTTTTTTATTTCCATTCGTAAGGCTGATTTGACTATTTTCATTAGATTGGCTGGAAGTAATGTTGCACATAGCTCCAACCTCGCTATGCTGCGGCGCTTTGATGGTGCTACTCGACTTTTGGAGCATAAAAGAAATGCAGCTACTTCCCCTGAACAACTTCCAGACCTTATGTAGATTCATGCCCCATACGCTTTTTCGCTTGCGTCAGAAATCCATGTAGTTGTGTCGATCTCGTGTCCTGAAAGGTTCGGATTCTTCTTGGAATTTTTAACGAGTTGAGAGTCGGTAACTGCATTCGATAAGTAATCCATTTCTGTTGAAGCTCTGTTGGTAATGGAGTATCCCATTCTAACTTTAGTTCCCATAACTGCTGCATGAATATTTTTGCCAGAACAATTACAGGATTGACGAGCCCCAGTGGATAAAATAGCTCAGACATTTCTGAAAGTATTGTACGCTTCGTGATAACTGAATTTCTTGCTTCCCCTTTTGTTATTCGAAGATTGAATTTGTCTGGTATAGGATTCCAAATGAGTCCTAATGTCTTGATAACCTTGTCAGTTCTTATGCTGGTGCTGTCGAATTCAGCTGCTCGGTCACTTGGGGGAATCGCGTGAAGAAGGTTTATATTATTGGAGCACCATTTGTTTAATTTGAACCGTCCTCTCTTGAGCATCTCAATAAGTTTTTGCTGTAGTTCCAATGCTGATTTTAAATCTTCAGTTCCTGTTAATAGGTCGTCAACATAGAAATCTCGCTTTACTACTTCTGCGGCAGAAGGAAACGTTGAACATTCGTCTGATGCTAGCTTATTCAAACAAATGGTTGCCAAATATGGTGCACTCCTTGTTCCATATGTTATTGTTTTTAGCTGATACGTTTTGTTTTTATCTTCAAGTTGTTCTTGCCAAAAAATCAGTTGAAATTTTCGATCTTCCTCATGGATTAATACTTGCCGATACATTTTTTCAATATCGGCAGTAATCACATATTTGTGGGTTCTAAACCTTAGTAAAAGATCAAATAGATCGCTTTGTGTTTTGGGACCAACTTGTAGAATATCGTTTAGTGCAATATTTGTGGTGGTCTTTGCAGATCGATTAAACACTACTCTTAACTTAGTTGTTAAACTTTCTGGACGTACCACACAATAATGAGGTAAATAGTAATGAGGCTTATATTCGTCCACATCGTATATTGGCTCTAGATGCCCTAGTCTTGAAAATTCTTGAATCACCTCACCATATTGTTTGCAAAGCACAGGATTTCGGTTGAATCGTCGATGAAACCCGTTTAATCTTTGTAGTGCAATCTGTTTTGATTGGCCTAAACAAGATGGAGATTGTGTGAACGGTAGGCGCACTATATATCTTCCTTCATTGATTCTTGTAATAGTAGTGTTGAAAAACTTCTCGCATTCACTGTCTTCTTTGAATTCAGGCAAATTTGATGTTGAAACTTCTTTAATTTCCCAGAAACGCTCTAATTGTTCTTCAAGATTGGTTATGACGCCACAGAAGTTCGATTTTCTTGACGACTGTTTTAGTTTTCCTAAAATTATCCCACCTAAGACACTGTTTTGTATGGTTGGGAATTCTGTACCAATCACAATTTTTCCAGCGGTTATTAATGAGCAAAACAGTTCAGCCCCTAGCAACATATCTATCTCCTGTGGTTTGTTGAATGCTGGGTCGGCTAATGGAACTTTCTTAGGAATAGGCCAGCCAGTGATATTCACATATTTCTCTGGATGCTTGCTCGTAACGTCCTTCAAAACACCCAATCTTCAAGTTTACTCATTTTGTTGACTTCTGGCTGACATTTCCAATCCCCATGATGTCTTGGATACTTGTTGTACTGGAGATTCGTAAATTTTTTCTACAGCCTTTCTGTTATAAAGCTCAATTGGGAGCCGGAGAGCTCTGGCTGAAACTGATTGACCCTTTGCATCAGTCACGTATACCACGGCCGTTCCAAGGAATACATAATCAGAGGCTTCCTTTGCTCGATGATGCATTGTCAATGTTTGTGCACTAATCGGTGCCTTCTCCATGGTTTCTTTACCTTGATGTAGAAGCGTATGGTGTTTCTTGTCGCATTTAAGGCAGCATATTGAGTTGCAAGCCTTAACAGGGTGTCCAAATTTAAAACAGTTATAGCATAGGTCATTCTTAGTGACTACCTTTCTTTTTTCTGGAAGTGTCATGGCAATGAATTTCTCACATTGGTTAATTGGATGTGATTTTTTGCATAGCTTGCACCCATTTTCCTTTTTCCCGCTTATAAGAGTCGTTCTCACATTTTAAAATTTTGATTGATTTTCAGCGATTTTATTCCCGAGTGCTTTTTAAGCTTGGAATCTCAGCTCAAGGAAGCTTAATAGGTCCCACGCTGCTGGAATGTCTCGAGGTGTTTTTAGCATCCCAGCGATCAGCTGTTGAGTCAGAGAGATTTTGAACTGAATAGAAGTTCATTCCAAGATATACTGGGTTAGTCAAAGATGGAACGACCAATAACTTAATCATACGCGATTGTGAGTTGAATCTCACCAGAGTGTCAACATATCCTGAGCCATTTAAGACAAGCATGGTCAGTGATGATTGTGAAAGGCAGTCTTTCGATGTATGCTCTGAATCTTTTAATGCTTTGCACCACAGCCAATGATTCCAGTTCAGTAACACTGTAGTTGCGCCGGGTTTTGGACTTCGAAGAGGGATGCAGCCATCA
This sequence comes from Nemotelus nigrinus, assembly GCA_947369275.1. Taxonomy (NCBI): domain Eukaryota; kingdom Metazoa; phylum Arthropoda; class Insecta; order Diptera; family Stratiomyidae; genus Nemotelus; species Nemotelus nigrinus. Next base: position 119,035,626 of record OX376372.1, on the reverse strand, counting down.
GCTGTTGAGTCAGAGAGATTTTGAACTGAATAGAAGTTCATTCCAAGATATACTGGGTTAGTCAAAGATGGAACGACCAATAACTTAATCATACGCGATTGCGAGTTGAATCTCACCAGAGTGTCAACATATCCTGAGCCATTTAAGACAAGCATGGTCAGTGATGATTGTGAAAGGCAGTTTTTCGATGTATGCTCTGAATCTTTTAATGCTTTGCACCACAGCCAATGATTCCAGTTCAGTAACACTGTAGTTGCGCTGCGTAGCGTTAAGTTTTACAGACATAAACTATTCGCAGCGTTTGTCTACTGGGACGAGACCATTCAACAGATCCGTCAGGGCTGATGATACTGCCGCAAAATTAGGGATAAGCCACCGATACTACCCAGCTATTCTCATGAATCGCGTGACCTCTTTCGAAGACTGAGGCGAAGGATAGCCTACGGTTCTAGAGATTTTACCTGGGTAAGCCTTTAAGATTCCATCACTAACCACAAAGCCAAGATACTTGATCTCTCGCTGCACGAACTTGCTTTTCTTGACGCTTATGGTCAATTTAGCTGCGTGAAGCAACTGCGCCACCTTGGAGAGTAAATCCTAATGCTCATCAAAAGAAGAGCTAGTAACGAGCAGATCATCGAGATAGACAAACACTTTGTCATGTAGCTCGTGAGGAAACACTTTGTGCATTGTTCTGCACATGGTCTGCGGAGCATTGCACAGACCAAACGGCATGACAGTAAAATGGTAGAATAGGCGACCAGGAACAGTAAAAGTGGTCTTCTCCCTAAATTCTATGTCCAACGGTAACTGGCAAAAGGCATCTTTGAGGTCCAAATTCGTTATTAATTTAGTGGACTGCAGACGTGCCAATAAGCCTTCAATAAGAGGCAGTAGATAGGCATCCTTCAAGGTAACCTCATTCAGTCATCTGGCATCCAGGCATATGCGTACTTTGCCAGGCTTCCGTGCGAGCGTGACTGCTGAGCTCCAAGCGCTTCTACTTTCCTAGATGAATCCTTAGGACAACATGCGATCCAGTTCATCATACATCAGTTTTTGTATGACTAGGGACACCGAATAGTGCCGCTGTTTAATTGGTTTAGCGGAACCGGTGTCAATGTGATGGAATACTAGAGTAGTCTTACCGAAGCCATTGATGTTGTACGAGGGAAACTATTGCATAACGCTCTGCCATTGGGACTGCTCTCCAGGAGACAGAGTGTGAAACGCCGGGTTTGGGACTTCGGAGAGGGATGCAACCATCAGCTGTTGAGTCGGTGAGATTTTGAACGCGTCATGGAAGTTCATTCCAAAATATACTGGGTTAGTCAAAGATGGAAAGACCAAAAACTTAATCATACGCGATTGTGAGTTGAATCTCACCAGAGTGTCAACATATCCTAGCACAAAAGCCCTATGACCTGACGCTGTCCGAACATCTGTCTGCATGGTATGAATTTACAGCTCTTATTCGGCAATCAAGTCTAAGGCTCTTGCTCCCAGAATTCTGACGCTTGCCCCGCTTTCCAACAACCCTTGAAGTTCTCGTCTTTTGATGGATATTATAGCAAAACTACGGTGTCAACACACGGTTTACGAAGCCATCGTCTATTGACAAAATATTTCCATGCCTAATGAAAACGCGAAGTCGAACGCCTGCGGACCGATCGAGCACCATCAAATTCAGAATTCATGGTACGTTGCGTACCGAATAGAAGTTCAATAGGGTCTCTAAATTTATAGGGGTCTAACGGGTTCGACGAAATTCTGGGTCTACGTTGATGGCCGCATCTGTCATTTCGGATCTGCATGGTGGACGAAGGAGAGGAATACGTCGCGTCCCCATATTCGGCGTACTCCGCCGCCCGTTTTCCGACTGACAACGTGGACAGTGTGGTTTTCAAACATTTGCCGAACCACACACACAACAAAAACCTCCCCGAACTGGCTTATTGCAATCCATAAAAGAATACCCGAGGTTCTTACAGTTCCAGGAAACTCTGTAGTCTGATTGTTCACCTGATATTTGATTCTGTGACACGTTTTCAGTCGTTTTCGCAAACTGTCTTACCTTATGAACATCATGAATCACTGGAAGTTCAGCTTGAATATTCGATGAAGTATACTGGGGCCTGGCAGTCAAATGATCAAATCTGGTATACGAAGTCCTAGTCAAACAAGACAGATACTCGTCATACTCTTCTTCTTTGTATTCCACCTCCTGTACTTGTCTAGGTCTGCGAGTGTGTTCCCTACCTACATCCATACCTAACAAACTCCACTCAGCTTCTATACGACAACAACGAAGTACGGTAGCTCCTTGCTATTTGCTCGATAACTCCTCCAAGTTTGATTTGTTCCGCCAATGTTGATTCCATGTCGATGCCCAAATGCAATCGTCGGGGTCACCAAAATGTGGTCGGGATCACTTCGGGGTCACCAAAATGTTAAGAAAAGAATATTAGAAAACCCAATGTTTTCTCCACTAATAAAACTCACCTGAGGTTTATTGCTAGAATGGTTTTATTCGATATAATGTTTTGTATTTATAGCAATTATAAAATTCGTACATTCAATAAGAGACAGTAGAGAGGCATCCTTCAAGGCAACCTCATTCAGTCATCTGGCATCCAGGCATATGCGGACTTTGCCAGGCTTCCGACCGAGCGTGACTGCTGAGCTCCAAGCGCTTCTACTTTCCTAGATGACGCCTTAGGACAACATGCGATCCAGTTCATCATACATCAGTTTTAGTATGACCGGGGACACCGAATAGTGCCGCTGTTTAATTGGTTTAGCGGAACCGGTGTCAATGTGATGGAATACTAGAGTAGTCTTACCGAAGCCATTGATGTTGTACGAGGGAAACTATTGCATAACGTTCTGCCACCGGGACTGCTCTCCAGTAGACAGAGTGTAGAACGCCGGGTTTGGGACTTCGGAGAGAGACGCAACCATCAGTTGTTGAGTCGGTGAGATTTTGAACGCGTCATAGAAGTTCATTCCAAGATATACTAGGTTAGTCAAAGATGGAACGACCAAAAACTTAATCATACGCGATTGTGAGTTGAATCTCACCAGAGTGTCAACATATCCTGAGCCATTTAAGACAAGCATGGTCAGTGATGATGGTGAAAGGCAGCCCTTCGATGTATGCTCTGAATCTTTTAATGCTTTGCACCACAGCCAAGGATTCCAGTTCAGTAACACTGTAGTTGCGCTGCGGAGCGTTAAGTTTTACACGATCATCTTTTTGGAACAGGACGCTCCCGATTCCGGTGGCACTAGTATCACACTGAATGAAAAATCTTCGGGAGAAATCAGGATTGGCTAATACTGATGCAGAAATCAACTGTCTTTTTAACTCCAAGAAAGCATTATTTGCAGTGTTTGTCCACTGGAACGAGCGCTTACCTTTCACTAGTTCTGTCAGGGCTGATGATACTGCCGCAAAATTAAGGATAAGCCATCGATACTACCCAGCTATTCCCATGAAAAGCTGGACATCTTTCGCAGACTAAGGTGAAGGATAGCCTACGATTCTACAGACTTAATCTGGGTCAGCCTTTAAGATTCCATCACTAACCACATAGCCAAGCTACTTGATCTCTCGCTGCACGAACTTGCTTTTCTTGACGCTAGTGGTCAATTCAGCTGCGTGAAGCAACTGCGCCACCTTGGAGAGTAAATCCCTATGTTCATCAAAAGAAGAGCTAGTAACGAGCAGATCATCGAGATAGACAAACATTATGTCATGTAGCTCGTGAGGAATCACTTTGTGCATTGTTCTGCACATGGTCTACGTAGGATTGCACAGACCAAACGGCATCACAGTAAAATGGTAGAATAGGCGATCAAGAACAGTAAAAATGGTCTTCTCCCTAAATTCGATGTCCAACGGTTACTGCCAAAAGGCATCTTTGAGGTCCAAATTCGTTATTAATTTAGTGCGCCATTGCAGCGGAGGGAGATTTTTGTCTTTTAATAGGACTAGTGCTCCAACATCAATATTTGGCTGACTTTTTTGCCATTTATTTCTTGGTTGAAGCTGCTGTAGATATTCTTTTGACCATCTTCGCCAAAATTCAGAGTGCAAATATCTTACTAACTTCCATCTGACTGTAATTGAGATGTTTGATGGTTCTATCATTGGTTCGGCTAATGTTGTTAATGGCTGTCTAATGAGGAAGTGCCCAGGAGTGAGTGCTTGTAAATCATTGGGATCTGATGACATTGATGTAAGGGGCCGTGTATGATTGATGTAATATAGCCTTAACCTGGCCAATCGACGTTTGAAGCACTTCATATGTTAGGATAGCAGATTCCAAAACCCTTTTTAGATTATATTTTGCCGATTTTACTGCAGCTTCCCACAGACCTCCAAAATGTGGAGATCGGGGAGGAATATGTTACCATTGTATTCTCTCTTTGCTACACATAGTTTAAATTGCTTCCTTACCATCTTTCTGATGAAAGACAGCAGATAATTTCTCTTATTCTGAGTGTGCTCCGACGAAATTAGTAGCGTTATTACAAAAAATTATGGCTGGCCTTCCTCTTCTGGCGATAAATCTTTTCAGACATCCAATAAATGCGGCTGATGTTAAGTCTGACACCAGTTCTAAATGGACTGCTTTCGTTGAAAAACAGAGAAAAACGGCTATATACGATTTTATTGGCCGATTCCCACGAAGTTTAAAGTGGATTTGCACAGGTCCGCAAAAATCAACACCCACATGCAGGAAAGGTCTTGATTGTTGAATCCTTTTGGCTGGTAGATTCCCCATTAATTGACTTAATATCTGAGGCCGTGTCCTTGCGCATCGAACACATTGCCTTACAGTAGAATTGGCAACATTTTTGCCATTAAGACACCAGAATGTCTGTCGAGTTAAAAATAACAATGTTTGGGGTCCTGCGTGTAACCATTCTTGATGAAAGTGTGCAAATATTAGTTTTGTAATTGGATTGGTTGAGGTGATAAGCATTGGGTGTTTTGCATTGAAAGATAATTTACTATTCTGGATCCGACCTCCTACTCGTATTATCCCTTCTTCATCCAAAAACGGTGCAAGGACTCGCAATTGGCTGTTGTTGGATACACATTGTTGGCTTTTGAGGTTTTTGAGGTCTTCAGAAAAATCATGTTCTTGCATTTCTCGCACAATAATTTTGACGGCAGTGTTAATTTCAATCGGTGTTGGTCTTCCGTAGATTCGTGCTTCCTTCGGGAGTTTGCAATTATTTGCAAATCTCAGTATGAGTGCTAATACTTCTTGCAGTCGTTGGAAGTTGTTATTGTGGTTTATCTGATGGACGATGCTCGTACTACTGCTTATAATTGTTAGTACAAACTTTGTTTTTCTTTCTTCGGGCATACCGGCATTAAAGTTCATTTGAATTGGTTGAATCCTTATAGGGTGTTTTAGAAAACTTGGTCCATTTGACCAAAGTTTGTTGCATAACAATTGTGCAGGTAACATTCCTCGTGAGACAATATCTGCTGGGTTATCTGCGGATTCAACATGTTGCCATACATTGCCCTTTGTCAGCTCTTGAATTGTGGTTACACGGTTTGCTACAAATGTTGTGAATTTTGATGGTGGTGATGCAATCCATTGTAGTACAATTTGGGAGTCAGTCCAATAAAAAATGTTGTTTATTTCAATTCGTAAGGCTGATTTGACTTTTTTCATTAGATTGGCTGGAAGTAATGATGCACATAGCTCCAACCTCGCTATGCTGCGGCGCTTTGATGGTGCCACTCAACTTTTGGAGCATAAAAGAAATACAACTACTTGCCCTGAACGACTTCCAGACCTTATGTAGATACATGCCCCATACGCTTTTTCGCTTGCGTCAGAAAATCCATGTAGTTGTGTCGATCTCGTATCCTGAAAGGTTCGGATTCTTCTTGGAATTTTTAACGAGTTGAGAGTCGGTAACTGCATTTGATAAGTAATCCATTTCTGTTAAAGCTCTGTTGGTAATGGAGTATCCCATTCTAACTTTAGTTCCCATAACTGCTGCATGAATATTTTTGCCAGAACAATTACAGGATTGACGTGATAACTGAATTTCTTGCTTCCCCTTTTGTTATTCGAAGATTGAATTCGTCTGGTATAGGATTCCAAATGAGTCCTAATGTCTTGATAACCTTGTCAGTTTCTATGCTGGTGATGTCGAATTCAGCTGCTCGGTCACTTGGGGGAACCGCGTGAAGAAGGTTTATATTATTGGAGCACCATTTGTGTAATATGAGCCCTCCTCTCTTGAGCATCTCAATTAGTTGTTGCTGTAGTTCCAATGCTGTTTTTAAATCTTCAGTTCCTGTTAATAGGTCGTCAACATAGAAATCTCGCTTTACTACTTCTGCGGCAGAAGAAAACGTTGAACATTCGTCTGATGCTAGCTTATTCAAACAAATGGTTGCCAAATATGGTGCACTCCTTGTTCCATATGTTATTGTTTTTAGCTGATAGGTTTTGATTTTATCTTCAGGTTGTTCTTGCCAAAGAATCAGTTGAAATTTTCGATCTTCCTCATGGATTAATACTTGCCGATACATTTTTTCAATTTCGGCAGTAATCACATATTTGTGGGTTCTAAACCTTAGTAAAAGATCAAATAGATCGCTTTGTGTTTTGGGACCAACTTGTAGAATATCGTTTAGTGCAATATTTGTGGTGGTCTTTGCAGATCCATTAAACACTACTCTTAACTTAGTTGTTAAACTTTCTGGACGTACCACACAATGATGAGGTAAATAGTAATGAGGCTTAGATTCGTCCACATCGTATATTGGCTCTAGATGCCCTAGTCTTGAAAATTCTTGAATCACCTCACCATATTGTTTGCAAAGCACAGGATTTCGGTTGAATCGTCGATGCAACCCGTTTAATCTTTGTAGTGCAATCTGTTTTGATTGGCCTTAACAAGATGGAGATTGTGTGAACGGTAGGCGCACTGTATATCTTTCTTCATTGATTCTTGTAATAGTAGTGTTGAAAAACTGCTCGCATTTACTGTCTTCTTTGAATTCAGGCAAATTTGATGTTGAAACTTCTTCAATTTCCCAGAAACGCTCTAATTGTTCTTCAAGATTGGTTATGACGCCACAGAAGTTCGATTTTCTTGACGACTGTTTTAGTTTTCCTAAAATTATCCAACCTAAGACACTGTTTTGTATGGTTGGGAATTCTGTACCAATCACAATTTTTCCAGCGGTTATTAATGAGCAAAACAGTTCAGCCCCTAGCAACATATCTATCTCCTGTGGTTTGTTGAATGCTGGGTCGGCTAATGGAACTTTCTTAGGAATAGGCCAGTCAGTGATATTCACATATTTCTCTGGATGCTTGCTCGTAATATCCTCTAAAACAAACGCTTCGAAATGGGTTGTGTAGTCACTCGTTTTTGACCCAATCTTCAAGTTTACTCTTTTTGTTGACTTTTGGCTGACATTTCCAATCCCCATGATGTCTTGGATACTTGTTGTACTGGAGGTTCGTAATTTTTTGTACAGCCTTTCTGTTATAAAGCTCAATTGAGAGCCGGAGAGCTCTGGCTGAAACTGATTGACCCTTTGCATCAGTCACGTATATCATGGCCGTTCCAAGGAATACATAATCAGAGGCTTTCTTTGCTCGATGATGCATTGTCAAAGCTTGTGCACTAATCGGTGCCTTCTCCATGGTTTCTTTACCTTGATGTAGAAGCGTATGGTGTTTCTTGTCGCATTTAAGGCAGCATATTGAGTTGCAAGCCTTAACAGGGTGTCCAAATTTAAAACAGTTAAAGCATAGGTCATTCTTAGTGACTACCTTTCTTTTTTCTGGAAGTGTTATGGCAATGAATTTCTCACATCGGTTAATTGGATGTGATTTTTTGCATAGCTTGCACCCTTTTTCCTTTTTCCCGCTTATAAGAGTCGTTCTCACATTTCTAATTTTGATTGATTTTTAGCGATTTTATTCCCGAGTGCTTCTAAAGCTTGGAATCTCAGCTCTAGAAAGCTTAATAGGTCCGACACTGCTGGAATGTCTCGAGGTGTTTTTAGCGTTTGTTCAAATAGAACGTGCGTTGCTTTATCCATTTTCTTTACAAGCAAAAATATTAAAATTCGATCCCAATCATCCAATTTAATGTTTAGTGCTTGCAAGGCCCTAACACATTCTAGTGTTACGTCGTGCAACGATTTGATACTTTGTACTGATTCTCCATTGTTGTTTGGCTGAGAAACTAAATTCTACAGTACTGAATTCACTAGAAGTCTTCTATTTTGGTACCTTTCTTTAATTATTCGCCATGCTGGTTAATAATTACTATCGCTAATCGATAGGTGGCGAATAAGAGCTTCCGCCTCACCAGAAAAATTGGCCTTGAGATACCAAAGCTTTTGTGCTGCTCCTAAATTATTCTGATCTATCAATTGCGTAAATAGATCATGAAACTCTTGCAAAGCTAAATAATTCCCATCAAATTTTGGTAGCTGAATTCTCGGCGGTTTAATGGCTGACCGTGCTCCAGTGCACGGTGTTTGTTGAGGTTACATCAATCTTAGTTGCACCTCCTCTACCCATGATTCCGTACTGGTATAGTTGTCAATACGGTAGCCATCCGGAAAGTCAGGTTCGTCAAGAATTTGCAGATATTTTGTTTGAATGGTTTTGCCATTGCTTTTTGATTAAATGCAGCTGACTTTCCTTGAATTCAGCTGGTTGCTCCGTAATCAATCTGTCTTCTGTCCTTTTTAGTAAGTTCTGCAAAGTTTGAATCATGATGTTCATGCAGCGTATCAACATGCTGCTCCTACCATCCGATTTCTCTTTCACTACTTCATGCTGCTCGGTAGCGCCCTGATTTTCTGCATCACTGCTCGATGGTTTTGAAGCTATTATCTTCAAAAGACCGCTCATTTCATCTATGAGACTGCCCACCAATCTCTTCACTTGTCCGTAATAGTTACTTTTAAAGTAGTCCACCTCGGAGTATTCTTTTTCCCATTTTTGTAATAAAGAGTTGTTTTTCTCGAATTCCTTCCATTTTTTGGTCAGCTGATCGATCCTATCGTTCAAATAGTTAGCGTTCTTCTTCTCCGGTGCCTCGTTCCGGTAGCTCCTTGCTATTTGCTCGATAACTCCTCCAAGTTTGATTTGTTCCGCCAATGTTGATTCCATGTCGATGCCCAAATGCAATCGTCGGGGTCACCAAAATGTGGTCGGGATCACGTCGGGGTCACCAAAATGTTAAGAAAAGAGAATTAGAAAACCCAATGTTTTCTGCACTAATAAAAGTCACCTGAGGTTTATTGCAAGAATGGTTTTATTCGATATAATGTTTTGTACTCATAGCAATTATAAAATTCGTACATTGGACCTTATATTAATTGAAGTGAATTCATATTGCTGATGCTACAATTATATTTACAATTTCGCTTATTGACCAAAGCTGATGAACCTTGATCGCGTGCTTCATTAATTGTCAACAATGCAATATTGGGACAGTGACCGAACTTATGTAAATGAGTTTAAACCAAAATGCGAATGCTATGAAAATAATGCTCTGGGATTGAAAAAATCACAATGCGTGAAATTTGCTTAAGTTTTTGTTTGTATCTTATATGCATATTTAACTTATTCTTACAATGCATATTAAACTTATTCTAACACTCTGAATCTTTTAATGCTTTGCACCACAGCCAAGGATTCCAGTTCAGTAACACTGTAGTTGCGCTGCGGAGCGTTAAGTTTTACAGACATAAACGCGATTGGGTGTTCTTCACCATGATCATCTTTTTGGAACAGGACGCTCCCGATTCTGGTGGCACTAGTATCACACTGAATGAAAAATCTTCGGGAGAAATCAGGATTGGCTAATACTGTTGCAGAAATCAACAGTCTTTTTATCTCCAAGAAAGCATTATTCGCAGCGTTTGTCTACTGGAACGAGCGCTTACCTTTCAACAGATCCCTCAGGGCTGATGATACTGCCGCAAAATTAGGGATAAGCCACCGATCCCACCCAGCTATTTCCATGAATCGCTGGACCTCTTTCGCAGACTAAGGTGAAGGATAGCCTACGATTCTAGAGATTTTATCTGGGTCAGCCTTTAAGATTCCATCACTAACCACAAAGCCAAGATACTTGATCTCTCGCTGCACGAACTTGCTTTTCTTGCCGCTATGGTCAATTAAGCTGCGTGAAGACACTGCGCCACCTTGGAGAGTAAATCCTTATGTTCATCAAAAGAAGAGCTAGTAACGAGTAGATCATCGAGATAGACAAACACTTTGTCATGGAGCTCGTGAGGAATCACTTTGTGGATTGTTCTGCACATGGTCTACGGAGCATTGCACAGATCAAACGGCATAACAGTAAAATGGTAGAATAGGCGACCAGGAACAGTAAAAGTGGTCTTCTCCCTAATATCTATGTCCAACGGTAACTGCCAAAAGGCATCTTTGAGGTCCAAATTCGTTATAAATTTAGTGGACTGCAGACGTGCCAATAAGCCTTCAATAAGAGGCAGTAGATAGGTATCCTTCAAGGCAACCTCATTCAGTCATCTGGCATCCAGGCATATGCGTACTTTGCCAGGCTTCTTTCGAGCGTGACTGCTGAGCTCCAAGCACTTCTACTTTCCTAGATGACTCCTTAGGACAACATGCGATCCAGTTCATCATACATCAGTTTTTGTATGACTGGGGACACCAAATAATGCCGCTGTTTAATTGGTTTAGCGGAACCGGTGTCAATGTGATGGAATACTAGAGTAGTCTTACCGAAGCCATTGATGTTGTACGAGGGAAACTATTGCATAACGCTCTGCCATCGGGACTGCTCTCCAGGAGACAGTGTGTGAAACGCTAGGTTTGGGACTTCGAAGAGGGATGCAACCACCAGCTGTTGAGTCAGAGAGATTTTGAACGCGTCATAGAAGCTCATTCCAAGATATACTGGGTTAGTCAAAGATGGAACGACCAAAAACTTAATCATACGCGATTGTGAGTTGAATCTCACCAGAGTGTCAACATATCCTAGCACAAAAGCCCTATGACCTGACGCTGTCCGAACATCTGTCTGCATGGTATGAATTTACAGCTCTTATTCTGCAATCAAGTCTAAGGCTCTTGCTCACAGAATTCTGACACTTGCCCCGCTATCCAACAACCCTTGAAGTTCTCGTCTTTTGATGGATATTATAGCAAAAGTACGGTGTCAACACAAGGTTTACGAAGCCATCGTCTTTTGGCAAAATATTTCCGTGCCCAATGAAAACGCGAGGTCGAACGCCTGCGGACCGATCGAGCACCATCAAATTCAGAATTCATGGTACGTTGCGTACCGAATGGAAGTTCAATAGGGTCTCTAAATTTATAGGGGTCTAACGGGTTCGACGAAATTCTGGGTCTACGTTGATGGCCGCATCTGTCATTTCGGATCTGCATGGTGGACGAAAGAGCGGAATACGTCGCGTCCCCATATTCGGCGCACTCCGCCGCCCGTTTTCCGACTGACAACGTGGACAGTGTGGTTTTCAAACATTTGCCGAACCACACCCAAAACAAAAAACTCCCCGAACTGGCTTATTGCAATCGGGGTTCTTACAGTTCCAGGAAACTCTGTTGTCTGATTGTTCACCTGATATTTGATTCTGTGACACGTTTTCAGTCGTTTTCGCAAACTGTCTTACCTTATGAACATCATGAATCACTGGAAGTTCAGCTTGAATATTCGATGAAGTATATTGGGGCCTGGCAGTCAAATGATCAAATCTGGTATACGAAGTCCTAGTCAAACAAGACAGATACTCGTCATACTCTTCTTCTTTGTATTCCACCTCCTGTACTTGTCTAGGTCTGCGAATGTGTTCCCTACCTACATCCATACCTAACAAACTCCACTCAGCTTCTATACGACAACAACGAAGTACCATCTCACGAGTGCTCCGGAACTCCACGCCTGCTAAATGCGCCCGCAATCGATGTGACATGTTTCGAAAAACTATGCATTGGAATCTGCCTCAGTTAATGGCACTACTAATTGCAGTCACATATTTTCCAAAGCGGCGTAGAAACCCTGAAACTTTTCGCGCGGTCCTTGTAGTCGTGCATCTATGGAACGTCTCACATCGACATCATTGCTGTGTGCACTAAATCTTTCCAGGAACTCGTCCTGCATAGGATTCCACAAAAGGGGGTTATTCAGCTCCCGGTATCTCTAATACCAGTCTGAGGCTTTTCCTCTCAAACACAGGTGAAAGTCCGTGGCTAACACAGATGCGGTTATGCCATAATCAGTGGCCAACGACATAACGCGAAATAAAAACTGCTTCACTCCCAACCCATTAGCTGAACTGTCAAAGCACAGGTTTCATTTGGATAGTGGCAGTTTAAAGGCTGATTTACCAAGCGGTCCAGGATGGTGATTTAACGTCACTCTTGGAGGTTCATCGTTGTTGCCTGATATCTGATGATCCGATCGGTGCATGCTAGGAGACCTTCTTCCTTGCTCAGTATATTTCTTCAAAGGCACTGTTACACCCGGTACCACTGTTTGGACTGAACTATTCAACGGCAGAGAACTGTCAGCTGAGAGATTAAGACGCCGTATCTCTCGGTCTAGAGACGTGTCACTGGGATCCCAGCTCATTGTTATACGACCCATTGTAATAACAAAAAAAAATTATACTAAATTCAAAAGACAAAGAACTAAAACTCGGGTGATTCAAAAATAAAAATTAATATTTCCGGCCCTCGGAAATAGAGAAATAAAATCAAAACAGAGACTAATATTCAATACCCTAATTCAAACCAATATTTATGGTGTAAGACCGTATTAAGATAAAATAAGATGCAATAATATAACCTAATAGCAAATCCAAACGATCAGTTAGCGTAAAATAAATATATATCTATAGCATAAATGACTATATTGGTATAAATATACGAATGCATGAAAATTATAAATAACCAATAAAAACTGAATTTCGATATTATTAAATTTTTTTTTCTGTAAAACAAAATGTTTGCCAAAACTTTGGTTGATAATTAAGCATAAAGAAAAAAATTATGATTCCCTCTCTTCGTTATAAGGATGAGAACAAGCGCGAGGAAGGAAAAGGATAGAAATTTAACACAAAGTGAATAAAGAAGAAAGGAAAACAGTTACGAGTTACAAATTCTTGTTGTTGCTCCAGGATGACTAACCAATCATTTGTCTCGCATCTTGTTCAACTAGTTTAATACAAACAACACCTGAAAAGGTGGACAAAGATCGCGACTAGAACGGCCACAAATCCCAGAGAATATCTACTCACAGGTGTACAAAAAACTCAAGTTACAGCTCTTTCTTAAAAGCGATCTGACTCATGAGGAGATATCTTTGTATGATCTTGAATCTGATTTCAACAACCACAAAAATCTGGATCAAATTGGTAGAGACAAGCTCTGTTCAACACATATAGACATACACAGTAGCACAAGATGGGCGCCAATGCTGCACTGACGACCGCTCAACGTGATTATTGATAGCGTAAAGTGGAAAAAGTAATTTTGAATAGTGAATCTAGAAAGTAAATTCAATAGAAACAACCGATTATGGCAAAAAAAAACTAGAGAAAATGAATTATTGAAACCAAAAGTAAAACAAATATTGATATTCAAATTTTTAGATAGTTAAACAAAAGTGAGAACGAAGAAAATCTAATCTATTGCGACACTGAGAAAGGAAAATATTAATCAAATTCATAAAATACATACAATGTGATAAATAGAAAATTTAATAAATTTGTTACATCCAACGGAGCTCTTTCTAGCCGCCGTCAGTGCAGCATAATTGAATTTTTAACAACTTCTTCTTCTTCTTCTGCCCTACTTTGCCATCTAGCTTAGTCAGGCGTAGGCTTTGGGCCAGAAGAAGTTCTTCGAGCTACAACATGCAAAATTATTACTTTTCGCACAAATAAAAAAAAAACCAAATAAAACTATACATACAATAGAAATAGGGAAACAAAAAGGAAACTCCGATGGGAATATTTTTTTTCTATATAAAAACTAATCCATTTTATTATTTAATAAATAACTTAACAAAACAAAGATAAAGAACAAAAAAGAATGAATAATCAGTTAATAATTCTAATCAAATCCAGAATAACAATAATTATCAAAACGGTGTAGGTAGTTTAAATAATTTTTGCCCAAACCCGGCCGGGATTTGTTTACACCAATCTTAACATGTAAATAGCAAATGATAAAATAAGCAGAAAATATATCAGAAAATAATGAAAATAAGAAGACCAACCATGTAGAGAAATAAAAAAAATATAGAAATCAAAATCAACAATACTTCCTCCACACCGATGGAATATGAAAACGAATGTCCTTAAAACTATTGGTTCAATTTCATGTCTAAATGAATTTCTTTTACATTTCAATAGAACATAATCCAAAATTAATATTCGAGTATTACGAAAAAAAATACCTGTTACTGATATGCACGGATTGCAATTAATAATGTTATTCCTATTCTACTCACGAAATTCCGTTGATATGTTGATTTTGTTTCATAGAATCTCCTTACCTATCTGGACTTATCATTTTGATATTCGTATAAGGTGATATTACTACACCGTCGACCACATTCGATTTAGAATTTACTTCAGCCAATTTATGTTCGTAGAGTTTTTTATCTGAATTGAATCCACATGAATTAAATTTGCCGTATGTCGTTACTGCCTCAATTACCAAATCAAAATGTTCTTGATTTACAAATTTTCAATCCACTCGGTCACCCATGGAACACTTTTATTTCTAATTTTCCACCCCAATTTTCAATCCAATCCCTTTGTTGCAAACACCCCCTTTCTTTTCTTAAGTAGCCCAACTCAACAGCCTTGTTCTCAGCATAAATTCGCCTCTGCCGCCAACTCGAACACTTCAGGTTCGATGCAGCGCCAATTCCAACTTTCAACTTTTCAGCAAAAACCAACAATTCAACTTGATGTATTAAATTTTCGCCCTTTTTCCCTTCACTCGAACTTTCAACCACATTTTCCCAATCGTACAAATCATTTTTTTTTCTACCAGTTTATCTCGACTTAACAAAATTCAAATTTTTAATTTTTTAAACTTTCTTTCTTTCCAATATATTGTTACCAATTTTCTAAAAATTTGGAG
>OX376372.1:118995004-119020244 GCA_947369275.1 Nemotelus nigrinus | reverse complement strand
AATCTCTGAAGTGGCTGATCCGATTAAGTTGAAACTTTCGGAGGACGTAGATGTGTATGGTAGATAGGTCCACAATTTGCTAAAATTTAGATATCCTAATTATTTTGGCGGCGGCGAGCGTTTTAGTGAACTTTGGGGTACTCCTATATTTCCAAGCAGCGTGAGTTTTTGTTCAAAAAAAGTATTGGGAATGAAAACTTATTATGCTTTAAGCTTGTTTATGGTAAAGAATTGGAAATTTTGACCCATGTGTGTGTGCAGCGTGCCTAAAAGTAGGCAAGGATTTTGTTTCAAATTTTGATTTGTCATTATTTCTGACAAAAACATTGGATCATCGTGAAATTTGCAGAGCGTATTGATGTTGACTAAAGTTTAATACACATGGATTTCCAAGGTAGTGCGGGTAACCCTGTAGCTGAGGCAGGCTCTTGAAAAAAATCCTTCAAATCATTGAACCTCCTAAAAAATTTTTGATTTTTTTTTTGTAATTTCCGTAGTCAATTTTGTACGGTTTTGATTAAGTTTGGTTTTTGATTTCATATCTTGCTCGCATGATTAATCTGATGGGCTGGGTGATATTTGTCCCTAGGAGCACTTGATTGCTTCAGCCATATATTTTTTCCCCTCTTTGACCATAGTTAGCAACTTAATCAGATTATTCATGTTGGATTTCATTTAAATTAATATTTTTATTTCATTTAAAATAATATTTTTTTTTTTATTTTTTTTATTTTTTTTTTCGAAGAAGAACATTAGTATTAAAATCAGTTTGGCCAAATATTCATATTTCTTTATATATATATATATTTATATATATATATATATATATATATATATATATATATATATATATATAGATATATATATATATATATATATATATATATATATATATATATATATATATATATATATATATATATATATATATATATATATATATATATATATATATATATATATATATATATATATATATATATATATATATCATCAACAAATTTGAGTGAAAAAATCTCAGAAACGCGCCATCCGATTGAACTGAAATTTTCAGGATACATTGGTGTATATGCACAATAGTGCCAGGTCTCACAAAAAGTTAATTATGACCCTTTGGTGCCGGCGGCCATCTTAGTGATATTTTAAATATACCCATTTTTCTGTCAAAAAATAGCATTTTCTGAACGTGTTTCAAATGTGAATATGGAAATATTTTTGAAACTTTTAAATCTATGTGTGCTCTAGGCGCTTAAATTGAGATTGGGAAAATTTGAAAATATTTGAATTGTGATAACTTATTATAAGATTCTTAAATCATTATAAAACTTACAGTACATATAAATGTTGTTAAGTTGCACACTTGCGTAGTTTTTCATGAACGTGCTGGCAACCCTGTAGCTACAGCTGGCACTGAAAGTGAAAACATTTAAACCATCGAATTTCCTAAAATATGTCCGTTTCTTAGAATGAAAACCAACTTGTATATAAATCTTATGCTTTGTTTTAACAGTCCAGAGGAAACTTTGGAATTTTCATGTCGGACAAGAACGACAACCCTCTCCCAATTTACCCATATTTTAAGCATCATAGACTTCTTTTTACGAGAACTCACGAACCAATAATCAGATGCAGTTGAAATTTACAGAATGCATTGGAATTAAGTTAGACCAGGTTTGGTAGAAGCGATTTTGACTTGTGGGCAACCCTGTGCCAGTGGTGCCATCTTGAAAAATTACAAAGCAAAAAAACTGATTTTTGCCCTATGAATTCTGATTAAGTTACCGGATTTTTATGAAATTGACTCAGTAGCTGAACCTTACTCCAAGCCGTATTTGAAATAAATTTAATTAAAAAATTCGATTGGTGCTGCCAGCTATGGTACTTTTTGTGTCTTTGGTTATGAAAATTCGCTCAGGAAAATAAAGCTTTTTGCTCTATAACTTCCAGTGCAGTCATGAAATCAATACGAATTTCATTCATTTAATGGAACTTATTAAAGGCATAATTCAGGTCAAATTTTGTTGAAAAGCCTCGATAGGGTTGCCAGCTATTGTTGGTTTTGTGTTTATTTCCAATATCTTTCTCAAGCGACTTGATCGTAAAATTTTCAAATGGTAATGATATTGTAGTGACAGTAAACAGCAAATATTAAGTTTTTGATTATTTGAAAAATGCCGCGGCTGGTAACCCTAAATTTCTTTATACTCCTATAACTTCAAACGCAGTCATCAGATTGAGACGAAATTCGCAGGGTAGGTTAATTTTAACGTGATGCGGATGTGATACTGGCAAAAGGTTGCTAGCACGAGTCTGTAGTGCTATTTCTGTATCAATTAATGATTACAGCTAGTATTCATACCGGAAACATTTACAATATTACATTTACAAATAAATAACCAATGTTTAAATCCCCAAAGTTCTGAAAAATTTTCGGATCGCAGCCCCAAACACCAACTTCAGTTGCAGTGCTGCAGGCGCTGAGCATTTTCTTCATTGATGTTACATGAGATGCGGCTTTCAAAGTTTTGTCAAATACACAACTGATAAGTGTTTGGCTCCTCATAAACTTTGAAATTCATGCCAGTGGTTTTATCTGAAACCTTTCCACCATATCAGCTATAATGCATTTTTGAGACCAAAGTAAAACGTGGTGTTTGAAACATTTTGGCCGTAATAAGCAGCTCTTGTGGTAGAATATGCACTCAAAATCTGCACGATTCTTCTACCGTGCTTCGAACATTAGTGTTTCTAGCGGGTCAGGTGTGCTAGAGTCTTTTTTCTTTTTTCTCTTTTTCTATTTTAAATGTTTTCTCGTTTATTCCATTCCGGGAGAGCGGTCGTCAGTGCAACATTGGCACCCGTTCTTGCGCTATTGTGTGTTGTCTAGTGTTTGACTAAGGGACGCCTCTTTTCACTTTTATACTGACTCTCAGCTTGAGGTGAAGCAAAAGGAACCACTCGAGTTGAAACCCGCTGAAATATCCTTCGGTTGTGAAGTCGCTTGGCCCAGAGGCAAGCAGTTTCCTTCATCTAACAAGGAGGGCTTGGGTAAAACCAAACTCGTGTCACATAAGATCAACACGGGTTCCGCTCAGCCCATTAAATAACGACACTATGTTATGTCACTGGCTATACAGAAACTGATGTATGATGAACTTGATCGTATGTTGTCACTAGGTGTAATAGAGGAAAGCCATAGCGCTTGGAGTTCCGCCGTTACCTTGGTGAGGAAGCCTGGCAAGATGCGCCTATGCCTCGATGCCCAACGTCTGAACAAAGTCACCTTAAAAGACGCTTACCCATTACCCCTCATTGAGGTACTGTTGGTACGCCTACAAGATACCCGATCCATTATTAGTTTAGACCTGAGGGACGCTTTCTGGCAGATTCCGTTAGACGAAGCATCACGGGATAAAACTGCCTTTACCATCCCTGGCAGACCTTTTGTATCGTTTCACGGTTATACCATTCGGTCTGTGAACCGCTCTGCAGACTATGTGAAATACACAACTGATAAGTGTTTGGCTCCTCATAAACTTTGAAATTCATGCCAGTGGTTTTATCTGAAACCTTTCCACCATATGAGCTATAATGCATTTTTGAGTTCAAAGTAAAACGTGGTGTTTGAAACATTTTGGCCGTAATAAGCAGCTCGTGTGGTAGAATATGCACTCAAAATCTGCACGATTCTTCTACCGTGCTTCGAACATTAGTGTTTCTAGCGGTTCAGGTGTGCTAGATTCTTTTTTCTTTTTTCTCTTTTTCTATTTTAAATGTTTTCTCGTTTATTCCATTCCGGCAGAGCGGTCGTCAGTGCAACATTGGCACCCGTTCTTGTGCTCTTGTGTGTTGTCTAGTGTTTGACTAAGGGACGCCTCTTTTCACTTTTATACTGACTCTCAGCTTGAGGTGAAGCAAAAGGAACCACTCGAGTTGAAACCCGCTGAAATATCCTTCGGTTGTGAAGTCGCTTGGCCCAGAGGCAAGCAGTTTTGATTTTTACAGCGTCTCGAGCCTTTTGTTTCTTGTAGGGAGGTTTGATGGTACTAGGTCGTGACTGAGTCCACCGGTTTGACGGTGTACCTTGTGAGCAGTTCGCGAAATAGGGCCATCGAATTTTCTTGAATCAGCTGAGTAGTTCAAATACTGTTCCTTATATTCCTGCATCCTTTCCACATTTTACCATTTCATGTTAAATTTGATATCTTTTTCCTTTCCCTCTCGAATTCCCGTAATGAAGAGTTTATCTTAGTATTAACGAAACAAGTTTTTTTTGGCGGTTCAACATTTTCTTTGTTTGCCTTTCATGATAGTAGTAGCTTTGACTTAGGCAATCAGTTTTTTGTTATTATTGTTACTATCGGTTTCTTTGAGTTCAATTTAGTTGGGAATTTTGATTGGCTTATGGGTTTTGGTAAATTATTTTGAGGGCCTAGTTTTTGATTTTGTTATTGAAAATTGTGTTACTCGAAAGAATTGTTTTGAAATGCGTCACAGAACGGCGAGCTGTGACCTCAGTTATTCTCGCATTGATCGAGAACTAGGGTGCATCAGTCTTCCAACCTCAAGTGCTCCACCAAAAGTTGATCCCGGACATACAGTTGTGCCACCCATTACTGCTCCGGAGCTTAATCGCATTAATAACGAACCTCTTTCGTCCACGCTTACCCTGGGTCCGAGTGCTGCCAAACCACGAATTACCTTTAGAGATGCCATTCGAAGCATGGAACACCCGCGAGCATTGGTTCCTATCACTAAATGGGGATTAATGTTCGATGTAGTTTCCAAAGACATGGATGCACGGCAGTTTCTGTTTCGTGTATCCAATATGGCAAGCGATTACGGAGTGTCAGGGCAGGAAGTGGTCAGAGATCTACAGCTTTTTGTAAAAGGTATGGCTGTCAAATGGTATTGGCAAGTGCGAGATCTCTACGGCGGTCTAACGTGGCAACAACTAAAAACTGAATTTTTGGAGCGTTTTGCCCCTCATCGCACGGTCGTCGACATACGACGAGCAATTGATGCTCGCAAGCAAAGGCAAAATGAGAAATTCATTGAATTTTATGAATCAATTGAATCCTTGGCCTTACAGTTGCAGGTGCCTTTACTGGACGTGGACCTTCAGTGTATTTTATTGAGAAATATGACTGCTCACCTGCAGGAACATTTTGCGACTCGCGAGCTTGTTAAGCGATGTATTCGTATTGAATCTGTTTGGCGTGATTTGGAAGTTGAACGTCGAACGATTTGTCGTTCATATGGGGCTAATGAATAATACTTGGATGATGAGATCGTGGAGCATGCAGAGCATAGACGACGTTTTTCACTGGGGCAACTTGAGGAAGGTACCGGTGTCACTGTTGATAGTGACGAGCCTGCTCGCAGTCAATTCGAGACAAAGAATCACGCACATGAAACCGTGACAAAGCTGTTCGGTGCCGATTAAAAAAATATTCTGTATTGGGTGTGGCGCAGAGGGAGTCTTGAAGCCTCAATGTCCTAAATGTCAAAGTTCTGTTGGGGAAAATGTGATCTCAATGACTAGAAACCAGCCCATAGCTTCTCAGGTTGTTTCCCGTCACCAGAAAGTTGATGTTGCCACAAACGTTGACCCCGAATTGCGACGTTCCTTTTGACTTAACTCATCGCGTTTCAGTTCTACTCCATTTCAGATGAACTATTTAACACCATATACATCGACATCCGTCACCCAATCTAACTCATATGTCCCGCAAGACCTTTCCTTTACCGACTCGTATGATGAGCCTACATGTCCCAAGTCATTTCGACCTGTTTGTTTGGGGCTATCCTCGTCCAAGCGCTTCCAATGATCTTGGAAGTACTTCGCTCCAAGGAAATTTTCAAAACGCGCCAGCGTTGAGTCAATTGTTACAACTATTGGCGACAATCGACCTCCTGCAGAAATTGTCATCAAGGGGCGAAAGTTAACGGGATTACTCGACAGTGGGGCTAGCGTCAGCATATTCCGCGCTGGTTCTTTGGACCTGCTCTCGGACTTGGGCCTGTATATGCATACTATGCAGACCCACGTTCAGACAGCTTCGGGTCAAAAGAGTCCAGTTGTGGGATATGTTGGCACCCTGGTGCAATTTAACGGCCAGAGTAAATGGATGCGATTTTTGATCGTTCCATCTCTAACCCACCCTGTCTATTTGGGTATGGACTTTGGGAACCTTTTTTAAATCACTCCAACGCAATGTCATTCGGTGGAAGCCCTTACAAAGCCTGTGTGCCCTGGTTTTCACCTATTGACCGCTCAGGAGCAGCAACGGCTCGACCTTGTCATACATCAGTTTCCTTCATATAACATGGAGGGCTTGGGTAAAACCAAACTCGTGTCACATAAGATCAACACGGGTTCCGCTCAGCCCATTAAATAACGACACTATGTTATGTCACTGGCTATACAGAAACTGATGTATGATGAACTTGATCGTATGTTGTCACTAGGTGTAATAGAGGAAAGCCATAGCGCTTGGAGTTCCGCCGTCACCTTGGTGAGGAAGCCTGGCAAGATGCGCCTATGCCTCGATGCCCAACGTCTGAACAAAGTCACCTTAAAAGACGCTTACCCATTACCCCTCATTAAGGTACTGTTGGTACGCCTACAAGATACCCGATCCATTATTAGTTTAGACCTGAGGGACGCTTTCTGGCAGATTCCGTTAGACGAAGCATCACGGGATAAAACTGCCTTTACCATCCCTGGCAGACCTTTTGTATCATTTCACGGTTATACCATTCGGTCTGTGAACCGCTCTGCAGACTATGTGTTGGTTAATGCACAAAGTCGTACCACACGAACTGCAGGACAAGGTGTTTGTTTACTTGGACGACTTGCTCGTTACAAGCTCAACATTTGAGGAGCATTTGGAGCTCTTGAGCACTGTTGCGAGACGGCTCAGAGATGCCAACTTGACCATCAATGTTGAACAAAGCAAGTTTGTCCAAAAGGAGATCAAGTACCTTGGCTTCGTGGTTAAAGATGGGATTTTACGAACTGACCCGGAGAAAGTGTTAGGTATTCTGACATATCCAGAGCCCCGAGTGGTAAAAGACGTGAGACGGTTCATGCGAATGGCGGAATGGTACAGACGTTTTATCCCAAATGTCGCTTCCGTCACTGCTCCACTCACGGATCTGCTAAGAGGCAAGCGTTCTTTCAACTGGTCTTTGGCTGCCAACAATACCTTCAATGAAGTCAAGAAACTGTTGGTTTCCGCTCCGGTGCTAGCCCATCCAGATTTCAGAAAGCACTTTTATAGTCAATGTGACGCTAGTACATTGGGTATTAGAAGTGTTTTGTTCCAGAAGCATGATGATGGTGGGGAGCACCCCATCGCGTATATGTCGCTGAAACTTAACGCTGCGCACCGCAACTACAGTGTTACCGAATTGGAATACTTAGCTGCGGTGCAAAGTGCTAAGAGGTCCAGAGCGTACGTCAAGGGGCTGCCCTTCACTATCATCACAGATCATGCCAGCCTAAAGTGGCTCATGCAACAACAGGATATGTCTGGATGATTGGCTCGCTGGAGCTTGAAGATGCAGGGGTATGATTTTCAGATTGAGCATCGGAAGGGTAATCTCAACGTTGTCCCAGACGCTCTGTCAAGAGCCTGGTTTTCTGATGATCAGGTGGCTTCAATTAGAAAATGTCTTCTGGAGCACGAGCATCTGGGTGTGATTATTCCGGAAGCTGCGTTTCAGGAGCCCTCCTATAAGCATTTGAGGGAGCAAATTGTGAAACACCCCCAAAAGTTTCAGAATCTGAACGTGTCGAACGACAAAATATACATAACACTGGGTTCGCTCGATGCCTCTATTTCGGATATTCCCTAAACGAAGTTATGGGTCCCTGATAGTCAACAAGGGGTCCTCATAACAAGAGCCCATGATGATCCTCGTGGATCGCATTGTGGAATTCGAAAAACTGTTGAACTGCTTCAAAGGTATTTTTATTGGCCTCGCATGAGGCTAGATGTCATGCGACATACCAAGAATTGCGTGACCTGCAAGCAGATAAAGCCTTCGAATTCCATTCAAAGGCCGTTAATGAGATCACAGCGAGAAACGGAGCGACCTTTGCAGCGCCTTTTGTAAATTTTATGGGGCCATATCCACGCTCGAAATCGGGGAACACACAGTTTTTTGGGGTCTTGGATCACAACACTGAATTTGTGTGGCTCAAGCCCATGGCCAAAGCAACCGCAGAAGCTGTTGTAAGATATCTCGAGCGTGAAATTTTTCTAACTTTTGGAGTGCCCGAATGACTCCATTCAGATAACGGGGTCCAATTTGCTTCCAAGACTTTTGCAGAATTGTTAGTAAACTATAAAGTGCATCACTGTTTTACTCCAGTCTATTCTCTGCAGGCGAATGCTGCAGAGCTAACCAACGTGTCAGCGTTAAATGCAATAAGAGCCTACATATGATGCGATCATGCGAGGTGGGACGAGAAACTTCCTAAGTCGTACTCTGCTTTTCGTAAGGTAGTGCATGAGTCGACTGGCTTTGCGCCTCACTTCCTCATGCTCGGATATCACCCTATTCAGCATGGTTCAGAGTACGCGCTGATCAAGAGTCTTAAGGCTTTTGAAGACGGAGAAGTCCAATTGCAATCGAAAGTTGACCAGCAGCGTTTGGCGTAAGATCTTGTGTAAGACAAGTTGAACGAAGCCTATAAAAAAAGCGCTTAACATTACAATCTGCGAGCCAGACCACGAATTTTCTCTTTGGGTCAAAGAGTCTTCGTCCAGAACTTCGTTGTGAGCAAGGCAGTAGATCACTTTGCAGTAAAGTTCGCCCCATGATGTGTCCCTGCCATCGTTAAGCAAAAATTCGGTCAAGTGGCATTCGAATTGGAAGATGCAAGTAGTAAGGTGCTGGGGATTTTTCACTCCAAAGACATCTGGGATGGAGTCGGAGACGAACCTTTTGATTCTGTATAAATTCCGACATTGAAACGTTGGTAACACATTTTGATTATGCCCGGCTGTGAGACTTCAGGGTCTGGGTCGTCCCCACGATTGTTGCGAAACGGCCTCGCCACAACTATCACCCACGCACACATCCACAAACGTTGCGAATGCACTGCTGCATGCGACAGTCGAATGTATAGCATTGGCATTCGAAAACAGGCTTTGCTTATGCATTTGATTCTCGAATGTATCACTGCATTACATCGGGTTCGCTGACCTGAGCGCAGCTGATTTGCAACAATACTTGCATCAGCTGCGTTATCAGGGCAGCGAAAACGGAAGATGTTTGGGGCTGGTTGTGGAGAGACTTGTCGCCCAACTGAACAACGAGAAAGAAAAACGGTACGTGGTGGTAGCGGGAGACTGATTGCTCGAGAGTTGGGGCGGGATGATTCGGGGGTTGGAACTAAAAAATAATAAAGGTTTGGGAAATCGGAAAGAGAATTTTTGAAAGTAAAAACTGTGGAATTCGAAAATATTCGTAAAAATACGAGTTCATAAAGATTTTAGAAAAGTGAAAAAGTGAAATTTGAGTTCGGAAATATTCGTAACAAGTACGTTTTCGGAAAGATTTTTGAAAAGTGAAAAATTGAAATTTGAATTCGGAAATATTCATAACAAGTACGAGCTCGTAAAAATTTTTGAAAAGTGAAAAATTGAAATTTGAGTTCGGAAATATTTGGAACAAGTACGAGTTCGGAAAGAACTTGCGAAGTGAGAATGTGAGCTTTGAATTTGAATATTGGTAAAAAAGTACGAATGCGGACGATTATTGAAAGTAAAAAATTTGATTTGAAAGGATATTTCTCCAAACTGAGGGAGTTTGAATTGAAAAGACTGTTTCTTTTCTAAGATTGTGCGAAAAGAAAAATTTGAATTGGGGAAAAATCTTGGATATCCATAAATCGGAGTGAACGTGGGAGATAAGAACGACTAAAAGAAGGACTTTATTGGCGAAATGGATTTGCTGTTGGAACCAGCTTCACATGTTATTACTCTCAACCTGCATTAAAAAGACAGCATTAGTTGAGTACTACCAAAAATTCGAATTGATACAAAAAAACTTGCATTATAGACTTGTATAAATTTGATGTATTGATTTTTCTATGCATTAGTAACTTTACTAAACAAATAATAATTTCGATAACTACTTTGCAATGGAATTTTGGTCCTATTGTTAAATATGCTCATTATTAATTATTATGATTTTGGTGTGGGCTTTGTAGGGTGGGAGCAGGGGGACGAAAGACGCGGGGGCTCGCTCAAGATGAGAAAGAGGTGAGTCCGGGCGCCACTCATTTCGTGCCCACGCTGTCTTAATTACCGTGACCGAATAGATACACCCGCGTTACAATCTTTACACACTTTATTCAATTTACTTCCGATATTCCTGTTGTTAAGTACAATACGAAAAACGTCTCTTGCAGCTCCGCGTTCTATCCAATATACACTATCACTTAAACGCTATTCCCACAACTCGACACAATCTCAAAGTTTCTATCTTAAGCTATTAAATATGTATCTACAAAGAAAATCGCTCGATATCTCATACCTGGCCTAATTTCTCTACCGCCTGGCCGCCGCTCGCTGAAACTCCATAAAACAGTTCGTGTCTATGCTGCTGGAGTGCCTCAACTGCTCGCTTCTTATTCACCACAATCTTCGCCGGCTCAAGCTTACTACTGACTCAACGTTTGACGTACCGTTATGATTTATAATAAATATATATATATATATATATATATATATATATATATATATATATATATATATATATATATATATATATATATATATATATATATATATATATATATATATATATATATATATATATATATATATATATATATATATATATATTTATTATAAATCATAACGGTACGTCAAACGTTCCGACCATCCAACATATTTGAATTCTGGACTGTCTCACAATTCACTGTATGCCGGGCCCTAAAGTCATTCTACCCACATTCACGCTAATATTCCAATATCCTCCCTACCACGCATGCTTGTATGTCTCGTTTAGTCAGTCTGTATTGGTGTTGGTATCTGTGCTTTGGAAATTCACCACTTTAATGCAAACTGATCTCGATTTTAGGACAAATAACGTATTGGGTGAACGGCTATGACCACCACAGAGGGCAACTACACCAGAAGGAAAAAAACAGAAACGAAAGGCAAATAGGAAGGAAGCTAAATTAAACCCGGGCACGGGATTCACATCCACAACATGGTATCTTATTTCATTTTCATCACTACGAACTAACATCTATTCATACTGTTTACGGAATGTCTCTTTTGACAATACGGGCTAGTCTTGTTTCAGTATCGTCGGCACTTTAACCGAGATATTGCGTGGATTTTTTTGTATCCTTGATTGAATAACTACGGCACTTGTAGCCGTGATATCCTCGTAAATATATGCTGATTTAAAAACAACAAGGGCACTTGTACCGTGATGTCAAATGGCAAATTCGTAGCTTGATGTTGAATAAAACGAATGGTGTATCAGACTAGAACATTTAATTTACTTTAAGTTCTTTATATATACATTTCACTTACTTGCTAGGATAAATTGACCAAACAAAGTTCCCACGTCGTCAGCAAAATGCGCATTCATTTGACTACCTAGCAATCTGAACATCGCATAGCCAAGATGCATTGTGAAAACAGATGTGCGCGAGTGCAAGCAAATATGAATTTGAGAAATAATAAACAATTGGAGTGCTTTGCTAAATCTAATGCAAGAAAAGATGTGCACGAGTACAAGTAACTATGAGCTTGAGAAATAGTAAACAATTAGATAGAGTGTTTTGCTAAATCTAATGCAAGAAAAAAAGTGCACGAGTGCAGGTAACTATGAGCTTGACGAGCATTACGAGAAATGGTAAGCAAATAGTGCGGTTTGCTGACGACGCGTCTGGTAGCTTGTGGGAATTCTTTAAATCTTTGTCTTTGATTTCTGAATGTTGGAATTTGATGAAAAAATGAAGATGATGATGAACATACTCCCCGCGTTGAACGTCGTTCAAGATTACGGTTGTATTTCAATTGAGAAGTCTGGTTTTTTGTTTGCCCGAGGTGCTGGAATTGGCCTTTGCCTGGCGCGGTTGTGTCGGCACTTCCAGAATACTCCAATCATAATAACCAAGATCAGCGTGATTGATACGTAACCAGGAATGGCGTGATACGAAACATATTGATGGCTTGTATAAGTTGGAAAGTCAAAAGTCTCCTTGCGTAGGGTCTGTTGTAAGTTATTCAACAGATTTCGTTGTGGTTGATATTCCTCGTCGTCTCCAGGAAGTAAAATTGTTGGAATAGGTGATGGAATTTCAATCACAACATTTCTGGCCTTAAATGAGCTGTTGACTTGACTTGAGACGATGTTGTGCCCTGAAATGGTGATGCAATCGTGTTTCATCACACAATATGGTTCCAGGGTTAGTATTCCGGCTCCGTCTAGTTGTAGCTTAAAATTTTGGTTTCCACAAACCACTTGTAATCGCGTCTGTTGAGTCAAACCAAAAATCCGCTTGTTTTTGTCAGCAAGTTGAATCCATGTATGTTTCAGTGGGATGATTTCAGTTTGACAAGCCTGCGTGGATTCAGCTATCAACAGGTTCATTTCACAAGATGAAATTTGGGCACTAGTGTGATATAACGGACCTGCCTTTTCGCACAGAAAGGACTGATCTTCGATGGTTAGGCATGAATTCAGCTCGGCTTCAGTTATTGTAAAATAAGTGTCTCGGTGCGCATTAACGGCAAGCAGCTTGGTTGATAGCTTTATTGAAACCAGCGTTTGGTTGACGATTACGGGTATAGGAGTCAAGTTGAGCAGTTGGTAATCACGTTTGTCAGTAAGGGGTATTCTTACTGTGAATACGACATAATTGTCAATTATGCTTCCAGCGGTCCTCATCAAACGATATAATGGCAATACATCCTCGTCGTGCCCAGGGAGGTGCTTTCCTTTAAGTAATTTAGTCCTTATATTTTTCAACTCTTCATAAAGCTGATGTGGTGATAATAGTAGAGGACTTAGGGTTCCATGATGAGCGTCGGTCAATACATCAATGACGGTTGATTGAATGCGGTGTAAATTGGCGCTTGTTGCTACCAACTGAAGACCGAGACTTGTTAATGTTTGGAAAACCTTTTGTTGGGTATCTTCAGTATCATTCAGGTTTATCCTTTGCAGTATCCAATTAATCCTTTGTTCTATTCTGCCAAATTTTTGTTGAGTGCTTGTTTGATCTATTTTTATCAGGTTGATGGTTGAATCTATAACTGATGTTTGATTTCTCAGTAACTTCATTAAAAGGTGTTGATCAGTTTTGATATTGTTGATCGTGGTAGACATTTCATCCGCGTATTTCGAGTCTAGTACACCAAATAATGAATTGGCAAGATTTCCCACAACATCGAATGCACCTCGTTTCATTCTCTTAGTCGTAAACAGACTATTATCGAGTTTGAGCTCAAGTTGGTCTTGCTCAAATTGGAGAATTAGGTGTTCACAATTTGATTTATGCATCATCAGGTCGCATAGTTGCCTAAGGGCTGTTGCTCCGTTTGAAAGAGAGGTCATCTCATCCCAATATGGGGATAGGTCGTAGTATACGATCATTTTCCATTCATCAGTGACATGAAGAATAGTCCCAATGTTCTCAAAGTTAACTCCGAATGTGTTGTTCAATCGCTGTGTTTCAAATTTGGTTGGGTTGGCGTAACACGAGGGCACTAGTATGCAGGCGAATAAAGTTGCGAGTAAGGATCCACGGCTGAGTTTTTGACAATTTGACAATTTGTATCGCTCGGGCCGAGTTGCCTTCGACCAGGTGGATGATCCTGTGTAGTGGAGGTTGCAATCTGATTTCGAGCCTCTTCATCGATTTTCACCTTTGAATTCGGAGCTCCAGTGGCGGTTGTGGATTCTGAGGGTAATGGAGCGAGTCTATGTATAGGCCGAGTCAAGGTAGTGGTTTCAGTTTTCAGATCGACAACTCGAACAAATCCGTCATTGCCTTTATAGGTGCGGATTACTCGGCCAAGAGACCATTTCATAACGGGTGTATTATCATCTTTGATGATAACAATCGTATCGATTGGTATGTTTGTCATTGCTGTTTTCCATCCGTAACGGTTTTGTAGAAGATGTAGGTATTCCTTCGACCATCGTTGCCAAAACTCACGCTTTTGCTTATTTCTCGCCAGGCTAGTTGCAGTCCGCCCTTCCTGCTTTCTGCGTCACAGTCAATTTGGGCAGTCAGTGGTTCACCTATGAGGAGGTGCCCTGGAGTTAATGCGGCTAGGTCATTGGGGTTAGAAGAAAGTGGCGTCAAGGGCCTTGAATTAAGAATCGCCTCGATTTCCACTAAAACGGTTAATAGCGTCTCGTGCGTTAGTGAAACTGGTCCAATCGTTTTCTTCATTAATTCTTTGGCGGTGGATTCGGTGGATAAATTAGAGACCAACTCTAAATGTACAGTCTTCGTCGCAAAACAACAAAAAACTACAATGTAAGTCTTCTGTGGCCTTTTTCCTCTGATTTGGAAATGGTAGTAAATAGGGCCACAAAAATCAACCCCGGTATTAACAAACGGCCGTCCAGGTTGTACCCTTGGTGCTGGTAGGTTCCCCATTATTTGGGTGAGTAACTTGGGATTGGCTCGAGTGCATTTTACGCATTTGTGCACAATAGACCTTGCTATTGTTTTGCATTTGATGGGCCAAAATTTTTGCTTCGTAATGGCTTCAAGACCTTGGGGCCCCACGTGTGAATGCTTCCGATGAATGTCTTCCATTATTAATCTCGTTACATTGTCCAAGTATGGCAGCAATATAGGATGTTTTGCTTCAAAAGACAAACTCGCTGCATCTAATCTCCCTCCAACTCTTAAAATGCCGTGTTCGTCTAAGAATGGGGTGAGGTTGTTCAATGGACTCGATGTATGCACTCGATGATGCCGTTTCAAGTCGCTGATTTCTGTTTTGAAATCCTCTGATTGGATTGCTTTGACGATTATGCGTAGAGTTTGCTGCCTCTCCGACTGGGTTAGTGCGAAAGTTGAATTTGCTTGCTCGGATTTCCGCTTTCTGCACCGGTTTATGAATCGTACTATGTATCCAGTTGTCCGTAACAATCTTCCAAACGAGTTTCTATCCTCAATTTCAAAAACGAAGTTGGTTGAAGGCGTTGCTGCTAGGGATGTTATTTTTCGTTCTACGTCATTGGCGGAGTCTAAGTGCGCGTTATAGGCTACTGGCCACTCCTTTTCTCTACCGTGTAGAAAAATCGGACCGAAGAACCATAAATTGCAGGTTTTGAAAGTGCTCGGTGCTATGGGTCTCGTTTTTACATCGGCTAGATTCATTTTCGTTTCTACGTGCCGCCACTGCTCTGGACTTGAAAGTTGGTGGATTGCGCCAATTCGGTTGGCAACAAATGTGTGAAAATCTGAAGATTGTGACTGTATCCAGGATAAAACTATTTGAGAATCAGTGCAGTAATACGTTGGGACGTTGGTCATGTTGAGAATATGCTTGATACGATCTGCCAGGTCTGCAGCCAGTTTGGCTGCACAAAGCTCTAACCTGGGGAGGGTGATCGTTTTGATGGGTGCTACACGAGATTTGGCACATAATAGTCGAACAACGATAGTGTTATCCTGCTTGACAGAGCGTATGTATGCGGCAGCACCAAAAGCTTGAGTCGAGGCATCCGAAAATATATGAAGCTGCTTTGATTTTGGTA
Organism: Nemotelus nigrinus; assembly: GCA_947369275.1. NCBI lineage: Eukaryota > Metazoa > Arthropoda > Insecta > Diptera > Stratiomyidae > Nemotelus > Nemotelus nigrinus. The sequence continues at coordinate 119,004,479 of OX376372.1, read as the reverse complement.
GGCCGTGGGAGGATATGTGTCGTGGTATAACGATATCTTCAATCGTCTTTAGTTCGTCACGAAATGTTGACCATCGTGTATGCATTTCCATAGGCAAGGCAGCATCCCAGTCCAGCTTGAGTTTCCAAATAGCTTGAAGTTGTATTTTTGCAGTCGTTACGATTGGGGCTACGAAACCTAAAGGGTCGAAGATTCGAAATATGTCGGAAGCGACGTATATTTAAATATGTCGGAAGCGACGTATATTTTCGTATATTTATTTGAGTTAGTCGTTGCCAACTTCATTCTGAATACGTCAGATGCTGGTGACCATGTCAAGCCTAGCGTTTTGATGTGGTCATCACTGCCTTCGTTGAAATAGAGGCATAGTTGGCTGTCTTGCGGTGGAATTTGATCGAGTAGGCGTGCGTCGTTCGCGCACCACTTTCTTAGGTTGAATCCAGCTTGCAAGAGTAGAGTTTTGAGCTCTGACTGAGTTTGCAGTAATTCCGGCAAGCTGTTGCTTCCAGTCATGATGTCATTGACGTAACAACTTTGAAGTAGCGCTGCGGATGCGTTCGGAAATTCTGACTTATTTTTCCCTGCTAGGTCCACTAAACATTTTGTTGCTAAGTATGATGCTGGTCGAGTCCCATAACTTACTGTATTTAATTGATACTGTTTCATGGGCTCTTCGGGAGAACGTCTCCAAAAGATTAGCTGGAAGAATCTTTGTTCTGGGTTAACATTGACCTGCCGGTACATTTTCTCAATGTCTGCTGTTAGCACGTATCGATGTTGTCTGAAACGTAGTAATATAGAAAACAGATCCTCCTGAACTGTAGGACCAGAAAGCAGAATATCATTTAGTGAAACGTTGGATGTTGTTTTCGCTGATGCATCGAAAACTACCCGAACTTTGGTTGTGGCACTATGTGGCTTGGTAACGCAATGATGAGGAAGATAGTAATGTATCCTGGGAACTTCAGTGATTGCTTCCATATGGCACAGAGCTAAATACTCATCCATGAACTTAGTGTATTCTTGCTGGAGCTCGGGCTGACGTGATAGCTTGCGTTCTAAACTGTGAAACCTTCGCAAAGCCAAATCCTTTGACTCACCCAGAGTGGATGGATCAGCGGTGAAGGGCAGTGAAACTTCATATCTGCCATTTGCTTTGCGGTTTGTCCAGCGTGCAAATTGAGCCTCGCACTGCTTCTCACTTGGGGACAAGTGTTGCTCCTCTCGAGGCAAATTGTCCAAGTTCCAAAACCGTTCGATTTGTTGTGAAATTGCCTCGTCTTTAATGCCAACTCCACAAGTAACGTTATCGCCGCTCGTTTCACCTATGCCTCCGCCAACAATCCAACCAAGAACAGTGTTTTGCAGTATGGGAAGGTTCTCTCCCAATTTTATTTGGCCTATTGATAGGCGTTGATAGTAGAATTCTATCCCCAGTAGCAGATCTACCCTGTCTGGTTTGAAATGTTTTATATCGTCGGGAATCTTCCAATCACTCACATTGATCTCCCTCGATGATTGTTGGGTTATTATGTGGGGAAGTACATATGCCTCCACTCTTGTAGTGAATGCCGTGATCTGCGATTTTAACAGAAAATTAACTCTCACTGTTGTGTGCTGACGTCCGTTCCCAATGCCAAGTATTTTGAGATTGCTGGAATCTTTGGTCAATTGAAGCCTTTTGCAAACTCGTTCCGATATTAAATTTACTTGGGACCCTGAATCGAAAACAGCTCTGCAGGTTGTATAGGTGCCATTATTCCCTTGGATGGTAACAACCACTGTACTGAGTATCATGTATTTTGATCGTGGATTTATTATACCCGTCATCAGAGAAGATGCTTCACCTTCCTGGCTTTGCCGAAATACCTTGTTTCGTGGTGGACGATGAGGCTTCAAATTTTTGCCTTTGATCTGCTTTCCTCCCTGCTGCGTCTTGATTCTTGTCGAGGTGTAACAAAGTATTGTGCCTTTTGGAACAATGTTTGCAGGTTCCCCTCGTGCAATTCTTCGACGAATGGTCTGCTTGTAGGCAGTTGACGCATCTTGAATGCTTTTGAATAAGTTTCAGTCGATTTTCGGGGCTGAATGTCAGAAAAGTTTTGCACGCAAAAAGTGGGTGCCAGACGTTGCAAGCAATACAGTTGTTGGTGTTCACTGCCGTTAAAGCCTTTGCGGAGACTGGCCGTTTTTTGTCCTCTGCCTTGGTCTTGGAGCCGAGCGCTTCTAGGGATTGGAATCTATTTTCCTAGAAATTCATGAACCCTTCGATGGTTTGAAGTTGCCTTGGATGAGCTAATGACTGCTCATATAGCACGTGCGTATTTTTGTGCAACTTGCGTATAAGTATAAACAACAGCAAGGGATCCCATCCTGTGGTTGAGATTCCAACGTTCTCCAACCCTTTTAAACATTCACGCGTTGTATCGTGGAGTGATTTAATGTTCGCAGCTGAGTCAATCGAGTGAGCTGATTGCCCGATTAAATTCGATAACAGCGCATTTGCAATTAATCTCGGATTTTCGTAGCGTTCTTTGAGAATTTGCCATGCTGCGAAATAATTTTCATTGGATAGTGGCAAGTGTTTTATTAGTTTTCCAGCTTCTCCTGATAGGTTGGCTCGAAGATACCATAACTTTTCATATGGCGAAATAGCTTGCTTGTGAACCACTTCCGAAAATAAATCGTGAAACTGACGCCAATTCAAATAGTTTCCGTCGAACTTCGGAATTTCTATTTAAGGTAGCTTAATTTTCACGCTACCATCTGGCTTTAATATTTGATCATTTACGGGTATCTGCTGTGGCCCACTTAGCCGGAGATATATGGGCCTTGGCGAACTCTAGGCGCAGAAGTCGGTTTTTGGCGGATGTTAATGGTTTTTATGTGGAGTTCTGCTTTGAAAACCATTAGAATTTAATGCTCTCTTGATTGTTTGTGCATGGACATCCTTTTTCCTTACCGAAGCCACTTGTTTCGCAAAATCTGAACCACTTATTTTCGGATTTTTGTTCACTTCTTTTCACAGGTATCTAATGTCTCTGCGCGAAAGCTTTTTCGGTCAACCAGCTCACGGCTTATTTTTAATGGAACCGGTGCTTTCAAAATTGTTGATAATGGTATACACTGAACTTCGATTTAGTTTCAGTGATTGCGTAATTTTCGAGCACAATTTATTGTCTTTTTTATACTGGACGACCAAATTTCGTACATTACCAGAAATTTCTTTTCGCGATGACATATTGTGGTTCTTATGGCTCAAAACTAGCCATAAAACTATAATAGAGTTGCAGTTGCACATGTGCTGAATGACAATAAGAACAAATAAGCAAATATTGAAGATATACCTTTAGAAAATTTGTGTGTATTAGTCGGCCAGCACTGACTGCCGTAGTCTTTTTCCATTCAATTTTTTATGTTTTTATGAATTATACTTGTTATGGAAGGTTTTTGGTTTTTCATAAATATATTTACGATACTGAAAAAATCCGCATCAACAGATTCTTGATTAAATCTTCCAGTTAACCAGAACCTCAATATAAGGTGCTGCGGTCGATTTTTGAGCCGGCGATATAGCCGGAGCCGGAGATGTTGCCAGTAGTCAAAAATAGCTTGTTTTTGAATTTGATAAAAGGCCGTTGGTTGCCCAGAACTTGTATCCGCCAACCTCCGTAGAATGTGGTCCAACTGTCCCCTGATGGTGTTGGCCTTCCTAAGTAGCTGGCGTATGGGGTTACTTGTGGCTGAATCCTTGTCTTCAATATTGGATGCCATACTTGCTTCAATATTGGGCGACAAGGATTTATTTGTGCTTCAAAGAACTCCTTGTACTTTGAATGGCGTGATGCGATGGAATTGTAATAGTCACTGATGAAATAGTCGTCCTGCTGTTGAACGTCAGGATGGTTCCTGATATCAGTATCGGAAGACTCGAACTGCTCCCATGCAGTTTCCAAACGCCGCAACCGTTCTTGGAAATATTCGAGGGTCTTTCGCTGCGAAGGATCCTTTCCCACGTTGGGGACAATCCTTTGAATCTCCTTTCCAGTGACCTCCTGGTTGGCGATGAGTTTTCCATGTTGAAGATTGCAAAGTTTGAGTCCTGTCATGGTCGCCAATGTTTACGGAATGTCTCTTTTGACAATCCGGGCTAGTCTTATTTCAGTATCGTCGGCACTTGAACCAAGATATTGCGTGGATTTTTTTTGTATCCTTGATTGGATAACTACGGCACTTGTAGCCGTGATATCCTCGTAAATATATGCTGATTTAAAAACAACAACGGCACTTGTACCGTGATGTCAAATGGCAAATTCGTAGCTTGATGTTGAATGAAACGAATGGTGTATCAGACTAGAACATTTAATTTACTTTAAGTTCCTTATCTATATATATTTCACTTACTTGCTAGCATAAATTGACCAAATAAAGTTTCCACGTCGTCAGCAAAATGCGCATTCATTTGACTACCTAGCAATCTGGACATCGCATAGCCAAGATGCAATGTGAGAACAGATGTGCGCGAGTGCAAGCAAATATGAATTTGAGAAATAATAAACAATTGGAGTGCTTTGCTAAATCTAATGCAAGAAAGGATGTGCACGAGTACAAGTAACTATGAACTTGAGAGATAGTAAACAATTAGATATAGTGTTTTGCTAAATCTAATGCAAGAAAAAAAGCGCACGAGTGCAGGTAACTATAAACTTGAAGAGCATTACGAGAAATGGTAAGCAAATAGTGCGGTTTGCTGACGACGCGTCTGGTAGCTTGTGGGAATTCCTTAAATCTTTGTCTTTGATTTCTGAATGTTGGAATTTGATGAAAAAATGAAGATGATGATGAGCACATACGACTGACCCCTATACAAATTTATTCCACCTTAAATACTAATTATAAAATAAGTTTGAAACTTGCACGCGCTATTGAGGCCATTTACCCTTCGCTCTTCTACTACCTTTATTCTCGGTATCGCCAACCGCGCGACGCATCGAGTTGCTTAAGCTTCACGTATCCTCACTACTCGTCTAGGTACTTAATAGATGCACTATTCCACCACCGAAAAAACACTTCTAAACCTAAGCCATTATTGGTTGCACTACCCTTCACCAATTACTCTATGTTTCCCTTACTTAGCTGCTAAGATTCCCCACCACCAAACTAACCTAGCGATTATTTTTTCTTCCCACGCGGTCCGCCACCACTATCTAACTTATCCCTACTATCTCACTCTACCTGCGCCCAATCCGTATTCACTTAATCTGTACTACCCGAGCTACCTTCGGCATCCAGATATTGCTTCAAACCTTTGGCGTGCCAATTTCCCACCGCTTTTCCCCTCTCGTCAGCAAGTTCAAAAGTCCATGCCGATGTTTTTGTCTTTATTGTGAAAGGACCGACGTACGCTGGGGCTAATTTGGCGGAAAAATTCTTACTGGCGTCCGAAAGCACGTAATTTTTCCACCAAACTCTCTCAAACACCAAGCTCTCATCGCGTCGACGGAGATCATACCGCTTTTGACTAGAAGTCGCTGCTCTCTTCATTCTTTGGCTTACCTCTTCCCGTATCTTCTCTACATTTCTCGCGTTTTGAGCGGTGAAAACGCCTCTTGCGCTCCTGATGGCAGCATCACTTCTTCCCTAAACGTGACCATTTCTCTCCCGAAATTTAGAAAGTAAGGAGTGAAACCCGTGACTTCATGCCTATACGTTCTCAACGCACACGCGATTTTACTCAGGTATTGGTCCTACGAGCGATGGTTTTCTGAAGCGTAACACTCCAGCATGCATTTTGTGTCCTGATAACGGCGCTCCGCTGGATTTGGATCGCATATCAGAATTCTGGGTACTCGATACACCAAGAAGACGTTCTTTTCCAGCAACCAGAAAACAGCTGATGCCATCGCTGTCCGTACTGGCAATATTACCGAATATTTGGTGACATAGTCTACAATCGTGAGGATGTAGGTGTACCCTCTCGTTGACCTAGGTAATGGTCCCACTAGATCCAAGCTAAACAAATTCCCATTGTGATATGGCCACGCCAGCCCTAGTTGACATCAAGCCGATCGGTGACTTTCTCTCCACCTTGCAGACCTGGCACACGTTACAGGAACGTACATATTTCTGTATGTCCCTCCGCACCCGGGGCCAGTAGAAGTTTTGAGCGACATGGGCCAACGTTCGAGCCGCACCAAGATGTCCCGCACTCATCTCGCCAACCTGCTGGACGGATCCTTCAGCTTGTTTAGCCAGACAAGGGAATAATGGTCGGTAATTACTATAAAATGCGTACCCTCAATGTATGGTCGTAGTTTCCCTATGGCCCACACAACCCCTAAGCACTCCCTTTCGGTGACGGAATAATTTCTCTCCTGTTTCGACAGGGCCCGGCTCAAATAGCAGACCACATTCTTTCCTGATGGGTGAGCCTGGCTCAAGACGGCCCCTATTCCGACATCCGATGCATCCGTCTGTACCTTGAAGGGGAGTTCAAAATAAGGGCAGGCCGGAATCGGCGCGGCCGTAAGTTTTTGTTTGCACGTGACAAAGGCCTGTTCGCATTTGTCTGACCATATAAACTTACGCCCTTTCTTCAAAAGTTCATTCAATGAAGCGACAATAGTGGCGTGGTCCGGGATGAACCGCCTGTACTACGACCCCAAACCGAGTAGCTGCCGGACTTGTTTGACGGATGTCGGCTGAAGGAACTCCTTAATCGCATCTACCTTCTCCGGGTCTACATGTAGGCCTCTTTCATCCACTAGATAACCTAAATACCGCAATTGAGCCCTGCAAAATTGGCATTTTTCTTCAAAGTTCCCGTGACACTAATGATATCAACCAAGTAAGTAAGAATGAAAGGCTCGAGAGTAGGCCCCAACAATCTTATCTATCAACCTTTGCCCAGGTGGCTCCGGAGTTGTGAAGACCGAGAGGCATCCGCCGAAAATGAAACAAAACCCTACCTGCCACAGTAAAGGCTGTTTACTGTTCAGATTTCCTTTGTCATTGGTACATGCCAATACGCCGATTTCACGTCTAGTGTCGAAAGATTATTTTGCATTTCAAAGCTTGTCGAGCGTTGCCGAGATGTAGGGTAGTGGATACGCATCTTTTTCGGAAACAGCGTTTACTTTGCGAAAATTGACGTAAAACCTGAAGAACCGTCCTTTTTGCGGGACTAACAGGATTGGAGAGAACCAAGCACTTTTCGATGGCTCAACAACTCCCATTCGCAACATCTCGTCCAATTCCAAGTTTATCTGTTTCTTGACTACGGGGGAGACGGGATAATACCGCTGCTTGATCGGTTCCGACTTTGTCTTTATGACATGGCTGACGGACTTTACGCAACCCAAACCATCCCCCATCAATTCAAACTATCATAATTCTAACTGTGTCGACCATCCACCGCACATGTCTCTCCAATTGCCAGCCGGACCTTTTCTACTCTATCTCGGTCCAAAGTCAACCCTCTGGTGTCCAACCATGACTAGGAGAGTTGTTTGGCTCGCGCCCGAATCTAGAAGCCCCTCCATCTCCACGCCTTCTACCTCAACCTGTTAATGCAGCCTACTCTCCTTGCCGCTTCTTACTAGGGCGTAATTCACCTTTGGGGAATGTACTACCTGTTGCAGCCCCTTCCTGGTGCTCCCTTGGCCGCCTAGCGAGGACGACGTTCGTTTCCCGACCCCAAAATATTACTGCGGTTTCAGCCCCCTTGGCCACTACCTCCCGCCTAACAATTCGGGCATGCCGATCGCACCACCCTTTGACGACCACATTCAAAGCACCGCCAGGCTCTCTGGCACTTCCTTAACATGTGCCCTTTGCGTTTACAATTCCAACATTGCACTAACCGCGATCCAGCTACCGCTGCCACTTGGTCTGCACTTCCCCGCCCCCACATACGCCCAGGTCAGACTCTAGGCAGCGTCTAGATCACGTGTTCGGAGGTATAACTGCCGCTACTGAAGCCCTCGTGGCATCCAAGGTCCGGCCAATCCTAACTAGCTCCATGATCGTGTCTACCGGGGTCAAACAAAGCTGTTGTTGATGAGAACGGTGCAATATTCCTTCGCAGGATACGTAACTTTTCTTGTTCCGTGCAGATCGTCTTTAGTCGGCTGAAAAGACGTAACATGGTCGCCACATACACCCCCATGGACTCATTCTCTAACTGCGTTCACCTTCTGATCTCATTCCACAAGCGGTCCTCATAGTCGGACGGCAGGAACTCAGCCTTCAACTCCGCCACCAGTTCATCCCAGCACTTCACCAAACTGCGATTAGCACGGAGCCATATGAGGGCCCTGGCTCGAAAAGGTCTATCGCCGACGTAAACAACTGTTTCTTTGACAGGCTTCGAGCCTGACGCAGTTCCTCCACGCGCTCCAAAAAGGCATTGACAGAACCGCTCGCATCTCCGCTAAATTTCAGCGTAGGTGGCCACGCCGAATTCACTACTCTCGTCCCCTGTAATGTAGATTCTTCCAGAGTTCTATCGCTTGGTTCGGCCTCCTCCTTGTTGGGATCTTCGACCTTCTCCGCCAATGTCCCCATAGCCAGAATGAGTCTGTTCCGGAGCTTCCTCGCACTCTCCTTCTGTTCCAAGGTAACTGCCCGCACGTTCCCCAGCCTGCGGAGCCCGAACTTGATCCTCACTCTTGCTTTCAGGAACTCCAAGGATGATTTGCCGCCCGTCACTTTCTCCACCAGCTCCCTCGGCCTCCGTCACCTTTGCCCCTAGCAACCGGTAGTCCGTTACGAAGTCAAACGGATAGTCGGTTCGACGTAGGATGTGTCCAACTCCGACTCGGTCTTCAGCGTCGCCCTCAAAGCCTTCCGCATATTGTCGACGCTATCAGCGTCAAATCCCTGGATGGCGAGCTCTTACGTGAGTTCATCTTTGGTCAGTCGATCTACCAAAATCTTCATCCTTTTACCGTCGGATTTGGTATCGACAATGGAACGAGGACCTACACTAATATCGAATAACCACCATAACCCTTAAATCTATTTCCCGAATGGAGAGGTACCCTTGGCCGAGATAAACTCAGCCTCCTAGAACAACAAACGCGTCCTAACAACCCGACGCTCGAAATTGATACCCGGAAACTCTTCTCTACCACTGAAAAGAGATGCCTCTTAAGCATATCGCACAAATATTCCCCGACACGACACGTCACAACACGAAACGACAAAAATCTGTGAGAATAAATTGTATGTAATTGTATGAACGTCCTGCACACTTGATCAACACGTCACGACACGACAGGACAGCAAAAAATTTTTTGTCGTTTGGGATGTTCCGAATTCAATCCAATCCGACAAATGATGTACGTCGTTTGTAGCGTGTCGTTTCGGTTAAATGTGCGGCCTTTCGTATAGCTTCATAGATTTTATGATAAGCATCAGTTGTCGTTCGGCAGTTTAATATTTACAAAAAAAATTACGAATTGGAAATGGATGA